>CM056051.1:168086784-168686784 GCA_029574335.1 Rana kukunoris | reverse complement strand
ACAGTTTATTTCATTTTTTCCCCCTGAAACGTCCCTCCTAAAGTGAAGGTGTGTGTTATACGCCGATAAATACGGTATATTCAAATCACACGCCCACGCTCATCTCTTCACCACACACAGCCACAATAGCAAGATAATTTGTGTTGGGCAGTGTATTAGTGCTCGAACGAACACACACCACATTTTAATGGTTCAAAAAATGTCAGGCAAAATTGTTGGCCCTTACGCATGTTCACTTCATCAAATCTGGCCCTCTTTGAAAAAAGTTTGGACACCCCTGATATAGATCAACCCATCTACATGCCAATCTTTTTTGATTCATTTTTGCTGTGCTTTTCTATCAATAAAGTTCATTGTACTATCCACAGAGGTCTACTTTTGAGAGAAATTTTTATTTTATTTTTTTTGCTAGTTTTTTTTGGGCCATCAGAACTGCATTTACATTGTAAATTATGTGAATGATATTGGATAGGTGCGCTGAACTATACGTAGATCTATTTATCCACTTAAGGACCGCCTACTGCACATTTACGTTGGCATAATGGCACGGCTGGGCACATCAACGTATATATACGTTGATTTTAGTACCCAGCCGTGGGTCGCGGGCGCGCGCCCGTGACCCGGTCCGAAGCTCCGGGACCGCGGGATTCGCGGACCCGATCGCCGCTGCAGTGCGGCGATCCGTCCCTGAAGCGGAAGAACGGGGAGAGCCGTGTGTTAACACGGCTTCCCCGTGCTTCTCTATGGCTGTAGCATCGATCGCGTCATAACTGTAATAGGGGGACGCGATCGATGACGTCACACCTACAGCCACACCCCCCTACAGTTGTAAACACAACACATAGGTCACACATCCCCTACAGCGCCACCTGTGGTTAACTCCCAAACTGCAACTGTCATTTCCACAGTAAACAATGCCATTTAAATGCATTTTTTGCTGTGAAAATGACAATTGTCCCAAAAATGTGTCAAAATTGTCCGAAGTGTCCGCCATAATGTCGCAGTCACGAAAAAAATCGCTGATCGCCGCTATTAGTAGTAAAAAAAAAAATTATTAATAAAAATGCAGTAAAACTATCCCTCATTTTGTAAACGCTATAAATTTTGCGAAAACCAACCGATAAACGCTTATTGCGATTTTTTTTTTTTTTTTTTTTTTTTTACCAAAAATAGGTAGAAGAATAAGTATCGGCCTAAACTGAGGAAAAAATGTTTTTTTTATATATTTTTGGGGGATATTTATTATAGCAAAAAGTAAAAAATATTGCATTTTTTTTAAAATTGTCGCTCTATTTTTGTTTATAGCGCAAAAAATAAAAACCGCAGAGGTGATCAAATACCACCAAAAGAAAGCTCTATTTGTGGGGAAAAAAGGACGCCAATTTTGTTTGGGAGCCACGTCGCACGACCGCGCAATTGTCAGTTAAAACGACGCAGTGCCGAATCGCAAAAAGGGGCAAGGTCCTTTTACCTGCATTTTGGTCCGGGTCTTAAGTGGTTAAATTACCTATCTGCAAGGTATTTAACTTGGTTCATCCAATTTTTGTATCCGATTATATTAATTTCACCTTTTTAAGTTGCAGTAGTGGACTAAATTAACTTTTGCACAATATTCACATTTTTTAAGTATCGCCTGTAGTCATTACTGTTTGCATTGTTGATAATTGGCATGCTGCTGACCCCATCTAACATTTCCCTTGGTCCTTGTTCCATGGTTCTTCATTGTGCTGTTCCAACTAGAGCCACACGTACTTTCTCCCAAAAGTGTTGTCTTCTCCCTGCGCATGCATGATGATTGGCCATATTCATTCCTGTGGGGTGCTGTTCTCATGGTGGCTCTTATGGTGGTCCTGCAGCCTAGAGTGAGTGAATAACTTTTGTATAGTGCTACAAATGGAAACGTAATTGCCTCAAGGCCCTTGGTATCCATTTCCTTCTATTTAGCCTTCAGAATAGGTGGGTCTTGAGTTTTTTCCTGAAGGACTGGTGATTCACTTCCGTTCGGATATTAGTTGGTAACACGTTCCACAGCTGAGGTCCTTGGACTGCAAATCTTTGTTCTCCTTTGGTCTTGTAGCAGGCCTTGGGTATTTGTAGTAGATTTTGGTTAGTTGATGAAAGAATGTGATTGGGGTTGTGGTATTTTATTTTCTCACATAAATATTGGGGGCGGGGGGGGGATTTCATTGTACACACTTGTGCGTCAGGCAGAGAGCCTTAAATGTGATTCGGTCCTTTATGGCCAGCCAGTGGAAGGGACCTCAGGGAGGGAGTGATTGATTCCCAGTTTTTTTTCCTGTTACCAGTCGTGCCGCCGTATTCTGGACGACTTGTAGACGAGCAATCTGGTATTTTGGGAGTCCGAGGTAAAAGGAGTTTGCATAGTCGAGCCTGGAATTATTGTTCCCACCACTAGTGCTGTGTCTTCTTTCGGGGTGAAGGGAACAAATCTTCGTAGCAGACGCAGAAGATGGTGAGATGCGCTGACTACTGATCTTATTTGTGCATCCTATTTGTTCCTAGAGATTGGCTTTAACAAAAGTTTGACTATGCAATCTATATTAATATATAATAGGCTGTAAATATTGCATTGCAATGCTCCAGGGCTCTCTGTTAAATGGCAATGGTTAGCTGTTGCTTTTTTCCAGCTGGGAACTGACCACCCTTCAGGCTTTAACCCCATCCCCCCACTCCCTCAGTCTGGTTCCTATCTCCTCCTCCCTCCATATCAACGCATCCTTATAAAAACAGTTTGTGTCCTAAGCCCAGGTACTCAGCCCTGGAGATTCAACACTGTTTACTATTTTACTTTGTTGTGTCATTTAAAAAAAAAAAAGTGACATTACTTTTAGTTCCCATGACTGCAGCAGCCTTGACGATTTGGTGAATTGTCTCAACGTGCTTCCCCAGTGCCCACCATTGCAGTGGTGTGAATGGGTTTCATAGTGAATAAGGCAGACTGTGCCCAGTGCACCTACTGCAAATGGTATGGATCATGTAAACCGTGTGATCTGCCAGAACCAGCATTTCTGTTCCTCCCAGCACACATCAGGCTGAATGTTATATTGGTTATTCTTGATGCATATTTTAGTTTGCTTTATAAATGTACATGGAATTCATCTTCATGTTTGGTATTTTCTTTCTTCTGCTAAATATGATTCTATTATGCCTTGTTTCCACTGCACGGGTCAGTAATTTTGGAGCGGTTCGGATGGGACCGGTCTATTCGCGTGAGCATTTCCACTGCAAATCGGACCGTGAGGGACCATTCAGGGTTTAGAAAAAATTCCTAGCACATCCACCAATCAGTGAGATGTACTTGTAGGTCCGCCCTAACCGAACTGTTCCACACTCTCTGGTCCCTCATCTGAAGCAGGACCCTTGCTGGTGCGGTACGGTTCGGAAACACCCAAAATAGCGTACCGTACCAATCCGATCCGCTCAGTGGAAACAAGGCATTACATGTTGCTCTCCCAGTGGACTTTGGCAGTCCTGTGCAAAATGGTCTCGGTATAGATTTTGACTGTACAATTTCATTTCCATTATATTATAGACATCTAAAATTTAAATGTTTATGGAAGGTTCATGGCTTGCAGCTTTTGGCCAGTGAAAATAAGTTTATCACCACAGAAAACCATAAGGTATTGGCCAATAATCTTCAAGTTGGTCGGCCAATCTATTTCAAGGCACCATTCTTGACAAGTATGCTATCCAGCCTTTACAAACAATGTCCTATTCTTAGGGTTGCACAAATACATTTTTTTTTTTTTGGCCAGTATGAGTACCAATACCTGAAGGATTGCAGATACTTGCTGTACACTGTAGATAAGAGATAATGTCGCATATCTAGATTTTATGTGATTTCCCTCTCATTCGTGCTTCATAAGCCACTGAATTGAGATAACCATTTAAATATGGTGACCAATTTTTAGAGACATATGGAAGGATGTTATTACATTGTTAATGAGTTATTGCTGTTGGAATACTTCACCCTCCACTTATAAATATTTGCATCTCATATACTGTTGGAAATGGCAAAACTCAAAAGAGGGTGTTAAATTCAGTGGCTGTTTTTCATGCGTGTGGAAACGCGCTTTTGGTATATTGCAAGATTATTTGCCACATAGTGGGTTGTCTGTTGTTGTTTTTTTCTCCCTAGAAGCTCAGGCTTGTTTTTTTAATATTGGATGTGACGGCTTCATTAGTTTCCTCTTTTAAGAATATGGAGAAGTAAGGCCGGCCATAGATGGTTCGAATCTCGGAGAGTTCCTGCTGAACCATTTATAGGCAGGCTGAATGTACTAAGTTGATTTAATCAACTTGGGCACAACCAGTGTGCTGGATTTTGCATGCGATTGTCGCTAGCTGCTAGTAATAATCAATGTCCTCTCCCAGTAGCTGGGGCATTCCCCTGTCAACACTGTCGGTGTTCATCGCGAGCGAATCGAGCGAGCAAGAAATTTGCTACATGTATGAGCTACTTTAGCTGCAATATATTAAATGCAACATTTTGTTCTTTTGATTTAGATAATACAATATATAGTCAAACTTCTAAAGTATGTTTTGTAATCTCAAATTTCTGCATGAGCCATGCTTCTATGAACAGCTACTGGGAATTTTGTGCAGTTACTAATTATTCTTTTGGTTTTCTTGCAGATTGGAACCTATAAACTAGAAACATTGGATATATTCATGTGGCTGTATTTTCTCAGCAGTAACTTCCTGTAAATGTAAGTTTGCCTGAATATCTTTTTTACCATTTTTTTTTCCTTATGTTTTCCAAGTCTGACCACTTGTAATTCTTTATATACATATTACATGATATTTGTGTATTGTATTGTGCCCCTTTCATACAAGGTGGTTAATTCCAATCAGCAGAGGATGGAGGATCTGATCAGGTCCACCCGAAAAACTGACTGGCAGACCTAATTGAAACGCCCATGTGAAAGGGGCCTTAGTCGGGTTTTGCTGCCACCTACTAGTGCCGCACAGTGATTTTACTTTACTGTAGCTCTCGTTTATGCAAGTCTCTCTGATGAGACTGACCCAATAGGCTCTCTGCGTGGCTAATTCAAAATTTTAGCTGTCATGAGCATTGATGTTGGCTGTATACCATATATGTGGGTTGTTCGCTTTATTATTCAAATCTTTTGTGGCAGGAGTAAAAGAGCTATCTTTCTTTAAAGTGGAAGTTGCCCCTTGGAAAAAGATTTTATGTTGCTTTTGCTGGAACTTCTTGTCTCAATTTTTGGTCATTTAGGCTAGGTTTACACTGCTGCAAATTCTATTGCGAATTTGATCCGTTGTGATTGCTCAAATTCGAAAGTAATTTTACTAACAGTTTTCCATGAGTGGTAAAATCGCGCGATTTTGAAGATGCAGCAGTGTGAATCTGGCCTAACTGTTGCTGAGTAGATCTATTGTAGCAACAACGTCGGGCTACAAAACTGTAAAGAAGTGTGAATATACTGTTGTCAAGGAGAGCTGAGCCTGTCCTAGAGACAGGATATTTGGAAGTATGTAAAAGCAGGGTTTGACGAAACTAGTTTGAATCTAGGAGTCAGCTAAAAAAAGTTAGGAGCCAGTTTTTTTTAATTTTTTTTTAACTTTTGGGGTACTTTCACACTGGGGCATCGCAGGCGTTGGCAGTAAAGTTTACCGTAGTTTTTGCCACGATTTTCAGCGTCAGACTTGACGTATTCCTTACTCTGGCAGGCAGTATGCCTCTGCTCAGTCTTATGGAAGGCCCTTTCCAACCTCATGAACGCAGGGCTCATGGTCCTACATTGTATGTGATGAGGTCATTGTGTGACCACAGCGTCTTATAGAAGAGCCTAGTCTCACAGATGAAGAGACTAACTAGCCTCCCCTCCCTTACGTGGATGCCTGTACACACTGATGTTCAGGTACAATCCAAGACTAGAAGTCCCATGATCCTTAGGAAGTGGATTACTGCCTACGACAATCGAGAATGGACAATCCGGTGCTCTGTGTATTGGCCCATCATTTTGTAGCCCCCTACAGGGAGCGTACAGATACAAGCGTTTTTTTTTCTGCTACATGCAGCGTTGCCACACTACCAGTACCATGATCACTCTGCTAAGTTTTTAGGCGAGGCAGCAGCTTCGGCCTAGTCCACCGCTGCCTCGCCTAAAAACTTAGAACCGGCGCTCCGCGGACTAGGCTAAAGCTGCGGCCTCGCCTAAAACATCCTTTAGGCGAGGCTTCGGCCTAGTCCGCAGACCGCCGGTCCTATGGAAAAAAAAATCTAAAAAAACATCAATGGCTGCTGCGCTGCTCTCCTAGGACCCTTTCACACTGAGGCGTTTTCCGAGTGAAGCCTCATCTGCCATCCCAATGTGCTGGTAAAGCACCGCTAAGAACCTAACGTTTTTTTTTTGCAGTGCCTCAGTGTGAAAGCGTAAGGTGTTTTTACAGCGCTTTCAATTTATTTCAATGGAGAAGGGCGTTTTTGGAGCGTTTTTTTTTTTCAGCGCCCAAAAGCTGCTCCAAAGATGCTACTTGCAGGACTCTGTGTGAAAGGGTCCATTGAGATGCATGGAGAGTTTTATGAGCGCTATTTTTAACGCTAAAACGCTGTAAAAACGCTCAGTGTCAAAGGGGTCTTACTGCTCTATCCCCGCTGACGCCGCTAATCGCATTCCAAAATGGTGACGGGCAGTACTGTGTCTGGAAGGCCTACAAGGCCCGGGCCATGTCCACCTTCCCAGCCAAGACCCCACTCGCCAGGACACTATTTCTAGTCGCCTTGGTGACCGGGATTTGTCGAGTCCTGTGTTAAAGTATATGCGCAGGCTGGATAAGCATTGAAAATTGTCAGTGTTGATAATTCAAGTGCCCTTCATTTACAGGACTTATAATATTTTTTTGTTATCTTCCCATTTTGGTCAGCAAATCGGGTTCATCATACTTTGTGGCCACAACGGAGCTAAGAAGAGTATGGAAGGGCAGGCCATATAATGTTCATGAAAGACCCAAATGCTGTTTGTATAGAATGAAACCTTAGATTTTTGAGGTACGAAGTTATTCATTAAACTGTGTGGGTGCTCAAGCTGTGGCCCTCCAGCTGTTGTGGAACTACAAAGCCTATCATGCTTCTGCCCTTGGAAGTCATGCTTGTAACTGTCAGCCTTGAAATACTTATGGGACTTGTAGTTCCACAACAGCTGGAAGGCCACAGCTTGAGCACCCATGCATTAAAGTATGATGGACATCTGGAGGTGCCTAGTATATGTCTTATGATGGTTTACAAGGCCGAAGGTTTGTTTTAAATTTCCATCCGATAAAACTCCTCAAAAAGGATATTTACATACTGTATAGAATATATCGGGTTTTAACCACTACTAAAAAAACACGGTTACTGGAGATGGGACTCCATTGAGCTAGTGTAGCTTCTACATACAACTATTGATATACAGCATGACGTCAGATAAGATATAGCGTGCAGAATGATGTAATCTCTAATACATTTTACATCACTATTTGCATATGGCATGAGCTCTATTCTTTGTGGCATAATAAAATCTAAGGTTGTTGCCATAATGCACACAAAACAAGCATACAATTACTGAGATGATCAGCCCTGTGTGTTGTGCAGTAAATGTTGGTACAAGTATCTTGGCCGCAGTATGTAGTAAGCTGTATGCTGCTAATTTTCTTGAAATATGCCAGTGATGGTGTATCATTAACATTACAATTTCTTTGCAATCACCTTGTCTAATTAGTGTTAGGAAGATCATTAGACTATCAATGTTTATGGTTTTCGTTAATAAACTCTTGGTGTTTTAAAGATGATTAAATAATTAAATGCCTTGCAGCAATGTTTCTAAATGCCGCTTTGTTCTTGTGCTTTAAGTTGTTTTACTCTGTTTTATATGCTTTGTGTTCACTATACACATATTGCAGTTTCCCCTGTTGCTTAAGCTGCGGGTGTTTTCAGCAGTAAACTTCAAGCATTATTCATGTTAAATGCTGGCTTTTTATATGTGTGGGATGTTTTACCTGCTAAATCTCATGCCATAATTCCTCGTTCTGTTCATGTCCACTTGCGCTGCAAGGACTTGTGTTCACCTAGATGTTTTTTTCAGCTGCTTTTAGGGGGGCGTCCTGGTGTGTGTGTGTGTGTGTGTGTGTTTTATTTTTTCCCTGCCTAAAACTTTAAATGCGAGGACTTGCTCTTGATGGTAGTTAAGATCTTTAATATTTGAAAACAAAATGAAGGTTTCCTTTTTAGAATAATAAGCTGTCAGCTTAGTAAAACAACAATATCAGAACTGTGTCAATAATGCAGTTTGTAGTGTACATAGATTTGCAAAACAATGGGATAAAGGAATATTCCTGAACTTTGTTTTATCTCATGGTTATTGTGACATTGGCAAAAAAAAAAAGCTTGAACCTGTAAAAAGCTCCATAATACACTTCTAAAACACTTTTAAAAAAGCTTTAAAAAGAGTAACGCAAGAAAAGATTCTTTGCAACTTCATAGCAGTAACAGTCATTTGAGTTAATTGTCTGACCTATTGCTGTTGAAGTACTTCCACATACAAACACATAAAATGGCAGGCTTTTGGTGGAGTGAACGACTTGAATAGCACAAACGAAATGTGGACAGAAATTCAGATTATAAAGAAATGAAGCAGAAGTCTTGCCTTAATACACAGACCTGATTAAACCATAACCCCTATAAAGATGCACTTATTGGGCCGCTTTCACACTGATCAGTTTTTCTACCACTTTTTTAATGCAAAAACAGAAGAACAACGAATGATCATTAAATTCTATTAAACCCACACTGGTCAGTTGTGGGTCTGTTGCATATTTCAGACCTGCATGCTGCAATTTTGGTGCACGTTTAGTGCGGTAAAAAACACGGCACCAAAAATGCATCGCACTATTGAAATAAATGAAAACGCATCAAAAACAAGTCACACGTCCTATTTTTCACAGGTGCAAAACACACTGGAAATGTGGTAAAACACTGCAAAAAGTGCATATGCGTTTTTTTTTGCCATGGTTTTTGTAACTGAACAGTGTGAAAGTAGCCTGAGTATTTCAGATGACTGTAGCAGATGCATCTTTGTTACTGCTATGAAGTTGCAAAGAATCTTTTCTTTGCAATTGGGGGTGTAGAGCTATTTGAGCATTTTTAACAAGCATTTTCTGCTCAAGTCTGGCGTTTCTATTGATGTCTATGGGCCCAAAAACGTGGCATTTTTGGAGCTTCAGAGATAAGTGTTTTTAGAAACTGAAAATTGCTCAGGTGTGAACTGGGCCTTAATGTAGTAAGCTTACAGTTTCCCAGCCACGACTATTTTTTGTCCTTTTCGTAAAACGGATGTTTAGAAGCTCGGTTAGGGTTTTATTGCTGTCTGAGGCACATTTCCCCCTCGGTTCCTCTCAGGAGAGTACGTTTTGAGAAATCTATTTAACCACTGGCTGCCTGGGGCAGTTCTGTAATTTTTTACACAAATCTGCAATTTCTTGCAAAAAAAAGTACTGTGAACCCCCAAACATGTAGCAGAGGTTTCCTGAAAAAAAAGTGCGTTTTTAGTGCACACAAACACAATATAATATACATTTTTCATCGAATATGATGTGTCAAGTAAATTGATACCAAACATGTCAAGATTCAAAATTGTTCAAGTATGTGAAATGGTGACAAACTACAATACCTAAAATTGTACGTATGTGATGTTTCAAAAGCCTTTACAGGTTATCAGTCTAGAGTTAAATGTGATCTCTGGTTCTGGTGTTCGTGGAAATACCTTACATGTGCAGTTTTTTTTTGTTTACTTGTTGCCGTCACAAGACCCCTTGTGATGAGTTTGGGCAGTGACAGGAAATCTTTACGGAGAGAGTAGTTGGGATTCATTAGATCCATGATCCCTCCTCTGCCTTCCAAGGCAACTGATCAACTACAGACCTGCTTGCTTGGCTGCTGAATCTAGAAGTGACAAAATCCTTGTCACTTCTGGCTTCATTTTGACAGAGGAGATGGGGGAACACATTTTCCTCTGTGGGTAGTCATCCCAGTGGCTTACAGTGGTCCTGTGATCCCAGGTGGATTGGGAGAGCTCAGGAACGGCAGCGGGCAGCTGCAGCCTTTTAGAACCATGTAAAAGTTATATGAGCAGCAGTAAAGCTGCCCAAGTCACTTTTAGGCTCCATGCACACTGGGCTTAAAAAATGTCTGTTCTTTTTGGAGTAAAAAACGTCCATGTAGAGCATTTTTTGTACAAAGTTTAGATGAGTTTTTTGCGGGTTTTTTTTCCTGCCAGTGAGCTCCAATCAGAAACGCGAATGAGAAGGTATTTCTTTCCTGCCTCTAAACATTGTTCTCGCAAATATGTCTGTAAACATCCTAATGTGTATGGACACAAAGAATAACATTGGGTTGCTTCTACAGGCAGAACTCAAAACTCCTGTAGAAGCAACAATTTTTATTCCAGTGTGCATGGAGCCTAACTTGAAAGCCGATCACCAGCTCTAAGAATCGATAGCCATGATACTGGTATACACTTGCTGTCCAGGATGTGTATATTTACCTGTGCTGGATGGCAAGTGGTAATGGTGACTCAAATAAAAGCCACCATTATGCAGTGCCTCAAGCATTTTTCTCATTTGGAGCCCCAAGTCCATCTAGGACTAGTAGGAATATGTGTTGCAGCCTAGACTTCAGTGCAGATGAATGTTGGCCCCTTGTGATGTGTATAGGTTGCCTTTCTTTGCCCCTGCCGGTGATCTACTAGTGTAAAACTTCAATTTTGTTCTTGTGTGTTAGATAAATAATATTTACAGATCTCTCGGGTAACATTCGACCACCTACTGTACATTGCCTCAGATTTTCATTTCACACAAAGTCCCCTTTTTTCTACTACAAACCATTGTATAGAATACTATGGATATTTGTAAAATCATTGCTAAAATAAAATGTAGGTTGTCTGAACTCATTTTACAAATTTCATTTCGAAATGTAGCAGGCAATGTTTACTGAATGGCTGAAAGTTTCTGGAATTGTGTAAAATTTCTGTGCTTAAACTCCTTGGATCAACTGCATTTTCTGCCATAAAATAGTCGGTTTCCCTTCTCTAAGCCATGTAAATTGATCTTGGCTGAGGATATGAAATTGAAATACCTAATTTTCTCTCTCTTGGTGGTGAAATGAGGGGGAATTTTACAGCTGGGACATCTTGAGAGTGAGCATCTGGCAAGTTTAATGCTTTAGTCAAGGTGTTTTTCCTCCTGGCTGGGAACTGGTTTTACAGTACAAAGGTTGAAACGAAAACTGGAAATCTGCATTAATTTTTAACCAGAACAATTCAGATACGGGTTATCGAACATTCTTTCACAAACGAGTTGAAATTGTATAACTACCATAAACCCATGTTCCTCTGATAAATGAGTATTACGTTCTGTCTTGTATCCATTGATTTATTTTTATTCTTTTCTTGCGAAAGCCCAAGATTAATGATTGGTTGTCTGTAAAGTTAGAATGGAAGGCAATGCTTGGATAACTTTCTGTCAACCTCCAAAACTAGTAAAGGGGTTGTAAAGGTTCATGTTTTTTCACCTTAATGAATCCTATGCATTAAGGTGAAAAAACACCTGGTCCCCGTTTTATGAAACAAGATAAGCTGCTCCAGGTGAGTGAGTCTCTGGGTAATCCCCACACTCACTAGTCCAATGCCAGCCCAGCTAACACGCTGTGCAATGTGAGGAAATAATTCTGGACGGCTGCACTTCCAAAAATCCTTTTATTAAAGCTTCATATGACAAGTGGTTGTCGGATGGAGCAGGAGACCAAGGTAGATGCGTTTAGCGCAAATATCAGTGGTTGGTCATTACCATGTATGTAGGTAATGACTAAGCGCTGATATTTGCGCGAAACGCGTCTACCTCTTTGTCCCCTGCTCCATCTGTCAATCACTTGTCATATGAAGCTTCAATAAAAGGATTTTTGGAAGTGCAGCTGTCTGGAATTATTTCTTCACCCCTCTGTTTTACATACCTCTGCGCGCCCCCCGGCGTCCTCTCTTCCACAGAGTCTAGAAATTGTTTTTTGGATAGATAGCGGCGCAGCCAGTGGCTCCCGCTGCTGCCAATCAAACCAAAGGACGTGGCCGCCGGGGCGGGGGAGGGGGGGCGAGTCATATAGTCGGCGTCTATGGAGGCTGACCGTATGATGCGGGAGCGCTCCTGCAAGGTAACCCCCTAAGGATAGAGCTTCCCAGAGGGGGTTGGCTATTGCAGGGAGGAGTCGTGAGACCCAGCATGGGACCTTAGAACAGGAGGATTGGGGCCACTCTGTGCAAAATCAAATTGCACAGTGGAGGCAAGTATGACATGTTTGTTATTTTAAAAACAATACAAAATGAAACCTTAAAGCGGAGCTCCACCCTGATTTTTTTTTTTTTAAATCTAAAAAAAAAAATGAAATGGGGAAAAAAAAATAAAAAATACTCACCCTAAATAGGCTGTTGCTATGCGGAAGTCCCGAATCTGCCCTCATGATCCGCGGTGCGGTTTTCTTCCTCCTCCTCTTCTCGGTGTCTTCTTGTGAATGGGCCGTGCTGCATTCTGGGAACTGTGTGTATCCCAGAAAGCAGCCGGACCATTCACAAAGCGCCGCGTCGCTCGCACATGCGCAGTAGGAAATGGGCAGTGAAGCCACACGGCTTCACTGCCTGTTTCCCTGACTGTGGATGGCGGTGCCGGGATCGAGGATCGGCATCGGCGGGGGCCGTCAGCGCGGGCACCTAGGACAGGTAAGTGTCCTTATTCAAAGTCAGCAGCTACACTGTTAATAGCTGCCGACTTTGAAAAAAAAAAAAAATGCGGGTGGAGCTCCGCTTTAACAATCCGTTTCAATGTTTGTTGTAACTTTGTTGCCAGGTTTGCCAGCACATCGAACCATTTCAGATGAGTAACAGATGGATTCTCAAAAATACATAATGATAAAATATGTAAAGTGTTAAAGTGATTGTAAAGGTTAGTTTTAAACAAATGATTAACACGTGTCCTATTTCCCTGCTCTGTGCAAGGGTTTTGCACAGTGGCCCTGATCCTCCTCTTTTGGTTTCCCCCGGCGGCCCTCCTGGCTTCTCTTTGGGTGCCCTTACAGAGAGCCACATTACATGGGGGCATTCATGCGGGCGCACACCCGAGTCCTGCTGCTGCGTCCATTGACACAGACAGCAGAACTCTGCCCCCTCGGCTCTGGTGTAACTGTATTTGATTGAAAGCAGCGGAAGCCAATAGCTCTAGCTGCTATTAATCTGTCTGAGGACCCTAGTCAGCAGCTGGAGCTGCTGGGCTTGTTCTCGTCACTGGAGTGATCGCGTTCAGGCAAGAAAAAGGGGGGGGGGCAGCTATAGCATGCATTAAGGTGAAAAACCGTAAGACTTTTCAACTCCTTTTAACAGCTTGCTGACCAGCCGCCGTCATTATTATACAGAGCCAGTTTGGCTCTCCTGTCGCGAACCGCTGTAGCCCGCTGGTCCAGCAGACTTAATATCTGCCGGTGACCCGGGATTGCGGTATACAGGGCCAGAACGGAGATCTGCTGGTGTAAACAAGGCGGATCCCTGTTCTGCCAGATGACATGAGATCTTCAGTTCCCAGTGATTGCGAATAGCATTCTAACTGTAGGGCTGATGGGCTGCCAGGGACATGACAGAGAACACACCCAGGGAACATGCTTAACCCCTTAAATGCACCCTAGTGTTATCCCCTTCCCTGCCAGTCTTATTTAAAGCGGAAGTAAACCTATCGATTTAACAGTTTCAAAAAGCAGTTAAATTTCCGGCATGCCGGGATTACCAACTGTCACATTGGTTGTGCTCTCAACCAAACTGTCAAACCATCCAATGGCTGGTGTTATGACTGATCACATGTGCAGCACCACGGCAGTTGAAGATTAAGCATAGGCCAAGATGGCAGCTTCCTTGGCTGAAAATGATAGGTGGTTTTACTTCCACTTTAAACATTGATCAGTGCATTTTCATAGCACTGGTCCCGAAAAAGTTTAATTTGGGGTCAGATTTCTCTGCCGCAATGTCGCAGTCCAGCTAAAAATCACAGATTGACGCCATTACCAGTATAAGCAAAAAAAGTCCCTAAATCTTTCCCATAGTTTGTAGACTGAGTTTTGTGCAAACCAATCAATATATGCGTATTGCAAGTTTTTGTTTTCTAAAAAATATGTAGAAAAATATATATTGGCCTAAACTATGTATAATGTATGTGTACCCTATATATGTGTATGTATGTATGTAATATATATATGTATGTGTGTGTGTGTGTGTATATATATGTATATATATGTGTGTGTGTGTGTGTATGTATGTATGTATGTATGTATGTATATGTATGTATGTATGTATGTATGTATATATATATATATATATATATATATTACATTTTTATTATTTATTTTGTTCTTTGGTCTGTATTATAACAAAGTAAAAAAAAGTTAGCTTTTTTGTTTGTTGGGCAAAAAATAAAAACCCACAGAGGTGATCAAATACCACAAAAAGAAAGCTCTATTTGTGGTGGGGGGGAACGTCAATATTGTTTGGGTATATCATTGCACGAACTCGCAATTGTTAAAGGGACACTGTGCCGTATCGCAAAAAATGGCCTGGTCAGGAAGTGGGAAAATCTTTCTGGGCTGAAGTGGTTAATGCAGCATTGACTTTACAATACAAGTGGCACAAAAGCCACACAGGTTTTGTTTTGTTAGGCTGGTCGTGCGGGTGGTAATTTTTATTTTTATAGCTTAACCAGTGGATTGGAAAAAAAGAAAATGACTTGATTCCCCAATCCACATAATCCCTACCACTGAGCTATTGTATTCTGACAGCGGGGATACGCTGTCAGATTACACTGATTAGCAGTGCCAGCTATAGCCGTTGGTGCCTATTATGAGAATTTTCCAACGGCTGCTTGTACACAAATTGATCAATAGTTAATTTTGTGTACCAACCAGCTTGCCCCATACATGGATCGAAATTCAACCAGTACCTTCTGAACTGCCCAAATTTCAATCTGACTATGACCAGCTTTGCCTTTTCTATTCTAGTAAATCAATTTTGGTCAACATTATCAAAAATCTCTACTTGCAAGTCAAGTCTTTGAGTTCTACCCGTATTTAGGGGGGGAACATGTAACATGTTCCAGCTCCTCCTCCTCCCTGTGACTGCAAAAGGGGGATCTTCTCCCTGCATTAGTTCTGCCCACATGGCTGCATCATTCATTCATTCAGAGTTATGTGAATGAATGAACTACAAATACTGTCAGCCACCACCAATAAAGTGTAAGGGCACAGGTGAGCGCTGTCATAGTACATTGTTCTTCCTGCAGTTCAGTAATTGCCTCCTGGCCTGTACAGGAGGTGCCAGCAGACCGTGTACTGAGGCTCCAGTGTAAAAATAATAATAAATGCACATTTTTACCTGTAAAGTGGGGGTGCATTTATTATTATGATTATTATATAACCCTTTAGACTTGTTTGGGCCAAACTTCAAAGATCTCTTAGATCTGCATTTTTGCCCTGAACAAAGCATTTTCCTAAAGTGAAATTCTGATCAACGTTAAGAATTTTTTTTTTTTTATTATTGTGTTGTGATCCACGGCCATTTAACTTCACAGAGCATTGTAATTTGTGTGACATTCTATATTGATGGCATTGTATATATAACCTGTCTACAGGCTGGATTCCACAGTTGACAAGAAACATCTGTGTGGCTTTTTGTGCGCCGTACAGCAATGCAATATCTCTTGTCCACAGGATGTATACTTGCGAATGGCTTCCTGTATTGTTCAGTTCCTTTGTCTGTTGAGATCTGTACATATTTTTTTTTTCTTTCTTCACAGTAGAATGGGTTGAAGGGTAAATTACAATGCTCTTGTTATTTGTTGGAACCACAGGGCGCAGGCAAATATTAATGTAGTGTTTAGTGGTGGAGAGTTGCAGCTGAAAACTACATTACAACTGCAAATTCACACCAACTTAATTGTAGTGTTAAGCCTCTTCATTATCCACTGACAAGTACCAATGATGCCTAAACTTCCGTGGTAACATAAGAATCTGCTCTTGATAATGACCATTAACTGGTTTGACAGGGTGATAACGAGATTACAGGGTTCACTTTCCCATTATAAATTTGGACAGCACATGTGTTATTTAAGCAGACAAGCTGTAATGTTATGGGGGCATTGATTATGGAGATACAGTGACATTTGTGACTTCCAGCTCACCCAGGGCTCACACACTTTTCAAGTTTATATTTTCTCAGTTTGGGTGGGAAGAGCACTGACATAGCAGTCAACCCATTGCATGATTTCTGCACTACTTGGACAGTATCCACATTCGGTGCATGTGCAGTAAAAGGGTAATGCGATACAGACGATCATTTTTCGGCTTGTAAACAATGTTTTTTAGCATCTAGAAAAAACGTTGTTTTTTCCAACTTCATTATTAAAACGACGTTGCCCACACACGATCGTTTAAAAAAAAATTATCTAGCAAAGCGCGGTGACGTACAACGGCACTATAAAGGGGAAATTCCATTCAGATGGCGCCACCCTTGGGGCTGATTTAGCTGATTTTGTGTTAGTAAAAGACGATTTGCGCTTTTCTGTCTGTTACAGCGTGATGAATGTGCTTACTCCATTACGAACGGTAGTTTTACCAGAACCAGCGCTCCCGTCTCATAACTTGCTTCTAAACATGCACAGGTTTTTCACATCGTTTTAGCCCACACACATACATTTTTTACAACCTGAAAAACGGCATAGTTTAAAACGTTGTTAAAAAATGCAGCATGTTCAAATTCTTTTATTTATTTTTTTACGTTTTTCAGAAGCCGAAAAATGCCCACACACGATCATTTTAAATTTACATTTTTAAAAAACGTTTTTTTTTTACAAGCCGAAAAATGATCGTGTGTACGCGGCATAGGGGTTACACTATTCCCTTTGGGTAAAGAACATTTCTTGGGGCAAGATACACTTTTGACTTCCACTATTCTATCACAGAAAAGAGGGCAGTGAAACAGCGGCTCAACTGCTTGTTTTTACCACCTCCTGGTTGCACCTCTGAATAAGTCCTTCGAGGAGGAGTACTATACTGATTAAGTCATCCCTGTCACTCTGCTCTCTCCTCCTTCACATGCACAACTCGCTGGCTTTTTGCATTGCATCTTCCACTCTTTAACCTCTACTATACCAATTCAAATTTGAACAAGCATTTTTTTTTGCAGGTAGAAATATGGGAGCCTGGACAGCATTGCACTAGCGATCGGCAGATTGCTGATGCCATGCAGGTCTTTTGCAGACTGCCTGTACATCATGATATGCAGTTTTACACTGACAGAATCAATGCACTACCACAGCCCTTAGCAGGGCCGTGGTAGTTCATTGAGAACTACAAGTCAACAGCCACAAAGGATGTTGGTACTTGTAGTTACTTTATTCACAGATCTCTGTGAATCAATGATGCGATTGAGCCCCACACAGCCTTGCTATCTTTGAATTGTGGGAGCGAGTGCAGGGTGAAGATACCCGGCTCATCGCCACAAGGAGGGGGGAGAGAGGTCTGATCCTAAATACAGTATGGTACGCCCTAAATATGGGTGCAACATGTTTAGAAATATGAGCTCATTTGTATTTTAGATCTACCAAGCATGCAGCTTTAAAAGGGCTTGGTACTACAGGAGAAAATTCTATTTTTTTGGCTTTCATGCATTGCAAGCATATTTGAAGATATTTGCCATGTACACCCACTGATCTGGCAGAGAAAGTAGTCCAAACTGCTTTATGCACATCCATTGCATTGTATTGCTGTGCTCATGTACAGTGCCTTGCAAAAGTATTCGGCCCCCTTGAACTTTGCGACCTTTTGTCACATTTCAGGCTTCAAACATAAAGATATAAAACTGTAATTTTTTGTGAAGAATCAACAACAAGTGGGACACAATCATGAAGTGAAACGAAATTTATTGGATATTTCAAACTTTTTTAACAAATAAAAAACTGAAAAATTGGGTGTGCAAAATTATTCAGCCCCCTTAAGTTAATACTTTGTAGCGCCACCTTTTGCTGCGATTACAGCTGTAAGGCCTCATTCACACTTACGGACCGTTCAGGTCCACCTGTCAAATTTTCAGGCGGACCTGAACGGGCGCTCCATGCAGAGACATGTCCGCTGACATCCGACCCGATCAGCTAAAAACAAACGTATGGGGGCCACGTCCACACCCGTTTATGCGGATCGGGCAAGATCTGATGAAAACGGACATGCTGTCTGTTTTCATCAGATTGCTCCATAGAGGACAGCGGGGCTCGACAAGCTCCTCCCCGCTCAGTGAGCAGAGAGGAGCTTATCATCCGTCGGCTCAGCGGAGATCTACGGACAGATCTCCGACTGAGCTGGCGAACACAGGCGGACCCCGTTGCGACGGAGTCTGCCTGTGTGAATGAGGCCTAAGCCGCTTGGGGTATGTCTCTTATCAGTTTTGCACATCGAGAGACTGAAATTTTTGCCCATTCCTCCTTGCAAAACAGCTCGAGCTCAGTGAGGCTGGATAGAGAGCGTGTTTGAACAGCAGTTTTCAGTTCTTTCCACAGATTCTCGATTGGATTCAGGTCTGGACTTTGACTTGGCCATTCTAACAACTGGATATGTTTATTTGTGAACCATTCCATTGAAGATTTTGCTTTATGTTTTGGATCATTGTCTTGTTGGAAGACAAATCTCTGTCCCAGTCTCAGGTCTTTTGCAGACTCCATCAGGTTTTCTTCCTGAATGGTCCTGTATTTGGCTCCATCCATCTTCCCTGTCCCTGCTGAAGAAAAGCAGGCCCAAACCATGATGCTGCCACCACCACGTTTGACAGTGGGGATGGTGTGTTCAGGGTGATGAGCTGTGTTGCTTTTACGCCAAACATAAAGTTTTGCATTGTTGCCAAAAAGTTTGATTTTGGTTTTATCTGACCAGAGCACCTTCTTCCACATGTTTGGTGTGTCTCCCAGGTGGCTTGTGGCAAACTTTAAACAACACTTTTTATGGATATCTTTAAGAAATGGCTTTCTTCTTGCCACTCTTCCATAAAGGCCAGATTTGTGCAGTATACGACTGATTGTTGTCCTATGGACAGAGTCTCCCACCTAAGCTGTAGATCTCTGCAGTTCATCCAGAGTGATCATGGGTGCATCGGCTGCATCTCTGATCAGTCTTCTCCTTGTATGAGCTGAAAGTTTAGAGGGACGGCCAGGTCTTCGTAGATTTGCAGTGGTCTGATACTCCTTCCATTTCAATATTATTGCTTGCACAGTGCTCCTTTGGGATGTTTAAAGCTTGGGAAATCTTTTTATATCCAAATCCGGCTTTAAACTTCTCCACAACAGTATCTCGGACCTGCCTGGTGTGTTCTTTGTTCATGATGCTCTCTGTGCTTTAAACAGACCTCTGAGACTATCACAGTGCAGGTGCATTTATATGGAGACTTGATTACACACAGGTGGATTCTATTTATCATCATTAGTCATTTAGGTCAACATTGGATCATTCAGAGATCCTCACGGAACTTCTGGAGAGAGTTTGCTGCACTGAAAGTAAAGGGGCTGAATAATTTTGCACGCCTAATTTTTTAGTTTTTTATTTGTTAAAAAAGTTTGAATTATCCAATAAATTTCGTTCCACTTCATGATTGTGTCCCACTTGTTGATTCTTCACAAAAAAATTACAGTTTTATATCTTTAGGTTTGAAGCCTGAAATGCAAAAGGTCGCAAAGTTCAAGGGGGCCAAATACTTTTGCAAGGCACTGTATATGATACCATTATCGCTTTTTTCATTAGTGATGCAAACATTGATTAGTACAAAAAGTCATGTTCTTAGATGTGGCCTCCCTACTATCTATCAGGAGCCAAGTGGTTTCTAGATAGTGAAGTCAATGTGTAAGGAACCTTTGAGCTTGATTGTTGTGTATGTTAGAAACCGTCAGCTTAATGGATCATACAATGGTAGGAGGAGCCATAACTATGAATCAATTATTTGGTGTTTTTCTGAATTTAAAATGTACATGGAAATACTTTGGACTAATTCACTGCATAGATGTGTGTAACTGTAGGGCTCAAAAAAAAAGCTTCCATTTCTCTGCCTAAAAATTGAAGAAGCTTGTGTGTTCTTTGTGCTCTTTTGCACGTTTTTATTTTTGCTCGAAAGCTTCCTCTCAAAAACGTGAATTTGGTAGAGTTTTTTCCTGTCAGTAGGAGCATATGCCTGTAAACTCCTGAAAAAGCCATAGTGGACACATTGGCAAACATGGGGTTTCCAGACAGAAAGAAATTGAGCTCAGAAGCCTGTAGGAGCAGCTTTTTATTGAGCTTCTTTGAGATGCAGTGTGCATGAGCCCTAAGCAGTCCCCTGGTTTTATTTCATAACTTTGCTTATACACACGTACCAATCTTGATCAGTACATAAACCAGATTATATTTGGGTTCAGTTATCATTTTTGTATTATTTCCTGTTACCAAGTTATTGTGTTCTCAAGTCCAGGAAACCAGAATAATCAGATAAGCGTGCCAGAGTCTGGAAACATATTGCCAGATTTAGCATCTTCTGAACTCGCAAAGAGTTTGTGTACGGGAATTCTAATGTTGTGTTTTTTTTTTATAGAATATTAAAATCTATTTGAGTTAGTAATTTACCTTTTTGAATTAGGCACCAGTGCCATTGATTAGGTTTTATGACTGTGCTCTGGAATTGATCTGTTTTTAAAATCATTGGGAATGTCCAGACATACATTTTATACCCTGGATTTTTAAAGCATTTTTCTTACTCCAGTTCTGTTAAAGTGAGCTTCCTATGGATTGGAATGGAGGTGGAATGCATACTGCACTGTGAAAAACTTATTTGAACCAGATGTGTGGCAGCTGTTCAAGTTTTTTCCCCCTTTAATTCTCAATTTACATAGGGTAATACAACTTTTGTTTGTGCTGTGTAGACTTTTTTGTCTGTGCTGTCTAGAGTTGAAATATACAAAAATTGCATTTCTTAAAAATAAATCTTCAATACAATGTACATTTTAGAAGCTGAAATATGAAATTTTGGGAGAAAATAAAAGTATTAAAAAAAAAAAAAGGAATAAGAAATAGGAAAAATCCGTAAGGTGAACTTGCACGGGACCCTCTCCTTGCCCCCCCCCCCCCTAAGTTTCGATGACCCGCAAGACGGCGATCGCTCGTTCTGAGCCCTGATATAGCCACCTTGCGGCTCCAAGGCTTGGAAATCCCTGGTGCCTTATCTCATAAACGTAGCTCCTGGCGGTTATGTTTAGGAGCATTCTGATAGGTCAGCGCCACCTCGTGGCAGCGCTGACCTATCAGAAGCCGCATAGCCCATCCTCTCAGCAGGGAAGAACAGAGAATGCTGAAAGGATTTCCAAGCACTGGAGCCACGAGGCGGCAATACCAGGTCTCAGAATGGGCATTTGCCACCATGCCGGTCAGCGGGACTGGGGGGGGGGGGTGGCTTATGGTGGTGGTGGTCTTGTGCAAGTTCAACTTGCAGATTTTTCTGTAAAGGTGAACTTGCACTTTAAGGTGCCCCACATGATTCCAAGGAAGACAAAGTTGTAATCTAAGATTCTGAAGTTTTATTTAGCACAGCAACTGCATTAAAATTTCATGTGACAATAAAAACAAGCTACCCAAACAGAGGATTACACTTGTGATGTAAATATCCCTGAAGGAAGCGCTAATCCTTCTAGATCAACACCGAAACAACTCTATCTGCACACATGTATATTCGTACAATATTGTTAAAGTGGCCGAAATGCAGCAAGATTGTCATTGGTCTCAACGCGTTTTGCTGTTTAGTCGCTGCATCAGGCAACCAAATCTCATGGCCTTAGGCACATATGTTCTCCCTGGGCCTGCATGGGTTTCCCCTGGGTACTCTTGTTCCTCCCACATGCCAATAGCAATAAAAGGTACTTTTTGAGTTCCGAATACATATTTGAAAAGATAAAAATATATATTTTTTTAAACCCCAGAGTTTAGTGTCAGTTTAATGATTAACTTTGAGCAATAAAATGGTCCTCCCAAATAACCCCCAAATGATCTGTTTGCAGAGGTGTGTACTGCGGTAAGCACTGCCTGAAGAAAACTGGGAAGTGTGGTGTGCATAGAATGGTTACCCAGTACATATGCAAACTGCAGTGGTGACCACTGGTCACAACAGGAAAATATTAGGACAGTCTGTTACCAAATCGGCCCTATCCCCTTTTCTTGCCCCTCTCCTCAGAAACTCATACTTTTCATTTGATCCTTTAGCACTTTAGTCCATTCCACTGCTTGGAGTGAAAAAAATCCTTGGTACTTCTTGGCATGGAAGTTTATAAGACTCACTCCATATGAGAGCCCTGGTGGTGGTTTATTTGCCAAGTACTGACGTGAGGTTGGGGCGAATCTCTACCATGTGTTCCTCCTACCTGGAGAGACTTGTAGCTTAGATATGTAAGTATTTACTGCTGGATAGGGGTCCCTTAAAGTAAATCGTTTACTTTGCCTTACTTGGGTATAAGACTAGTTCACTCCTAAGGTTACTTTACCTAATCAAAATTCCACAGCCTATTCTTCAGGGGGAGCAGACAGTGCCTCACCTCTCTGGCCTTTTATAGTGTACAATGTTACTAAAGCCTGCCATACACATATAGACTTTCAAACTACAGATTCCTCCATTCACACTATACAGTGCAGATGGACGAATCTCTTGCTGTGGCTATTGTATTTTGACAGCTGACCCCGAGCCCGCCAGCTGTCAAACGCCTAAATAGGGCATGTACCCGACTGAATGCAAACACTGTTCAACCAACAAATATCTGACACCCATGTACTGAATTTTTGATGAACCGGCTGAAATTCTGTTCATGTTTGGCCAGCTTCAATTTTTGTAATGCTTTTATTATGAGCCTAATGAAGTTTGATCCTCTATACAGATGTAGACAGTTGTCCTTTACATGCCAGGGCTGCTTAGTAGTGCCAGTTTCTGTCTTGTTTTTAATTATTTTGCATTTACCTACCGATGTATTTCATATGCTCCGTGCTCAAGTCAAAAAGCAAGGACTGCAAAGAAATAATTAACATGTAATTAGCAATTCATGCATATAATCCCATATGGTTCTCTCAGGGGCATATGCCTTCCAGTGTGATCAGATATGATTTGCCATACAGATTTGCTCTGACAGACAGTCATTGATGTAATAACGTTCTACACATGTCTAAAAATGAAAATGCGCCAGACCAAGGTTTTTTTTTTTTTTTTTTTCACGTTATTATGCTCTAACACGCTGTTTGCTATTCAGGCTACAGCAGGTACAAGCTAATATGACAGTGATTGGGGTCCACCGAGTGGGGTATTTCACTGATGTATCATGCAGCCCACGAATGTGCTCTGTTTATAAAGGTTCATCCAGGTATATCTTATAGTTTTATTTAAGTGATAACCAGAACTGGATGGGCTAAAAGTGAGATCATCAATCCTACAGGATGATGGGAAAATGTAGCTGCAGCATTCTAGAAGAGTATATTTCTGACCCCCACAAGTTACTGCTTTGACAGTATAGGATGAATGTCTTGCTGCAGTTAGTGAAATGTCTTCATTTATATTCATTTTGCGCAACACAATCTCCAGTGTTTTTTAGACAGGTTTAGGTTTTCTAGACGTATTATCTTTCTCTCTGGACGTATTTATATGCATTTCATTGATATACAATTTCAATAGATATTGTGTGGAATAATGGTTCTGGTGGAGAGATGACAAGGAGAGACACATCGGAGGCAGACAATTGGTGACACCTGTGGGTAAATACATCTCCTACTGGAAATATTGAATTGCAGGCCTGAATTCATGTAAATGGAGTCACCACACATTGTGCTGCTTAATAACACTGTGTCAAGGGATCAGTGAATGCGAAGCCAGTTGTAAAAATATGTAAATAGAATTTACGCTTGCAGTGTTACAAAGCTGACATCTGGCACATGAAATACACTGCAAAGATATGTAAATTTGGGGAAAATGAAGCAAAAAAAAAAAGAATAATTTTATGAAAAAAATAAATAAATAAAAAAACACTACTGTCATTCTAAATGTGACATTGAAATATTTTTGTCTGAACACGTGACTGGTGGAACCAATTTAGTAGAGCCAGAATAAACTAAAAGCATGTATTTTAGTCTAATAACTTTCTGCAATTATCTGCTAAAATTGCTGTTCTATTTAATTGCAACTACCGAGTGTTCTAGAAATGACCAGTGGTCTGAAACCGATGATGTGCAGAATCAACATTTAAAATGCGATGGAGTAAATGTTGTGTTGCAGGTATTGAAATATTTTCTATCCATCAAGAATAGATTTATCTAGTTGGGGTGGAGGCTTCCCCCATCAAGTCTTCTCATTTGTTTGGAAGCCCATTAGGGAGACCTCAGCACTACTAAGACGAATGTTCAGCCTACTTTTTGATCCTACCTATCTCTCCATATATTTATATGGAAGTTACCATACAGGTTCATAGGGACTCATTTTGGGTGGAGTTGCCTTTTTAACTGGAGTGATTGGAACCTCATTTCTGGTAACAGATCTATGCATATACCAGAGCACACCGCCACACTGAAAGTACTTGATTAACTTTTTTTTGCATTCTATGCATTAAGGTAAAAAAACTTCTGTAGTGCTGCAGCCCCCCGTTTTTACTTACCTGAACGCTGTCACCCTCCATCCGGGAATAAGCACACCATCTGTAGCTGGTGTCTTGTGTCCTGATTAGAAGAAAAAAAGGGTTTACAACCCCTTTAATGATGATTGCAAGAGAATCTGGCAGGCTGGTTATACCCAAGTTGATTGATCAACTTGGTACATTCAACCTGCTCATTAATTGTTTGAATCTCAGCCGGTTCGCAGGAACCGTATATGGCCGACCTTGATGTAGATGCTGCTGTTTATGCACCCTCAGTACTGTGGGGTATGTGCATCAGCACCTCCCACTCAAATTAAACCTTCCTTGACTAGTGCCTGATTCAGACTGTGAGCTGTTGAAGGAGCATTGCATAGTTAGAAAGAGATTGAGGTCGGATTTGCACTGCAGTTACCCATGCATTACTGTACATAGCATAAGTTGCTGTGTTGCCATTCACACCTGTGTTACCCAGTGAAATGAACAGTAGTGTGTTGCATTACAAAAAAATAAAAATGTCCTGCTCTATATTTAGGCATATTGAAGGTGCACTGGCAGCCCATTAATTTTGAATGGGCTTCCTTAATCCAAGCAAAGAAACATGCGTTGATACAGCGCAAAGTCTTAAATGGTCCCAAACTGTATAACGGACACACGTGTTGTAGGGAAATGGGCATATGGTGTGCTGCCAGAAATGGTACATGCTGTTAGCTTTAAGCAGCCCATGAATCCATGGCATAATGTGTAATAACTCTGCACAACAGGATGATGGAGCCCCTATTAGGTGAAAAAAGATTTGTACAATATGTAAAGGGATTAGTTTTCTACAGTGGCTTTTTTATCTAATGACTTTAGGTAGCGGTTTTGTTTGTACAGAAGTTTCCTGCTTACAGCAATTAGGAATGACATACACCGTTGTTTTCAAGTCTGGACATCTGTGTTTGTTTATAGCACGTCACACAGACTTAACAACATGCATTACTATAAATGTACTTGGGACTTTATCTAATGCATGGTAATCCAAACATCAGCATCCTCATATTAAAGAAGCATTCCAGGCATGGATATTTTATTCATAGTTACATTGATCTAGCTTGAGCCAGTGTAACTATACTTATGCCATAATTAGCTGATGCCCCTGAAAGCTGGAAATCGCTAATCCAGCGATCTCGCCTTGGTTCTGGGTCCCCTGCTGAGCAGTTGCCCTGCTGCATCCTGAACACAGGAGGTCGGCACCAGCACCATTTAGAGAATATTTGGCATTTTCTGAATAAATTCAAAGTATTCTCTGGACGAGGTGAAGAGACGGGCAGTTGACATCACACTCTACACATCATCTAATCAGGGAGCACTTTGCATTTATTAAAGTGCAAAGCATTCTCCAAATGGCTGACCACCTGTGTTCAGAATGCAGCAGGCTAGCCATGCAGCACGGGACCCAGAATCAAGTGGAGATCACTGCAGTATTGACATCTAATTTAGTGATTCCCAGCTTCGGCCCTGGTTCACACTGGGCTGCGGGAGTGAAGCCGTGCGAGTTCAGCTGAACTCGCACGATTTCACTCCCGCTGGCAGTCCCGATTTCAGCCGCGATTTAAGAGACATCTGTGCAGGTTTCTGCACAGATGTCAATGTAAATCGCGTCCTGAAATCGCAAAAAGTAGTACAGGAACTACTTTTTGAAATCGGTGCAGCGCCGCAGATGCGGCGTAGCACCGATTTAGGACGGTGTCATTGCCGTCAATTGCTGGCAAATGCCACCGATTTGAGATGCGATTTCACATGTGAAATCGCATCTCAAATCAAACTAAATCGTGCCCAGTGTGAACCAGGGCTCCAGGGGCATCGGCCAGGCATGGTATCAGTATTGTGAATTATAAGATAACAATCTGCACCAAAAACAATCTGCGCCAAAAACAATCAGCGCCGTATTACTCAATACTATGTTTATAACCTATTCCAAACGTGCACAGCTGCTAAACATTTTAATGCTGGCCATACACTATATGAAAAATCGGCTGCAATTCCGTCGTTTAGTTTGTTTTTAAATATAAAATAAGGTGCATATATCTAATGATCATAAATCAAAACATAGGTGATAAATAGTCCATAAAATAAAAATAAATAGAAAACACTTCTCGTGGTCAGTGTTTCAATCGCTATTCCACCACTGTGATTGTTTGTCCTCAACAGGAGCGCACACCACCACCAGTAAAAATGCGTGCTCACCTCCCAGAGTGCACACCACCACCAGTAAAAATGTGCGCTCACCTCCCAGTGTGTACACCACCACCATTAAAAATGCGTGCACACCACCACCAGTAAAAATGTGCGCTCACCTCCCAGTGTGTACACCACCACCATTAAAAATGCACGCTCACCTCCCAGAGTGCACACCACCACCAGTAAAAATGTGCACTCGCCTCCCAGATGAGTTAAAACTCCTAAATAGATCTCCCCACAAGTTCACACAATCTCCTCCTTTAAACAATCAATGGCAGGTAGTTCAGCTTGTTCTTTTCTAATTGGCAACTCGGCACACTTGCTTCCAGGGAAAAAAAACACCTCTCGGCTTGGCTCAAGATTCCAGGGATTTAGGGCATGTAAATAAGTAGAGAGACCAGTGTTTCTCTGTATATAAATGTATTTAAAGCCCCCCCACAAACAAGTTACACTTACAGAATAAAAAACTTTAATACCACATATAAAAGCTTCTCAGTGGCACCCCAATCTACACACTCGCGGTGCCTGGCTAGACATTGCGTTATCGGCTCCTTCCCTCTATAGGGATAAGGTGTTCACAGCCTTTCCCAGCAGGGATGTAGTCCCAAGGTAGGGGGCGAGCACGCCGACTAACCCCCAGCCAGAACGGCTTGGATGATGGGGGCAAGCTTACTGAGAAGGAACAGGAAGTGAGAAATTCAGACAAAGAAAAAAAAAATTGTTAGAAGGGAAATTGAAGGAAAAGGTAAGTGAACCAACAATGCACTAGCTTAAAGGAACCTATTTAGAAAATAAACAAACCTTTACAACCCCTTGAAGTGTAAACACAGCAGATATTACATCAGTAACACTGGAAGTGTTTCTGGCATCTCCATAGCAATTGAACCAAGTCGCCCTCCTGTCACCTACATTTAGGGCAGAGGGGAGAATCACATCTGCCCCATCTAAATGGCTGTACTGAAAGCTATATGTAAAACATATCGGCTGTGACCGGGTGAAACTGAGATAAGGGGACTGGATTGAATATAGAAATCTTACTTTTTTTGCACATCACCTAAAGGATATTCAACTAGGGAGTGGAAAGTCTAGCCTGAGCTGCAGCTGAAGGTATCTATAAAATTGTTGTTTGGGTGAAGCAAACTCCTCCTGAAGGTAAATGAAGGATTTCAGTATGTATTGGGGAACCTAGCCTATACCCTGCTCCTTCCATGACTGGAAGCCCTCAAGTTTCCAGATCTCCTTATAGGACGGGTGATGTCACAGTGGTGTATCTTCTGTGAAAAAAGCAGCTGTTTGTAGTACAGGAGTAAAGCAGCAGATTTGCTGGGACACACTTCACCACTGTGTGTGACGTTAAGACATTGCCTGCCTGCTTAATTTTTTTTTTTTCTACTTCTGTCCTTTCTCATAGCAGAGGAGAATTACAAAAGTAATTTGGCAGTGCCGAGCCAATCACCAGCACTCATATGCCCACCCATACCCGGAAGTTCAGGTATTTTCTTCACGCTTGCCATCTGAATGGATTGATGGTGAAAGGAAAGGCGAGAGTATCTTCTGTTTGGGAGGATTAGAACTAACCTGCTTATTTAAAAACAAAAAATGACAATCTTTTAATTGTTAAGTTGACTTCTTCTACTTATGAATTAAATTATCCCCACTGGGACATCTTTGGACCCTGTCTTCTGGGACATTTGGGAAACACTTTCAGAGACTTTTTTGCATTTCTTCACTGATTTATATATTATTATTTGTATTGTTCACTTTGTTACACACTCAGGGGCGCCCCTAGTGGAAGCTCTCCCTGATTTCACATTACCTGGACCAGCACATTGTGTACATTTTACTGTTTGTGAATTTGTACTCCTTCTTTGTCACTTTGTCATTGTTTAGTATTCAATATTATCTTATGTGCTGCATTTTGACGGTTTACGTATTGACACATAACTTATGTACGCTATCACTCTGTTCTAAAAACACCACCCCTCCCCCGTCCACCCACGTTCACCAGCCCAGGGATTTATTCCCGTACCACCCTTGGATTTCACCCACTTTTCACAGCGCAGACACCACCCCCCTTGTCTGTATGCACCAATAGTAACCCTCTTCCTGTGCCAAAACAAAGCAGCATGAAGATGCTGACACTAAAAATGGCTGCTTTGATTTTTTTGAAACTGAATTTTCCCTACAGAACAATTTCTTCATAACTCTAGTCTTGTTAGCATGGTAGATTAACTGTGTTCTTATCATTTGGCTCCTGAAAATGTTCTAATTGGCACTGAAGTGAATGCCAAATGTATTCCCATTAAACAAATAAATGATCAGTACCCAGTGACTCCGTTTTATTTTGAGATGCAGTGTTAGGTGTAATTTTTGTGGATCACTCTGCCCTGAGCACCATTTGAGATCTGATCTCTGTAGTATATGACATTTAAAAAAGAGATTTGTATATGAAGACTGCTTATCTGACAAGTCACAGTAAGATGGGACTTATTCATTTTGTTTACATTTGTTAAAGGAGCACTCTAAAGCCCACTACACACTTACCGGTAGTTTTTTCCCCCGCTCAACTCGATGGGCTGAATGGGGGAAAAAACAAACTGTAAAGCTCACTGTACTAACTATGTGATCTTAGTACAGCGATCTCTCCGCTGAGCTATCGTGTTATGACAGGGGGATTAGCCCCTCCAACAAGCCAGAACAATGTAAACATTGTATGAGAACGCTGATCCGATGCTGATCGGCTGCCGTTTTTTCAGCATGCCTATTCAACAGAAGTCAGATGCTCAGCCAGCTCAGTCAGAGGATTACTTGAAGGGTTCTCTATAAAATATGAATGAAAAGGCTTGAAGAAATATAAAAAAGCTCAAAGCAGCTTGAAAACGCACAAAAAAATAGGAAAATGGTCTGCAGTGTGACCCCTATGACTCAGGGTGGTAAAATCTTTATACATACACATTTGGAAGCGGGCAGAGGCTCAGAAGGAGGATTTTTTTTCCACCATTGAGTCCCATAACCCTGACACTAAGGCCAGACCGTTACAGCAGACAGATTCGATCGTGTGTACGGGCAAACAGACGGATTTGGCCAGCTGACAGATTTGAAAGCATGCTTTCAATTCTGTCGGCTGGGAACCCGTCCGCCCGACATGTCTGCTGGTTAGTACGCTAACCAGCAGACATATCTTCTCGCACACGCGTCGAATGGTTTCGACGCATGCGTGGAAGTGTTTTACTTCCTGGTGCGGTGACGTGGCGGCGTAAACGTTGCCGCCACATCCGCGCGCTGTCTGCCGGCGGGGATTTTAGTTTGATCGTGTGTACACGATCAAATCAATACGTCCCCAGCAGACAGATCTGTTTAAATCGGTCTGTCCGACCAATTTGAACAGATACATTTACTCGTCTGTACGGGGCCTAAGGTTGTTCTTCAATGTTAGATCTAATGTCAGGACTAAAGTCACAAGATTATTTGCTATGAAATGTACTCCTACTGAAGGTTACAATTGAATTACAGTGGATGAAGTGTTTGTAATGTGTGGGGTGGAGGAATGTGCTAGAATCAGACTTTTTGGTATTTGACCTGTAATTTAACATTTAAATTGCTTACTCTCTACATAACCATTCACTCAGTGGACACTTTTTATAGCCATGTTCTTTGTGGTAGGATGGTCCAGGATTGCAACACGAGTGTCTTGTGGCCACTGACTTTGATATTTGATTGTGTGTTGATACAACTCGCATAAAAAAGTCGCATACATTTTTTTTTTCTCTCGTCTACATAAGGGAAGACTATGCTTTGAGACAAAGGGGCTGCTACTGCTGATGTCTTCCTAAAAAATGCTGCCTGGCTAATATGTTGACCCTTTGCTGGCCATATTTTCTGGATCACTGACCCTGAACAAGTATGTAAGGGTTCTCACTTCAGTAGCCAGCATGTCTTTTCCTAGTCATAGACTTAAATTATTTAGGCCAGAGACTTCCCAGTTGGCGCTCTTGGCAATCTGGGAAAGTGTCACTCCCCTTATATAACAGCATTCAGGCCAAGTGATCGACTGCTAGGCATGGGCACAATCATTTGGAGTAGGTCCTCCTGCACAGGCCATAGTAATGCCTTATCAAGCTCTGCTTTATTGCTGTCTGTGTCCCTGTTGGGGTATATTCACCCTCAATTTGTCCTGTTTACCATTATGAAAATTAATGTTAAAGAAAATCCCAAATTTAGGATTGTCCCCAAAACAGTATTGGGGGTATACTTCAATTGGGGACACCAGCTATGGTGACAATCAGATTCTCTCACTTCCTATTTTGGCAATGGGACAGGAAATGAGGGAAAATTTCTCCAATGGGACAAAGATGGCAAAGAAAGACTGGCAAGGTTTATAACCCTCCCGAGCCCTTTCACACTGGGGCATTGGCAGTAAAGCGGCGCTATTTTTAGCGGTGCATTACTGTCGTTTTCGTTGCGCTATTTGGCTGCTAGCGGGGTGCTTGTAATCCCTGTTAGGGCCGAGAAAGGGTTAAAATCACTGGCAAAGCACCGCTGCAGTGGCGCTTTGCCGGCAGTTCAGTGGCGTTGTCGATTTGATTTCAATGGGCAGGAGCTCCTACAGCGCCTCAGACGCAGCTAGCAGGACTTTTTTTACTGTCCTGCCAGTACCCCGCTCCAGTGTGACAGCCCTCGGGCTATCACACTCGAGTGAAAGGAACCGCTTTTTCAGGGCGCTTTGCAGGCAATATTTTTAGCGTTCTAGCAAGGGGTCTTGCGGTATCCAAAATGGAATAAAAAGGGTTTCGTCTTTATTTCTAATTTAATTCCAAAATGGACTTGTCCCTTTTTTTTAATGTACGTTTCTCCCTCATTGGGCAAAACCTTGCAGGGCTTTTAATGCTAGGGAGCAGGGACAGTGTTGCATCGTAGGTTCTGCCAGTCTCGAGCGCATGCTTCGGAGTGACGTCATCTTCGCTCCGGCCAATCACAGCGCCGGAGCGGCGATACCAGGAAGAAGCTGCAAGGGAACATGGCGGAGGGGAGCGAGGAGCGATTCGGAGGCTTCGATCTCAGGTAAGTTCCACATAATGAGCTAGTATGCTATGCATACTAGCTCATTATGTCTTTTTATTTTTTAAGGCATTTTTTTGTTTAAGCTTTAAATCCTCTTTAAAGCTAAATTACAGGGATTCAGCCACTTTCCAATATCTGCAGGCTTAGTATGGTGTATGCCACTGAGTTGACTCATCTGACTGTTTTATTGAGTGCCAGGAGTACAGCTATCACTTTACTCTTGGGGTTCTGACAGAAGAGACACTGCCTTTAATGTCAGCCCCTCCCCCTCTGTTGCCCTTCCCCTCTGTAAAGGCAGACTGGAATCATTACAGGCAATCTGGTGACCATAGGGGAGTCCTCGGTACCTACTACCCAATTATTATTTTTTGTCATAAGGTAGGTAAAAATGTGAGAAATATTATGATGTGTAGAAACCTCACAAATGTAAAAAGAACAGTAAACCCTTTGTACTCAATACTATATATATATATATATATATATATATATTTTAATGCAACACTAACAGCTCAGAAGGTGCTGCTGTACTAACTATCTGACATTAGTACACCCATCTCCCCTGCTGTGCTATTGTGTTCTGACACTTCATGCACCTGGGCAATCATGTGAGAATACAATGACCTCCTGACAGAGACCAAAATATATTTGTGGTAATTTGCTAATTCATTATATTAATGCTCATATCCAGGGCTTTTTTTCTGGGGGAACTTGGGGGAACTCAGTTCCACCACCTTTGGCTCAGACCCTTTGGTGCCCGCTCACCACAATCACTTGTGAACACAGAAGTCTGGTTTCTGTGTTTACAAGTGACTGCTTTGTAACCCCCTGAACTCTGCACACTGTATGTAATGCAATTCTGGTATTTAATGCACCTTTAAGACCCTTCTACTGTTTGTGAAATCTGAACGGGTCGTGGTTGAGTTCCTGCACCTATTTTCTGAGAAAAAAAGCTCTGCTCATATCACATGAATATGTGTATGTTTTACCATGCCACAATGATTAGCTGTGAATCGTGCTGCGCAGCATTGAAGGAAAAGTACAGCTTTGTTAGAAGTGGGATTTCTGTGCAATACCATTAATGGACTGACGTGACACAACGCCGTGCGTGGGAATCCAGCACGTTCAGTTGGTCACTTTTCTAGATTTATTATTTTGGTTTTTAATTTTAATTAAAAGTTTAGGATATGTCATTTTGTTTCCTAAAGCCAACATTGTGCTATTCCTCCATTAGACAGGATTGTACTCTGCCTGGAGCACAGCGTGAATGGGTTAATGACTTGACTTAGTCATCTGCTTGTTTTGCTGCTTATTGGTTCCCAGAAGTATTGAAACTTGGGAAGTGTGAAAGTCCTTCCTGCAGTCTGCTCCAGTGTACTCCGCACAAGTCTCATGTCTCCTCGGCATTGTGAGCTCATTCTCCACCCAAAACTTGTTGTGACACATCTGCTTCACATTGTGGTGACTGCCATTTGGATTTGTCTGCCCTTTCGCCTTCCTCCTATCTCTGGTTTCCCCACAAAACACACTTCTTGGCTTCTACTAAAAACCTTGACGACTTTTCCTGCTTTCATTTCGAGATGTCAGCTTTGTTGCAGCTCTGTTCCTTCCTACAATTCTTATAGCAGAGGGTAATGATGGATCTACACACAGAGGTATGTGCTTTATAGGATCAGGGTGTTCATATTAGGAGTAACACAATATTGTGCGGACTGGGAGTATCTTGCATTGTGAATGGAGTTTTTCTCAGTGTTGGCTGCCAGGGACTTTACACAGACTGGGCTGTGCTCTGTGACTTCTGAATTCATGCTTGTAGCACATGCCGCAGGGTGGGAGGTCAAGGGAAAGTATTCTGTTTCTCTTTATACTGTTGTGAAATTCTGCTAATAATAATGATCACATGAGCAGCTCTGGTCAGCCATGCCGAGTGGACACAATACTACACATGGGAACTTTTAAGGTGTGTGTGTTTTTTTTTTTTTACTGCTCACTAATTAGCTGAACTGCATGTTATGTCGGGCATAATTGAACTTTAATATAACATTAAATGATCTGATATTTACCAGTGTTCTAAACAAGTGACCTTTTGTTTAAAGATGTAAAGGGTTCATTCCGTCTCGCTAACTAATTTACAGCACAGTGCTCTGGGCTGACAACTTTCATGTATGTGTGTGTGTATACAGTGTCTTAACATGGATTGTTTGAGGATTTGCATCATTTCATTTACAGAACATGCCCACAACTTTGAAGATGTTTTTATTTTTATTGTGAATGTGAAGTCGATGTGCATAACTATTCACCCCCCCTAAAGTCAATACTTTGAAGACACCTTGTGTGGCTAGCATAGCTCCAAGTTGCTTTGGATAGTCTCTATAAGCTTGTCATATCTTTAAGTCTGACCACAGATTTTTTATTGGATTGAGGTCTGGGCATTGACTAGGCCATTGCAACATATTTGCATGTTTCCCCTTAAACCATTCAAGTGTTGCTTTAGCAGTGTGTTTGGGGTCATTGTCCTGCTGGAAGGTGAACCTTCATCCTAGCCTCAAATCGCACACAGAGTGATACAGGTTTTGCTCACGAATATCCCCGTATTTATCACCATCCATCTTTTCCTCAATTCTCACCAGTTTCCCAGTCCAGACAGCTTAAAAATGGTGGTGTTCTTTGGGTGATGTGATGTGTTGTGTTGGGTTTGCGCCAGACATAACGTTTTCTTTGATAAACCAAAAAGTAACATTTTGGTATCATCAGACCAGAGCATCTTCCTCCATACGTTTTGGGAGTTTCCCACGTGCCTTTATGCAAACTCAAAACGTCCCATTTTGTCCCATGGCTTTCTTCTGACCACTCTGCCATAAAGCCCAACTCTATGGAGCGTACGGCTTATTGTCGTCTTATGTACAGATACTCCAGTCTCTGCTGTGGAACTCTGCAGCTCCTCTCTGTGCTGCCTCTCTGATTAATGCCCTGTGTGTTTTGGTGTACGGCCGTTTGCTGTTGTGCCATGTTCTTTCCATTTGGTCATGATAGATTTGATGGTGCTTTTAGGGATCATCAAAGATTTGGATTTTTTTTTTTATAACCTAACCCTGACTTGTACTTCTCAACACTGTCCCTTACTTGTTTGGAGGGTTTCTTGGTCTTTATGGCAGTGTTTGGTTAGTGGTGCCTCTTGCTTAGGTGTTGCAGCTTCTGGGACCTTTCAAAAAGGTGTGTGTGTATATGTAATGCAAGATCACGTGACACTTAGATTGCACACAGGTGGATATCATTTCACTAATTATGTGACTTCTAAAGGTAATTGGTTGCACCAGAGCTATTTATGGGCTTCATAACAAAGGGGGTGAATACATGGCAATTATCAGTTTTTTATTTTTGAAAAAATTATTTATGTATACATTTTTTCAAATTTTACTTCACCAACTTAGACTATTGTGTTCTGATCCATCACATATAATTTGATTAAAAAAACATTGAACAAAAGTGTAATGTAACAAAATAGGTAAAAAGCCAAGGGGAGGTGAATACTTTTGCGTGTGTGTGTGTGTGTATATATATATATATATATATATATATTTTAACAAGCTTACCGAGCTTTGTTGACAACACGTTATCAGCTGTCATTGACTGACAGCTGATAACGTGGTAAGGGGCCGGGATCGGCCCCTTACTCGGATCTGTGATCACCCAAGTCTCGGTGACTTGGTGATCACAGCGTGCGCAAAGGCTGGAATCTATTGACGGCCTCCTGACAATTGAGGTCCGCGCTGTAGCCGTCATTCGGCTATAGCGCAGATGCCTAGTGGTTAATAGCACTTTAACTATGAGACCAGTTGTGCAGTAACAAAAAAAATTTTGTTCGCAGATATCAATGAGGTAAATCCATTCTACATTCACAATTTATTCTCTGCAACTTTTTCAAGTACATGCAGTCCCCGAGTAATATACATCTGACTTGCAAATGACTCCTACTTACAAACTGAGGGAGACAACAGGAAGTGAGGGGAAATTCACTCCTGTAAGAGTTATGGTAAAAAGATACCTCCACTGAATCATTATCGTAATCCTGGTTTCCACGACAACCCAAATTTTTCTGCCATGGGGCACAGACAACCAAACAAACGTTACAGGGCTGTTAATCCTTCCATGTGTTTTCCGAAAAAAGTAAAAAAATAAATGTTTTTTTTTTTAGCTGGAGTTACACTTTTGTACCTGTACCTATGTGCATAGCATACTAGCTCATTATGTGGCACTTGCCTTAAATTAAAGCTCCTCGTTCTCCTCCGCTGCTGCCGCCATGTCCCCTCGGAACTTGTTCCTGGTTTCGCAAGTTGTCAAAGTGGGTTTACAACCACTTTAAGAACACACCTACAGGCCCTATCTTTGTAACCCGGGGACTGCCTGTATAGTGCTTTAGACGTAAATGAAAAACCTTTATATATCAATCACACATATGGTGTCTTGTTCTAACCTGTAGCTTATATACTATCCAATTGTTTCTAAAGTTACAACCTTAGTTTGTGGCGTTGATGGTTCAGCGCTCACGTTTTGCATGGGACATTATCAAAGATGGAGCGTGACATCTGATGACGATGGTGACATTGTCATCAACATTGGCCCACACAGATAATCCTAAGTAGCTTTCTTACAGGGAATTTTAGAACCTGTAGAAGTTTTGTGCTTGTGTAGATGGCATCCATTTGAGGTACTGCTGAGATCAATCAGAATTCCTTCTGAGCTGCTGTTGACCTGCTTCAAGTGGGTTTTACATTATCATAGGCTTATTGGCATACTGGAATGTAAAAGCTTATTGAAGCAGAGAAAAGCCTGTTGACATGGGCTCTAAGGCATGGGCAGCAGTTACAAACACTGCCGCTGCTAACTTTTAATAAGGACACTTGCCTTTCCAGGGAGCTCACAATGTCGGCCCCCCGAGGTCGATCCATCTATCAGATCGGGTGAAGGTGCCACCGTTCTAATTAAGGGAAACTGGCAGTGGAGCCTTGCAGCTTCTCTGTCCGTTTCTTACTGCACATACGCGAGTCGCGCAATGCTTTTTAGAATGGCTGGCTGTCTTCTGGGACACGCACAGGTCCTAGAAGACAGCGGGGGGGGGGGCTTGCGGAAGAAGAGGATATGAAGTCCTGCGCCATGGACCTGAAGTTCAGACTGTACTATATAAAAGGTAAGTAAGAAGAAAAATACGATATACTTCCAAAATTGAGGGATGGTCTTTAGTTTAAGACCACCTCTCAAAAGTGGGTGGAACTCTGCTTTAAGAGCGGACTATCCTTTTTCTGCCGAGCGTATGCACATATGCGTCCTTGGCTTTCGGGGGTTATACTGGGATCATGCCCGCAGCTGCAGGCATCATTTTTTAGATTGGCTTTCCATATATATAATGTTTAGGGGGTTAGAACTTCTAAGTAATTTTCTAGCAAAAGGTACAGATTTTAACTTGTAAACACCAAATAGGCTTAGTCATGAAAGTGCTATAGTACACAATGGGCATCTTTCTGATAAAGGATGTATTGGAAACACCATTATATGCTGCACATTGCTAAAGTCTATCTATAGCCAAAACTTTGTTTTCTTTTAGTTTTGGATAGAGCAAGGAAGGGTTTTACTGTCTTTGGGGGCTCAATGGGATAGATTCCTTCACTTGCTGTCTTGTAAGTAGGTTGCCTCCAGCATGGGAAGTGAGGACAAATACTTCCAGCTACATAGACAAAAGGAAAATGCTAAAACCCCTGTAAGCCTTTTTATTGTCGGTTTACCTGTTGCAGATTTCCCCTCACTTCCATGGAACCATGGTTAGCAGTAAAATCTGACATGGGTTCTGACCTTTCCTCATGGGTTCTGACCTTTCCTCAACACAGCCATTAATGCCCAAATCGCTGGCAACCAAAGTGAGTACAACCCTAAGTGAAAATGTTCATATTGGTGTATATATATATATATATATATATATATATATATATATATATATATATATATATATTGCACACACACATTTAGCAGAGACCCTAGGCCAGGGGTGGCAAACACAAGGCCCGCGGGCCGAATCCGCCCCGCCATGCCTTGTCATGTGGCCCGCGCAGCGGCCCCAATCAGCAGGGGAATCTCTCTCATTGCGGAGATCAGCGAGGGGCTGAGCCGAGGAAGCGCTGAGAGCCTGACAGTGACGTACTAAGTGGGGGGCGGGGCGCCACGGGTGCCACACACTGGGGGGGGGGGGGTGTCATGCCGGCACCCTCCCCCCACTGAAGTGGAGAGCGCGGGCAGGTTTAGGCAGCAGCAGGCACCCTCCCCTCCGTGACTGAAGCAGAGGCAATGAGCGGGTGGTTTGAACTTCCGATGCAGCGGGCAGGTTTAGACAGCGGCAGGCACCCCCCCTCCGTGACTGAAGCAGGGCTGAGTGGGCGGGTTAAACCTAAGAGACATGGGTGGCACGTGAGGCTTAACAGCAGAGAGAATGTGAGGTAGGAGCTTGGCTTTGCAGGGAGAGGGATGCGAGCCGCACCAAAGTGTGTGTGAAACATCAGATCCCCTTCTCTTCATGGTCCCGGCTCTGAGCAGAGTGAAGCCACCTTTCCCATCCTTCTTTACGACGACACAGGGGGAGGGGAGGATCCGACCAGTCCACTAGTGTTGTGAGTATCTGAGGTACATAATGGGACTGTGGGGGGGATCTGCACTGTAAGGGGTGGGTCTGTATTGTTAGGGGGTGGGTCTGTATCGGTAGGGGGTGGGTCTGTATTGGTAGGGGTGGGTCTGTATTGGTAGGGGGTGGGTCTGTATTGGTAGGGGGGTCTGTATTGTTAGGGGGTGGGTCTGTATGAGGGGGTCTGTACTGTATGGGCGGTCTGTTTAACATGTAGACCTCCAGAGCTATGGGGTTCAGAGGTGCAGAGGTGCTGTGTAATGTAAAGGTGTCCAAAGGTGCAGGGTGCTGTGTAATGTAATGGGGCCCAGAGGTTTGGGTGCTGTGTAATGTAAAGGGGTCCAGGGTGTGGGGTGCTGTGTAATGTAATGGGGCCCAGAGGTGCAGGGTGCTGTGTAATGTAACGGGGTTCAGGGTGCGGGGTGCTGTGTAATGTAAAGGGGTCCAGAGGTTCGGGTGCTGTGTAATGTAAAGGGGTCCAGGGTTTGGGGTGCTGTGTAATGTAAAGGGGTCCAGGGGTGCTGTCTAATGTAAAGGGGCCCAGGGGTGCAGGGTGCTGTGTAATGTAAAGGGTCCAGGGGTGCTGTGTAATGTAAAGGGGTGCAGGGTGCTGTGTAATGTAAAGTGGTCCATGGGTGCTGTGTAATGTAAAGGGGTGCAGGGTGCTGTGTAATGTAAAGGGGTCCAGTGGTACTGTGTAATTTCCTGGGGAACAGGCTGACTGGGGACCCAAAGGACCTGCACGCTGCCAGGGAGCCGCTGGAAGGATCAAAGGAGACACACTGCCATGGAAGGTAGGGCTAGCAGTCTCTCTCGTTATCGCTCAGCCTCCCCTGTCTCTCTGATCCCAATGTCTCTCTCAGTGAATCCAAAACACCAGTGTTTCAAAAAAACTGAATTGTACAAATATATAAACAAAACTAATTTTATATAATTAATAAAATGTTCATTCATAGCCATGTTTTTTGGATGCTTTTTATTAATTGTTATATGGAATTAGTTTGTATATTTATATATTTGCACAATTGGGTGTTCTTGCAGCACTGGTGATTTGGATTCACTACCCAGTAGGGCTATCTTAGAATTATTGTATTTGATTAATTGTTTTATGAAATGTTCTGTACTTTATTTGCACAATGAGGTTGAGGCTTCTTGCAGCACCGGTGATTGGGACTCACTACCCAGTAAGGTTATTTTATAATATTTTAGTTAATGGAAGCTACATATGTCAGCACCGTGCACTTGGGATTAATACCCAGTAAGGTTTATTTTTTTAACCTTTTTGAATTTTTTTCTATATATACTTTGATTTATATATAGATATACCAAAATATATATACAACATTTTCAAAAAGGTTAAATACAAAAACTGGGTATTGATCCCAGCTACACCGTGCTACAACAAGTATTATAGTGTGAATATGACATATGTAGCTTCCATTAATTGAAATATTGTAAAATCCCACTCCTAATGGTAGGAAGGGGAGAGTATAAATGTTAGAGTTATTTTTTTTTTTTTTTGGAGGGGGGGCGGTGAGGCCAGAACCCAGGAGGAGGGATGAAATCAGTTGTTGCACGCTGTGCATAGTATACTTATGAACCCTACGCAGCGCAAGAAAACGTTATTGGAGACTGCTCAGACTGAACACTATGGTGGAGTGCAGATACAACCGGCCCTTTGAGGGCAACCAAACTGCTGATGCGGCCCCCGATGAATTTGAGTTTGACACCCCTGCCCTAGGCAATAGAATGGCGACTGTTGCAATATTTTATGTCACACTGTGACATACTTCAATGAATAAAGAGAAAACTAAACCGTAAAGTTAGCTTGATTTTGTTTTGTATAATGTTAAAGATAATGTTACGCCGTGAGAGAATTAGAATTTTTATTCTAAGCAAACAAATTGATTCTCATTGATTCTAAAATTGATTCTCAATTGTGCAGCTCTACTGTACACTCACTACTTTACATTGTAGTAAAGTGTAATTTCTGCAGTGTTGTCACATGAAAAGATATATTATAAGATATTTAATGTGAGGGGTGTACTTACTTTTGTGAGAGACTGTATATTTTAACAAATAATGTATTATTCCATCCAGGTAATATAAACTCCTATTGTTTAGTAATGGGAAGATATGCACCATCTAGTAACACCCTGAAAGGTGGAAGACTGAGTGTAGAAGCGGAGACGGAGCTGTGTCAGTAACAGCTGTTCTGTGACATTCTGAGCTTTCTTCTGATTCAACCATTGCTGAACATTTCCACAGATCGTGTACCTCTGCACTGCCACATTTTGGCCATTACACAGTGTCATTGCATGAAGAGAACCAGTCACCAATGTCTATAGACATCATTAGAATACAAGCCAGGCACCCCACTGAAAAGTTCTAAAGCATACTAGTGCATCAGGTTTGTGCACTGCAATAGCTCAATAGCTTATGTTCATAAGAATCATCACCCAGTCTAACCCTGATTTATTTACCTGTGTTTTGGCTTACGCTTCGGGATATAGGGTTCTATAGGTGTGTTCTTAAATTGAGTTTGTATGTTGGAACATGTACATTTTTTAGTTCAACTCCAGCCAAATTTTTTGTTTTTGTTCTTCTTTAGATAGTATAGAAAAGGGTTAACAACCCTGTAACCTCTGTTTTGCGACCTGTGCCCCTGTTCAGAATATTTCACTTCACTTTCTGTCCCTGTGACAATTGGATGTTAGGTAGTTGTGGGATTTAAAGTCAGTTCACACTGGGGCGTCACGACTTCCAGCGCGACTTTTAGAGGCGACTCCGACACGACTTGAGCATGAACCACAGGGCGATCTGGGGCGATTTACAACACGACTTAAAGTAGTCTCCAGGACAGGAGACTTTCCAGTGGCCAATCAAACAACAATCAGCTCTAGGGGAGGGAGGGGTTTGCCTGAGAAATGTATGTTATCTTTCTTGAAAGTCGCTTCAGTTAGTCCGTTCACACTAGGGCGACACGACTTCCAGCGCGACTTTCAGAGGCGACTCCGACACGACTTGAGCATGAACCACAGGGTGATCTGGGGAGATTTACAACACGACTTGAAGTCGTCTCCAGGCAGGAGACATTCCAGTGGCCAATAAAACAACAATGAGCTCTGGGAGAGGGAGGGGGAGGGAGGGGTTTGTCTGAGAAATGTATGCTATCTTGCTGGAAAGTAGCTTCAATTAAGACAGTAATCAGACTTGGAAGCGACTTCCATTGAAATCAATGGGTACAAATCGCCTACAAGTCGGATTGAAGTTGTACAGGAACCTTTTCTGAAGTCGGAGCGACTTGAGTAGTGTGTATTAACACCGCTCCCATTCACTTACTTTCTCTACAGCGCGACTTGGGATGACTTGAGGCGACCTCAAGTCGGATCCCAAGTCGTCCCAGTGTGAACCGACTCTAAAGGTTCAGTGAAGACACGTTTTTCCTGTTATGCCCTGTACACACGATCGGTTCATCTGAAGAAAACTATCTGATGGATTTTTTCATCCGATATCTGATGAAGCTGACTTTCATCAGTCTTGCCTACACACCATCAGTTAAAACAACGATTGTGTCAGATCGCGGTGATGTAAAACACGACGACCTGAGAAAAATTAACTTCAATGCTTCCGAGCATGCGTCGACTTGATTCTGAGCATGCGTGGATTTTTAACAGATAGACGTGCCCACAGACAATGTGTTTTTATTTATTTTTTTCCTACCGTTTTTTTTTTTTTTTCTACCGGTTTTTTAACTATCAGATAATTTTAAAACGAGTTCCTAGTTTTTTCACCGATGGATAAAAAAACGATGGGGCCCACACACGATCGGTTTGTCTGATGAAAAACGGTCCATCCTATGCATTAAGGTGAAAAAACATACAATGGAATCGCCGCCCCCCCCCCCCCCCCCAAAACCCCGTTTTACTTACCTGACCCCTCAAAAGTCCCACGTCCACGTGATCCTCTTCGGTTCCCAACCTGGCCGTTGATTGGCTAGGCTGGACGGATTGATACCAGCGCAGCCATTGGCTGGCGCTGCTCTCAATCACAGCGGATGATGCAGTGCGCCGGGGGGGGGGGGGGCAAATGATACAGCTAGCTCGCGTGAAGGTGGAAAGCTTTTGCAAGGAGGAGCTGAGACAGCTGCGGAGGGACCCCAGAAGACAGGATTAGGGGACACTTTTTGCAAACGAGCTGCACAGTGGAGGTAAGCATAACATATTTGTTATTTAAAAAAAAAAAAAAGTTTGCCTTTAGTGTTCCTTTAAGCTATTTTGCAAAGAAGAATGGGCAAACATTTCACTCTCCTAGATGTGCAAAGCTGGTAGAGACATCCCCAAAAAGAATTGCAGCAGTGAAAGGTGGTTCTACAAAGTATTGACTCATAAAAAGTTTTGAAAACCATTTGTCATTTCTCTTTCACTTCACAATGTATGTGCCATTTTTGTGTTTGTCTATCACATAAAATCCCAATAAATTGCTAAAATACACTTTATGTTTTTGGTTGTAACATGAGAAATTTGGAAAATTTCAAGGGGTATGAATATTTTTTCAAAGCAATGTGTATATATGTATGTGCCCATTGCTGATACTACTCTGTTTCATCTGTTATTTTACATTGGTAGAAAGTGTCAAACTACAAAAAAAAAAAAAGAAACAAGAGACGAATTCTGTTCTTCTATTACATTGGTAGATATTTAATATTTAAATCATGCGTTGTATTTTAATGTATTTGTTATGTAAAAAACATAAAATAGTTGATAGTAATTTTTTTTTACGAACCCTGTTTCCCCTGGAAATAAGCCCTACCCCTAAAATAAGACTTGGCATGAGTTTCTGGGATGGCTGCAATATATAAACTCAGGAGTTAAAGTGGAGTTCCACCCAAAATTTGAACTTCCGCTAGACCCACTCCTCACCCCCTTAAATGCCACATTTGGCATGTCATTTTTTTGGGGAGGGAGTGGGGGCTTAATCGCCTACAACAGCCACTCCCTGTAGGCGATCGCATGGGACACTGACAGGTCCCATGCGATCGCCTGTCCAATCAGCGGCAGGCCACGCCGCTCGCGCATGCACAGTGGGTGCCCGGCCGTAAAGCCGAAGGCTGTCACGGCCGGGTGCCCACAGTTGCGATGAGGACGCCGGCCGGGGAGGGGGGGATAGGAGCGGAGCCCCGGTCGGTGCGTCACTGGAACGCTGGATCAGGTAAGTGTCTGTTTATTATAAGCCAGCAGCTACACTTTTTTTGTAGCTGCTGACTTTTAATAAACATATAACTAGGCTGGAACACCCCTTTAACATTGTGAAATTCTGTAATCCCAAACATAAACCTCAGTTAAAGAAGTAATGTAATCCGTTCTGTAAAAATATAATAAATGTGCAGTTAGTGTCCTGGTGTAACTTTATTGTGGAAAATACCTTATTTACAGTGCTGTTGGGTGCTCACATGACCCACCGGGGCTCTTCTCGTCTCCTCCCACCTCCCTCTGTAGCACTAGAAACCGGGCTCATGTCAGCAAGGATCTCAGCCCCTCCCTCGGCAGTATTGGGAGCGGGGAAGAAGATCTCTGGCTGGTCACGTGAGCGCCCAGTGACGCTGTAAATAAGATATTTTCCACAATAAAGCTACACCAGGAGATGAACTGCACATTATTTAATCTTTTTACAGAATTGATTACATGACCTCTTTAACAGAGGTTTATTTTTGTGATTACAGAATTTCACAATGCTGACTCCTGAGCTGACAGGAGGGAGGAATGTTTTTGTACAACCTGTAAATAAATAAGACATCCCCTGAAAATAAGCGCTAGGATTTTTTTTTTTGTAGCCAAACATAAAAGTCCCAGTCTTATTTTCGGGGGCACACGGTAGTAGATTTCAGAGGTTGTTTATTTTTCTTTTAGCAATTTTGTTTGCGCCCAACTTGGAAGAAGTCTTTTTGTTGTTTCTCTATTATCAGCCATTGTTTGGTGCTTTTAGACTTTTTTTAGGATTACTGTTTCCTGTGGCAGACAATACAGTCTTCGATCTATGCTTCTCTGACCAAGCAAAGCAGATGTGTCAATGATTTCATACATTAGACCTAATAAGCAGTAGCAAATATAGTTAAGCAAAAGCAAAGAAGGCTGTTCAACCCTTGTAAGTAGGGTTGTCCCGATACGGATACCAGTATCGGTATCGGGACCGATGCCGAGTATTTGCGGGAGTACCTGTACTCCCGCAAATGCCCCCGATGCGTGAATAGAATACTTGAGCCCCCTCCCCGCCGCTGCCGAAACACCGCCATCGCATACCGCAAAGCCGCAGCCGCGTTAATCCCCGTGCGGGAACATTACAGGCGGCTCTCGTTTGAATAGTTGTAATCCCCGCCGTGCCGTGTATAGACACTCCCCCTTGCTCGGGATTGGACGGATCTGTCCAATCCCGAGCAAGGGGGAGTGTCTATACACGGCGGGGATTACAACTATTCAAACAAAATCTGCCTGTAATGTTCCCGGATTAACGCGGCGGCGGCATCATCATCTTCTAGGTATGGGGGACATGGCTGCAATATGTGGGGGGACATGGCTGCAATATGTGGGAGTACATGGCTGGATATATGTGGGGGGACATGGCTGGATATATGTGGGGGGACATGGCTGGATATATGTGGGGGGACATGGCTGGATATATGTGGGAGGACATGGCTGGATATATGTGGGGGGACATGGCTGCATTTGGGGACACATTTAAAAAAAAGTATCGGTACTTGTACTCGGTCCTAAAAAAAGTGGTATCGGGACAACCCTACTTGTAAGTGACTGACATGATAAGCAGGGTTGTTATTTGGCCGAAGAAAGGCAGATGCTTTTATGCCTTTTTAATATGGTTGGTATGAGGAACAGCGACAATATGACAAATGGCACAAATGATGTGACCTTTTTTATTTTGCCCTTTTTAATTTGTTTAATTTTTGGTTTAAATTTTTTTTGGGGCCAAGGTCTTTGTCATTTTTATTTAGGGTCAAGGGTTGTTATGACATGTTTCCAGATGTCGCCTCTCATTGGCTTACTGGCTGTAACTGACAGTAGTGGGAGCTAATAGCTCCCGCTACTGACAGCCAATAGCTCCCGCTACTGACAGCCAATAAAGCTGAGGCTCTCATGCACTTTGCTGGATCAAAATGGGGCGCAGGTAAGTATTAATGGGGGGGGGGGGCTGCTGCACAGGGGGGACAACTGCAGTGGAGGCTTCTTACCTGCATGCATATAATGCCTAGAGGTAAAATAAAAACTTGAACCTTTAGGACCACTTTACTTGCTATGATTGTCTTCTTGGCTTGGTGACAACTATTTCTGTTGCTTGTTCTGATGCCACAGTGGCAGGAAATTGGGGGTCGCAGACAGATGAATGGCTACCCAACAGGACATTTTAAACTCTTCTCCACTGTATCCAAAACCCAAAAAGAAAAAAATTGGCTGGCGTTAAACTGGCAAATTATCAGTCAAGTTGCCCCATAGTGAAAGTCAAGTTCTGCTTAGACAAAATGTTTTTGTATCTTTCATTGTCCCTTTTATAGATTTATTGTGTGTGACTATTATACTACTACTGTTCTTGATCAAAGAACGTTTTCTATTAGCACAAGGCCCAGATTTAGGCTACAGTCGCCTGTTGTTTCCACGCCACAAGAGTGCTTTCATCTTAGATGTTGAATACATTTGATCTGCATTGCTCCTTAGTTTGCCATAAAACCATTATGCATGAATGGAGATCAACACTAGATTTGTAATTAAAGCTTGATGCAGGGGTTAAAAAGGCATTGTGTCTGGTAATGATACATGTGTACGATCTAAACAAAGGCTTAAACAAATATGAACTTAAAATGGCAATTTGTCTGCACAAAGTCTTTTCAGCACTCCCTCACTAACTGCCTTCATTGTTAATGAGTCTGTGCTCTCGCAGGCAGATGTGTTCTAGAATGGTTTGTTTTAGCAGAATGTAGAATTATTATTAATACAAACTTGAGAAACGTGTAATTGCAGCTGTCTGGATTGCCATAAAATCAGCCGCACGTGTAAATTAGTGTGTATAGGCACAAGACCGATTGTGAAATATTTCAACACAAAAGCGTTTATTGTGGCAGCATTTTATTTTGGAATTGTACTTGGTCGTGTTAGATGTGGCATTGTTCAGTCTCTAAGAATAATCACAAATCTACGATAGCTGGATTTCTTGTGGGCATGTAAGCTAACAAGCTGTGATGGCTATTTACAACATTGTTTAGGCAAAAGATAGACAGACATTCTATCAGCGAGTAGGGATGCACTGATACCAGATTAAGACTGAGTACCGATTTACCTTTTCTCAAGTACTTGCCAATACCAATTATTACCTGTTTTTTAGTGTAGTGAGTGAGTAACTTGTATAGCGATACAAATGGGAACTAAAATCGCCTCAAGGCGCTTTGCATCCAGTGTCGTCCTAAACCTTCAGAAGAGAGAGTCTTACGTTTTTTCCTGAAGGCCCGATGGTTTTCTTCCATGTGAATATTCGTAGGTAGAGCGTTCCATAGCCGTCCATCCGTGGTCCTTGGATGGCGAATCTTCGTTCTCCTTCAGATTTGTAGCGGGTCTTGGGGATGTGGAGGTTTTGGTTAGTTGACCAGAGGGCCGCGACTAGGGGTGTAGTGTTTTATTTTCTTGCATAGGTATTGAGGAGCGTTTCCTTGTGTGCATTTGTGAGTGAGGCAGAGGGTCTTGAATGTAACCTGATCCTTTACGGCTAGCCAATGTAGGGACCTCAGGGATGGGGTGATTAATTTTCATTTTTTTTTTTCCGTTACCAGTCTGGCTGCTGTTTTCTGGAGGACTTGTAGACGCAAAATCTGGTATTTGGTTAGTCCCGAGGGGAGTTTGCGTAGTCGAGACGTGAATTAATGATTGTTCCGACTACTACTGCTGTGTTCTCTTCCGGATGAGTCTACGTAGCAAGCGGAGAAGATGCGGAGATCCTCTGACTACTGATCCTATTTGTGCATCCATAGTCATGTCTGAGTCAAGGATTTTGGTGCTTGGGGTAATGGTTTGGCCAAGGATGGGATGGTGGATGGTGTGCATGTAGTCCTGGAGTTTTTCTTTCGGTTTGTATGGAGAATGAGAAGTTCTGTTTGTGATCCATTCAATTTGAGGGAGCTCTCCGTCATCCAGTTTTTATTGGTATTGGTCTGTTTTCCCTGCCATCGTGACACTGTGTGTGGTGTTAATTTTTCATAAGTCCAAAAAAAAAATATATATTCTGTATAATTATAAAAAAAAACTTTCTGCGGCTTTTAAATTGCGTTGAAGTAGTGTAATTTGCTTTGAAATTGCGCTGCTTCAGCATGATTTCTAAGAAGCAGGAAAACTGCAAGCTCTGGTTCACACCAGCTTTTGGGTGATTTCAAAGCTGCAGATCAGTCCTATTTGGACCTCCGATCTCATTGCAGCTTGCTACTTCATTTAATAGAAGTAATTGCAAGACACTTGACAATCGTTAAAAAGGTTTCATTTTTAGTATCGGAGCATTTGCACTAGTACAAGTACAATTTTTTTTTCCCGATAAGGTCAGATTGGATGTCGGCGAGTGTAAATAGACACCTCTGTTTTTACATTGGCCGCTCCATAGAGGGCAATGGATGGTTCAATTGTGTCTGCCATAAAACTGACAGGCGGACCCAATCTGTCCACCTATGTGCAAGGGGCCTAACACTAGTGTTTTAAATATACAGTAAAATCAAGTTTGCAATAAATGAGGAGCTCCGACCTTCTTGTTTTAAGTTTGTTTTTCAAGCAATGCATTTACAAACGCAGTTGCGATGAAGAATATATTGCATTTGTACATATCTCGGACTATGCAGAATGCAAATGTTTATGGTCCTGTTCCTCACTGGCTTGGTGTACTGCTGTGTAGATGACCTCCGTTAAAAAGTTTCCAGAGAGTCCACATGATGTGTAGGCTTCCACAGTTTTGTCAGATGGCCGATTCGGTTGCAGCAACATTGTTGCTAAAATAACTTCCACTATTCCTTGGAGTTGTATCTACATTAGACATAGTTATGTCGCTTTGCCGCTGCTCACAAAGAACTTGGCATGTATCAGTCAACCCCTGGGTGGATGCCAAGGTCAGAAACAATTGGGGTTCTAAAGAGCTTAAATTTGTCTGCAAACCTCTCCAAACCTCTCCAACTTTATGCAAAATACTTCTTGCAGTCTACTTTACACCAGAACTCGGACAAAGGGGTAGGTGCACCAACACGAATAGCCAATCAGTTGTGCTGCAATGTAAGAAGCATGGTGATGGGAGGAGATGGCAAAGTAACAAATGAGCTCATCACAATGCTACTTCTCTTTCCAGGCAGGGCTGTATATGTCTCGGACTAGATGGACTGAAATACAAATCATTTGACAGGTAAAATGACTTCCTCATATGCATTTTATCTGTGTATTGAGGTGTTTGCCTGGAGTTCAGCTTTAAAGATGGAAAACTTTTTATATTACTTAAATTGAATGTTTGAAACATAGAAATCCTCCCTAAGTCCATTTTTATATGCTTTGTAATGGTTTTAGAAAAAAAATCACAGTGAATTCTCAACTGCTTCTGTTCTGTAGATGCCGATGCAGGGCATACCACAAACTTTCTCAGACTGAATAAGTAGGCTTTACCTTCTCAAATCATAGTTGGACTACAACATCAGAAAATTATAGCTGGTATGCAGTTGAAATGGAAAGCTAATTTTGAATACTTTTCAATAATATAAAGCCACGCAGAGAAAATTTTATTTTTATTAACATATGTGGAGTGTTTCTTTTTAACCCACAGAGAGGCATATGTGTGATTAACTTTTAATGCATTAACTACTTTACCCGTTAATCCCTGCATTCACCACACTATGCAATGCGGTCTGCACACTATTTACTGTTCTCTGTACCGATGTCTCGTGAATAGGTCAGCTGTGGTTGGAAGCCGGGGACATGTGGGTGATGGCTGACTTAGGCTGGCCATCATTCCCTATGAGTCAGCCTGAGGCATACCCTGATTGCAGGCTTGTAACGGTACCAAAAATGAAAAACGGTTTTCCAGCTAACATAGTTCTCCCTGAGTTTCATAATTTCCTGCAAAACACTGGAATACATATTTTCGATTTAACGCCTATATATAAGAAATGGTTAAAAAATAAATAAAATAGAAATGTAACCGCTAACTTGCGTAAAGTTTAAATTTGACTTCAACCATTATCCCCATAGTTTTATATGAAAAATATGGACAATGATGGGCTTATAACGGTGCTATATAGAATAAGTTCAATTTTTAACAAATAATTTTAACAATTTATTAAAAAAAATTATGAGACGGTGATACGTCATATGACAAGAGTTTAAAAACACATGTATTGTATTAAATATTTGCGATTTCCGGGTCGCTGTAGATCCCAGTAGAGAAAGATAGCTGGTCGATTAGGATCGTGGAATACACTGATGTCCCAAGTTACTGGCAGGATCAAAGATTATTTTCTCCTCCACATCCGGGGTACCAGGTCAGCATGTCCTCTCCAACGAAAGCAAATAAATATGATTTAAATAATTGTTTTATATTGTAACCTATGTGAGTTTGTCTCATATGTAACGTGTTTTTTTATTATTGTTAGAGCTCGCTATTTTTTGGTCTTAACTTCACCCCTGAGGAAGCCTGCTAATATGCAAAATATATTGGTTATTACCACCTTGGTTTGTGACCATCCTAATCGACCAGCTATCCTCTACTGGGATCTCCAGCTACCCAGAAATCGCATGTTTAATACAATTCATATGTTTTTAAACTCTCTTGTCATGTGATGTATCACTCTCTCATGATTTTAACAAATTATTAAAATTATTTGTTATAAGTTGAACTTTATTCTATATAGCACCGTTTTAGTCCCATCATTGTCCATATTTTTCACCTATATGTTATAATTTAAGTTAATTGGCTCTTGTCCACCTTTTTCGATACCCATAGTTTTATACTCTCCTGTCCACACTCCTGTAAGTGTCCATAATGTTTTGTCAACAAGAAAGCCTCACCACCTCTGCTGCAAACTCTCCATCTTCTAGTGCAAAGCTGCTTTTGTACAGTCTGTTTCTGGGACACACAGACTGCCTCTCCATGGAAATGAATGGGATTTTCCCTATCTATACACAAAATAGTGTGTAGCAGGACTGGCCAGAGACTTTTCAGCACTGTTTGCTCAATTCCCCGTGGATCTCAAGTGCATGGACAGATGGGTTTGAAATGTTAGGGAGTAGGGTATATTAACAGGGCAGGTATACAAAAGTAAAGTTCATTTATTACAGTGGTGGAACTGAAGTTCCCTATGAAACGCATTAAATGTTGGCTTTATTATTGTTAAAACCACCAGCCAGGCCTCATGCATCTAGAGCAGGTCGCCTGTATCCTGGCGATTCCTTTGCAACCCCTTACCTGTCAAACACAATGCAAATGAGGATGTAATGAAGTTTCAATAAACTGATCAAAGATTGGGGCAACACAGTGATTAAGGCTGGACAGTTCAAATCTCAGCCGGTTCAGCAGGAACGTGCCGAGATTCAAACCGTATATTGGCGTGCTGAATGTACCATGGTGATCGATTGATCAACTTGGGTACAACCAGCCTTCCAGATTCACTTGCGATTATTACTGCTAGAGCCGCACGCAGTGATCACTATCTTCTCTCGGCGGGGGCGACTTCCACCCTGCCAGGGGCAGACAATTGCTTGGCAGGAAAGATTCCCTGTTGGCACAGTCTGTGTTGATGGAGTAACCATGCACATTTTCTTCCTGCAACCTATGGTTGTAGGATAGATGTTTTGCAGTCTGTGGCCGACCTAAGTTGTTATCACTTCCGCCTAGCAGCACTGGGGTCGTTGGTTCTAATCCCAAGCATGACACTACCTGCCTGGAGTTTGCATGTTCTCCTGTTTCTACATAGGTTTCCTCCCACACTCCAAACACATAATGCTAGGCTTATTGGCTCCTGTCTAAACTGGCACTGTATGTGTATGTATGAATGTGAGTTGGGGACCTTGGATTGTAAGTTCATTGAGGGCAGGGACTGATGGGAATGTACAGTATATGTAAATTGACAGCTCTACATAAGTGCTTGTAGTAATAACAAACAACGATGTCTGGCAGCTGTAGTATGAAGAATCTCCCACAATACAATGCATTTTTAATCTGTGTGTTTGTTTATTCATGCTTTAGGTGTGCGACGTTGCATTATAGGTAAGGAACGTGGGAAGTCTCTTTCCTATTCCTTTTTAAATCCGATTGTCTGCATCAACGGTTTCAGATTCAAGCGCTAGTTTTACCAGTTCTACTGGTATGGTTCCTGGAAATGTGAAATATTAAAGTAAGCCTGTAAAATGTGTTTCGATTTGTCCTAATCTGTAGAAGGGGGGGGGGGGGGGTGATCATGTGACGCTTGTGTCTGGGCCCAGCCTTTCTCAAGTTTTTGAAGTTGATCCCCTTGACACTTGAGGATATATGATTGATAGAAAACAAGCTGCGGCTCCCTCCTCTCTCCGCCTACTTTCCATGGGAAAGAAAGTGAGTGCCTCTTGAGGTTTCTAAGCAGTTGTAATTGGATGCGCTGTGTCTGACTCATGGCCTTGGTATGCTTTGTTATTACTGCTACAAGGTCTCAGAAACAGTAAAGAATGTATATGTTCTCCTTTGTGCTTATGGATGGCTGTACAGTATGTTGGTCTTCTTTTTTTTGTTTATCCAGGCTGGGTGAGAGAATAAGAACACTTCTGTTTATCTGTTATGACAGTTGACATCTGTTGCTCCTCATAACCAATCTGGAGGAAATCTCTAATCTCTTATAAGAGGATATGGTGCTCTTCTTTTACCTCTGCCTCTTTACCATTTCATCTTGTAAAAATGTATAATATTGGCTGCATGTGCAACCCCTGTGAGAACTGCTCAGTGTTGAGTCTTGTATCTGATGTTTATTTACGCTGATTGTTGGTTCTGTACCGGAAAGGTTTCAAGATTACACCATCTCTGCTGTCTCTAGGGCCAAGATTCACATCGGGGGATTTAAAACCTTGTTATCTGCTCAAATAATCCTTGTTTAGCTTTTGGATTAGTTAATCCACCCAAATATGAAAACAATCACTGAATTTTAGAAGTGGTAAGTATGTTATATTTTCTGGAGGGAGAGGGTTTAATAGTTTGTTTACTAAAAAAAAAGGGTGGCCAAATTGACATGGAAATCGAAAGGAGAAAAAAGGCCCTTAGATATGTAGTGATTTACTAATTGGGTAAAAAAAAGTTTGCACCAAATTATAAATTGTTACAAAAATTCCCAGATTACTTACCAACCAGCCTGCAACAAACCAAATAGACCCTGTCTAACAATTCATGGTAAAACCAATGGGTTTCGTTTTGCAACCCCTTGTTTTTAATGTAAACTGTTGGTTTGTTGCCTGCGGGCTGGTAATTAGCTTTGAGCGTTTGTTGTTTCTGGAAGTATGTGTGCATATCCTGGTGAAGAGGTCCGAACCCTCGACACTGTTGTGTGCCAGGCACTGGGAAGAATTATATAAAATGGCCTCTCTCCTGACAACTTTAGTATGGCACAGTAACAACTTAAAATTTGGTGGAAACTTTGTTTTTTTACATGCGTTGCCCTTCCATGCCTTCCATGTACTCCTTGCTGCAAGGGCCAGTTATAGGTTGGGGTGGTTGCCATCTGTACTGTAGGTGAGAGGAAGCACTGGGCACCTTTTGCTGCCATTGTGTTATTGCTGGGTGTCGAGTGCATTCCTATACCTTTAACCACTTGCTGACCACAATACATGTGTGTGTGTGTGTGTGTGTGTATATACAGTATATATTGTGGTTTTACTAGGATTATGGCTATCTACTATCTGGCTTTCTCTTAAAATCCTTTTAAATGGCTCAGACAAATCCATTTTTTTGTGTACTTGTGTGTATTTGTGAGAGACGACAAACTGCCACAGCAGTTTGAAGATTTGGTGAGGCATCAGATTGAGGAATGTCAACCACTTCAACCAATGTCAACAAGCTTTTTAGGTGCCTGAGGAAAAACATGACTTTCTTCTAGTCAGGATTTGCTCTCTTGTTTTGATGTGTTGAAAGTGTTTGTCTCCATGTACTGACAGAATTCTGTAGTCAATGCTCATCCAAAAATGACGGTTTTCTTTCTCAGTATGCAGCTGATGAGATTCATCATGTTAGCAGGGAGTGTATATAGGTGTATCTGTTGTCTTAACATCTTTTGCACAATATAAATGTGCCAGAGGTCACTCACATATTACATCACTCATAAAATAAAAAGTACCGTTATAAAGTTTTATCAAACGCTTTGGTGATCTTTAAATTGGCTATACATCTGTTCTGCGAGAAATATGGAGCTGCTATTCCTAACCTCTGGCTGGGTCTTTGTTTTTTTCCACATCAGACTTAACCCAGGGTTTTGAGGTGTTAGAGGGGTTCATCATTGTTCCACCCTTCATCTTTCCACCTCGGATTTGCATCATTTGTGGATGATTCAATGTATTATGGTTATTTTATCACTTTTTTTTTTTTTTTTTTAATATTATGAAAACAAAGATAAAGTTACAGGTGACTACGCATATTCTTGTTGTTTGACTCTAATGGGCTTATAAGCTCTCGTTTCTCCCCTCAACACCATCCTCCCTGGGTCTCTATCTATGTATATTTATTTATTGCCCCCCCACCGTTTCCCCCCCCCCCCCCCAGTTTTACCTCGTTTCCCTATTGGGTCGGGTCAAAAGCATTTACTGATTTATTTCTAGTAATATTAAAGTGAATTTTTCAGATGTTTTGTAGGTTCTCCACTGGTCCCAAATCTTTCCACCTCTTCCGCCTTCCTCCTCTCCCAGATCAACCCTTCTTAGATACTCCATCTCTGCAATATGGTCAACCCTTTGTATGAATTCTTTTAGGGGAGGTTTATGTGGATGGAGCCAGAATTTCGGGATCAGTCCCTTTGCTGCGTTTAACAGCACTGGGACCAATGTTGAGGCATATTTTTTTCCCCCTTTTACTAGGCCTTGTCTGTGGAAAAGGCAGGTCAAGGGATCTAATGGGATCTTTTCTCTGGAGATTTGCTCAATTAATTTGAGGATCTCAATCCAGAATTCCCGGATTCTCGGGCAGTCCCACCATATATGCAGGGCAGTCCCTTCTTGATTACACTTCCTCCAACAGAGTGGGGAGTTAGCTGAAGATATTTTATTAAGTCTGACGGGTGTCAAGTGCCATCTCATCATGCATTTATAATTAGCTTCAACTGTTATGTCTTTTGCTTAGGTGTGGCTGGGTCTTTGTTGATAAGAAGTGGCTCAGAAAGTAATGACACCAGAAACTGTCCGGGAGCTGACATTTTTCGTAGGAGGAAAAGGATCCGCACTCCGATCGTTGCTCTTTAAAAAATCATTGTATTTATTAACAAGCCACAGTGAACAAACGCAAATGAGAACAGTTGATGCGTTTCAGCCTATAAGGCCTTAGTCATAACCACATGAAACTTTGAAATAGTAGCTCTTAGGATCACTGGCTCCACCCAATAATTGTCTTAATTGACCGCAGGAAATTATCCCAAAAAAGGGAATTTGCTGCAATGCATATTGGGTGATCATGTGTATGCCACTATTTTTCACACACATTGTAGTGATATGTACATGTATGCACACAATCGTGCATGCATTCATATACATAATTAAAACACACCATGAAATTCAAGAAAACATTAAATACAAAAGATAAAAATAATAATCCAGGTATGTGAAAAAAGACGCCAGAAGCGCAAAGGGAATACAGAGAGGAGGCTCTGGGAGGAGGCAATTATTAATGTAAGTGCAAGTCCAGATCCCAGCTCAGGTTTAACCCCTGAGGCGATCTAGTTTTTAATCTAAAAATCCACCATGCTTCTCTCCCCAATAGTCTTCTCTCCCTATCACCACCTCTGGGCGAGTGAGACAACCGTTGTATTCCTCTAAACGGATCACCTGTATTTTTTAAGGAGCGCCGAGCTCGAGTGCAGAAGCGAATGCAGAAGAAAGACGCCACTCAAGACAGGAGCTCCCCAGTGGTAGTTACGATCCAAAAACCCAGTGGGTGCGGGCACTAAGCATCAGTTATTGATGTGAAACGCGTCAGCATTGTTACCCCACTGTTTGCTTTTTTATTGCTGTGGAGTGTCATTTTTTTTACTGGTATTAAGGCACCATTTTTTACATTTTTGGTATCGTGTTGGAGTGCGGCTGTCCATCTCCTTCTTTTCTATGCAGAAGCGAATGCATATGTGAGTATCGCCTGCATATGAAAACTGTGTTTAAACCACACACGTGAGGTATCGCCGCAGTTGTTAGAGCGAGAACAGTCATTTTAACACTAGACCTCCTCTAACTCAAATCATGCAACCTATAGAATTTTTTTAAACATTGCCTATGGAGATTTTTAAAAGTTTGTTGCCATTCCATGAGCGAATTGATCAGTTTAAACAAATGCCTACCTGGACCTTACTTGTTAATACTAGTAGCCATGCAATGCACACCAATTACATTTTGTCTGTCAGGCTGTAGCACAGGTTAAAAATTCAATGAAAGCCCCTGGGTGGTTGCTAGGCATACATGGACGTGTCCAGTTTTTTTAAATTGCGTTCCAATATATCCAAAAATATGAGTTTGTGATTTTATGTACATGTGTTTGTGTTTGTTTGGTAAGGATTTAAATCTCTCTAGTGTTTTGTCTGGTAAAGACAACATGCCTCCTACTCAGCAAATGATGTAGGAAGTGTGGCCATCATCCAGTGTCAGTGGAGGACTGAAGAATGAATGCATGGCCTGTGCGATTATTTGAATCTTTCCTATTCATGAGGCGTTATTGTTCTATGCTCTGACATTTATTCTTTCTGCTGATGTATGAAATGAAGCAGAGATTTCTACAATTATAGCTGTAGAATTACAGCCTTTTCTCTTTACTCTTTTCAAGATGACAGCCTCTTTAGCAAGGTACCCTCTAGTCAAACATAAAATGTTTCCAATACATTGACGCAGCTGACATAGCCCATCTACCGAGTTGCTTTGACTTTCATCCTGGAATTCAAGTGTAGTTTGCTGCCAAACATGCCAAATTCCTCTAACTGCAAATTATGATTCTAAATGTCCCGGAATCTGAACCTGAGGACATGCAGGCAACTTTGCTTAATGACTTGTGCCAACAACAGGCCCAATTATTCTAGCGTCATCCAGGTCTTAACGTATATGTAACCACTCAGGCAAAAACATTTGTGTAAGTGTGTGTGTGTATATAATATATATTTATACACACACACCTTTTATAATTCCTTTCTTTTTTGTGTGATTACATTCCTCTGTTCTAAGCTAGAAAGGGGGTTAAGAAGGAGGGGGGACAGCAACACACTGATCTTCCCAGTGAATGGTTGTGTGGGGCATGTTAGCTTGTGTCTGATCATTGGATTAGCTCCCAGCACAGCCAGAGCACCGATCAGTTTTTAGTCAGTTTTTTTTTTTTTTCAGTTTTTAATAGGAAAGCAGAGGGACTGGCTTGAGCACCAGGGATGTCTCACAAAGGAAGCAATACAGAGTGAACAGCATACTTTTTCATAAAAGTGCATGGTACAACAGGCACATTGCAGGAATATAAAATGTTAGGTTTACATATTCTTTACTGTGCAGTGCTCTATCTCTGTGAACGTTAAAGTGAGCAGACTGTGCATGCATGGGTAGGGAATGAAGTTGAGTGCTCATTCGTGAGTTTGAGGCCTTGTGTCCATTGCTCTGTATATCCTGCTGTCTGTAGAATGGAGAAGGGAGGGCAATGGAAAAGGCAGCTTAAAAAGTAAGCCGCCTTTTAAAAATAAAACAAGTGGTGCATGTTACTGTACTGTTAATGCTGTAATGAATAGGGATGTTTTTTTTGCACAAGTTATTACAGGTGAACTAACCCTTTAAAACAGGAGTCTCCAAACTTTTTTAAAGAAAGGGGCAGATAAAAGCAAGCAAAGGGACGCAGCTTGGAGGCCACTGCTTTAAAGTGTTACTAGACTCCCAACAGTAAAATCAGTCTTTGTATGCAGTAAAGCCAAGTTATATTATCCTCACTGTGGAACCTAAGGGGTTATTCCTCCACGTTGTGTAAAAAGAATGTTTGATCCTGACTTCTCTGATCTGCCCCTTCTTCCACTGTCCCCAATCCATCTCCTGATAGTACATATTTTTTTGGGAGGATGCATGTGATTGGTACAGGGCCTATCAGCACTCTCCAGACAGAGGGTCAGGGGTCCTGCAGCCCCATAGGACAGTAAGAGGAGAATGAAATCTCCTACAAGCTTTAACCACTTGCCCTTGGCCTCATTGTAAAAATACGTCATGTTTTGAAAGATGGATATCTCGGTAACGGCAGCAGCTGCTGCCACAACCGAGATATCCATCTCTTCTGTTGGCGGTTCTGTTAATGATAACGACGGTCTCCGCGGCGGATTCGCCGTGAGATCGCCATTATCGGTGGCGGGAGAGGGCCCCCCTCCCGCCGCTCTCCCGTGCCCTCCGCCGCTTACCATTGCCGTTGGTAGCGGCGGAGGCGATCGTGTCCATTCGACTCCTCAGCGGGGATACGAGTGAGGGAAAAATCGCCCCCACCCGTCCCCAGAGATCTGCTGGGCGGAAGTGACGTCAAAACGTCAGTCCCGCCCAGCGTCTTAAAGAGACATTTTTTTTTTTATGTTATTTGAAAAAATGACATTTTAAATTTTTTTTTTTTTTTGCATTTAAGCCTAAATATGAGATCTGATGTCTTTTTGACCCCAGATCTCATATTTAAGAGGACCTCTAATGCTTTTTTCTATTACAAGGGATGTTTACATTCCTTGTAATAGGAATAAAAGTGATAATTTTTTTATTTATTTCGGTGTATAAAATTATAAACTAATTTAAAATAAAACAAAAAGTTTTTTAAAACACCCCATCCCGACGAGCTCGCGCACAGAAGCGAATGCATACGCGAGTAGCGCCGGCATATGAAAACTGTGTTCAAACCACACAAGTGAGGTATCGCCGCGATCGTTAGAGCGAGAGCAATAATTCTAGCCCTAGACCTCCTCTGTAAGGGTACAAGTTTGACGCCATGCCACGAGCGGGTGCAATTTTTAAGCGTGACATGTTGGGTATCATTTTACTCGGCGTAACATTATCTTTCACAATATATAAAAAAATTGGGCCAAATTTATTGTTGTCTTATTTTTTTATTCAAAAAAGTGAATTTTTTCCAAAAAAAAGTGCGCTTGTAAGACCGCTGCGCAAATACGGTTTCAAAGTATTGCAATGACTGCCATTTTATTCTCTATGGTGTTAGAAAAAAAAATATATATAATGTTTGGGGGGTTTAAGTAATTTTCTAGCAAAAAAAACTGTTTTAGTCTCGTAAACACCGAATCTGAAAAACAGGCTTGGTGGGCAAGTGGTTAACCAGTGCTTGGCTAGACACTGATGATCACAAGACTTTCAAGAGAATTTGTTTCCTTTAACGTATACATGCAAAACTAAAGTCAAAGTGCCCAAACTATTTTAATAAACTCTTTGAGACTTTATAAGTCCAAATGTAAAATGCCCTAGTCATAAAAACTTGATTGAACCTTCCTCCATATGCATGTGAGAGCTCTTTGTCCTGCTCATGGTATGGCTAGTAGTAGTTGGCCACATTTAACTAAACTTGTTCTGAGATGTTGAAGACCTTTTGTAGCTTTTTTAAGCGACAACTTCTGTTCTAATGAGTATCATGGAAACACCCCAGTATTTCTATCTACACAGGCAGCACATCCCCTCATCCAATCACAATGGAATGTGTCAAGGCAGATATTGATTGTCCAAGAACAGAATGAAAGGTGTGACGGTTCTGGAACCACTATTCTAGTTACACAATTGCATCCTTTGGTGTCAGGAAGCCTACATAGGTGTTAATTATTGGATTTGTGTGAATAGTTAAATCGTCAAAACCTTGCAACAGAGAACAAGGAATGTGCATCCGTGTTTGTTTCTGGTTCCCAGATCCACTGTCAATCAGAAAATTTGATTTGCGTTATCACTTAAGTTTTGCATTATTTTTTGCTGTGGTTTTTTTTTTTTTTTTTTATCTTTCCAACTTTTTTTTGCAGGTAACACTGCACCTTAAGGTACACAGCAATATTGTAAAACCATCAAAACAATTTATTTTCATTTCTGAGCTCGGAAGAGAACATTTTCACACTGATACATTTGTAAACTTTTTACTTTGTGACCAGTGCCAATCCCTCCAATTGTTTTGTACTTTTCTAAAATACCGCCAGCAAACACCAGGTGATAAATAAATTACAAATATGTGTATTTGTTTTTATTGAATTGGCTTTAAAGTAGTTTTAAAGTCAGAAGGTTTACTTTATCTTAAAGTGGATGTAAACCCTCACACATACCCAGTGAAGTGAACAGCCTCAGATGAAACAAATCTCCCTATATATGTTTTACTTGTATATCTGCTCTCTTTATGCATACACACACACATTATATATATAAAATATATATATATATATATATATATATATATATATATATATATATATATATATATATATATATTCACACACACACACTTTAGAAAGTGCCCTTTGTGTTAGATTTCTCTTCCTAGTTAACACTGCAGAGAAGCCTGGGCATACAGCCAAGACAGCTGATTTAGGGAAAGGCACCAACCCTCTCTCCTCATAGGCGAAGGAAGGAATGTGCATAGCTCTCTTCTTAAACGGCAAGCTGTCTGCTAATCTATTTATAGCAACCTCCCCCGACACACACTTCTTCTATTGGAGAACGTGTGAGAAGTTATCAGGCTGATAACAGAGCTACTGAGCAGAAGAGAGCTACAGGACATAGTGCTTTGAAGAGAGATAACTAAACACTGCAGATATATGTCCCCAGCTCAAATTTCATGAATCGGGTTTGCATCCACTCTAATGCATTAAGATGGGTCTTCAGTGTGCAACAGCCCCCTAATACTTATTTGAACCCCATCTCTATCTAGCGATGTTTCACAAGTGCCTCGGCCGTCCGGGACTCTCTTTCTTGATTGGCTGAGACACCACAGTGGTGCCATTGGCTCCCGATGTTAAAAGTCAGCTAGCCAATAAGGAGAGAAAGGGGACGTAGCCAAACTATGGCTCTGTGTCTGAACAGACACAGGGAGCTGTGGCTCGGCTCAGGTGCTCGCTGTGGGGGCACTTGACAGGAGGGAGGGGCCAGGAGCACCGAAGAGGGACCCAAGAAGAGGAGGATCTGGGCTGCTCTGTGCAAAACCACTGCAGAGAACAGGCAAGTATAACATGGTTGTAAAGTTTTTTTTTTGTATGAAAATAACAATCAAAACTTTAATGATTTATCTAATTTTAATTTTTTTGTGGAATTTACCATTACAATTTAACAAATGTATGGTATTTACCTCACATTTAATATTTTACTGACTCTTATCTCATGTGAATTTTCCCCCAAAAATAGTCGCATATCACATGCAGTTATCTTTAGTGCAGGGATATGCAATTAGCGGACCTTCAGCTGTTTCAAAACTACAAGTCCCATCATGCCTCTGGGTGTCATGCTAGTGGCTGTCAGTCTTGCTATGCCTCATGGGACTTGTAGTTCTTCAACAGCTGAAGGTCTGCTAATTGCATATTCCTGCAGTGAATTGGCCCCAGTATCCCTTCACTTTCTGAATATGGATGATGGCACTGTAATTCTTTTAATGCTAAAAAAAAAAAATCCAAGTACCTTTTTTCCTGATCAATATACAGCTGTCAGTGTGGCAGTGTGATAAAACATTTTGTCATTTTCCAAGAGGGAATGAAATAGTCATACCAAGTTCATTTTACCATAAACCTTGCACTTACATTTTATTTAATTTTAATCAAATGCCAAATTATTTTTGGTATATGTTTTTATTTTTATTTGATGCTGATGACTTGTAGTTGTTTGTGGAAAAAATCCTGCTTTTTAGTGTCTGTAAGGAGGTTTGGGTTCAGCATACACGAACCCTAAAGGTTCTGCTTGTTGATTCCCTTCACCATTACTTAATGTATTGTCTAGCTCCATAACATGCATTAAATGTTCAGCAGAACCAATAGCGTTAAACAGCACGATTTACCATGATAATGAGCGGCTCTGCTTCTGTGTATGACTGACATTATCATTAGACAAGGGTTATTTAGCTTTTGAATTGTCTTCTTGGAGCTCTGCAGCTGAACAGTATGGTCTGAGGAATAAAGTAACATCTGCAGCCGGCCTATCTCTGGGGAAATGTGCCTGCCCTGCGATGTGTGCACTGGAATATGTTTCACATTTATTGGGCTGTTGTGAATCCGCTGAGTGATCTGCGGTGTGTTTGGAGAATATACTTTAACTTTATGGTGCAGCACAGGAGTGAGAATGCTTACTAAGCAGAGTTGAAGACCACAGGGGGATTTTTTCATTTTTTTATAAGCCTGATGTGCATAGGGTGCAGGCATGGACTCCACTTCATCCAGCATCTATATACCCTGGACTGCTGCCACTAAGCATTTAGAAAAAGACTAACTTCTGATGTTGGCTTGATTTTGCTGTTGACCTTTACATAGGAGTCACATTACTTTAGCCACTTCCATACCAGGCACTTACGCACCTTCCCGCCCAAGCCAATTTTCAGCTTTCAGCACTGTCGCAATTTGAATGACAATTGCGCGGTCATGCTACACTGCACCCAAACAAAATTGGCGTCCTTTTTTCCCCACAAATAGAGCTTTCTTTTGGTGGTATTTGATCACCTCTGCGATTTTTTTTTTTTGCGCAACAACTAAAAATAGAGCAAAGATTTTGAAAAAAAAATAAAGTTTTTATTTTTTTCTGTTAATTTTTTTGTAAATGAGTATGTTTTCTCTTTCAATTACGGGCACTGATATGGTGGCACTGATGGGCACCGATGGGCGCCGATGAGGTAGTTCTGATGGGCACCGATTAGGTAGCACTGATGGGCACTGATAGGCGGCGCTGGTATGGGGCACTGATGGGCACTCATGGGCGGCACTGATGGGCACTCATGGGTGGCACTGATGGGCACTCATGGGCACTCATAGGCGGCACAGATGGGCACTCATAGGTGGCACAGGTGGGCACTCATAGGTGGCACAGGTGGGCACTCATAGGTGGCACAGGTGGGCACTGTTAGGCGGCACAGGTGGGCACTGATAGGCGGCACAGGTGGGCACTGATAGGCGGCACAGGTGGGCACTGATAGGTGGCACAGGTGGGCACTGATAGGTGGGCACTGGGCATTATTGGCACTGTGGGGTGGCACTGACAGACACTGGGGTGGCACTGATGATCACTGAGGGGTGGCACTGATGGATTAATGTTGTCAATCAGTGCCCATGTGTGGGCACTGATTGGCATCTTTTTTTTACTGCCCTTTTTTTTACTGCTGACTTTTTTTTTGTTTTCATTTTTTTTTTTTTTCATTTTTTTTTTTTTTTTTTCATTTTTTTTTCATTTTTTTATGTTCCCTGGTGGTCTAGTGTGGGCACTCCCTGGTGGTCCATGTGGCGATCCGAGGGGGGGCTGCGCTGATAAACAATCAGCGCGAACCCCCCCTGTCAGGAGAGCCGCTGATCGGCTCTCCTGTACTCGCGTCTGTCAGACGCGAGTGAGGAAGAGCCGTCGGCGGCTCTTCCTGTTTACATCGTGATCAGCCGTGATTGGACACGGCTGATCACGTGGTAACGAGGCTCCGCCGGAGACTCGTTACCGAGATCGGAGGTGCAGGGTGTCAGACTGACACCCCGCATCACCGATCGCCGCGCTGCGCGCCCCCACGGTCGCGCGCGGCATTGAAATCGTGCTAGACGTTTGAGAACGTCTAGTCACGATTTCATAACCACTTCCCTGCCGTAAATCGGCTATTGGCCGGGCGGGAAGTGGTTAGAGAATAACATGTTATACTCTTTACCCCTTTCTAAGCATTTGTATTTTTTGTGTGGGTAAGTTACTTGCAAGTATCTGGGGTATGGAACTCCAGTTAGTTTATTTTTTCTCACCTGTCCAGAAACCAACAGGTGAAAGGGAAATAAAACTATCCACATGCCCGATGACATAAGTGGGCCAGGCCATGGGGGTAGTCTGCAGCTGTGTATAATACATAGACCTACTCCCGAATGCCTGTTTTACATGGTTTTCAGCATGTAAAGAAGCAAGCTTTTATGAAACTTTCAGCAAGATTTACCAAAACTATATAATTTGAGCTTTGAATTTGTATGCAATCAGGCATGCTCTTCACTACATATTTACAGGTAAATCTAAAGGAAATTGAATAATGTATGGCCAGCTTGACCACTTGCCGACCACTTCTGGTCAAATATTTTGAAGACAAATTACTGATTTGATAAATTTTTTAACAAACTAAGAAACATTAATTTTTTTAACCACTTGCCTACTGTGCACCTACACCCCCTTCCTGCCCTGACAAAATTTAAGCTTCCGGCACTGCGTCGCTTTAACTGACAATTGCGCGGGCGCTCCCAAACAAAATTGGCGTCCTTTTTTTCCCACTAATAGAGCTTTCTTTTGGTGGTATTTGATCACCTCTGTGGTTTTTATTTTTTGCGCTATAAACAAAAATAGAGAATCAATTTTTAAAAAAATGCAATATTTTTTCCTTATTGCTATAATAAATAAGCCAAAAAAATATATAAAAAAAAAAATATTTTTTTCCTCAGTTTAGACTGATACGTATTCTTCTACATATTTTTGGTAAAAAAAAAATGCAATAAGCGTTTATCGATTGGTTTGCGCAAAATTTATAGTGTTTACAAAATAGGGGATAGTTTATGGCATATTTTTTTTTTTTTTTTTTTTACTATTAATGGCGGCGATCTGCGATTTTTTTTTTTTATTGGGACTGCGACGTTATGGCGGACATTTCGGACACTTTTCTGACATTTTTGGGATCATTTACATTTATACAGTGAACAATGCTATAAATATGCATTGATTACTGTATAAATGTGACTGGCAGTGAAGGGGTTAACCACTAGGGGGCGGGGAAGGGGTTAAATGTGTGTCCCATGAGTGTTCTAACTGTGGGGGGAGGGTGACTGGGGGAGGTGACCGATTGTGTCCCTATGTACAAGGGACACAATCGATCTCCTCTCTCCCTGACAGGACGTGGAGCTCTGTGTTTACATACAGAGCTCCACGTCCCCGCTCAGTTACTGAGCAATCGCGTGTGCCCGGCGGCGATCGTTGCTGCCGGGCACTCGCACGGGATCCCCGCAGAGCGACGGGTGCCCGCGCGCCGCCGGCGACGCGTGCCCGCCCGCGGCTTTAAAGGGACATTACGTCATATGACGTGATGTCAGGATAATGGAGTCCTCTGCCCGCCGTCATTTGACGGTGGGCAGAGGACAAGTGGTTAAACAGAATTTTTGTTCTTTTTTTAATTCATAGCGCAAAAACCCAGAAGTAATTAAATACCACAAAAAGAAAGCTCTATTTGTAGGAAAAAGGGACACAAATGTCACATAAGTACAGTGTTGCATGATTGAGTAATTGTCAATCAAAATGTGAGAGTGCTGAAAATTGTTCTGGTTAGGAAGGGGGTTTGTGTGCACAGTGGTTAAAGTGGTTGTAAAGGCACAAGAAGAGGAGGATCTGGACTGTTCTGTGCAAAACCACCTGTATAACATGTTTGTAAAAAAAAAAAAAAAACACACAAGATTTAATATCACTTTTAAGCCTTTTAAAGCACCATCAGCTCCTGTTGGGAAATGTTATACTCATGGGAGTGCTGATCACCACTTAAAATAAGCTGCTGGTAGGCTTTCAACAAGCTTAAGTTAGTGCTGAAGCCTGCCAACAACTTGTTTAAAGTGACGATCAGCTCTCCCATTAAGCTCTGTGTTCAGTATTTACAAACTAGAGCTGAAGGACACTTTAAAAGCTTCAACAAAGCTTGGTGAAAGCTCTGCAAATGCCTTGTAAGAGCTTGCTGTTCACACTGCTTCATATGCAAACTGAAGATGGGTTGAAACAGGCCTGTGGCTATAAAAGACACAAATTCGTGTGACTGTGTAATCCTTAATGCATCATTACATTTTTTATTATTTTATTAATGAAAGCAATGCAAGTACCTGATTTTTGACACCCGTATCAGCCTTTTGCAGTTCTGTACAGTAGGGCCAGCGTGTGAGAAAGTAGTAATACAAGGAGCCCATTCAGTCATGTGCTGACAAGAGGCATACTGATAGGAGGAGAAAGCAGAATGCCAGAGAGATGAGCTCCTCAGTTTTATGGAGCTTGCCCACCCATCTTGCATGCATTCCTGTTGGTGAGTGATGTAGCCTATAATAGTGATGGACCAAGAAGATAATGTAACGAGGAAATGGGGAAGTGCCAGAGTTTTGCCCATTTAGAATGGCCTGGCATTGGCCCAGCATTTGGGTGTGCAGGAAGCCATTAAAATTCCAGGTATATACAGGCCCCTTAAAGTGCTGGAGCTTTAATATCTGCTAATGACGCTGAGGGTCAAAGGGCCTTTCTATGGTAATAGAGGGTGTATTTCTAGACCAGCGACTGACTTTCAGGAAGTGATATGGCGAGGTCTCAAGTCTCTTGGATTCTTCTATAATGTTGGAAAGACAGTAGATTCTGGTTTTGGCTAAAAATGAAAGGTTTTGGACTGAGTGCCCCTTTCACTAATGCACAGAGAAGTGCTGTTATTAAACAGCTTTAAGTAGTTGCGGAAATTGATTTTTGTAGCCTGACTTCTCTGCTTTCCTTCATGATACTCCCGTTTTACTATGCGGTGTGCTTGAATAACCTTAATTAGTACATCAGTGAATTTTAAAGTTTAACTATAGCCCTGACATTTTGAAAAGTTCTAATTCTGCACTATCTTTTAAGGGAAGTTGTCTGTGTGCGCCTTTAATTCCTCAGCCCTGTGAATTCCTCTGAAGCTCTTTGACACAACACAGAATGAAAAGACCATTTTTGTAAGCATTGTTGCATGCAGGCTGCTCACATTCCACAAGGCCGAGAACATGCTGAAACACGAGCGGTTTTACCATACCAAGAGTTCAGAAGCACGGAGGAAATAAAGAGAACTTTACAGGACGATTTTTTTTTTTTTAACATACATTTTACAAAGTATGCTTTAAGTGAAGTGTCTTGGTTGCTTACATCGTGGAGCTGTGTTGGAAACTGTATTTACTGCTAGTGCATTTTGTGTTGGAACGCTACAAGAGAAGTCCCAGAATCATGTTTTGTGGACATGGACAGTTTGTGTATGTATACAGTTTTCTCAGTAAATTTGCCTGTGGGTGTGACTTTAGTTCTGGCAGTTAGCAAATGTGTGTGTGTGTGTGTGTGTGTGTGTGTGTGTGTGTGTGTGTGTATACTATGGCTGACAAGATCTGGCCCCACATACTTTTATGCTTGCTGGTGGTATAAACTTCTGGACCAGAAATACAAACTGCTGTCGATACCCTGGGCAACAGACTACTACTGTGAATGGATGTTCCAGTTACACCTCATTGTAGGCGAACCTTTATCAGGGTTCCTTGAGTATTCGTAAATTGATCTCCTGTCTACACTGACTACCAGTGTAAGTGGGCATTTCTGCACTGACCAGTAACGTTAGAGAGACCATAACTCGCTTTTTTTTTTCTAGTTTTTTGGTATTATTATTAAAGTGATACTAAAGCCAAAAATACCATTTTTTATCTTCATGCATTCCTCGCATTAAGGTAAGAAAAAGTTTAACATTTCTCTGTCGTCCTTCTTCCATGTGTGAAGGGGAAAAAGGAGAAGAGATCCAGTGCTGTGCATGGCTGCATCTTTTCTCCCATTTTTCTCTTCACACAGGGCCTCGAACAGCAGCAGGAGCCATTCCTCCAGTGAGGCGTGGGTGGGGGACAGGCAGAGCTAAGCCCCCCACTGTGTGTGTCTATATAGTAATGAAGTATCTGCTTCTCTGGGAAGCTTCGTAGCAATGACTGTGTGGTTCACAGTGGGTGATAAAGAGCAGATCTGGCGTGAGTATAAGACATTGAGGGGTGCTGGGGGGAGAGTGTCAGTTGGAGGATGTCTACTAAAGTATACGGATTCCCATTTTACCTAAAACAGGGGTCTTGAATTTAAATTTAGAGTGGTACATTCAGTAACATTTTCTTTTGGCAGACCTCCGAATCTCATGTTTGCATGACCTCCTTGTACATCAGTGCCTTTAGCCTACTTTTCACATCATTGTCCCTTTACATCAGAGCCCCTCTTTACAGCAATATCCTCAGCCCCCCCTTTACATAGCAGCCCCCCCCAATTCCCCTTCACATCACAGCCCCCTTTACATTGGAGTGCCCCTTTAAGTTGCAGTGCCCTTTACACCACAGTGCCCTATACATCATAGTGCCTCTTTGTCGCAGTGCCCCTTACATCACAGTCCATATCGGAGTGCCCCTTTCAATGTAAGCCTTCTCTGCACTGCATTACCTTTAGCGGGGGGAGACATTTATCAGCTGTGTTAACTCTCCCAAGTCTCCCCTCCAGCTGCTGCTGCCATCCTCACAGCAGGGCAGGGAGTGGAAGGGGCTGCAGATCTGTGCTGAGGTCAGAAGCTGCATAACTTAGTATGTTAGCAAGCAGGTGATTACCCCTTTGTTCATTTGAAAATACTCCCGCGCTTCACCCCCATTTGCAGCTACTCCCGCCCACACCTGCTTCAAGGGTGACAGCAGCGGACGGGCAGGAGACTCGGGAAAGCTGATAAGTGACAGCTGCGGTTGGTTCGGACAGGACTATCACTTGGCCTGCAATTTAGTGATCCCGCTCTAGAAGATTTTGATGAGACAGGCTCTTCCCACCTGCAGAAAACACAAAAATGGAAAGGTTTTACACCTTTCGTCAGTTGTCGGCTACATTTATAATACATTTTGATGTACAGATTTTTTTTAGAATTGAGGCAGCTTTCTACGAACAGTAGTGTAGGAAAATATTTGGCAGTCGTTGGATCTATACTGCAAATCTAATCACAGAATTACAGTACCTTGAAAAAGTATTCATACTCCTTGATATCTTGTCACGTTACAACTAAACATAAATGTATTTTTATTGGGATTTTTATGTGATGGATAGACCAACAAAGTGGCACATAATTGTGAAGAGAAAGGAAAATGATGAATGGTTTTCAGTTTTTTTTTTTAACAAATATGTGAAAGTTTGGTGTGCATTTGTATTCAGCCCCCCTGAGTCAATACTTTGTAGAACCACCTTTCACTGCAATTACAGCTGCAATTTTTTTGGGGATGTCTCTATCAGCTTTGCACATTTTGTGAGTGAAATGTTTGCCCATTCTTTGCAAAATGGCACAATATGTCAGATTGGATGGAGAGCTTCTGTAAACTGAAATTTTCAAGTCTTACCACAAATTCTCAATTGGATTTTGGTCTGGACTTTGACTGGGCCATTTGAACACCTGAATATGCTCTAAACCATCCCATTGTAGCTCTGGCTGTATGTTTAGGGTCATTGTACTACTGAAAGTCATTGTACTCCACCCAAGTCTAAGGTTGCCCTGTATTTGGCTCCATCCACCTTCCCATCGACTCTAACCAGCTTCCTTGTCCCTGGTGAAGAAAAGCATCCCCACAATATAATGCTGCCGCCACCATGTTTCATGGTGGGGATAGTGTGTTCAGGGTGATTTGCATGGTTAGTTTCTGCTACACATAGCATTTTGCTTTTAGGCCAAAAAGTTACATTTTGGTCTCATCTGACCAGCGCTTTTTCTTCCACATGTTTGTTGTGTCCCCACATGGCTTCTCATAAACTGTAAAAGGGACTTCTTGTGGCTTTCTTTCAACAATGGCTTTCCTATTGTCACTCTTTCATAAAGGCCATATTTGTGGAGAGCACAGCTAATAGTTGTCCTGTGGACAGATTCTCCTACCTGAGCTGTGGATCTTTGCAGCTCCTCCAGAGTTACCATGGGCCTATTGACTGCTTCTCTAATAAATACTCTCCTAGCCTGGAATGTCAATTTAGGTGGATGGCCATGTCTTTGTGGCTTTGCAGTTGTGACATACTCTCCATTTTCAGGCGATGGATTGAACAGTGCTCCGTTAGATATTCAAAGCTTGGGATATTGTTGTATTACCTAACCCTGCTTTAAACTTCTCCACAACTTTATCCCTGACCTGTCTGATGTGTTCCTTGGCCTTCATGAAGCGGTTTATTCACAGAGGTTCTCTAACAAACCTTTGAGGGCTTCACATAACTGTATTTATACTTTTAAATTACACACAGGTGGACTCTATTTACTAATTAGGTGACTTCTGAAAGCAATCGGTTCCACTAGATTTTAGTTAGGGGGGATCAGAGTAAAGGGGGCTGAATACAAATGTACGCCACACTTTTCAGATATTGAAAAAAAATGAAAACCATTTATAATTTTCTTTCCACTTCATAATTATGTGCCAGTTTGTGTAGGTCTATCACATAAAATCCCAATAAAATACATTTACGTTTTTGGTTGTAACAGGACAAATGTGGAAAATTTGAGGTATGAATACCTTTTTAAGGCATTGTATTTCCATTTTAGAATGGGGATAACTGGTCAGGGGCTCTCTGTCATTGTGGCACTGATTTCATTATAGTGTACTAACCCTAAAGTGTACAAAGGCACCATGGCTTCAAAGTTCTTGTGCTTGAAAAGCTAAAAGTACACAGACTTTCATAAAAACTAAAGTAAGCCAGCAGAATGCACATCTTGAAAATGCACCAAATCTGTTATGTATGTTTAACCACTTGCTTACTGGGCACATAAACCCCCTTCGTGCCCAGGCGAAATTTCAGCTTCCGGCACTGCGTCACTTTAACTGACATTTGCGCGGTCGTGCGACGTGGCTCCCAAACAAAATTGGCGTCCTTTTTTCCCCACAAATAGAGCTTTCTTTTAGTGGTATTTGATCACCCGTGCGTTTTTTTTTTTTTGCGTTTTATAAACAAAAAAAGAGAGACAATTTAAAAAAATATGTATTTTTTACTTGTTGCTATAATAAATATCCCATTTAAAAAAAAAAAATTAAATTATTCACATTTATACAGCGACCAGTGCTATAAATATGCACTAATTACTGTATAAATGTGACTGGCATTGAAGGGGTTAAAACTAGGGGGTGAGGAAGGGGTTATATGTATATCCTGGGTGTGTTCTAACTGTGTGGGGGGAGGGGGGTGACTGGGTTAGGTGACTGATGCTGTGTCCCTATGCACAAGAGACACCGATCGGTCTCCTCTCTCCCTGACAGGATGTGGAGCTCTGTGTTTACACACACAGCTCCACGTCCCTGCTCTGTCACCGCCGATCGCGTGTACCTGACGGACACCGCGGCCGCCGGGTACACGCATCGAATCCTCGGCGATGCGACGGCACTGTTTTTCCCCGCTGAGCGCCGCCCAGTGGCGTGCGCAGGGAATTACAAAAACATTGACGTCCAAAGACGTGACCCCGGCACTTCAGGTCCGCGCTGTTGACGTCTTTCGACAACGCGGACCTGAAGTGGTTAAGAATCTTAGCCAACTTGCCAGATTTAAAATCGCATCTGCAACAAAAAAAATGCTTAAACCAACATTAGAATTTTTATGAACAGTTTATTTCCTGTCTCTTCTCTTTGGTGCATTTGTTCCTTTCCTTTTTATATATTTTTTTTTAGGGCTGTGCAAATTAACTTTTAATCGATTAATCTTTAATTTTTTTGATTGGTCAAAATCTTTTGATTGGTACTCACCTCTCCGCCGGCTTCTGGGCCTTCAGGGAGTTCCGTCGGTGATCTGGTAACGTCACGGACACCAGCAGTGCTTGCTGCGTCCATCTGAAGGGATCCTTTGCTGTGCCTTCATATCTGCATGCCAGCGGGACCTAACTATCTGCCACACGCAAGGGCTGTTACACTTCCCTCTATCACTTCCCTCTATCAACCTGGGATTCTACTGCCACTTCAGTGGATGGGAGTTGTGATAGTTCCTTTCATGGGACATCTACGTGCTGACGGACTAATGTTACCCTCTCCTCATCTGGATTCAGCAGTGGTATCGTTGTACGCATTTTTATACCAGTATCATACTTGGCTACATGTTTTTATGACTGCTTTTGGTACCGTTTAGTATTACTCGCGCCATTTTTTACAGTTTATGTAGCTACATTGATTTTATCTCCAGTGCAATATTTATTTGGTTACCTACTTGAAGGCTATAAAAGTTTTAATGCGATTCCCATCGAGCGCTGCCTTTGTGTGTGTTTTGTATCCTGCTATCCATTTTTCCAGTGGTTGGTAGCTGCACTGGGAATCGGAGGGGGGGTTAGAGCTGCGCCATGACATCCGGACACAGTGTGAGTCGATAGTCCTCAATACCAATAGGATAAAAATGCTCTTCCATAAAAATTGAGGGTGCAAAAGAGTCTGTGTTATATACAACTTGGAGAGATATGTGTCTGCTTGGAGCGGAATATAACAGTCACCAACGTGATACACCGCACACTTCACTCTTCGGTGAGACCCACCACCAGTTGTATAAAGCAGCTTACCAGATGAACTATAAATGACAGCAGTCGGCTATAGCCCAGCCGCGGCCTTTACGGGGAGATTCACTTCATGGATGGAACTCAGCAGACTTAGACTTCAGCACATCAGCCAGACACCACCGCACCGTCATGTATAGAGAATAGCAGACATAGTGTAATCCCGCAAAGAATATTTATTAAAACACAAGATTAAAAAACTCACATTTAGTAGGAGTATTATAGGCACATAAAGTTTGTTGCCGGCCGGCGAACACATAGGCGAAGCCCTTCCTTCTGAACGCGATGACGTCACCGCACGTTCTCCCAGACGCGTTTCGCCATTGGACGTTGTCAATGGTCCAATGTCAAAACGCGTCTGGGAGGACGTGCAGTGACGTCATCGCGTTCAGGAAGAAGGGCTCCGCCTATGTGTTCGCCGGGAACAAACTTTTTATGTGCCTATAATACTCCTACTAAATGTGAGTGAGTTTTTAATCTTGTGTTTTAATAAATAATCTTTGCGGGATTACACTATATCTGCTATTCTCTATACATGACCGCGCGGTGGTGTCTGGTGTCTGGCTGATGTGCTTGAGTCCAAGTCTGCTGAGTTCCATCCAGGAAGTGAATCTCCCCGTAAAGGCCGCGGCTGTGCTATAGCCGACTGCTGTCATTTATAGTTCATCTTGTAAGCTGCTTTATACAACTGGTGGTGGGTCTCACCGAAGAGTGAAGTGTGCGGTATATCACGTTGGTGACTGTTATATTCCGCTCCAAGCAGACACATATCTCTCCAAGTTGTATATAACAGACTCTTTTGCACCCTCAATTTTTGTGGAAGAGCATTTTTATCCTATTGGTATTGAGGACTATCGGCTCACTGTGTCCGGATGTCAGGGCGCAGCTCTAACCCCCCTTCTTTTTTCTTGTCTTCTTAGTGCAATTTGCATAAGAGCTTCTGCCTTCTTGTTGTAGTGTTTGTTATCATTTTGCCTTTATTGGTACTTGAGAACCATTTTTAGATAAGCGCAATTTTTCTTGTTAATATTTTGCACTGGGAATCGGCCTGCAAGGAGATCAGCTAAAAGTAGTTGGATCTGTATGTGCATTATAATTAATCGAAATTGGTAGATTAATCGATTAAAAAGAAAAACGATTGATCAGTAACAGCCCTAATTTTTTTCAAGTGTGTGGCAGATGAGATGCAGTTGTGTGTGCATGTTTGATTTTAGCAGCTTTTTCTTATTAAAATTCAGCGTGAATGTGCCGAATGGCTGCTGGCTGGCAGCCACACCCTTGATAGTAGCACATGCTATGTATGCTTTTCACCTATTAGTGTTCAATGATTCATACAGTAACAAAGGGATGTCTGCTTGTCCCTCTGCTAAATTAATCTTTTACTTGGAGATGGTTCCTCTCTCTAGTAATATATACAAGAGCGTACATCCCGTTTTTTGTGTACTTTAGACTGGAGGATGTATGCTAAAAATACTCACCATCAATAATCTTGCCAGCTGTTCTCGATTTCAGATGATGTTGGATATGACCTTCATTTTTGCTACACACCACTTAAAATATCTCACCTTCACCAAAAATGTCTTCTGGGTTTCTAAATAAAAGCACATTTTCAATGCAAAGAATTTTCTGACACTTTCATAATTGTTTTTGGTGGTTGGTTTGTGCCTGATAACCTTGGTAATGATAACTAACTAAATTAATCCTTGTTGTTTGGGGGTAAAAGGACAACACTGAGCTTGGATGCCTGCACATGCTTAGAGTACATGCACATGGGCAGTTTGGCACCTATGAGTCAAGCCTCTGCATCATCTAGCCCTGCTGCCAATAGGCTGGAGTACGCAGCCGCTGGATGTTATACCGAGTGATTTTTATACGGATGACATCATCTCGGCCAAAGTCTCTTTCCCTGGATATAAGCTATTGCATATCATGACATGACATATCATGACATGCCGGAAATTTATTCATGTAGACTTGGAATGTCCACTTTCTTAGATTTACCTAATGCATTAGGTGCACCTTGAAAGTGTAACTCGCATTTCTGCTTCTATGGTTTCGGAAGCACCATTTTGGGGCAGTCCTGCGCACTCAAGAAAATAAGATACATGCAAGTACTACTTATTTCTTTTTCCAATCATATCCTCATCTTTAACTCTAGTACAGGTGTAAATTTGTGTTTTTCCATCTTCTCCTAATTTTATTTATTTCAGGTGCTTGCATAGCGCTGTCAATTTACGCAGCGCTTTACATATACATTGTACATTTACATTTACATCAGTCCCTACCTTCACCGAGCTTACAACCTAAGGTCCCTAACTCGCATTTATGCATACTATGGCCAATTTAGACCGGATCCAATTCCCATACCTGCATGTCTTTGGAGTGTGGGAGGAAACCGGAGTACCCAGAGGAAACTCGAGCCAGGCACAGGGAAAACATTCAACTGCAGGCAGGTAGTGGGCTTCGTACCAGCGACCCTTTTGCTGGTCAGAGTATAAAAATATCAGTTGCATGCCTATAGTCCCCCCGGCCCCCCCCCCCCCCCCCAATGATTCAGTCTGAAATCACACAAAGTATTTGTTAAAGGTATACAGCTATAGTGATATAGATTTCAATTACATATTTGTTTGTACTTAACCACTTGCTTACTGGGCACATAAACCCCCTTCGTGCCCAGGCGAAATTTCAGCTTCCGGCACTGCGTCGCTTTAACTGACAATTGCGCGGTCGTGCGACGTGGCACCCAAACAAAATTGGCGTCCCTTTTTTCCCCACAAATAGAGCTTTCTTTTGGTGGTATTTGATCGCCCGTGCGGTTTTTATTTTTTGCGTTATAATGAAAAAAAGAGCGACAATTTAAAAATATATATATATTTTTTACTTGTTGCTATAATAAATATCCCATTTTTTTTTTTTTATATATTTTTTTCTCAGTTAAGGCCGATACGTATTCTTCTACGTATTTTTGTAAAAAAAAAAAAAAAAAATCACAATAAGTGACTGCTTTGCGCAAAAGTTATAGCACCTACAAAATAGGGGACATAATTATGATTTTTTTTTTTTATATTTTTTTTTTACTAGTAATGGCGGCGATCTGCGATTTTTATTGGGACTGCGATATTGCGACGGACACATCGGACACTTTTGACACATTTTTGGCGCCATTCACATTTATACAGCGACCAGTGCTATAAAAATGCACTAATTACTGTATAAATGTGACTGGCATTGAAGGGGTTAACACTAGGGGGTGAGGAAGGGGTTAAATGTATTGCCTGGGTGTGTTCTAACTGTATGGGGGGAGGGGGGTGACTGGGGGAGGTGACCGATGCTGTCTCCCTATGTACAAGAGAAACAGCATCTGTCACCTCACTGACAGGACGTGAAGCTCTGTGTTTACACTCAGAGCTCCACGTCCCTGCTGTCTCACCGACGATCGCGTGTACCTGACGGACATCGCGGCCGCCGGGTACACGCATCGGATCCTCGGTGATGCGTCGGGACTGTTTTTCCCCGCCGCGCGCCACCCTGTGGCGCGCGCGGGGAATTACAAGCAAATCACGTCCAAAGACGTCAACCCGGCGCCTCAGGTCTGCGCTGTTCACGTCTTTGGACGTGAAGGTGGATTGAAGTGGTTAAAGCATTTAATTTATTCTAATGCAAAACAAACAAGTACTTTGAACACAATTAATCCATCATCTCCAATTCACAATGTGTTTTTCTTTATGTATGAATATGATTAAAGTACCCAAAATAACAAGTAATTTATTGTATTTTAAGCTACGCAATGCCCTTAAAAAAAAAAAAAAAAAAAAAAATCTTGAGGGTTTAGTCTGTATTTATATTTTACACATTGTTAGGGAAAATGAATTTTCCACAACCTCTTTCGAATTTGAAAAAAAAGCAAAGAAAAGATTTTCTTTAACATAATTATATTCACTGGCAGATCAGCAGGGCAGCTCAATTATAGTTTGTACCATAGGTTACACTTTGCATAGTGCCTCAATTATTAAGCAATACCGTTGTAATTATCTAGTGTCAATTAAGCTTTGGAGAGATAAAAAAAAACTGTTGAATATATCAAGTGCGATTTAGGCTGCTAACATTTTATACTTTTTCTGCTCAATAATGATTATGAAAATGGTTCTTTTTTTAAATGATTTAATAGTTTAAGTGTATAACATTTTATACTGAAGTATAAATTACAGTAGGGCTTTTTTTGGTGGGGGGCACAGATGGAAATGCTTTTTTGTGTATTTGTTGCTTTTTATGTCTCCTTAGCGTGACTTCCCTTAAAGTGGAAGTCCAGTCGAAAAAAAAAAAAAAATTCTATTAATTATATGTAAAATATCTTTATCTTTTGACATTATTGCGACCACAAAGTTGCCTGATTTAAGTGCAACTTTGATTCAACTTTACACGCTCTGAAGCAAAGTCTCATCAAAGCATTGCATCTACAGGGTATTTAGAATCTTGTCAGTTTTTTTGTATTTTTGAACGCATGTTCAGATTCCATCACTTCCTCTAGCTTGTATCAGCATTCACTTCCTGTTAGGTCATCTCCCAGAAGCCTTCACTTTCTTGTCGCATCACAGAAGAGGGCAATGATACGGTGTGTTCACCACACTAATCCAATTCCAATACAATCTGATTGTACAATTTCTTTTAGAGCTCCCATCAGCTGTTGTAGAAGGGCTTGTCTGATTGGATACATGTTGAGCGGGTTGCTCAGGTATGTCCTCTATTCCATAGGTTTGGAAAATCTAAAGGAAATTGTACATTCAGTTTGCATGGTGTATAGCCATCTTTAGAATCGCCCCCAGAGAAGCTGCAAAACTTTTTTTGGAGCAGAGTATGGTGCGTTGCCACAGTTTCTGGTGCATTTGCTGCACTTGGGGAACTTTTTAACATGTAATGACAACACAAACACGATGCTCACCAATTTCACTTTCAGGCCCCATTTGCACCAGTAGTTGAAGTGCATATTTTTTGGCTTGTTTTTCTAGTGATGCACATAGAGCAGTCTGATTTCAATGGGCTGTGCTACACCTGGCAAAGTAGCTCATGGGACATTTCTGCATGTTTTACTGCATTTGTCACCTGTTTTTTCATGTGGCAAAATGTGTGTTTGCTTCTATGTTTGGTGTGCTGTTAACAATTAATGGCACTGAAAGCGCAACTAGGTAATTTTTGGTGTATAAATGTGGCCATACACTGTACAAAATGATTGTACAATATCTACAATCTCCTTTTTAAATTTACGAAAACTATATAATAGGACACACCATCTATCTTCTCACTCTGTATCCAGTTGAGCAGGTTCTTGCCCCACATCAGGGGTGTCCTGTGGGCTGATTGCAGCCCCAGGGAATTGCATGCACCCTGAGCCATATGAAGGGACGCTGGAGAAGCCAGGCAAATGTGCACATGGAGGGAATGCCAGGGGGTGCTGTGAAAATTTAGTTGATGGGTGAAGGTGTGCTAATGAGGTCAGCTGGTAAACTTCTTCTGAACTTGGCTTTTAAAGGCTATAAAGTTTATAGTAGACTATAAGGTATTGATCTACAAAAATAATTATCAGCTTGAAGCACTGATTGATATTTGTTGCTAATTTTCTTTTCATGCACAAGAATGCTTTTTTGACTTGTGATTAGTACATTTATTTATAAAGATCTATATCTTAGGCCAAAGAGATTGACAAGAAAATATACTTTAGTTGTAAAGGTGAGACTGTCCCTCCATGGGCGTCCGCTCATAGGGGTAAGGGGGGGGCCAGTGACCCCCCCTGGAATCGGCAAGAGTCTGCCATGCTCGCATCTGTAGCTGTTCTGACTCTCTCTGTGTTTGTGCGAGTCGGCTCCACAGCTGTTTCAAGATCAGTGTCACTGAGTTACAGAGCTCTTTACTGCCACTTCTGGCTGCTTCCTGTATGTGCACTCTCGTGTTTGATTTGCTGCCTGTAATGTATTTTCAAAGGGACATGTGGAAACAGGACTTGGGAGAAGGAACACCACCGTGACCTTACAAGTGGGGGCTGCGAGTACAAGTGAAGGGAGAAGGCTGTTTGTGTACAGGGGGTGGGCTGACATATATACAGGTGAGGTGGGGGGGAGCTGAGTGCATACAGGTATGATCAGTGAAGGGGGGTGCCAGATATAGGAAAGATCATATCTGTCCTGTCCTGTATACAGCTATATACACCCATCTTCCTTCCTGTATTCCTCTATCACTGACTGCAGATATACATCATATGTCCTGTATATAGAGCTGTGTATACCCACCTTCCTTCCTCCTATATACCAATACCACCCACCCCTTCTATATAAATTTACTGTACATTTGATCAGCACAGTGAGGCTGCATATCATGGGCACATGCCTGCGCTATATGGCATAATAACTGAGCCCCTCCCCTTCACAACATTGTCAAAGGAACGGAGCGTAGGTAACCATAAAATTATGCCCCGCCCTGGAAAAAGTTCAGCGGACGCCCATGTGTCCCTCCAAAAGAGCCATGCATTTGAGACACTGCCATTGTTATGGTCTGTAATACAGAATGAGAAGCTCTTGTCCTGCAGTATAGTGTACAACATAGGAGACATTACCTTGCTACCCCAATGTGTACAGTCAATGTCTGTGAATGGTCTAGTAACTCTATGATGGTATTATACGTGAATGAGTCATTTAGCTAGGATTCATAGAGGGAGATTTACTAAAACTGGTGCACAAAGACTCTGGTACAGGTGTACATAGTAACCAATCGGCTTCTAGGTCTTAAGCTCGGTTCACACTGCCACGACTTTTGACCCGACCTGTGAAACCCCAAGTCGGGTGACATATGAGAAGCTGTCTTAATTAGCACTACTGAAGTCGCTCCGACTTTAGAAAAGGTTCCTGTACTACTTCAAGGTTACTTCTTTCCGATTTCTATTCTATACCTCTATCAAAGCAGTACTCAAGTCATGTAACTTTCAGGTCATGGCAGTGTGAATGGAGTCATATTGTCAAATCTTAATTGGACAAGCTGAAGTTAGGAGCTGATTGGGTACTATACACGGCTGCACCAGATTCTGTGTGCACTAGTTTTGGTAAATCTTCCCCATGGTGCAACTACTGCATCTACACGATTAACGAATACCAGTTATTGTAGAAATGCTTTACACATTTGAAGGTTTACTTTCAACCTAAGGCCCCTTTCACACTGAGGCACTTTGCAGGCGCCTGAAAAGCACTGTGAAAGAGCTGCTCCATTCACTCCAGTGTGAAAGCCCGACAGCTTTCACACTGTAGCGCTGCGCTGGCAGGATGTCAGAAAAAGTCCTGTCAGCAGCTTCTTTGCAGCGCATTAGGAGCGGTGAAAACACCGCTCCTAAAGCGCCCCTGCTCAACCGCCAGCAAAGCGCTGCCGTAGCGATGCTTTACGGGTGCTTTTAATCCTTTTCCGGCCTCTAGCGGGGGTTAAAATTGCACTGCTATCGGCCAAAAAGGCCCCCAAAAACAATGTTTTTATTATTTATTTATTTTTTATTTTTTTACACATTTTTTTTTTCATTTCCATACAAAAAAAAAAAGGAAACAGTAAACATACATATATATACCCTATTCCTACCATTCTAACATTCCTTCCATATCTTCATCCATCTAACACATTCCTCTTACATTCCTTCCCTTCCTTTCTTGGTGCATATACCCTTCCCCTGTGTCCTATTTATCCTGAAGCTGTCATAGGATTTTCTATCCAGCTTGCCCAAACGCTATTACATTTCTCCCTCTGTCCTCTATTACTGTATGTCTCCCTGTATAGTGGTAAGCAGTTATTGACTAGATTTTTCCAATGTGCCACCGAGGGGGCCTCTTCCTTTTTCCAATTTAGCACTATAGTCTTTCTAGCATAGTACATTAATAGTGCCACCTGTATTCTCCTTCCCATCGGGACAATCTTCTTCCTTACCAATCCCAATAGACATATCTCTGCTTCCTCTTCCAGAACTATTGATGTTACTATAGCAATTATTCTTAGAACATCCCTCCAGAATACCACAATCTTTGGACATCGCCAAAATATATGCATAAAATCTCCTGAAATGTCTGCACATCTCCAACAATTCGGAGGGTTAGACTGTGAGATCTTATTTAATTTACATGGTGTATAGTGACTCCTATATATTATCTTGTATTGTATTAGTTTATCTCGAAGTGAAACCAGTGACTGTAGTGGGAACGCCCACACTTCTTCCCAATTTTTCCCCTCCAAGTTTGGGACATCTCTTCTCCACTGTTCACTTAATTTATTTGTATCAAATGTTGTATTTTTTACTAAGTGCTTATATAGGATTGAGATTGTCCCTTTTCCATTTTTCACCATTTCATACTTCCATTATTTGCGGGGTTCCCCCTGAAAACTGGGCCGCTAGTGCATGGGTAAGTTGCCTATATCTAAAGATGTAACTCTGTGGGATATTCCATGACTCTCATCTCCTCAAATGTGGAGAATCTTTCTCCCTGTAATATTTGCGATATCTTTTTTACCCCATATTTAGTCCACGCCCCTGGATCCTGTATGTAGTCCAGGTGTGGCAGTTCAGGGTTCCTCCATAATTGGGTATTTGGGGATAGATTTGTTTCTGACCATCCCTCTTTTACCATAGCAGCTTTCCATATTTTAACTGTTGTTTTCATTAGAGGAGTCAACTCTCGCCTAGATTTTAGCCCTCTATACAATAGACCCTGCAGTGCCTCTACTGATTGAACCACTGCTGCTTCTAACATAGTTGTGGAATCGAACCCATCCGGGTTTAACCATCTCGCAACCGTCACCAACTGCGTGGCTATATAATATTTGTGAAAATCTGGGAAGTCCAACCCCCCCTGTTCTGCCGGTCTCATAAGTGTATTTAGTTTAATTCTTACTGTTTTGTTTGCCCATATAAATGATGAGAGCATTCCATGCAGCTGCACAAAGAATCTCTTGGGTAACCACTGTGGAGATTTCCTGAATAGATACAGGAACCTGGGAAGAACCTTCATCTTTATCAGATTTATACGTCCTAATAGGGACAGTGGTAACGATACCCATATCTTCAGCTTCCTCCCAAGTTCCTGTATCACAGGATCCAGATTTAGTGTCCGGAAATCTTCAACTTGCCTAGATATGACTATTCCGAGATATTTAAATTGGCTCACCCATTTCAATGGCATTGTTGGGGCTGCAGTATCCTGTGTTGCCTGATCAATAGGAAATGGCATGGACTTTCCCCAATTCACTTTAAGCCCAGTAAAGGACAAAAACGTATTTAGTAGTTCTAATGCTCCTTCCAGAGATGGACCCGCATCTCTCAAAAATAGTAGCATATCGTCTGCATACAGGGCTACCCTCTCCTCCAGCCCCCCTACTCGAAGTCCTTGGATATTTGAAAAGGTCCCGAGGGCTTCTGCTACCGGCTCTATTGCCATTGCAAAGAGTGTCGGAGAGAGGGGGCAGCCCTGCCTCGTACCTCCTATACAACCTAAAAAATGATGACAGTTTTCCTCCCCATTTTACGGTTGACATAGGTCTCTCATATATTGTTTGTATCCACTTAATGAACACCAGTGGAAAACCCATCCTCCTAAGTATCTCCCATTAAAGGGCCATTCAATTGTATCGAAGGCCTTCTCTATATCTAGAGAGGCCACTGTCCTGGATCCTTCCTGTAGATGGTGAGTGTGTATATTAGTATATAGCCTACGTAGGTTAACATCTGTTGTTCTCTGAGGCATAAATCCTGTCTGATCTGAGTCTGATGTTTTTGAGCAGGGGTTGTATTCTTAGGGTTAATATCTTTGTTAATATTTTCAGATCTATGTTTAGTAGCGCAATTGGTCTATATGAAGAACATCATTTTGGATCTTTCATTTCTTTATGAATTAATATTATATGTGCTTCTCTCATAGAATCTGGAAGTGTCCCTTTCGCTAATCCATTTGTAAATACTTCTGCCAATTTAGGGGCTATTATGGCTCCATATTTTTTGTACACTTCCCCCGGAATTCCGTCACGGCCTGGTGCCTTTTCTCTCGGAAGTGTACGTATAACCTCCATAACCTCCTCGATGGTAATGGGGCATACCAATGTCCTCCTCTCCTCACCCGACAACCACCTAAGAGCTATCTGGTCTAAAAGACCCGTCATGGCTTCTGGGCAGAAGTCGGAGGGGAGAGAGGAGGTGTACAATAAACTGTAATATTCTCTAAAGGCCTCTAATATCTCCTCCGGTTCTTTTACTTTCGCTCCATTTACTGTCTGAATTTCTGATATGTTCGTGGCTTGATACTCCTGTTGTGCTAACCTCGCCAGAAATCTGCCACTTTTATCTACTTGCTCAAAAAAATTCTGTCTATTTTTGTATAGTTCCAGCCTTGTGATTTCCTCCATATGGAGGTGTAGATCCCTTTGTGCGACCATCATTAAGTCAAAATTCCTATCACTAGAGTCCTGACCATATTCTTTCTTCTGAAATTCTATCTGACTTTGTAACTCCTGTATTTTGGCCTTCTGTTTGTTTTTAACTGCTGAAATACTTGAAATATACTGTCCCCGCAGATACGCTTTAAACGCATCCCACACAATATCCACCGACGTTGATCCTACGTTATTCTCCCAATATTCCATTATTAGAGCTGTAATTTTTTCCTCTATTTCTGGCATTACAACCCATTGTGGAGTCAGTCTCCATATGGATGCATTTCTCGGCGTAGGGATACGTATTGTCAAACATAGAGGAGAGTTGTCTGAAAGGCCACTCTGTAGATATGTTGCATCCTCAATGTCTGACAACATTGTAGTGTCTGCAAATGCTAGGTCAATCCTCGAAGCTGTTTTGTACGAAGTAGAGAAACATGAGTACACTCTTTTTCCGGGTTTCTTCCATCTCCAAATCTGTTACCCCCATCTCTTGAGCCCAGTTATACAGATCCGGTGAATACTGTTTAGGAGGTTTTGGTCTATCCAATTCTTGTGATAGGATTGAGTTGAAATCTCCAATACACAGCAGCTACAAATATGACATTATTCCATCAAAAGAAAAATTGTCCGGTACTTTGTTATATTACCCCATTATGGGGTCCCGAAAAGAAGAAAAAAAAAAAGGGAAGAACCGTCCCCACTCTCTTCCCTTAAATGGGTGGTTCACCCAAAAACCTTTTTTTTAACATTAGATTGAGGCTCGTTTTGTCAAGGGGAATCGGTTGTTTTTTTTTTACAATCGAAGCAGTACTTACCGTTTTAGAGATGCATCCTCTCCGTCGCTTCCGGGTATGGTCTTCGGGACTGGGCATTCCTATTTGATTGACGGGCTTCCGACGCGTCACGATTTTCTGAAAGTAGCTGAACGACGGTGCGCAGGCGCCGTATAGAGCCGCACCGGCGTTCGGCTTCTTTCAGCTACTCGTGACGTGATGTATGCGACGGTCGGAAGCCTGTCAATCAAAAAATTGGGAAGTTTGTCCAGAAAGCCATATTTTATCTAGTTTCTAGCCACTCCGCAGCCGCTATTGCAGTTTCAAAAATCTTGTATGTGTCCTATCGATCACCCTTAATTTGCTAGGGTATAGCAAGCTAAACTTAATCCCCTTCTCTCTTAGTCCTTTGCCAACATCTGTATATGATCTTCTTTGCTGCTGTATCTTTGGGGGGTAGTCCGGAAAAAATAGTAGTCTGGCATTTTCATATTGTATGTCCCCCCTCATCCTAACTTCCGATAAGATACGATCTCGATCTCTACAGTTTAGGATCCGGATCAAAAATGGACGAGGTGGTGCTCCGGGGGGCGATCCTATGTGCCCCTCTCTATTGCAAAAGTTGCTGATGCATCTATCAGACCTAAGGTTGTTATTAACTTTTCTGCAAACTCCACTGCATTAGCTCCTTCCACCCGCTCTGGTAGCCCTATAATCCTGATGTTATTTCTTCTTAAACGGCTTTCTGTGTCTATTGCTCTGTCCTGTAATATACTGATTTGTTTTTTCAACATATGCCATTCTCTTTTTTTCCGTTTTTAAATCCTCTTCTACCCTTGAAATGCGAGATTCCATTTCTGCAAATTTTCACTGGATTTTATCAAATTCATGTTTTATTACACTGATATCCACGGCCAAAGCATCGATTTATTTATTTTTTATTTTTTTTGTAAGAGATTCATTGCTTACTTGGATAGCGTCCAAAATATCCTTGCCAGATGGCATTCCCTCAACCTCTAACTTCTTTGCCACATTCTGTTTATCTGTTGAAGTTCCTACTTGTGGAGATTTTATTATTGCTTTCCCTGTTGTTTTCCCCACTATTGCTGTAGGGGAAGAACAGGGGGTGGCTGTTTGTGGTTTTGCGCGGGTCTTGCTGGGAGCCATCTCTGCCATATAGCAAAAAAATAATAATAATAATAATAAAACCTCAAACCATGACCATCCCGGTCCATCAGTCACTAAAGGACATTATCCTCAGGGAGTGGGCAGAACCTGAAAAGAGCTTACCTAGTTTCAAAACTTGGAAACGCCGCTGTCCCTTTAAAACGGAGGTAGTAGACACCTTTTTTAAGGTCCCTAAGCTTGATGCCTCCTTGGCACAGGTCTCAAAACAGTCACACCTTTCCTTTGAGGACTCAGGCAGTTTAAAGGATACCATGGATAGGTGTACCGACACTTCTCTCCGTAGAGCTTGGGAAGCCAACGCAGCCGCCCTTGGTCCTGCATTGGCCTCAGCCTGCGTGGCAAGAAATGCCGACGCCTGGACTTCCAAACTTCTAGACCATATCCCCAATTCTTCCAAGACTAAGGAGATACGAGATTCCCTCCAACTTATTAGCGGGGCAGTGGCCTACCTGGCAGACGCAGCGGTAGAAACCATTCGCGCCTCAGCCAAGACCGGGGCCCTTATTAATGCCTCTAGGAGGGCCGTCTGGCTAAAGACTTGGAGGGGTGATCTTGCCTCAAAACGCCGCCTATGTGCACTCCCCTTCAAGGGTTCCCTCTTGTTTGGGGAAGCCTTAGATCAGGCTTTGTCCAGGTCTTCTGAGAAGGGGAATAAGTTCCCTTCAAAACCTAGGCAGAGTAGGAAGCGGTCCTTTCGTCCCAGCCAGAGAAAGATTCCGGCCCCGGACAAAGGACAATCCACCAGTCGACGTTGGCCCTTTGGTAAGGATAGACCAAAGGGGGGGATCCTTTTTGCCAATCCCAAACCATCCGGAAAGGACACCAAGTGACGGGAAGGTGGGGGGCAGGCTCGCCAGGTTTCTTCCAGCCTGGGAGAACATAACCCAGAGTCCCCATGTCCTACAGATAATCAGGGAGGGTTATCACTTAGAGTTCAGAGAGCTCCCCCCCCGGCCTTTCTCCTCACCCACCTCCCAAGGGACTCCACCAAAGCTATAGGCCTCTCCCAGAATATTACAAGTCTGGCGGAACAGGGGGTCATAATCCCAGTCCCACCAGACCAACAAGGTCAGGGAGTATACTCCCACATTTTTGTGGTTCCCAAGCCGGACGGCAAGTTCAGACTGATAATCAATCTGAGACCTCTGAACTCCCATCTCCTCTACAAAAGATTCCGGATGGAAAGCGTTCACAGCCTCAGGAGTCTTTTGTTAGAGGGCGTCTTTATGGCAACCATAGATTTGAGGGACGCCTACCTGCATGTCCCGATTTTTTCGGGACATCAGAGGTTTCTGAGATTTGCCCTCGCCTCCGCACAGGGAATTCAGCACTGGCAGTTTGCTGCCCTCCCCTTTGGTCTGGCCTCCAGCCCAAGGGTATTTACGAAGATCCTGGCGGAGGTAATGGCTCATCTACATCTGAAGGGGATCTCCCTCGTCCCCTATTTAGACGATCTCCTGCTTTTCAGCCCAAGTCAGGATCAGCTCCTTTCGGACCTGACCGTCGTCATGACCACTCTGGAGACGCTTGGTTGGATAATCAACAAGCAAAAGTCCTCCCTTCTGCCGGAACAGCGGAAGGTATACCTGGGGGTTATCATAGATTCCCGAGAAAATAAGCTTTTTCTTCCCCAAGAGAAGTTCCAGAGGCTTGTGACGACGATCGGGTCTTTAGTGGCTACAGAAAATCCCTCCCTCAGAGAGATCATGAAACTGTTGGGTCAGATGACCGCCTGCATTCCAGCGGTCCCCTGGGCTCAACTACACGCAAGACCACTTCAGAGGTTCCTCCTCTCCGCCTGGAACGGGAAGGAGGACACTCTCGATTCCCGGGTCAGGGTTCCGATCATAGTCAAGGACTCCCTAGAGTGGTGGCTCCACCACCAAAACCTTCTGAAGGGCCGTCCGTGGAGTCAGACCGATCCACTGAAGGTCACTACGGACGCCAGTGCTTGGGGTTGGGGAGCCCATGTACAGGAACTACGGGCTCAGGGATCCTGGGATCATCGTCAAAGGCGGACCTCCTCCAACTATCGAGAATTATTGGCAGTGGGAGAAGCGCTGAGGGCGTTCGAAGGAAGAATTCAGGACAAAGATGTCCTGGTCCTTTCCGACAACGCTACAACAGTCGCCTTTCTCAACAGACAGGGGGGCACCAAGTCCCAGTCCCTTCTGACACTCTCCCTGGAGATCCTGGGTTGGGCGGAACAGAGAGTACCCTCTATTCAGGCAATCCACATAAGGGGAGCCACCAATCTGGAGGCCGACTTTCTGAGTCGTCAACCCATTTGTCAGGGAGAGTGGGAATTATGCCAGAAAACCTTCGACTGGATCTGTCGGCGGTTCGGGGTCCCGGAGATAGATCTCTTTTCCTGCAGGAAAAACAGAAAGGTGAACAAATTATTTTCCCTTGTACAGGGACCGGGTTCCCAGGGGGTGGATGCGCTGGCCCAGGACTGGGATTTCCGTCTGGCTTACGCTTTTCCCCCGCTGAATCTGATCCCAAGGATCTTACAAAAGCTGGCCTCCGCGGAGACAAAATTAATCCTAATCGCTCCTTGGTGGCCCCGGAGATCCTGGTTTCCCATTCTGAAGCTCTGGTCTCTAGCTCCCCCGCTTCCCCTTCCTCTCCGAGCGGATCTCCTGCGGCAGGGGCCGATCTTTCATGCGAACCCAGGGTTTTTCAGCCTGACGGCATGGCTATTGAAAGGCGGAACTTGCAGCGGAAGGGCTGCTCGGATAGGGTCATAGATACCCTACTATCTAGCCACAAGAAAGTCACCAGACACATCTACGCAAGGGTCTGGACAGTCTTTTGCAGTTGGTGCACCACAAGGCGGATCTCTTCTCCCAAAACCCCCGACATCCTGGAGTTTCTTCAGGATGGCGTGGAATTAAGCTTAGCTACTAGAACTCTAAGAGTCCAAGTGGCAGCTTTATCATATTTTTTGGAGAAGAGCCTCTCAGCGGAACCCCTCATCAAGAGGTTCCTGACGGCTAGGGACAGACTTTCGCCTATGCAGATTTCCAGGGTCCCCTCATGGGATCTTCCCCTGGTCCTGGAACAGCTGACTAAGGCTCCATTTGAGCCTATAGGCAGCATTTCTGTAAAATTTCTTACGATTAAATTTACTTTTTTGTTAGCCATCACGTCTGCCAAGAGAGTTGGAGACTTGCATGCTTTTTCTATCAAAGAACCCTTTCTACGGGTTTTTGAAGATAGGGTTATTTTGACTCAGGATCCTCTGTACCTTCCCAAGGTGGCAACCAGGTTTCATAGGTCTCAGGAAGTTATACTTCCTTCTTTTTGCGCAAATCCCAGCAATGAAAAGGAAACCACTTTCCATTGCCTGGACGTAAGACGCTGCCTTTTAGTTTACCTAGAGAGGGTTAGAGAGTTCAGATCTTCCCCTCACCTTTTAGTTAATTTTTCAGGGCAGAAGAAGGGCCAACAGGCAACTAACGCTTCCATCTCCAGATGGATTAGGCAGGCTATCTCTTTGTCATACACACAGGCAGGTAAACCACTTCCTGTTATTAAGGCTCATTCCACGCGTTCTCTGGCAACCTCCTGGGCAGAAAGGGCAGGAGCTTCCATAGAGCAGATCTGTAGAGCGGCAACCTGGTCCAGCCGGAATACGTTCATCAGGCATTATAGAGTCGAACTACTGTCTCCTCAAGACCTGAGTTTTGGTAGGAAGGTCTTACAGACGGTGGTCCCGCCCTAAGGTAGGCCTGAGGATTACTTGCTTTTCTCTCACAGTGCCGTCCTGGAAGACGAGGGAGAAAGTACCAGTTACTTACCGGTAGCTGGATTTCTACGATGTCTTACAGGACAGCAGGCCTACTTCCCTCCCTTTTTACTTCTATCTATTTTCCTCCTTTTTTCTGGGTCTCTGTTTATACCGTGTTCTAAAAAGCGGTTACTTATCTTAAACTGAGGCACACGGGAGGGGTGGGGCCTTTTAAACTTCATTTTTGATTGTGTTTCCTGTCAGGTGAGCCAGTCTACTCTCACAGTGCCGTCCTGTAAGACATCGTAGAAATCCAGCTACCGGTAAGTAACTGGTACTTTCTTGCTGTCTTCCTTTTTTCCTCGCTGGAACAGTGCTCAAAAGAAGATCACAAAACAGGGGTACCGGGGATGCTGAAATTCCGTTTTCAATAACAGGTCTCAGTGCTTCACAAGTTTACACCTAGAGGATCTCATCCGAAGGTATGCAGCTTCGAAGAGTGTCAGAAAAAGAGCCACAGAGCAGGGGTGCTGGGGGATGCCGAAATTCTGTTTTCAGTAGCAGAGCTATGCAAGAGTGTAGATAAGCTGTAGATACACCTTTTTTTATAGAAGAGACAAGACTGGAGTCCAACTTCTGCTCTCCTCCCTGCTCAACAGCTGCTGCCCACCAGAGATTCTTCACTGCTCATTGCAGCCTTTGTAGGCCATCTGATCCAGGGCTAAGGACTGTCAGCGGGGGAGATAGAGGTTAGTAGCTCACACATGGAGGATCATGAAGGATCTCGGTAGCCGCAGTAGAGCCCGCCCACACACACTGACATGCTCACTCCGTCATCACTTCCTGTCCCCAAAAACAATGGTAATGCGCTGCTAAAAAATACCAGGGCGCTTTTCGGTGTGAAAGCAGCCTAAAGGGTGACCCTGTGCCTTTGTGGAGCCTTTAAGTTGAATCCTTATTTGTATGCCTTTTCAAATACTCATATACATCCCTTTCCAAATAGTTATATGCAAACATAAAAATACATTTTAAAGAAATTTTAAAGTCGTTCTTGGGTGTCTGAATTGGATAACAGAAGGGGTAAATGCATACCTTTCCTGTAGAAAATTCTGCTCCAGGTTCTCTCTTGGTAATGGCTGCACATCTAAAGGCCTAAGGTAACTGTGCTATATTGGAAGAACAATATCTTGAGCTGTTAACATAGTTTTATCCTAACATTTCAGTCTAGTTAAACCTTAAAGTGATTAGGGTTCCTCCTTTTTTTTTTTTTTTTTTAAATAACGAACATGTCATACTTGACAATGGTTTTACACAAAGTGGCCTCCTTATGGCTTCCCCCGCCAGTGTTGTCCGTGCGTCCTTCTCTCTGACTGCCTGCATAGCAAGCCCTTATTATAAGGGCTTGATCTCAAGTTGGGCCGTGTGCATCTTTAGTCATACATAGTGTGGCTTGGCCCTGCACCCCACTCTCAGTTAATTTTACTGTCAGCTGCTCTGGCTGCTGCAGTCTCTTGTGGAGCGAGATGGCAGAATAGTTGTAGGGGATGGGCACAGCACTGGACGGAGCTCGGGATCGGGTAAGTGTTCTAAGGTTGGGGCTGGGGGGAACCACTTTTGAAAGTGTGTGTGTTTTTGTTTTTTTTTACCTAAAGGCAGAGAATACATTCAGGTAAAAAAAAAAAAAAAAAACTTTTCTAATCGCTTTAACTTTAGGCAGATATAAAAGACAAAAATTATAGCAACTTTCTAATCATTACTCATCTAATCCAAAATTGTATTAATTGCGCGAAGAATCCGTACAAAAAACAATAGGTTTGTGTGCTGACAAGAAGCAAGCTTATAGGAGGAGAACGCAGGATTGACAGATAGGAGCTGATTATTGTACTGCTTTTCCTTTCACTGTCCATTCGCAGGCAGACTCAGATGCAGGACAGCCTGAGCTCAGAAGAAGGGGTTTAAATAATGCTGGCCATCAGACTGAGGGCATCTAATAATGGAGAAAAAAAATATGTGGTTTGAGGCTGAATATTACAGCAGAAACAGTTTTTTTTATCCTATTGACCACTTAAGGACCGCCGCATGTACATTTACGTCGGCAGAATGGCACCGACAGGCACATCAACGTATATATACGTTGGTGCCTTGGGGGGGATCGGGGGTCCGATCGGACCCCCCCCCCGTACATGCGGCGGTCCGCGCGGCTGCAGGAGCGATCCGACAAGTGGGGGCGGCTATCCGTTTTCACCCGCCCCCTCCGGATCGCTCCCAGCCAATGCGCGCGCCCGCCCGCCCTGTCACTTTCTCCTCCTGTGTAAACACAGGAAGGAGGAAGCGACGTGATCTCTCCCTCGGCGTTTGTTTCAAGCGCCGCTGAGGAGAGATCACAACACAACAAGTAAGTCTGCACCAACAGCACACTTACACACAGACACAAACACATTTAACCCCCGCGATCGCCCCCCCCCCCCCCTCCCCCCTGTCACAGTGTCACTGAATGCAGTAATCATACATGTATGATTACTGTATTTAGTGTCAGTGTGACAGACAGTGTGACAGTCAGTCAGTGTTAGTGTCAGGGTAGCCCCCCCCACCCCCCCAATAAAGTTTTAACCCCTTGATCACTGCCCTAGTTAACCCTTTCACTCCCTATTGCCAGCATCACTAAGCGATCATTTTTCTGATCGCTGTATTAGTGTCGCTGTTCCTGCTAGGTAGCTAATTTTTTTTTAATGCGATTTTTTTTTTTTACTAAAGACATGTGGCTAAATACATTTTGGCCTAAATGTTTGACTAAAATTTAGTTTATTGGTTTTTTATTATAACAAAAAGTAAAAAATATTGATTTTTTTTCAAAAAAGTCGCTCTATTTTTGTATATAGCGCAAAAAATAAAAATCGCAGAGGCGATCAAATACCACCAAAAGAAAGCTCTATTTGTGGGAAAAAAAGGACGTGAATTTTGTTTGGGAGCCACGTCGCACGACCGCGCAATTGTCTGTTAAAGCGACGCAGTGCCGAATCGCAAAAACCCCTTGGGTCATTTGCCAGCGTATTGGTCCGGGTCTTAAGTGGTTAAAGAACTATTTATTAGTATGTTGTTTGTGGCAAGAGCTCTCCTTTAAATCACCTTTGATGGTGACCAAAGCCAAACTAATCCCTAGATAAGAGGAAGTGATGCATTGTATAAAGAGCAGAATGTATTTGCCTTTTTTTTTTTTTTTAAATAGAAGATCTGTCTATGTCCGTATACATTCTACACAGGAGAGAAAATGTTTTTAGTTTGTATGCTTATATGTCATAGTGCATGTGTGCCTATAAAATATTTTTGGAATTGCCGCCTTCTATGTAATAATAAAAAATAAAAAAAAGTTTGTAAATTGCAAGAGACTTTACCTGTTTCTATTGAAAACCTGTATCGATGGAAAATACATGAATGCAGCTTTGAGCTTGTAAATATAAATGGGGAGATCATAAGATTTTTGTGTTACTATGTAGTTTCTATATTTAGTACACATTGGTTACAGAATTTTGCTTTGTACAGTAGATATGATCTTTGTGGTTTGAGACCAAAGCTTTTTTGGTTTTATTGACTTGGAAACCGTATTGAGCTCCATTCAGTGTCTGTTCATCATGCTTTCATGTGTAGAGTTTGCAAAAAAGATTTAGCAATGTTCTCACAATATTGGTAACAACATAAAGAAAGCTATAGCTCTTCAATCCTTGTCATGACTCTTGTCATGTAGTTTCACATGTCGGTGTGTACTGCTTCTAGTATTACAAATTTCTTGTCAGAAGCGGATTACTGCATGTATAAAAATAACTCCTAATAGCTCCTAAACTCTTTCACCAGGGTAATCTACATATATTTAACAGCTTTGATTTGTAATATTGCCTACTGCTTTTTACATTGATTTTCAAGGTAGAACATGGAATCTGCAATAAGAAATTACCTCTTGGGGGAAAAAAGCAAGAAGTTCACAATCGATTAAATTGACTATTTTCACAAACTAGGTTACCAAATTTGATATATTAAAGATGAACACTTGCTAAATTTACACTGACTTGCAGTAAAATGGATGTGTATCTTCATTGGTTTTTATGTGTGTTTTAACTAGACGTGCCCAGATTGACGATTTTGGTATATATGTGTGTGTGTGTGTGTGTGTATATATATATATATATATATATATATATATAATATACATATATATATAATATACAATGTGTATGTATATATGTTAGGGCTGTTGTCACTGATTAAAAATTTTGTGTTCGATTAATCGTTTTGTTTTTTTAAATCGATTAATCGACTAATTTTGATTAATTATAATTGCACATACAGATCCAACTACTTTTAGCTGATCTCCTTGCAGGCTGATTCCCAGTGCAGCTACCAACCACTGGAAAAATGGATAGCAGGGTACAAAAAACACACAAAGGCAGCGCTCGATGGGAATAGCATTAAAACTTTTATAGTCTTCAAGTAGGTAACAAAATAAATATTGCACTGGAAATAAAACCGATGTAGCTACATAAACTGTAAAAATGGTGTGAGTAATACCAAACGGTAGCAAAAGCAGTCATAAAAACATGTAGCTAAATATGATACTGGTATAAAAATGTTCTCCAGCGATACCACTCAGTGGCGGTTCGTCCATAGAGGGCGCTGGAGCGCCGCCCCCTCTGGCTCTCACCGACACCGAGTCTAATAACATAGATTCATGCATTGCACAAATCTGTTATTATCGCCGCTGTTATTCAGATGGTCGGTGCTCATGTCCGGCCATCTGAATAACGCCAGCTGGTTGGCTGTACAGAAATGTCATTCGAGAGCCAACAGCTCTGATAGGCTTTCCCAGTACAGCCCTCGGGTCCCAGAAGCTTATTCTCGGCGCGCACAGACTGTACGCCCCTTGGATAAGATGACAGGCGTCTCAGCCAATCAGGTTGGCCGGTTCTGGCTACCTGTAACCTAATTGGCTGAGACACCTGTCAGTCATCGAGGGCGGGAGAAGACATCGTGGGACGTGGATAGGGATGCAACGGATCAAAAAATAAAAATCTTGTTACACCAACCTAATAACTATCCACCCTGGTGTACAGACATGCTCCGGCAGTTCCGGGTCTGTAGTGAGCGCGCTGAGGCGGGGAGGCGTGTCACGTTGTGCTCTGACAAGCACACGGGGGTGGAGCAAGATGGCCGCCGCTCCGGAGCTAGGCCTAAGCCGGGGACTTTCCTACGGCCGAGGCTCCGGAGCACTCCGCGGATCGCGTGGTGTGCCGATCCGAACATGGTGACCCATTCGGATCACGGATCGGTGACGACCTGTTGCACCCCTAGACGTGGATGCCTTACTCCAGTAAAGGTAAGTGGCGGGGGGGGGAGCAATTTACAGGGCACAGTGGGGACAATTGGCACAGCAGCGATCTTTAAAGGGCACAGTGGTGACAATTGATGGCACAGTGGCTGGTTTAATGGCATGGAACAGTGGTGACAATTGATGGCACAGTGGCTGGTTTAATGGCATGGAACAGTGGTGACAATTGATGGCACAGTGGCTGGTTTAATGGCATGGAACAGTGGTGACAATTGATGGCACAGTGGCTGGTTTAATGGCATGGAACAGTGGTGACAATTGATGGCACAGTGGCTGGTTTAATGGCATGGCACTGTGGTGACAATTGATGGCACAGTGGCTGGTTTAATGGCATGGAACAGTGGTGACAATTGATGGCACAGTGGCTGGTTTAATGGCATGGAACAGTGGTGACAATTGATGGCACAGTGGCTGGTTTAATGGCATGGCACAGTGGCTGCGTTTGATAGCATGGCACAGTGGCTGCCTTTGAGCACAGTGAAACTGCAATTTTTTTTTCCTTTGCGCCCCCCCAAAAATTTTGAGCACCAGCCGCCACTGATACCACTGCTGAATCTAGATGAGGAGGGGTTAACATTAGTCCGTTGGCATGTAGATGTCCCGTGAAGGGGAACCATCACAACTCCCAGTGGATGGCTGTAGAATCCCATGTTGATAGAGGGAAGTGTAATAGCCCTTGCATGTGGCAGATGGTAAGGTCCCACCGGCATGCAGATATGAAGGCACAGCACAAGAGCCCTTCAGATGGACAAGGCAAGCCCCGCCGGTGTCCGTGAAGGCCCGGAAGCCGGCGAAGGGTTGAGTACCAATCAAAAGAACAATCAAAAAAATTAAAGATTAATCGAGGTATTAATAGTTAATTTCCACAGCCCTAATTATTTTATTTATTTATATATATATTCAAATTTTTAATTGATATCAGTTTACATTAATATTAATTTATTGTTGACCATTATTGGCACCATTTCTTGTATCATGTCTGCAATCTCTTACTTAAAGGGGTTGTAAAGACAAAAATATTTTCCTCTTAAATTAAAGTCTGACAGTAGCTCATAAAGTAAAAAGTAATGTTTTGCATTATAACTAGTTTGATACCTGTTGAAATCGAGCTGTTTTATTCACCTCCGTCACTCCTGAATCGTTATTCTCACTGACTTCCTGGTTTGCGATGCGCATTCATTCTTGCTACATCACAGCCTAATGGGAACTACAGGCCCCATTAGGCTTTGCCTCTATGCCTGTGAGGGATAAGGGAGCATCTTCACGCAGGGCTGTAGTCCTAGGGAGGGGGTGAGCACATTCTGCTTTCCACCATGCAAAACGGCTCAGATGCTGGTGGAAAGCAAGAAGAGGAGAGACAGGAAATGGCATTTTCAAACCTGGATTTCTGTATTTTGGAGGTCAAAAGGAAAAACGAGGAGGTCAAAAGGAAAAACGAGGTAAGTGATATTTAAATGCTCTAGCTTACAGCAATTGATCTAATAAAAAACAAACCTTTAGTGTTCCTTTAAACACATTGCTAATAGTATTGGCAAAATTTCCATTCGGTGCACCTCTAGTAGACATGATACAGGAGATGGTCAGAGACGGCAGACATTAGGGTTGTCCCGATACCAATACTAGTATCGGTCCTGATACGAAGCATTTGCAGGAGTACTTGTACTCCTGCAAATGCTCCCGGTGCCTAATACAATACCTGGACATTCAGGGGTGATCAGTGCGGCAGCAGGGGATGTTATAATCACCGATCTCCCTGTGTGGCTTTCATTTAAGCAGCTGACAGTGGCTTCTCCTCCTCCTCTTTGCAGCTTTCAGCTGCTTTAATGAAAGCCACACAGGGAGATAAGTGCGGTGTCGGGGGAAATTATAATCACCAATCATCCCTGAGTGTCCCCTGTATCCTTCACCGACTCCCCTCTGTGTTCTCCGTTCCTCCTCTGTCCTCCTCAAGTCCCCACTATCCTTCTCCATTCCCCTTTGTGTCTCCCCCCCCCCCCGTCTTTCAGGATGTAGAGCGGATGAAGGAGCCGGTAAACGTCATTAGCTCCTAGCTCCTTTCTGAATGGACAGTCAGAGTTTATTTTTATAATTTTACTTTAAAATATTTATTAAAATGTTTTTTTTTTTTTTTTTTTTTTTTATATACAACCCTGTTGGGGGGCTTTGGTGAGATTTCAGGGGTCTAAACCTGACATCTCCCCTTTGAGACATAAAAAGGGATTGAGGACACAGATTCCCCAGCACTGATGAGGCATAGACTTTCAGTTTTTTATTACAATTCTATTTTTTACAGTAGAGATAGATAGATATTTTATTAAAAACGTGGTAGTTTTTTACAATTAACAGAGTCCGCGTCTCATCAGTGCCTGCATATTCGTGCCACTGTTGCTTGTATTCTGTCTTTAAAAAATGGTATCGGGACAACCCTAGCAGACATGATACAAAAGATCAATGCAGCCTCACCAGTGACCCAATCACACAAAGCGGCGATCTCCCACTCACGGAGCTGGATTTGTATTTCCCAGGCCGGACATTGTTATAGGGGCTGCCAAAACAATTCAGCTCTGTGACACACTCTGTAGTGCTTTTATTGCAATACTCCATAGAGCCCCTTACTTCCCCTGCAGTATTTTCTTTCCAGAACTAGATGGCCAGTGTGATTCAACCTCCTTCCTCCGAGCCTAGGCTGTCATGGACCTATCTCCGGGAGTGTTGTCCCCACACAGCCTCGGCTCAGAATCTTCCGGGAATGAACGGTGCTCACATGTCTTTACTCAAGTGCCATTCAGTTAAGCAGCAAGGTCTACACTGCTGACAGAGACTAGGAAGGAGCAGGGCTTGCCTAAGACTGTTTGCTCATCTTTAGCCAGTGAGAGAATAGGTTATCTGGTAAAGCCTACAACTGGTATCCATAGCTAACTTTTTAGGTGCACTTACCAACTGTTTATTACACAAGTTTGATCCTTAGTCCTTAGGTCCTGTAAGATGCGAGGTGGGGCCCCCATGGATTTGTCTTGTTTTGCCAGCACATTCCACTTCTAATGCTCATGTGCCCATTGTAGGTGCAGCCCCATACAAAACAAACTACAATGCAGTGTGTTTTGACACATCTATCAGAACCAGCATTACAATGTTTGGCAATTTGACCTACAGTAGCTTTTCTATTGGATTGAACTACACAGGCCTTTGCTCCCAGTATGTATTCGTGAGGCTTGACCTTGTCGCTGGTTCACCAGTTTTCCTTCCTTGAACCATTTTTGGTAGGTCCGGACCATGCAGACTGGGAACATCCCATATGAGTTGCAGTTTTGGAGTTGCCATTACAGTTTGGCCCTCGTCAAAGTTGCTCATCCTTACTAATGCCCATTTTTTCTGCTTTCAACGCATCAACTTCTGGTAAATTAACATGTTCATTTATGTGAGATGGTGTACACACAAATCTTTTGGTTACTGGTGCGGAGAGCAAGTCATGATCAAGTGATGATTTATACTGAGCCAGGTTTCTGTCATAGTGAATGGGCCCGCAGCCACGCCTACCCACTGAGAGCCGCAGGAGGACCTGCTCACCAGCTCTCCATATTGTTAGAGTATTTTATGTGCGCTCCAAGATTTCTTTTTCTAATGTGACCCAGGAAGGTCAAAAGGTTTGAACACCCAAGGATATGCAGGTAACAGGTTACCAAATTACTAATTTGCTGCATTGTGTCAATTCCAAGGAAGTATTAAAGGCAGTCAAGTGTTGCCACTGTAGAAAATCAGTTTTTGATTTCGGTGGGGAGACTCTGAAGAGTACACTGTATATTAAAAAAACTTGGGAAATAACCTGCATATGTAAAAGCCACTTTCTATAGAACATGTCAGACCTGTTTCAGCATTTTTTGCGTGCAATGCCATTTTGCTATTCTTGTTTCCCTTTGGCCCAGAGATGTTTTTTTGTCCAAAGTGTCTTAATATTCAGTTTCAATAATCCCATCGTTGATATCACTTGTAATATTGCTGTGCCTCAAAGAAAACTTGTACAGTACGAGTTTTTTTAAATGGATTGATTAACTTTCTAAGACTATTCGGAATACTTTGGGAAATGGTAGTTGTGTATAAAATAAAATGCACTTTTCCAAAAGCAAAGTGGAATTTCTCAGACTGGAGTTGAATGGCTAAGCACAGATGTACTACTTAGTGCAAGTAGTGCAGTACAAGGGGAAATGGTAATGTACTGTGTCCTTTTATCAGGATGCACAGATATCTCTGCCTCTTAGCTGCTTGAAAGAGTTTTTGTTTTGGGGCTTTTACTGAGGGGAATACAATCATCTGAGTTTTCTCTTGCCAGAAACATGCACACAGTTTCTTAGTTTAGTAGATTATTTGGACACATCTCTTATTTTGTGTCATTTCTGATACATCTTTCAAAGTCTGTGCAGTAATTTTATGTCATTGGCAAGCAATTTATTTTTCTTTGTGTTTCTTTGCAGGCTGAAATCATAACCCATGAATTTAGATTTGGAAGGCTGAGCCTAAACTAAAAAAAAAATTGTAAGTGTGGTTTTTAAAATGCACATTTTAATATTGAAAAAGGGAGAGTATAGTCTCAGTTATTCAATTTCGGACAATAAATTTAAAATGTACCAGCATCCCGAAATATTTGAAAACAGGGGGGAGGGACCAACTAGATACGGTTTTGCTTTGTTTTGTGTTATCTTAACAAACACCTTACTGTGTCCGAACTGTGGGGCCTGTCCCATCTTTTTATTATTGATGTATTGTTCTTTTTGTAATAAACCTATTTTTATATGATATACGTCTCTCTACAAGTACCTTGAAAATCCCAACCAAACCCATACCGATCGATATAGTATAGACCAGTTTAGTGTCAAGCACATTTTAATATGTAATCGATGATAGTGTGCTGAAATAGAAAAACAAAAAATATAAATTTACTGTAGAAATGGGGAGGAGAGTGCAGGTTGTGGCGTCTATACATTACTTACAGAAATTCACCAATTGTGGTCTATTAGATTAAATGCCCACAGACATGATTTGTTGGTTTGATTCATTCTGACTCGTTTCCCCTCATTGTATTGCTATACAAGAATTGCAATGTTATACTTCTGCATGAAGGCTAAAATACAGTGGCTTGTCAGTTGTTTAATAGGTTTTAAGGATTACTTGACACAGGCTTTAACCTACAAACACTAGTCTGGGGCCCATCATGTAAAATAAGCATTTACAAAGCACTTGGGGCCATCCCACGTGAGCGACAATCCGCCAGCATCAGGACTAACAGACCATCTATTTTCACCTATGGGGTCCTTCTCTCACTTTTTCACTTGATGGGTCAGCAAGATTTTGCTCCATGACTGCTCCCTTGCTAGTGAGTGTGATTCTGCAGTGTTCTGGGCCACTAAGTGACACCCATTGGGAAAAGTGATGATTTTCCCTCAGTCATGCATCTGCAGCCCGACAACGGCCTCATAAAGCTTTCTTGAAGTATTTCAAGTGTATCAAGTAACAAAAAATGTATTTTTTATTGCGGTCTGTCTCTCGATTTTGTCCCGATGACTAAAAGTTAGGGATAATGCAAAATTGTAGGTCATCTCCAGAACCAAAATACAGGGCTAACATTTAAATAGGGACCTTTATTGGGGTGACAACTAAGTGAAAATTTCCCTTATGTTATATTTCTACTTGTGTCTGTGGGTTAGGAAGTGTAGGGAGATCGCCTTAATAGGAAAGAGATGGCAAGGAATAACAGGGTTTTTAACACTTTCCTTCGCTATCCAAAAAAAATTTGGCCTTTGAATATACTTTAAAACGCCCTCAGTTCAGTTTTGCAATGTGGTATTTGTCTTATAGAGATTAGCTTGTTTCTACGGTCTATTTTAGACTTGCTACACCTAGTGTTGCCATCAGAGTGATCACTGTGGCAGAGGATATGCAGGAAGTGTTTTCTTTTTACTTACAATAGACATTTGAAGGTGGTTAACTTAAATAAAGACAAGGAAGGCACCTAATTAAAGTTAATAGGCATAATACATATGTTATACTTTACCTGCTCTGTGCAGTGGTGTTGCACAAAGTAGCCATGATCCTCCACTTCTTGAGTTCCCCGCCGACACTCCTGCCGAGTGTCCCTAAAGCAAACGACTTGCTGTGGGGCCACCTGAGCAGGGCTGCTGCTCTGCGTGTCCATTCAGATACAGAGCTGTGGCTCGGCCCTGCCCCCTCTCTACTCATTGGCTCACTGACTGTGATTGACAGGAGTGGCAGCCAATGACTCCTGCTGCTGTCTCAGCCAATGAGGAAGGGAGGGTCCCCGGAGAGCTTAGGCTGTCGTGCACATCGCTGAATCGCAATGGGGCTCAGGTAAGTATTAAGGGGCTGCTGCACACAGAAGGTTTTTTTAATCTTCTTGCATAGAATGCATGAAAGTAAGAAACCTCAAGCTTTTAGAACTAGTGACATTTTTTGCCTTTTCAATCATTCAGCAAAAAGGTAAATAGATGTAATGGTATACTGTGGAAAAGTAGGTCCACCCTTGGCCTCCAAAGCTGGCATTTAGCATAAATTACTTTTTGTAGGTGTTTGCATAACTGCCCACCATTATTTTTATTATACAAGATTTATCTAGCACCAACCATTTATGCAGCGCTTTGCAACATAAGGGCAGGCAGTATGATTAAACAGTAGGAATCGGAGGGCCCTGCTTGATGGAGCATATAGATTAGCCTTGTTACCACTCATTGCAAAATTCTTTCAGTTGCAAGTTGTTTGTGGGATTCCTTGCAATAATTGAATGTTTTAAATTCCCTTTATTGTTTTTACGTTTAGATTTACTGTAAGGCTGGGTTCACACTAGTGTGATGCCAGACTTTGCATGTGATTCGCACCACATTGCTGTGGACATCACATGCGATGTCTGTGTGATGCAAATTCAGCCATACCAGCTGTATGGCTGAAATCGCATTGCATTTGCACCAAAATAGTGCAGGACCCCTTTGTTTATTCCGCACTGAAATAGGATGGCATAGTTATTCACACACATGCAATCTGATTCTTGTACTATTTCACAGTTCGCACTGCAACTTGCGAACCATGTGAACCGCCTGTTCAGGTGTGATGTGGCAATCTGCATCAGACCAGTGTGAACCGAGCCTTAAAGTAGCACAGGTTCCACCTTCATACACACCAAGGTGTAAGAGCCGGTTCACACTGGGGCGACTCATCAGACGACTCGGCCGCCTGACGAGTCGCGTCCCATTCAATGCTATGGAACCGTTCTAATAGGAGCGGCGCAAGTCGCTCCGACTTAGAAAGAGGTAACTGTATGACTTTGGGGGCGGCTCGAGGCGACCTGCAATGACTTCTATACAGAAGTCGTTTTGCTGGTCGCCTCTGAAGTCGTCCTCGGGACGACTTGCAGAGCCACCCTCGGAGTCATGCCGCGGGAGTGTGAACCGGCTCTAAGGTTCTAATTATTGGTGCCTAGCCTGCATCACCTGGTTTTAATTGCATGGGTTTGAAGTGGTATATCCATGTTGCAGATCTGCATAAGAATGATTGCACAATGTCAATTTTTGTGTCACCTTTAGCACTAGCTACTGTTTACAGATCGAATGTTTGACTATTCAAAAATTTAAATAAGTCAACAAATTCCATGGGGCGTACTTTTCCCATGGCTGTATATTGTGAAATGACAAAATTATCTAGCAGATGTAAAAAGTGTAATTAAATTAGCAATACATTACATTACAATGTAGCTATGTTTGTTCACAAAGCATATGGCAAACAGCATTTCACCACTATAGTGACTCAGGATTTATTAAGGACCAACATGTTGTGCAAATAGAATGTGGAAATGTGATGCAGGCAGTGTTCATATTTAGTCTATTCTCCAGATGAGTTGATGTATATAGACACACCACTATCATTATAGGGTGATAAAATGCACAACATATTGCAATACGACTGTTCTTGTTCACAAATCATATGGTAAACAACAAGAAGTTCACCAATCTGGTGACTCGTCATAGATCAACGTGTGGCAAGCAGTTTGTGAAAATGTGGCGCAGGCAGCGTTCATGTGCGGTCTCTTCCAGATGTCAGCATCGCTATAAGCTGAATTGCAGTCACGCAGGTCCTTGATAAATGCATTGTGGTGTAGAGAATTCTAGAGCTTGCCAATGAAAATGGTTTCGCAACCATAATAATCTAACACTAGCTAACCGTCTGAACTTGATTTATGTTGATTAGTCATACTAGTGTTTGCAGATTACTTAAATAAATGCCACCTGAAAAGAAATATTTTGTAAGTCTTGCGTATAAAAAAAAGTCTTTACACAACCTTTTGTCAAACAAAATTCTGGTTGGACGGGTTAATATTGGCTGAGCAGAGAATTTTATTTTTTTAAACCCTCTGTATGAAAAAGTGCAGTAATGTTTCTATTCCCACTTGTTGACCACCTAACTATAAATATACAGGATTAGTTTGGCGTTAAATATGGCTGCAGATAGATGCTATAACCCTGGTATCTTTTTTTTTTACCCATAAAAGTAATCCCAGCGGCAAATTAGTTTGCGAGATCACTTTTAGAAGCGGCGGGAGAGGTGCAAACCCGCACTGCCGCTTTCCCATGGTTATTGGGCTAAACTGACCAATTGGTAGCTTCATCCAGTTTCGGCAGGGTTTTTTCCATTGAGATAAGCCATAGCCACCGCTCATCTCTGTTCTTGGAGGACACTCCTGGTTCTTGTGCCATGTAAAGGTGTTTTGCTTTAAGGAAAAAAATGATTAACAAATGTTTTTTTTTTTTTTTTCCTTTTTTTGATCTTCTGCTTTTAAGGGTAGAGGAAAGATTTTACTCCAGATCTCTCAATAAAGAGGACCGTTTATGCTATATTATCACGAGGGATGTTTACATTCCTTGTATTAGCAATACAAGTGACCAATTTTTCTTTAAAGGGACAGTTTAAGAATGTTTTAAAAATATAATAAATGCGTGTGTGTGTGTGTGTATAGAGATGTATAGAGATGTATAGAGATGTATAGAGATGTATAGAGATGTATAGAGATGTATAGAGATGTATAGAGATGTATAGAGATGTATAGAGATGTATAGAGATGTATAGAGATGTATAGAGATGTATAGAGATGTCTCTATCTCGGTATATCTCTATCTCGGTATATCTCTATCACTAGCCCTGCTAGTGTCGGAAAAGTGCAGCTAAAACTAGCGGCGCTTTACCGCAAATGGACTTGCAGTGCCAATGTGAAAGTACCCTTATACCACGTACACACGATCGGATTTTCCGATGGAAAAAGTCAGATATTTCAGATATTCCGACCGTGTGTATGCCCGGGACTTTTTCTGTCGGAATTTCCAACTGACTTGGAGAGCAGGTTCTCAATATTTCAGACAGAAAAAAATCCTACCGAAAATCCGTTTTGTATGAAATTCCGACGGGGAAAAAAACATGCATGCTCTGAAACAATTTGACGCATGCTCGGAAGCATTGAACTTATTTTTCTCGCCTCGTCGTAGTGTTGTACGGCACTGCATTCTTAACGCTCAAAGGTTTAGAGAACTTTTGTGTGACCGTGTGTATGCAAGCCAAGCTTGAGCGGAATTCTGTCAAAAAAAAAATCAAACTTTTTTTTCTGACGGAAATTTCGCCAAGTCTAAACTAGTAAGCGTCCTCTATGGAGATTTTTAAGTACCGTAGTTTGGAGCCATTCCGAGAGCATGTGCAATTTTAAAGCATGACATGTTGGGTATCTATTTACTCCATCTTTCACACTATACCAAAAAAAAATAGGGAATATATTATGTTTTTTAGGGTCTCTGCTAAAAAAAAATGTTTATTGGTTCCAAGTAATTGTCGATCAAAAAATACAGATTTTTACTTGTAAGCAACAAATATCAGAAAGGCCTGGTCAGCAAGTGGATACATTTGGATTGCACCATACACATCTAATCAAAGTTTCATGTTCATTGTGTTAAGTCATATAGTTTGCCATACATGTTATAGTTCATACCACCATTTGACCATTTTCCTAAAAATTAGGGTTGTCCCGATACCGAGTATTTGCGGGAGTACTTGTACTCCCGCAAATACCCCCGATACCTAAATAGAATACCCCCCCCCCCCCGCCGCCGCATACCACAAAGCCGCCGCATACCGCAAAGCCGCCGCCGCATTAACCCCCCTGCATTACAGCACGCATTACAAGCTTTTGTTTGAATACTTGTAATGCCCACCGCGCCATGTATAGACACTCCCCTTCTCAGGATTGGACGGATCTGTCCAATCCCGAGCAAGGGGGAGTGTCTATGCATGTATCCATGTATAGACACTCCCCCTTGCTCGGGATTGGACGGATCCGTCCAATCCCGAGAAGGGGAGTGTCTATACATGGCGCGGCGGGCATTACAAGTATTCAAACGAAAGCTTGTAATGCGCGCTGTAATGCAGGGGGATTAACGCGGCGGTATGCGGTGGCATCATATCTTCTACTACAGGTATGGGGGACATGTCTGCAATATGTGGGGGACATGCATGGCTGCAATATGTGGGGGACATGCATGGCTGCAATATGTGGGGGACATGCATGGCTGCAATATGTGGGGGACATGCATGGCTGCAATATGTGGGGGACATGCATGGCTGCAATATGTGGGGGACATGCATGGCTGCAATATGTGGGGGACATGCATGGCTGCAATATGTGGGGGGGGACATGGCTGCAATATGTGGGGGGGACATGGCTGCAATATGTGGGGGGACATGGCTGCATTTGGGGACACATTTAAAAAAAGTATCGGTATCGGCGACTACTTGAAAAAAAGTATCGGTACTTGTACTCGGTCCTAAAAAAGTTGTATCGGGACAGCCCTACTAAAAATGTCAAGTGTTTTAGGTTTTACATGACAAGATGATCAGCTAAACAAGGGCCAGACCAGACATATTCTGCAGAAATGAGAAATAATTGAAATTTCACAATGCAAAAAATTAGATCCGGAAGTGTGTGGTGCATTCTTTGTTTTCAGAAGCTTTGATGTATACAGACACACGATCATCATTGCTCATTTAACCACTTAAGACCCGGGCCATTACGCAGGCAAAGGACCTGGCCAGTTTTTGCGATTCGCGGTCGTGCAATGTGGCTCCCAAACAAAATTGGCGTCCTTTTTTTCCCACAAATAGAGCTTTCTTTTGGTGGTATTTGATCACCTATGCGGTTTTTATTTTTTGCGCTATAAACAAAAATAAAGCAACAATTTTGCTTTTTGCTATAATAAATACCCCCAAAAAATATATTATTTTTTTCCTCAGTTTAGGCCGATACGTATTCTTGTACATATTTTTGGTAAAAAAAATCTCAATAAGCGTTTATCGATTGGTTTGCGCAAAATTTATAGCGCTTACAAAATAGGGGATAGTTTTATTGCATTTTTATTAAAACAAATTTTTTTTTAACTACTAATGGCGGAGATCAGCGTTTTTTTAATTTTTTTTCGTGACTGCGGCATTATGGCGGACACTTGACACATATTTGGGACCATTGTCATTTTCACAGCAAAAAATGCTATAAAAATGCATTGTTTACTGTAAAAATGACAATTGCAGTTTGGGACTTAACCACTAGGGAGCACTGAAGGGGGTTAAGTGTGACCTCATGTGTTTCTAACTGTAGGGGGGGGCGAGGCTGGATGTCCGACCCACAGCTGGGCACTTAGAGGACGTACAGGTACGTGCTTGTGCCCAGCCGTGCCATTCTGCCGACGTATATGTGCAGGAGGCGGTCCTTAAGTGGTTAAAGGAGTGTATACATTAACTCCAAATAACAAACATGTTATACTTGCCTGCTCTGTGAAATAATTTTGCACAGAGCAACCCCGATCCTCCTATCAGGTCCCCTCCAGCTCTCTGGGTCCTCGAGTGCCCCCATAGCAAGCTGCTTGTTATGGGGGCACTCGTACATGCTCGCTTCCAAGCCTGCTCTCTGTGTTCATAGGACAGAGTGTGGCTCAGCCCACCCCCCCCCCCCCCCCATTGACTGTGATTGACCGCAGAGGAAGACAGTGGCCCCAATGAGAAGGGAGAGAGTTGGGAGCGTATTATGGGAGGCTGAGGAGGAAGCTGCACACTGTAGGTTTTTAACAAAAAACAGTTACCCTGCATAAGAAGGGAGGGCAGCGATGACTGGCCATTATTACTTGAAGATCCTGCACAGAGGCAAAGTTGCACAGTGGATTACTGCAGAGATCTAAAAGAAGTACACAAAGTACAGTAAAATGCAAGTAAGAATACACCTGATTCTTTTGTATATATAGAGAGTATTTGCTTATCCCACAGTTCAGCCGTAAATGCTTGTTATGGCTATTGGGTGCAGGAACAAGCATTATTATTTACACTATCCCCCATTTCCCTCATTCTGGTGCTGCGCTCTTTTCCCCAAAGCCTGTCTGTTAGTGGTTCCTTAGCAGCATCATCTACGATGCAGGGCAGTTAATGTGTTAACAAACCCACAACAGTAACATCAGTCTGTATATGCAGTAAAGCATACGTGTTAGGCCCCTTTCACATTTATACAACTTCAAAGTTGTGCGATTTTGCCATGATTTTGTGGCGATTTTACCGCGATCTTGCCACCTCGATTTGGGATCAGTACAACTTCTCAACTTCTCATCATTGCCAATCGTGAAGATAGGGGTCAATTTTGGGTCCTCTGTAATGAAGAATGAGAAGAATGATCCTTACATTGGTGGTCAGTGGGAAGGATGTCCCTTACATTGGTGGTCAGTGGGAAGAATGTCCCTTACATTGGTGGTCAGTGGGAAGAATTTGCCACAACTTTGGCATTAGCCCTGGTTCACACTGGGTACGATTTGAGATGCGATTTCACATGTGAAATCACATCCCAAATCGGCGGCATTTGCCGGCAATTGTCGGCAATGGCACCGTCCTAATCGGTGCGACGCCGCAAGCTGCACCGATTTCAAAAAGTAGTTCCTGTACTACTTTTTGCGATTTGAGGCCGTGATAGAGCCCAGGTTCACACTGAGCTGCGGGAGTGAAGCCGTGCGAGTTCAGCTGAACTCGCACGATTTCACTCCCGCTGGCAGTCCCGATTGCGGCCGCGATTTAAGAGACATCTGTGCAGGTTTCTGCACAGATGTCAATGTAAATTGCGGGCTTAAATTGCAAAAAGTAGTACAGAGACCGCGCCGATTAGGACAGTGTCATTGCCGGCAATTTTGCGGCAAAATCCGCCGTTGTGACATGCAATTTGACATGCCAAATCGCATGTCAAAACGCACCAGTGTGAACCAGGGCTACATTGACATCTGTGCAGAAACCTGCACAGATGTCTGAAATCGGGACTGTCGGCGGGAGTGAAGCCGTGCGAGTTCAGCTGAACTCGCACAGATTCACTCCCGCAGCCCAGTGTGAACCTGGGCTTACCAATGAAAACATACATGGTGTGAGGCAATTCCTTTTCCTGCCACCGCAGTTGTCATTGTTGCTGCAGCAGTAGCAGTGCATGAGGAAGAAGAGCAGGAGTCGGAAAAGATGTGGATATTGGGTACATCCCATCATCATCACGTGAAGATAGGGGTCAATTTTGGGTCCTCTATAATGAAGAATGAGAAGACTGATCCTTACATTGGTGGTCAGTGGGAAGAATGTCCCTTACATTGGTGGTCAGTGGGAAGAATGTTCTTTACATTGGTGATCAATGAGAAGAATGCTCCTTACAATGGTGAGATCAGTGAGAAGAATGTCCCTTACATTGGTGATCAGTGGGAAGAATGCTCCTTACATTGGTGATCAATGAGAAGAATGCTCCTTACATTGGTGATCAGTTGTAAGGATGTCCCCCTTCATTGGTGGTGAGTGGGAAGATTGTCCCCTTCATTGGTGGTCAGTAGTTTATCTGGTCTTTGTAGTTTGGGTCACACAAATCATAAATAGCTGGTCAAGGATAAATCGAATGATTTGCTCATTATCGAGGACGTCTCTTTTTTTTTTTACCTGTTTGGAGCACATTGTTCCTGAGGGAATAACCAGGAAGTGAATGTGTGGTGGAAAAATGTGCTTGGGAAGGGCTACTATGCTGAAAGGATTGGGTGGGACAAGGGTTAAAAAGCTGCTTGTGCTTACAAAGTTGTACTGAAATCGTACTGAAAACGTGTGTATGTTTTTCAGGTACGATTTGCATGCTACTTTGAGGTCTATGGACAATAACTCGCATGGAAGTTGTACCAAAGTACTGCAGGGACTACTTTGAAGTCGGCACGACTTAAAGTCATGCCAGTATGAATGGCGTTCATTGAAAATCATGGAGAATGACCTGTCATACGATTTTGCAGTCCAAAATCGTGAGATAAGTCGTATAAGTGTGAAAGGGGACTTATACTCACTGTGGAACTTAAGGGGTTAATCATTTGCATAGTGTGAAAAGTCTGTCTGATCCTGTCTTCTCTGATCCGCTCCTGCTTCCACTTTCCAGGGCCGGACTGGGAATAAAGTCCAGCCCTGGAAATAATTTCATACCAGCCCCACAGCAATATTATACCAGCCCAACATCATAACGTCATCATTTTCTTGTTCATTTTCTTTATGATGTAAAGGGGAACTCTGGGAATGTGGAGAGGACTCTGCTGACCAGAGACCACCTTCTGCATTAAGAAAACACTAAAGTAAGGGGGTTTACTATTATAAGGGGAAAACCTTTATATCAATGCCCCCTTACATTAGTGACACCCCCCCCCCAGACTGGCCTGACGGCGCCATCACTGACCTCTCAGGTGCACTGTGCGGGAGTCCCATTCTTGACTCCTCTCCAGATTGCAGACTTAATATACGACAAGAGATGGTCAGAGGCTGCGGGTGGTACAGGGGAGGTCAAAGGCTGCGGGTGGTACAGGGGAGGTCAGAGGCTGCGGGTGGTACAGGGGAGGTCAGAGGCTGCGGGTGGTACAGGGGAGGTCAGAGGCTGCGGATGGTACAGGGGAGGTCAGAGGCTGCGGATGGTACAGGGGAGGTCAGAGGCTGCGGATGGTACAGGGGAGGTCGGAGGCTGCGGATGGTACAGGGGAGGTCGGAGGCTGCGGATGGTACAGGGGAGGTCAGAGGCTGCGGATGGTACAGGGGAGGTCAGAGGCTGCGGATGGTACAGGGGAGGTCAGAGGCTGCGGATGGTACAGGGGAGGTCAGAGGCTGCGGATGGTACAGGGGAGGTCAGAGGCTGCGGATGGTACAGGGGAGGTCAGAGGCTGCGGATGGTACAGGGGAGGTCAGAGGCTGCGGATGGTACAGGGAAAGTCAGAGGCTGCGGATGGTACAGGGGAGGTCAGAGGCTGCGGATGGTACAGGGGAGGTCAGAGGCTGCGGATGGTACAGGGGAGGTCAGAGGCTGCGGATGGTACAGGGGAGGTCAGAGGCTGCGGATGGTACAGGGGAGGTCAGAGGCTGCGGATGGTACAGGGGAGGTCAGAGGCTGCGGATGGTACAGGGGAGGTCAGAGGCTGCGGATGGTACAGGGGAGGTCCGAGGCTGCAGAGAGGGTGAACAGGAGAGGTCAGAGGCTGCAGAGGGGCCGCTACCCTCACAGCGGCCTCAGGTGTAGCCAGGCAGCCAGCCTACCGGGAATGGCCAGTCCGGCACTGCCACTGTCCCCAATATATTTCATGATTAATACAGAGGCAGTGGACAGGCTGCACATGCTCAGTTTGGTGTGTATTGCTAGAGAGGTTTTTTTTTTTTTTTTTTTTTTTCTCTTCGGAAGGTGATCAGCACAGGGAGCCTGCTGAAGTGTGGAATAAAGTATTTCTTAATATTCTAACAACCCTACATAACACACATTAAAACTTTGCAGTGTGGGAGGCCCTACTGCAGGGGTGACCAAACAGTGGCCCGTGACCTCCTGCTGTGGGATGGAATAGAATACTGTTATTTAAAGGTCAGTTTATTGCTAAAATCACTGATAGAAGTCACAAGACTACTTTATACTGCTGATAGAAGATATTAAGCAGTTTATATTTACTAAAAAAAAATGTGGAAATTAAAGATTAATTCCTTGATTAATCGTTAATTTTTTTTGATCGATCAAAATTCTTTTGATCGGTACTAGTGGTGCAACGGATCGTAAATATATGCGGATCCGCACACCACGTGATCCGCAGAGCTCCGCTGCTGACTCGGCCATAGGGAAGGCCGCGGCTTCGGCCTAGCTCCTGGAGCAGCGGCCATCTTGGTTACTCAGCGGCGGCGTAGGTGAGCCTTGAGTGGCGCGCTGACGTCATCACCCGGTCAACTGCTCATGTTCGGTCGGCTTCCTATACAGTGGGGGAGATGTGGACCATATTACAGTGGGGGAGATGTCTGTAGATATTACAGTGGGGGGATGTCTGTGGACCATATTACAGTGGGGGAGAGGTCTGTGGATATTACAGTGGGGGGATGTCTGTGGACCATATTACAGTGGGGGAGAGGTCTGTGGATATTACAGTGGGGGGATGTCTGTGGACCATATTACAGTGGGGGAGATGTCTGTGGATATTACAGTGGGGGGATGTCTGTGGACCATATTACAGTGGGGGAGAGGTCTGTGGATATTACAGTGGGGGAGAGGTCTGTGGATATTACAGTGGGGGAGATGTCTGTGGATATTACAGTGGGGGAGATGTCTGTGGATATTACAGTGGGGGAGATGTCTGTGGATATTACAGTGGGGGAGATGTCTGTGGATATTACAGTGGGGGAGATGTCTGTGGATATTACAGTGGGGGAGATGTCTGTGGATATTACAGTGGGGGAGATGTCTGTGGATATTACAGTGGGGGAGAGGTCTGTGGATATTACAGTGGGGGAGAGGTCTGTGGATATTACAGTGGGGGAGAGGTCTGTGGATATTACAGTGGGGGAGAGGTCTGTGGATATTACAGTGGGGGAGAGGTCTGTGGATATTACAGTGGGGGAGAGGTCTGTGGATATTACAGTGGGGGAGAGGTCTGTGGATATTACAGTGGGGACTATATATGGTGGTGATCTGAAAAATGTATGTGCGTTATAATTGAAATTAGTCGATTAATCTAACACAAACATTTTAATCAGTAACAGCCCTAAAATTGCATTTCCATGTTTTGTGCACTGTGGGAGACCAGATATATTGAATGCGGGGTCCTGGGTTTAGTAGCACTTTGAACTTTCTTTTATTGGTGACCTTAAATACTCTGTTTAAAATGTTTTATATATAAGGTTTTTGTAGAGAAAGGAAAAAAGCATAGTAGTTGGCTATAACATGCTAAATGCTAACTTTTGTCATGCTTAGGTGGTTTACAGTGCTTCTGGAAATGGTAAATGCTAATCTAGTTGCATTAACTTTTATTACTTTCACTTTTGGTTCTGTCAAATAAATGTGTGGGTGGCATTCATGCCTGTTACTGTGTAACTTGGCTGGAATTCCCCATGGATTCGTGCCTTTGACTTTGACCTTGTAATGTTAGGCCTCAATAATCTGTCTCACAGCAAAGACTGGAATGTAATCTGTCTGTCTATCTATTTTTTGGGGTGGGGGTTTTGGTAGTGTTTGGATCCTAGATTGTACCCATTTATTCCTAACATACTTTTATGAGAATAACATTAGAAGAATGACGTGTGTTGTGGAGTCAGCCAGGGGATATGACCAGCACATTTCGAAGTCTATTTGCATGACCTTGTTCTAAATAATAGTTTGATGGTTATGCATTGTAAATACTTTATTACATGGTGCAGAAGTTTTTTTTTTTTTTTACTTTTATGTATTGGACCAGCAGTGCGAGTATACATAAATTGTATGCTTACCTCGTTCTCATTATTAGCCTTAATCACTTGTCCCGTAGTTTCAGCAGGAAGTGAGAGAATATATTTCCAATTGAGGGTATGCTTCTTCTTCTTTTTTCCTTTTTTTTTGTTCTTGGTAAATGTGGGTGGAGGGCTCTCAACAGACTTGAGTTTACCTTTTATTTTTGGCTTTACTGTTTAATTACCGAGTCATTGGTGGTGATACTAATTCAAACCAAACCTTGAGCTTGCTTAATTTTTCCATGCTCTTTGTCTTGGTCGTTCTGCTCGCAGTGTAACCAGAGCTGGCATAATGAAGGGGGATGTTCTCCTTGTGCACTTTACATGGCATGTAGGAAATTTCATTGTCACCCAGCATGACTCTGAACAGGTCTTTCTCCTGTAATGTAGAAAATGTTTTCATATTTACATATAAACCAAGGCATGCAGTGTGCTGAGAAAATATGAAGTGCACTACTGTTTCTCTTCTGTCTCCTGCTCTACATTTTGAGTTGTGCTCTCAAGAGATCCATATTGTAGGCATTACCATGGCATCATTTTGGGGAGGGAGGAGAAAAAATCACCACTTTGCTAAGTTTAATCTGTGTTACCCTGTCCCTAAGAGATCCTCCAATTATCCGTGACTTCACGGGCTAATTAGGGAGGGACAGAAGAATACTCAAAATAAGTCTGTGTTTAAAGCCAGGCATCAGGCTGGATCTAGCATGGTTTTCATATAAAAATGTACATGTCATGCTGTATTCTGTCGTCCTAAGGATGCTACAATTTTTTTTGTCAACTTGATTCTAAACTATTTAAAATTATTTTTACTTTAACTTTTTACTTTTAATTCTTTTTGCACATAAACATTTGTCACGGGTGGTACCCGTAACCTTATACTTGCAGAGCATACTGTACTTACTACAAAGAAAGCCCAGCACTGCTTACATGTTAGAAGAATGTGAATTTGCTAGTTGCCATGTATGTTAAGAGAAATGCACGAGGGTTGCAACCCTACCCACTTAACATTTGAGGCTGAGTGCCGGACGACATCGACCGGTTCAATGAAAAACAGCCAACATTCAAGCCTGTGTGTATGGCAGGCCAGTCCAACAGAAGCCAGCTGTTTGGTCAGTTTCTGTCGGGCGAGCATGCTGGAGAACTTAGGTGACTTGCTCCCAATCGGCGCTCTTAGCCAATGGCACTGACGGGTGTGTTCTGGCATCGCCCTGTCAGAGCACAACAGGTCAGCTGGGGAGATCGCTGTACTAGCATTGGTTGTCACGGAAAAAAACTGTGTGGCCTTCTTCTTGTTTGGCATCACATTTTATCTGATTAAGGGTCCTTTCATACGTGCGGACTGTTTTTTAGATCAGTTTTTATCGTCGGTTCATCCTTTTTTTTCATCAGTTTTTTAGCCGTATTTCGTCCGTTTACATCAGTTTATTATCCGTTTTTTGTCCGTTGACATCAGTTTTTCATCCGTTTCCCGTCCGTTTACATCCATTTCCGTCCGTTTTTCATCTTTTATTTTTATTTTTGGTTAGAACTTTATTTAATCAGCTTTTCAAGAAATTTCCCATGATTCTTTGTTTTCCCCAGTGTGCATTGTGCTTTCTATCTTGCTTTGTGGTTACAGCACAATTTGAGCTTCCTGATACCTTGCTGTAGTGTTGTGCTTATTATAATGGATTTGGGGAGATATTTTGAGCATGTGACATTATTTGTCATGCTATTCTACATATGAGGAGACAAAAAAGCAGGACCAGGAAGATGTCAGCGAGGAGACGCAGGTACTGGACACCTGTCATCCCATGCTGCTCAAGAGGCCCACAGATGGGTTTTTTGCTCTACACTACGCAGATCTGCGACGTTTCCCTCAAACATTTTCAATTTTACACGAATGACTGTTCCAACTTTTCAATTTTTTTTGGAAAAGTTGCATCCCCGTTTAGACAGGATGAACACAGATATGAGATGTTGTGTGCCTCCAGAGGAGCGACTTCTCCTTACCCTGAGGTAAGCCAGACATCCAGCCTTCCTGCTTGATTATGTCCAGCGTAATGTTGGATTCCTTTCATCATTTCTTCTACTCTTCCTAGGTTTCTGGCATCTATAAGTCCCTAAGCCATTATTTTTTGTTGGGAACCTCAACAATTTATGGAATTGTGCATGACACCTGTCAAGCTATATGGGAGGAGCTTCGGTCTACTGCAATGCCTGTTCCTGATACATGCAGTGGCAGGAAATTGCAAAAGCTTTTTGGAAGAAAACCCAATTTCCAAATTGTGTTGGAGCCCTGGATGGGAAATGCATCCAAATTCAGATGCCACCTGGATCTGGCTCACAATATTATAATTACAAGAAATACTTCTCCCTTGTGCTTATGGCAATCTGTCACAGTGATTACAAGTTTGTAGCTGTAGATATTGGGGCGTATGGATCAAATGCAGACTCAAGTGTTTTCAGCATCGCAAATGGGGAGAAGACTACTAGAGGGCCACTTTCATTTGCCATCAGACAAACCTCTTCCAGGAACTTTAGGGCCAGATATGCCACGTGCTTGTAGCTGATGAGGCATTTGTACTTTCCCAGCATCTTCTAAGGCCTTGTGCCAGGCACAATCTAACCCCCCCAAAAAAAAATTATCGCTTGAGTCGTGCAAGGCGCCTTATTGAATGCACCTTTGGCATTTTGACCAGCAAGTGGCACATATTTCACACAACAATACAACTGAGCCTGGAGAATGCCCAAATAGCAATACAAGCATGCTGTGTCCTACATAATATAATCCGTGAGAAAGAAGGAATTACTGTTGAGGAAGAGGACGAGATCGACTTACCTTCTGTACGCTTTTCCGGACTGCGACCCAACAATTCTGTCGTTGCCATGCGTGATCATTTTGCAATTTTTTTTATGTCCCCACACGGAGAGGTTCCGTGGCAGTATCAGCATGTTTAAAAACACTCACGAGGCACTTTATTATGTGCACCTTGCTAGTACCATGTTTGACCCCTTTGCTAAGCTGCAATGATCTTTGTTGTCGCAATGGAATTGGAAATACAATAGTTTTAAAAAATTCTACTTTATCTTGTTAGTATAGCAGTCTTGTGACTTATATCAGTGTATGCTTAAAGCTGATCGTTTTCATTCTCCTAGTGTCATCATCATTGACCCTAGGACCATCACATTCTTTTGTATCAGTTGCATTTTGTTTATATAGAGTACAATAAAAAAAAAGTTTTTCAAGCAGTCAATTTCCTTTATTTTAAAAGCATAGAAGTGACTGCAACATACTAAACAAAATGTAATGTAAAAAAAGAGACATCAAACAAACAAGTGAGGAAACATTTGAAAAAGGGGCAACTGAAACTGGGGATTCAAATGGGACAACTTAAATGTGGGATTAATTAAAGGTCCTGAAAATAAGGTCTGGGGGAAGTTGAATAGGGATAGGTATTATAAGATTGGGATGAAGTGGACTGGGAAGTGGAGGAGTCATAGGTGGGTGCTTGCGGTGGGGGTACTACATTTTGGGAAGTGGTGGCTGGGGCACGGTGGTGATGGGGGATAAAGCCTGGGTGGTATGGTGGATGAGGTGGTGGAGCATGCTCAGTTTGGTATGGGTGTTGGGGAGGGCTACTAAATGTTGGCATGGGTTCACCAGCCACAGCAGCTCTAACACATGCCCCAATATAATTTCCAATTGCCAGATGCACATCTATTCTTCTGGAATTGGGTGTGTTTTGGAGATAGTTATATGTACTCCAAAGGAAGGTTGCATCGTCATTGGTAGGATCTAAAAATGGATCCTTGTTCTCAGGCTCAGCCCTTCACATCCCCTTCATCTTCTCCATGAAGGCCAACATGGCTTCATCCATATCATCCTTTTTTTTCTTGCTATTACGTTCTTTGACTTCAGCGAAAAAAAACGTATCTGAGAGGTGTAACATTTTATTAGTATATTTTATTTAGTCAAGATTTCAACATTAGTGATTTGATATAGGATACTTACAGGCACACGTTGGGTTCGTATGGTGGCTGTAGAAGGGTTATCATTATTAGGGCTTGCCTGGTTCTCAGCAACTCCCATCTCTCCCTCAGGGTCTGGGTGTTCATCTTCTGTATCCGCCTCCTCTTCTGTCTCAGAAATATTGCTGGCAGTACTGTAAAACATTTGTTGATGGATACAAGATCAATACAGAATAGTTATTACAATACATAGACCCATGTGTGTGATTACTGTTGTCGTAAACCCTACAGACCACTTTTACCTACAATTAAGCAGGGCCATCTTAATAGCATCATGGGCCCCTGGGCAAAGTAATGCTATGGGGCCCCTACAAGCCTGCCCCAATTTACGCACCTACTCTCAAGAATGAAAGTACAATATTTCTACTTTACAGCAGGTCACTTGCTACTGTTCCCTGCCACCAGATTCAGCATGTCACTTGCCACCCATCCCGTTACCAGATTCAGCGTGTCACTTGCCACCGGTTCCTTGCCACTGATTCCTCTCCAGAGACAAAGCCAGGAGGGCTGACAGGAGGGGATAGGCAAGTAATAGAGCCCTCATGTGACAGCGGCGGCTCGAGGGGGAAGGGGCAGCACATTTTTTCTCTTCAGACACGTTCGTCTTTTACACTTGAGCTTCGGCGCCCCCCTCTGCCTTAGCTTGCTCAGTCACTCGGGGAGGGTTTAGGAGAAGTGGTGACAGCCCAGCTTGCAGGCGGAACCAAAGATGCCGGTGCACGATGGACTGCCTGTGCTCACTCAGCCTGACTCCCTTGTCCCCCTGCTAGTGCCATTTGTCTGGCTCTGATGGGGCCAGGGCCCATGCAAGACCATAGGCAAGACCAGCTACATGTGCCCCCCCCCCCCCAAAAAAAAAACAAAAAACTTCTGTACCTATAAAATATAATATCTATACATTATAGATATAGTCTAGCACAGGCCATGTCTATACCCCCTGTGATGTTTGTTGCCCCCTTATTGAACTGCCATACACAGCGAGCATAGTTGCCAACATTTAAAAAGTATTTTTTTTTTTTAGAGGACTGGATGACAGCAGAGGGACTGTGTGACTGCAGGGCAGAGGGACTGTGTGACTGCAGGGCAGAGGAACTGGATGGCAGCAGAGCAGAAGGAATGGGTGGCAGCCGAGGGACTGGGTGGCAGCAGGGCAGATGGACTGGGTGGCAGCAGAGGGACTGGGAGAAATTGGGTTGAAAACTTACACTCAGGACACTGCTACAGGCAAACCAGATACCATCTTTATCAGCGAACAGACCTATTTTAACCAATCGGATAACCAATTTATTAATTTACCTTCTTACGTCCATAACATTCTTCAAGAAATTCAGCATCTCAAAAAAAGGACCAGGTTTTTTTTGGATGCTCCAGCACCGCTTTTGCTCTTCACCTCCTCTTTCAGGTCCCGCCTGAACCGGTCGCTGAGTGACCTCCAACGTGCCATGATTTTCTCACCTGCAAAGGAACAGTAGACACAATGAACTGATAGAACTCCAAAATCTACGTATACTATTTTAAATCTATATTTGTAATACAGTTGTGTTGTGGCAGGTGACGTGGCCAGTCCACAACTTGTGGCATGTGACGTGGCAAGTGACGTGGCCAGTCCACAGCTTGTGGCAGGTGACATGGCAGGTGACGTGGACAGTCCACAAATTGTGGCAGGCATATGGATGCTGACATATGGATGGACTACAAGTTTTATCATGCCAACCCACCCCCATCCCACATACTGCTTACCACGTTGCCTATGCTTCTTGGTGCTGAGTGCCAGCCAGTTTGGGGTGACCGCTTCAAAGACCTTTTCCCATTTAATAGTGATAATGTTTCGGTCACTATATTCTGGACATCTCTTGTCCCACAATGCAGGCCTCTCATGCACCAGTTGTATGAGTTGTTCTTGTGATACATCTTTTGCCATTCTTATGACTACTCTCCAGCTCTTCACTATCTTGTCTTCTCTCTGGGCACTAGGCAGCATGTGCTTACGAACACTTCCTGGGTCAAGGGTTATTGTAATGTATGCATATTGAATGCATATTAAAGTTTGTTGAATTCTGTTATTTTACATATTTTGATGAAAAACGGATGTCAAGCGGATCGGATGTTAAACAGATCGTCCGCTAACATCCGTTTTTCGTTCGTTCCGTTTTTTTGACGGAAGAAAAATAGGGTTTTCTTCCGTTCAAAAAAAACAGAGCTGGGAGGGGTGTGGCTTGCGCGCGACTGTGATGGCCGCCTGAGTGAGTTGCTCTATAGATCACCGGGGGTTTATCGGCTAAATGATCATTTTAACGGCGAATACCGGGACAAATAAGGATTCGATCACCCGGAGGAAAGTGTTCCCGATGTCGACGCGCAAACGGAAGGACCAAAAACAAGCTAAGATGTTGGCTAACATCCTGGATGCTGCGGACCGTGAGGGAGAGCTGCTTCAAGATGGAAGTAGTGACGCAGCCCCACAAAAACCATCGTCATACACGGATCTCCCTGACGATGATCCTAAAACTCAGGATTCGATTGAACAACTCAATACTGTTCAAGAATCCCCACCGAGGAGTCCTTCATTTCAAAGCCCGGCGAAAACATAACGGAGGATTGATGACGCAGCTCTAATTCAGCAGTCAGGTATGGCAATGGTTAGTCACGATATGACAGGCCTCAATACTGCGTCATTGATTTACAACTACCCCACCTCTGGGTTGCCAGTAATGGATACTACAATGAAGGAAATGCTAATTTCGTTGCAAACATCGCTTATGTCAAATTTGACGGTCATGATGAAAAACTTTTCTGTCGAATTAAAAGGTCTGAATGATAGGGTCCTGACTGTTGAAAACAAATTGGACGATCACTCTGAAACTGTTAATGACCTTGTTGAGGCATGTAAAGATCAGGCAGATGAAAATTTATGGACCAACGCTAAAATCGCAGACCCGGAGGACCGATCAAGGCGATGTAACGTGAAATTAAGAGGAGTCCCAGAATCCATTACCCCAAGTAAACTACACAACTATGCGGACAATTTGATTGATACCTTAGTGCCAAATGTCTCTCGGATTGAACGCACGATTGATTAGATATACCGCATACCCAAACCCAAGCACATGAACGCTTCTATCCCAAGAGACATATGCGTGAAGATTCATTTCTTCCATATTAAGGAGAAACTACTTACTAAAGCTAGAGACTTAAAATCATTGCCTGAGCCTTATAAAGGTATCCAAATGTATGCAGACCTGTCCCAACATACTTTGGCCTTGAGGAGACAACTGAAAGTTATTACAAAAACTTTGTACGACCATAAAATCCAATACAAGTGGAAACACCCTGCAACATTGATAATCACCAAAGATGGAATAACCAATATCATATCTGATCCGAAGGAAGGAATGCGTCTCCTACATTCTTGGGGCATGTCTCCAGCGCTCTCTCATGTTCGGGGAAGTAAGGAAGGTCCACAGCTTGTTAGCAACATTCGAGAAGGATACCTTCTTCCTAAGAACATATGAAGTTCGACAGACAATGGAAGAAATTACTATGAAAAGCAAAAAGAAGCATGGAATAGAAGAAAGAAGCTGACGAGTAAAGCAAAGGAAGAGGGAAAGAGTGAGAATATGTTGATGAGGGACTGATCTCTTCCATTTTTGTCCTTTCCTTTATATCTTTTTTCACTATCCACATATACCCCTGGTATCTGTTCTGCAAACTTTGTAATTTCTTGATCCTTTTTGAACTTTACTCCCTTTTATTGGTCGGTTGTTGTTGTTTTTTTATATACCCGACTTGTACTGTGCTTATTACATTCCCTTTACCTATTAGTATATACGCCACAGCTGTGGGATATAGTTTTATCTTACTATCAGATACGAAGAAAAAGGGGATTGTGTTGCATCTTCGTTACTAGTTTACTTAGGCTGCATTCACACCTGAGCGGCAAAACGCCTGTCGCGCGACGCTCGTGCCGCTGGAGGGGAAATTTCCCATTCATGTCTATAGAGATGGTTCACATCTCTGAGACGCCGAACGCCTGTCGCCTGAAAAAAAGTCCCGGACCCTTTTTTTCAAGCGACATTGGCGTTCGCCCATAGACATGAATGGGAAGATTTGTAAAAAAAATAAATAAATAAATAAATAAATCGAAGCGCGGCAAGTAAAGCCGCGTATGCGGCGTTACTTGCCGCTCAGGTGTGAATGCAGCCTTAGATTGCAATTTATTTCTGTGTTCTTTGTTTATCTTGCTTGTTCTGTTTGTTTTTTGTTTTGTTTGCTTTCTTTTCATTTACTTTTTGTTTTAAGTTTTGTTTTTCCTTTTAGTTGTACGTAGGTGTCTGGCTAACTCACTCTATATAAATCGCTTCTTGCCCGATTACACCTGCAGTCTTACCTGTCCCTATCCAACTGGGTTTCCTCTTGACCTGTGAGTATTTGACCAATTGAGATCCACTTCACGCTGGTATGTCCGTCAATTTTCTCTCGGTTAATGCAAATGGCTTGAACCACCCAGCCAAGAGGTCTTCTATGTGGAAGACTGCGTTAACTAATGGAACCGACATACTTTGTGTGCAAGAAACTCATTTTACTCTTGATAACGCTCCACAGTGTCAACATAAAAACTTTCCTCATATTTTCAGGGCCGACTATACGCGTAAGCAAAGAGGTATTTTAATTGCAATTCGTGACTCCTTGAATTTTGATTTGTTGAAATGCTGCTCAGATACAGGTGGTAGATATATCATACTGGTGTGCAAACTGAACGATGTAACCTACACTCTTGTAAATGTTTATGCACCAAATATCAGACAAATGGGTTTTCATAGAAAGGTATTGAAGAAAATACGTGAATTACAGATGGGTCATCTTTTGATATTTGGGGACTTGAATTTGGTCCCAGATGTAGACATCGATTCTTCTTCTGGAGCTAAAAGGTTTGCTTCTCCTCTATCAAAATTGTTTTTGGCCAACGATCTATTCGACATATGGAGATGTTACCATGCATAGAGAGGGACTATACGTTCCACTCCTCGAGACATAACACATACTCCCGAATAGACCTATTCATATCAGACAAATGGTTACTTCAAAATGTGATTGAATCACGCGTCCACACTATTGCTTGGTCGGATCATGCCCCGATTAGTGTCCGATTGAAAAATGCAAACTCCTATCAAAAGTCTTACATATGGCGTATGAACAACTACCTTTTACAGATGCCTGATATAATACGATATCTGTCTCAGAAGCTCGATGAGTTTTTTTCTAACAACGTGGGTTCTGTTTCCGACCCGGCGATATTGTGGAGCGCGCATAAATCTTTCATGCGGGGTCTTTTCATACAACTAGGGTCACAAACTAAAAAGAAAAGATCCAAAAACCTTGATTACTTAACTAAAAAAACGAGAAGAATTGGATGCGAGGAATAAAAACAATCCCACATCCGCCCTGCGAACCGAAATTTTTAAATTCAGACATGATTTGCTTTCTATGCTTTTGGAGTCTTATGACTTTCGACTTAGGAGGCTGAAAGCGAACACATATGCAACGGGAAACAAAGCAGGGAAAATGTTAGCTAACCGTATCAAAGGATATAGAACTAGAACCAGGATTTCCCACCTTGTTGACCCTACCAACCAATCTAAAATAATAAATGCTCAAAAAATAGCGGATGAGTTCAGATTGTACTATAGCAAACTCTACAACCTCAATAGTGATGGCAATATCCATCAGCCTTCTACTAGTGAAATTCAATCTTTCTTCTCTCAAATAGATTTACCCAAATTGTCAGTGGAAAATCTTAAAACACTAAATGCTCCTTTCACTGACTTGGAATTATCGAACACCATTGACTCCCTTCCGGATGGTTTCACTGGTGAATATATTAAAATGTTTAAAAAATTACTGATACCACATATGAGAGATACGTTTAACCACTCTGCCTCTAAGGCTGGGTTCACACTTGTGCAGTGCGTATTTCAGCTCTTTTATCTCTGCGGATAGTTAAGAGAAGTGTTCAGCAGATTAGCTCTGTTTTTGCTGCGAATTTGGAGACCTGGGGGAAGTTCTGAGTGAGAGGAGAGTGGGGGAGAAATGTATTGAGCTGAATGAGAGAAATTCCTGAAGAGAACTGAACACATCTGCGAATCAGCTGCGTACCCATAGAAGATAATGGGACTGAATTCGCACCTGAGCCGCACCGCAAGGCCTCCACAACGCATACGGATTTCCGGCAATGCGCAGTGCGAATGCATCGCACATATGTGAACCAGCCTCATTGAAAACAATGTCTTTAGAAATGTTCTGCGTTTTGGATGCAGTTGAAACCGCAACCAATTCGCATAGGTGTAAACCAAGCCTTAATCTTCTTTTCCGAATGAAATGTTATCTGCATTGATAACGCTTCCCAAACCGGGTAAAGATCCAACATCTCCGTCGAATTTCCGTCCTATTTCCCTTCTTAACATTGATGTTAAAATTTTTGCCAAAACGATAGCGAATAGGCTTGTCGACATACTCCCTACTCTAATACATATTGATCAGACTGGATTCACCAAGGGACGCCAGGCTTCGGATGCTACCAGGAGACTGATAGATGTTATCCATAATGTGAACACGACGGGAACGCCTTCTCTGCTTCTATCTTTGGATGCAGAGAAGGCGTTTGACAGGGTCAATTGGAATTATCTATCATTGGCTCTTCAGCAGTTTGGATTTGAGGGTTTTATTTTAAAATCTATACTGTCCTTTTACTTGAACCCCAATGCTCGAGTTTTAGCTTCCAACCTGCTATCTCAACCCTTTCTTATCTCCAATGGAACCAGACAAGGTTGCCCCCTTTCCCCCTTAATCTTTAACTTAATGATGGAACCCTTGGCAGAACATATTAGATCTAACTCCAAGATATCGGGGGTGACTATAGGTTCGCAGGTACATAAGATCAGTTTATTTGCTAATGATATATTAATGTTAACATGTCCGTTCGTTTCTTTATCTGAACTACAAGAAATATTGTCTTGGTTCAGCAAGATATCTTGTTATAAGGTAAACACCCTGAAATCATCAGTACTTGATATAGGTATAGACGCAGTTTCAAATCATCTTCTCCAACATCAGTTTCCCTACACTTGGGCAGATACTGATATTCCATACTTGGGTATTCGGTTGACAAGATCCACCAAGTCTTTATTCGCCCACAATCATATTCCCCTAAAACAGAAATTGCAAATAGACTTATTAAAGTTAAGTAAACATGAACTTTCGTGGTGGGGCAGGCTCTCGGCATTCAAGATGATACATCTACCTCAGGTTTTATACTTATTTAGATGTCTCCCCATCCCACGTTAGTTTTTTCAAATCTCTTCAAGCAATTCTATCCAGGTATGTTTGGGGAGGGAAGAAATCCAGGTGCGCCCATCATAAGATGATTACACATAGGATGTGGGGCGGGGTCGGCTACATTGATTTCCAGGATTACTTCTATAGCTCCATTCTAACTCAGATAAAAGAGTGGTTTCATTCTACCCCAACATCGAACTGGGGTTTAATCAAATCCTCATATGGTATTCACAAACTAACAAAATTATGGCTATTTGGAGCACAGATAGGATTTAAAATCCCTACACATCTTCCACCAACAATGAAGGTTTCCATAACAACATGGCTTAAATTCCTAAAGGTTGCAGAACCCTCTGACCCTAAGGTTAAAGTAGAAATTCCTTTTCGAGTTTTGCAACTTGTTATAAATCAGAGTACTATGGAACAATGGTGCACACATGGCATTGAATTTCTTCATGACCTTTTCAATGGTAGCAAAATTAAATCTTTTGAAGTTATTAAATCTGAATACAGTTTGCCTGATCATTGCTTAATTCAATACAAGATGATAATACGCTTCTTGAATAACTTGAACGATACCAACCTTCACATCCACACTAGTGCATGGTCCTTTTTAAAGTCGCTAGTATTAAAGAAAAAAAGGTATCTCCCTCTTTTACAATATACTTCAACAAAAGAGAAAATTTACGAAATCCTCTTCCCACTTTCAATGGGAAGAGGATTTGGGACGTTTATTTACTGACGACCAATGGCATGTTGCGTGCAAAATGAACCAGTTAGCCTCCAAATGCACGTCCCTATGGGAGCTGTCGGTTAAAATAACTTTGAGGTGGTACTATACTCCTGATACTTTATCCAAGTTTGGAAACCAACACTCTGACAGATGTTGGAGACAGTGTGGACCTAGAGGTGACCTTCTCCATATTTTCTGGAAATGTCCTAAAATAGTGGATTACTGGTTAAACATATTCGATATTTTAATGACTGTGACAGGTACTAGGATAAAACATAGCCCAGAGTTGGCTTTATTGTCTCTGGGTATAGACGATTTTCCGCTCATTCTACGTAAATCTATTGTACACTTCTTGCCAGGCTATCGATCACAAGGCGATGGAGAGATTCTTCCCCTCCATCTGTCATTGAAGCTGTCGATCTAACAAATCTTCATATGACATATGAGCGTTTATTGGCTATATCCATGAATACTTTACACAAACACGTTATCTCGTGGGCTCCTTGGAAAACATGGCTAGATCACAAAGTTTAATTGTTCACTTTGACACCAGTTTTCTGAATTTTATATTCCCTTTTTTGTATAAATAAATAACAGGGGAATATACCAATTGATCCATTGAGGATACTTGTTTATTGAATAACTACTACACATAACAGCTTTCCTCTCTTTTACGGATACGTTTTGCTGTATTGATACATATTTACTGACTCTTAATTATATATATATATATATATATATATATATATATATATAATTAATTATTTTTTTATCTCTAATTTTAAACGAAAATATCTGTTAATACTTGATGAATTTACCTGTACGTAATACACATGTCTGTACTTTAAATTGGAATATTTCAATAAAAATTATTGAAACAAAAAAAAAACGGAGCTTAACTGAGGCGGATGTAAACGGATCATCCGCTAACGTCCGCTATCCCATAGGGATGTATTGTGGTCCGTTTTTCATCCGTAAAAAACAGACGAACGGTCCGCACGTGTGAAAGTGCCCTAAAAAGTTAAACTTTTTTTGTGCTCATAATGAAAAAAATATAATTAACTTTTTAAAGTGGTTGTAAAGGCAGCAGATTTTTTATCTTGATGCATTAAGATAAAAAGCCTTCTGTGTGCAGCAGCCATCCCAACACCCCCTAATACTTACCTGAGTCCCATCTCCTTTTTTTTTTTACAAAAAAACGTGGTGTTTATTCTGAAGAATAAAAGTATACAGAAGAATGACAATGCCAAAATGGGTACAAGAGCAAGAATAAAATCAGAGAAATGCAAAGGCTGACATGCATCTAGGTCGTGTACAGCATATACATTGATTCATCACAAACAGTATTGAAAGAGACATTAAACATCAATTGGTTCCTCGCCACAGGTAGCCGCATTGCCCAACCAAGAATCCCAAATCTTGTTGAATTTATTCGGACAGCCCCTATGCTTATATAACTCCCTCTTATAAGACAGGACCACGTTGACCGCCGAGATCCATTCCTGAAGTGTCGGCGGTAAGACCCGCAGCTATTTTCTCGCAATTAACAACCTGGCGGTAAAGAGTGACTCTTGCAAAAATAGTTTGATATTTATCAGCGTCAGGGTCTGGGAAAACACCCAGCAAGCACTGTTTAGGGCAGAGTGTCAGCGGAGACCCCATCTCATCATGTATAAACCGTACTATATGAGACAATAGTCCTGTATCACAGGGCACGACCAGAGGAGATGGAAAAGGGTACTGGCCGGGCTATCACACCTGGGGCACAGAGGGTTATGGTCAGGCTTGTACTTGGCTAAACGAATGGGAGTCAAGTAAGACCTATGCAGGATATACATTTGGACCAGGCGATCGGAGAGCCTAACAGAGACCTTCCTACACGTATCCAGAGCATCCTCCCATTAATCGTCCACCCACTCCCCCACGTCTCCAGTCCAGCGATCCCTCAAAATATAGGCAAGAGCCACTGCCCCGGGACGAAGCAGGGACTTATAAAATATCGAAATACATTTAAATGGATCTTGTCCCAATAACCTGTCAAGAATAATCATTCGGTCTAAATTAGGAGGGTCACAATGAAACTGGGACTGGAGAGCGTGCCGAAGCTGAAGGAAGCGAAAATGCATGGAGTGCGGAAGGCCAAACCCGTCTCGAAGCTGCTGGAAAGACTTCAGAGTGGAGCCAGTGTAAACATCCGAAAAAAAGGTCACCCCATGATTAAGCCATAACACATGGTCTGGAACAGTAAGCAATTCGGGTAAGCAAGGGTTATCCCATAGGGGAGTATGAGAATGAGTGGGGGTCAGTTTAAGTCTGTCTCACTACAGCCCATATCCTACAGTGAGTGTGTAACAGCGTCCCCCGTTCTCCCAATGCCCACGGATCAGTAGGGTTTCTAAAAATGATCTGGAAGGGATGGGTGTACTTGCGCGCCTTAGGAGGACAGACCAGAGCTAGGTAGCGATCCTTGTCCTGTTTGTCTATATAATAGAAATGGGACAGCTGTGCAGCCAAATAGTAAAAATTAAAGTCAGGCAGCGCCGCGCCACCCAGCTCAGTAGGGTTTTTCAGTGCCTGCCATGACAGCTTATGTCGGGAGGATCCCCACACAAAAGCATTTAGGATAGATTCTATGACCTTAAAAATTCTAAGCAGTAGGTACACCGGTGCATGACAGAAAACGTACAAGAACTGGGGGAGCAGGACCATCTTAACTAAATTCACCCGGCCCATAACTCCGAGGGGAAGTTTAGCCCACGTTTGTGTCTTGGATTTCAGGGTTGTGATCAAAGGCTCTGTTAAGTTTAATAAAATCTCCCGGGTAGCGACTGACAATGCCTAAATACTTCATGGAACTTATCTTAAGTAGAGGAGAAGAGGATTGAGGCTCTGTGGGGACACTTATGTCGATGGGAAGGATTTGGGACTTGTCCCAATTAATCTTTAGGCCCGAATAGCAGCCAAAGTGCTGTATAACTTCCAGGGCCGTCTGTAAAGACGGGCCCGCGTCAGCCAGGTACAATAACATGTCATCGGCGTATAAACTAATCAGTTCCCTCACCTCCCCACAACACAGGCCCTGAATACCCGGATGTACTTGCAAGGCGGAGGCGAGAGGCTCCACCGCCAGTGCATATAACAACGGGGAAAGAGGGCAACCCTGGCGCGTACCCCTGGACAGTGGGAAAGAAGTCGACACCCGCCCGTTAACCAAAACCCTGGCGCTGGGCCTACAGTACAGGAGTCGGACCCGTTTAACAAATCTGGGACCAAAACCAGACCTGGCCAGACACACCCAGAGGTACTCCCACTCGACAGTCGAATGCCTTTGCGGCGTCAAGAGACACCACAACCCTGGAGCCCATCTGATCGTGTGTGGCCTGCAAGTTCATGTGAAGCCTACGAAGGTTAAATGCTGTGTTCTTAGCAGGCATAAATCCAGTTTGAACTGAATGGATCAATGAAAGGATTACCTTATTCAAGCGTAGCGCCAGGACCTTGGCCAGAATCTTCACATCTAGCTGAAGAAGAGATATGGGGCAATAGGACTCAGGGAGCTCCAGATTTTTACCAGGTTTGGGTATGAGCACAATGAAGGCTTCAGACATAGAAGGGGGCAAGGAGCCAGATTCGAATATACAGGAAAACAATTCATGTAATTTAGGAACAAAGACGTCCGCGTACACCGTATAAAATTCAAGGGGGAGACCGTCCGAGCCAGGGGCCTTAGACGGGTTAAGGTGGGACATGGCATCAACTATATCTTTTGAAATGGGGGCCTCCAGCATCTTCCTATGGGACTGGGTAAGTACCGGTAGGTCAATAGTATCAAAGAGAGCCTCCAACTCCTCCCGCGTGCAAGTAGTTTCAGAAGAATATAAGGAGAATATAAGAAGGAGCGAAACTCCCCAGCCACTAGATCGGGATCAGTAAGCAACTCGCCATCAGCAGCTCGAAAGGGAGACCACCGTAGGAGGCTTGTTGTCCAGATGGGCAAGATAGGCCAGGAGACGTCCCGCCTGTTCTCCACACTCATACACTCTCTGCTTACTATAAAATATTTTCCTTTCTGCTTGCTCAAAGTGAAGATTATTCACCAACCTGGCTTGTAGTTTTAAACGGTCGGCCGTGACCACGGACGGATCAGTAGTGAAATCCCGTTCTTTATCCACCAAGGATTGTTCAGCCTGTCTTACCACCTGAGAGGAGGTTTTCTTATACCTGGCAATACGGTGGGAAAGATACATGCGGGCATGGGACTTGAAGGAGTCCCAGACCACAGCTGATGATGCCGTATTTCCATTAGTCCGGAAAAAAAAAATCCCACTCCACTCCAGCCTCCTCTAAATCGGGGATGGCTGATAACCAGAAGGGATTACGTTTCCAAGAGTAGGTCATGGGGGTAGAATTGAGCTGAAATTCGGCCCAGTAGGGAGCATGGTCAGATAGGACCCGAGGACTGAACCCCACGTCCCCCAAAAATGGCAATAGGGACCTGGACACCAGTATCAGGTCTATGCGAGACATGGAATTATGAGTGGCAGAAAAACAGGAGTATGTCCTATCTGAGGGGTGGCGGTGTCTCCATGTGTCTACCAGGCTCAGGTCCGCAAGAAGCTTACCGAATCTAGTGACAGGTTGGGCCAAGTCATCAGGGGAGGAAGAAGACAGCCTGTCCAGGTCCCTATTCGACACATTATTAAAGTCTCCCAGCCAAAGAGCGGGCACTGTAGGGAACTGGGCCATAAAGGACAAACCCTCTGTTGAAAAGGGAGGGGGTACATAAATTGCCAATATTAGAAGTTCCAGACCATGTAATCTGGCATGCAGGAATAAAAATCTTGCCTGCGGGTCAGATTGGAGCGACAGTAGCGAGAATTGTGCGTACTTAGCCACCAAAATTGCAACACCCCTAGAGTTAGCCGTATATGGAGCCTGATATATCCAGCCCACCCAGGGTTTCTTAAGTGATAGTTGAAGTTGGCCTGTAAGATGGGTCTCCACCAGCACCATAAGCTCCGCGCGCTGTGCTTTAAGATATGCCAGTACTGCATTCCGTTTGGGATGGGCCCTGAGACCACGCACATTCCAGGTTATACACTTCAGGTTGGGCATGGTACAGTAAAGCAATATACGGCATTCCCACCCACCCAACCCCCCGCACGGCCATCCCAGGCACCCACACCATAGTGAGGGCCCCAGACGCCACGCAGAGAGCCATGAGGGGCAAGGGCAGGACATTGGAGAGGGAGCCACCCCCACCCAGATCTACAACGTAACCTACCATAAGAGGGAAAGGGAGCAAGGGTATCCATATCATAATGTATAAGCAGACTAGACAGCATGGACATACCCCACTCCCAAATGGGTGAGGAAACCCCAGGAGCAGCCATACAACTCGATGAGCACCAGCCAGGGACATTCTTCAGCATGAAATTAGCAATACACCAATAAGAAAACATAAACTGAAACATGAAACGAACGCTGGGGTGCCCGGGCCGGCGATGCGGCGAAAAACAGACGCCAGCATCAAACCCTGGGATAGCGCGTCCCTGATGCATGGAGCGGGCCATGGAGATAGACAGGGGAGAGGGAAGGCACAGTACTAATGGGGGGAAACGGCAATCACAGAGTTCCGGAGAAAGAGAGCACATAGTCACCAGGGTAGATCGCAGTGGACACACAATGGGTACTGTGGGCAGGGGCTGCCCCACTCTCCAGCCATGCAAAAACAGCCTCCGGTGTATCAAAGAAATGGGCACGGTCCTCACCAACCACCCGAAGCCTAGCTGGAAACAACATGGCGTACGAGAAGTGGCAGACCCGCAGTTGTCTCTTGGCTTCCGTGAACATGGCCCTCTTCTTCTGGACGTCCGCAGAGAAGTCTGGGAAAACCCCGATTTCTGTGTTCTTGAAGGGGATGTGGCCTTGTAGTCGGGTAAGACGTAGGACTGCGTCTCGATCCCGAAAGTTTAACATTTTGGCTATGAATGTTCGAGGAGGAGCACCCTGCGGGGGGGGGGGGGGTTTAGCCGCCAGCCTGTGGGCCCTCTCGACTACAAAGGAGGTAGAGAACTCAGCGTGGCCGAATGTGTTAATGAGCAAGTTTTCCAGAAACTACGGGGGGTCGGCGCCCTCGGGCAGGCCAGCGAAGCGTAAGTTACATCTCCTTAAACAATTTTCGACGTCCTCTTTCTTGGCCATAACCAGGGTAAGTTGATGTTGTAAGTGTTCTGTTGTAATCTGTAATGGCTGCACATCGTTCTCCACGTGGCCAATCCTAGTCTTAACCTCCGTAACCCGGTCTCTAAGCTTCTGCATGTCTTGGCGAATGAGGGAGACATTAATTTTCACCTCCTCAATCTTCCCCATTAAGGTGCTCTTACAATCGGATATAGCCTCCAGCACTTTGGCGTTCGGGTCAGCAGGAGAATAGGAACCAGCACCATCTTCCCCCTCGGCCTCCTTTGTCTGTGAGACGGAACTTGGCCAGCTTAGCAACGGCATCCGACTTCGTTTTTGGAGGAGACATGATCCCGGGTGAAGCAGGGTAGCGGGGGACCCGAGTTCCAGCCAAAAGTTAGGCGATGGCAGCCCCAGAATATTAGAAATGGAGAAATAGCAAGCGGAGCTCCCGTGCAGCACTCCTCACACCATGCCGGTCCAGGCCACGCCCCCAGTCCCATCTTTTTTTAGCGAGACTCTCCCTCCTGATTGGCTGATGCACAGCAGTGTCCCCATTCAGGAGAGAGAGGGGCAGGGCAGAACTTGGTCCCCATGTCTGAATGGACAGTGATTAAACTTTGACAGTAAAACCTGGGAGCTGATTGTTTTCTATCCAGCGCTGCACCAGATTTTGCGCACTCCAGTTTTATTAAACCAACCCCTTTGTGTCATCACTCACTTTACAATGTGGTGTTTTAGTGTTTTCTGTGCTTGCTAAACGATGCTCTTGGCCTGCAAAATGGAAGGTAACACAGCCATCACACAAGACTGCTGCAATATATTACTTTTTTTACTTTGTATTTAGATGCACTTTACTATTATGGTTGTCACACCAAACCTAGGATCTTTTTAACTTTTGTCAAAATAACTTTCACACACACCCTACCTTCCTTTCCTTTTTCCACTTGTATCATGGTGCTCTTATCGGAAAGGTATTTTTGTAGCCTGGGGGTATCCTTTTTGTACAGCGACCTCTAGGGGCCTGATGGTGACTTCAAGAGTTGGGGAGAGCTGACATCCTGCCTTGTAGAGTGGGTTATCAGGCATGGTGGGTGTAATGCAAGATGAAATGGTGGGAGTCTTTTTGCATTTTTGAATGCAATCAAGAGATTTATTGTCTCTTAACAAGAACTGTGGGGTGGGGGGGGAGGTTTAGAGCCAGGACACCCTTAGGCAGATGCAATGTTAATTGGCAGACTCCGAGACACCTTGGGTAGACGGCTATACAGGGAAAGGCCTCCAGCCGGATGCCACATCGGTATAGGTAGTGCCGCTGTCTCTTATGGCAACTGAACTTGTAACAGTAACTAAAAGTAGTCCATTGTACATAACTCTTGGTAACACAAAATAGTTATTCTTTTATCTCACAGTATCCCACTGTAGGTCTTCACTCACTGAGCTCCCAGTCTTCACTGGATCTCCTAAACTCTTGCAATTTAACTTTCTGTATACTCGAGCGTTGCCCCCGCTAACCTGCTCGGTCCCTGGCTTGGCACTCGCTGAAGCTTTCCCTCTTATTCACCGTCCCTGACTGATGAGACTGCTCTGATACTTGCTCAAGCTTTCTCACAGTAGTCTCTGGTAATAAGGTGGATGGTCCCTTAGAGGCTTCCCCTTTACCTCCGACCACAACTGGTTCCCCGTCCGGCTAAACCTTCTCAACTCTGTTGGACTCCAATCTGGAATAAATTCCTACCGGAAAATCCGATCATCTGTAACACTTCCAACACATGTTTGGAAACAATTCGACGCATGCTCGGAAGCATGTACGTCACCGCTTTCTTGACGGACGAAAGTTCAGAGAACTCGTGTCACCTTGTGTATGTAAGCCAAGCTTGAGTGGAATTCCGTCGGAAAAAACATCCAAGGTTTTTCCAATGGGAAATCTGATCGTGTCTATGCAGCATTATTGTATTTTAGAGACACATTTGCTCCCGCTTTAGTTTGGTTAGCCATACATGGGGATACATTTTCTCATAGATGAGGGTAATTCACTGTTATTGCCACCTTGAAGAAAGTAATAATGCCAGGATTGATAACCTGTGCATTAATATTTTGAAAATAACTTAAATAAAAAATAAAAAAATCCCTTCTCAATTGGTAAAATAATGTGGCCGTGGTTGTTTTTCTCATTCATGTGGATTTTTTAGGTGAAAAAAAGTACTGTAGTTAAAAATTAAGGCATAACCTTAATTAAGCATATAACACAGGGTAATTACTGTACTACATGCAATATGCTTTGCTGAGCTAAGCCTGTTAATGAGTGGATCATATCTCCCTATTCTTGGACTGTTGTGAGCTTTACTCGAAGGCTAATTGCGGACCACGGATGGTATTTTGGATCCACCCTTCTGTGTAGAGTAGGAAAAGGTCAGGCTTTGCTTAGCTTGGAAAATCTCCCTGTGAGCTGTTGACTTTTGGAGGCACTCATTTTCCCATTCTTAAGTCAGAAGCTGCCAGACTGTCATGTCATGGTAAGAATTGAAAACATTGTTTATATTTTTTGGGTTTTTTCTGAATATGCTATAACAGGGATTCCCATAGGCAGATGTGCTGAACTGAGGTCAATTTATTTGACAGTATTAGCCACCTGAAAATGTTCCTGCTTTCAGTGAGTCTGAGAAGATTTATAAATGCACATTGAGGCCGGAATCATAGCCATTCAATAACATGTGTTATGTTAGGTTATTAGGTTGGCTATTTTGAATGGGCTGCCAGTGCATCCTAATACAACCCAAACCACATCTGACCCTCATTGCTTTGGGGTGCCATCCAAAATTAATGCATTGCAGCATACTAATTTGTGCTTGTTATGGCACTGCATTGAACTAACACATGCACAAAAGAAAGGGTTTCTGTAGTTTTGTAATTAAACTGTGCCTACTGCTTGTAGAACCTTTAAATCATTTCCTTTTTTTTTTTTTTTTTTTAGCTTTGGCTAGAGTGTGGAAGTATTACACCCTCTGTCAGGTTTTTATTGTATATATCCCCTCTGGACAAACCCCCCCCCCTTTCTATGAGCCCCTGGTGACCATTGCGACTGAAAGTGATAAGAAGTCTATAAGTATTATCTATATTATGTATAAGCTTTACAATTCGTCACTAAAACAGGAGGTGATGGGAATTCTTCCACTGGTGACAACTGTCTAATTTGAGAATGCTTCTTTGTTATACAGACAGACTTTAATTTGAACCTATGAGAGAGAGAGAGTGTGCCATTGATTCCTTGACAGCGGAACCCCCCCCCCCCCCAGATTCCCTGGCATCCCAAGTAAAGTCTAGGTCTAGCGGCAGCAATTAGAACATTGGTGGGACTATTGCATTAGGACATCAGGGAAAGTTTTTAAGAAGCTCATATGCAGTAAATGTTTAGCTTTCCATATTGCAGCCATGTTGTCTGTCTAAAATGCTTTAAAAAGGCTACATATTCTCTTTGACCACTTTAGCCCCGGGCCTGTTTTTGAGATTCGGTGTTTACGAGGCTAAAACATGAAAATGGCAGTCATTGCAATACTTTTTGTTACACCGTATTTGCGCAGCGGTCTTACAAGCGCACTTTTTTTGGAAAAAATTCACTTTTTTAAATTAAAAAATAAGACAACAATAAATTTGGCCCAATTTTTTTACATATTGTGAAAGATAATGTTACGCCGAGTAAAATGATACCCAACATGTCACGCTTAAAAATTGCGCCCGCTCGTGGCATGGCGTCAAACTTTTACCCTTAAAAATCTCGATAGGCAATGTTTAAAAAATTCTACAGGTTGCATTTTTTGAGATACAGAGGAGGTCTAGGGCTAGAATTATTGCTCTCGCTCGATCGATCGCGGCGATACCTCACTTGTGTGGTTTGAACACCGTTTTCATATGCGGGCGCTACTCGCGTATGCGTTCGCTTCTGCGCGCGAGCTCGTCGTGAAGGGGCGATTTAAAAATTTTTTTTTTTGTTTTCGTATTTATTTGTATTTATTTTACCAATTTTTATTACTAAAATAAAAAAAATAAAAAAAATATCACTTTTATTCCTATTACAAGGAATGTAAACATCCCTTGTAATAGAAAAAAGCATGACAGGTCCTCTTAAATATGAGATCTGGGGTCAAAAAGACCTCAGATCTCATATTTAGGCTAAAATGCAAAAAAAATACCAAAAATTTTAAATGTCATTTTTCAAATGACATTTAAAAAAAAAATTCTCTTTAAGATGCTGTTTGGAACTGACGTTTGACGTCACTTCCGCCCAGCAGAGCTACGGGGATGGACGAGGGAAATTTTTTCCCTCACTCGCATCCCCGCTGAACAGACGAGCGCACCCGATCGCCTCCGCCGCTCCGACGGCTCCGGTAAGCGGCGGAGAGCGCGGGAGCGCAGCGGGAGGGGGGGGGGGACGCTCGTCCCCCACCGATAACGGCGATATCGTGGCGATTCCGCCGCGGAGACCGCCATTATCGTTTACCCGACCGCCCACAGAAGAGATGGATATCTCGGTTGTGGCAGCAGCTGCTGCCGTTACCGAGATATCCATCTTCAAAGTGCCGACGTATACCTGCGGTGGGCGGTCGGGAAGTGGTTAAGGTGCTTCAGCATTTAAGACTGTAAACAGTATTTTACAACTAAAGCCTTTAGATCTGCAACAGTTTTTTAAATCGGAATAAAAATAATTTAATTTTTATCTGCAATAAGGTAAAAAACCTTCAATGTGCAGCAGCCCCCACTAATACTTGCCTGAGCCCTAGCGATGTGCCATTGGCTCCCACTGCTGTTGTTCAAAGTCAGCCAATCAGGAGCGAGAGAGGGGCGGGCCAAACCATGGCTCTGTGTCTTAATGGATGCAGGGCGCTGTGGCTGTGGATTGGGTGCCCCCATAAGCTGCTCGCTGTGGGGGCACTTAGAGAGGGGCCAGGAGCTCCAACCGGGTACCCGGGAAGAGGAGGATCCAGTCTGCTCTGTGCAAAACCACCTCACAGAGCAAGTAAGTATGACATGTTTGTTATTTTTAAAGAAAAACTACTTTGGTATCACTTGAATGAATGTGTTTAGGCACCAGAAAGCTGTATTTTTGGCAATTTTTAACCACTTAAGACCCGGACACTTACGCTGCTAAATGACCCAAGGTGTTTTTACAATTCGGCGCTGCGTCGCTTTAACAGACAATTGCGCGGTCGTGCGACGTGGCTCCCAAACAAAATTTGCGTCCTTTTCTTCCCACAAATAGAGCTTTCTTTCGGTGGTATTTGATCGCCTCTGCGATTTTTATTTTTTGCGCTATAAACTAAAATAGAGCGACAATTTTGAAAAAAATCACTATTTTTTTACTATTTGTTATAAAAAAAATCAAATAAACTAAATTTTAGTAAAACATTTAGGCCAAAATTTATTTAGCCACATGTCTTTAGTAAAAAAAAAAAATCGTAATAAAAAAAATAGCTACCTAGCGGGAACAGCGACACTAATACAGCGATCAGAAAAATGATCGCTTAGTGACGCTGGCAATAGGGAGTGAAAGGGTTAACTAGGGCGGTGATCAGGGGGTTAAAACTTTATTAGGGGGGGTGGGGGGGCTATCCTGAACCTAACACTAACTGTTTTTTACAGTGCCTGTCACACTGACACTAAATGCAGTGATTAAATCACTGCATTCAGTAACACTGTGACAGGGGGGTGGGGGGGGCGATCACAAGGGGTTAATATGCCTATGTGAGTGTGTGTCAGTGTTGTGTTGGTGCACACTTACTTGGCATGTCTTCTCTCATCAGCAGCGCTGGGAAACAGCGCTGCGATGAGAGAAATGATCATTTCCTCCTTCCTGTGTAAACACAGGAGGAGGAAGTGACAGGCTGGGAGCGCGCTCCCATTGGCTGGGAGCGATCGCGGGGGGGGCGGAAAACACGGAAATCCGCCCGCTCGTCGGCGATCGCTCCCAGAGCCAGGGGGACCGCCGCACGCCCCGGAGGGGGTCCCGATGGGACCCCCGAACCGCACTAAGGCGAGGACGTAAATTTACGCCCTTGTGCCTGTACGAGCCATGTTGTGGACGTACATAGGCGTGCGGGGGTCCTTAACTGGTTAAATGATGATGTTGGCATATAAGTGCAAGTTCTATTGGTCTATCCCCAACCTATAGCTTGATAGGGCATGCTTGATTTCTGCAGTTTTCACTCACGTTTTTTTTTTCTCTTCCTTTACAGGCTTTACCCAGAAATGGCGGAATGGATCCATGTTTTGTGCATTTTAATTTTTTTTATACATTTGGCAAAAACAGAATCTTATATCACTTTTATGAGCGACACAGAACTGAACCACCTAACCGTTAATGAAAACACTGGTTTTGTTTACGTAGGAGCGGTTAATCATTTGTACCAGCTTACTGGGGAACTAGGGTTGCTTTTCAATGTCTCAACTGGACCAAAAAAGGATGACAAAAAATGTACACCACCAATTGATCAAAACCAATGTCCAAATGCTTCTCCTAGCAACAATTATAACAAGCTGCTTTTACTAGATGTGCCAAAAGAACGGATAGTTGTATGTGGAAGCCTATTCAAAGGAATTTGTTCTTTAAGAAAAATTATCAATATCTCAGAAGAGATTTCTTATGATGACAGCAGAGGAGAGAAGTCTTTTGTTGCCAGCAACGATGAGAAGGTAGAAACTGTAGGACTAATAGCAGACATGCAAGATAATGGACCACGAGTTCTCTTCGTTGGGAAGGGCACAAGTCAGCATGACAATGGGATAATTATCAGCACACGAATACTTGATGAAATGGAGGATAAAGGCCCTTTTGAAACTTTCCATGATTCTGCCAACTTAAAATATGGCTCGGCCTCTGCCAACACACAGCAGTTTATCACCGTCTTTGAAGATCCTAATCGTGTCTATTTCATTTCCAGTCGGTTGGATAAAACCTTACATAAAAACCGCACGCTAATTACCCGATTGTGTAAATCGGATTATAACTATTTTTCCTATGTTGAGATGGATCTTGGCTGCAGAGATGAGAACAACATTCCTTATAATATCTGCACTTCTGCTTTCCTTGCCAGTCCGGGACAGGAGCTGGCTGATATAATGGGCCTGTCCATTGACGAGGATAAGGTTCTTTTTGGAGTTTTCAACACTTTTGTCAATAATAGAGAGAAATCTGCTGTATGTATGTTTCCACTAAGTAGAATTAACGAGAAATTTGAACAAAATCGTGAAGAATGTTACACCAGCTCTAAAGAATCTGTAAACCAAGATGGCGAGAGCATATTTACAAAGCCGTTTGGTGATAAAATAGGTTGTGGAAAACAGGTACAGTAAACATTTTATAATCTTTATGTATGGCAAAACCTAAAAATGTCCCAGTATTAGAGTGAGCTTTATTTACAGAGACCTTGTCCTTTTTACTCTTTCATTGCAAAGTGATGGTGTTTGATGATGGCCATTCAACCAAAGAGTTGCAATCAACTATTCACACTACCAAGCGGCTTCCACGCATTAAAATGACCTCTTCTATGTGGAAGTACCCAGGCCTAAACATGTCAAATAGAGGGATCCCTTGTGTGAGCGCCAACACCAGAGTTTAGACATGCTGAGATGCTGCCACAGCAAGCAAACATGGCTTGGTAAGAATAAAAGCCAGAGGGGGGCGGTGGGCTATCTCCAGGCTCTGTCACTTTGCCTTGATAGGGCAAAGTGTCTGTGTTTTTAAAGCCAAAATCAAACCATAACTTATTCAGAGTAGAATCGGAGCCTCTGTCAAGTTTTGGAGTCTGTTTATTTTGTTTGTTTCGTGTGACCCGTAACATCATTCTTGTATGTGACACGGGAACACTTCTCTGGCATCATAGAAAGAAAAATGATTGACAAAACTTTGTGTTTACATAAACATCAGCTTGTATAAGGGCAGTGTGTACAGCAAACCTTTTGAAGTCCCTCGCAAAGCTTTTTCTTCAAGCAGCTTTGTTGAAGACTTTAAAGCACCATTCACATCAACCATTCTACGATTTGAGGAGGTTAAGGGATAAGTTCACCTTTTTAAATAAATAAAAAAAATGCACATCTTTTTGCAGGTAAAAAAATATGCATTTATTTTTAATTTTTTTACTTGGAGCCTGCAAAACATTGTACCCACGATCAGCGGGTTCCATGCAGAACTCCTGCAGACTTTTCAGTGTATCTACAAAAACATACATGTGATTTTCATCAAAAAAATTCAAGCAGTCAGGAGAACTCCATTTTTTTTATCTGTTCTTAAAAAAAACACTCCCTGCATGCAGCAAAATCCAAACACAGCAGACAACAATTTAGAGGAGTTTCAGCCCCCCCCCCCAAAAAAAAAAATACTAGAGGAGATGGTCAGAGACTGCAGACGTGATACGGAAGATGGTCAGAGACTGCAGACGTGATACGGAAGATGATCAGAGACTGCAGACGTGATACGGAAGATGATCAGAGACTGCAGACATGATACAGGAGTTGATCAGAGACTGCAGACATGGTACAGAAGATGGTCAGAGACTGCAGACATGATACAGAAGATGGTCAGAGACTGCAGACATAGTACAGGAGATGGTCAGAGACTGCAGACATAGTACAGGAGATGGTCAGAGACTGCAGACATAGTACAGGAGATGGTCAGAGACTGCAGACATAGTACAGGAGATGGTCAGAGACTGCAGACATAGTACAGGAGATGGTCAGAGACTGCAGACATAGTACAGGAGATGGTCAGAGACTGCAGACATGGTACAGGAGATGGTCAGAGACTGCAGACATGGTACAGGAGATGGTCAGAGACTGCAGACATGATGCAGGAGATGGTCAGAGACTGCAGACATGATACAGAAGATGGTCAGAGACTGCAGACATGATACAGAAGATGGTCAGAGACTGCAGACATGATACAGAAGATGGTCAGAGACTGCAGACATGATACAGAAGATGGTCAGAGACTGCAGACATGATACAGAAGATGGTCAGAGACTGCAGACATGATGCACCAAGTAGCCAGCATTGGGTTCTAATGCACTGCTGCTGCCGTGGGGACAGAGACCAGTGATGTCAATAGCAGTGCCAGGACAGCAACCCTGGTTGTTCGCCCACTGGTCCACGGTCGGTGGATTCCCCCATCCACCTGGAATGTGTAGATGTGGGAATTGGATGATATTTTTTTCCAGTGTAATGACCAAACAACAAAAAAAGAAATCAATATATGGACTTCAAAAGTGATTTGGTGTTAACTGGATCTTGAAAGAACAGAGCAGGGAGGGAGATAGGGGAGAGAAAGGGACAGTTCAGTGACCAATGTGTAATTAAAAAAAGCAGTGCTCACTCATTCAGGGACGAGGCATTGAAGTTCACACAGCTTGGATAGATTCTGAGTAGCTGGCTGCTGACTGTTCTTCGTATCTCCCGCGCACATCCCCCTCCTCTCTCTCCTTCCCAGCTGTACATTGGCATAGGAGAGTGGGCAGGCCGGGCAGACACAGAGGGAGAGAGGAGGAGGAGGGGCAGCTGTATGCAATAGATCGTTCCGTTCATCTGAGAGGGGGGAGTGAACTTTGCTGGGCTGTGTGTGAGATGAGTGTCAGAGAAGACACTCCACTCAGCTGCAGCCACCTGCCCCTAAATGTACAGACGGATTCTCCTGTCCCACGGATGGGAGAAATTAGTCTGTTTTCTCAAACTGTCACCGCATGGTTCCCCCACAGTGCAGGATCTCCAGGGAACTCCGACAACCCTGATTGTTCTGCCACTCCCACGGATGTGATGACAGCCAGTGATGTGCCTCACAGCTCCATGCAGCTCTGCACCCGCCAATCGGGGAGATGAGAGGGTTAACTGTCCAGCGTCCACAGGTACAAATCACAAGGAAGGGGAGAGCCTGGGTAGGAGCAGCGTGCTGAAACCACAGCATCCATTGACGGGGAACGGCCATGATAAGTCACCCGATCGGTGCAAAGACACAGCTGTGCGGAGGGAGGGGGAGAAGCCGGAATGACTAATCGAATAATCGTTTATGCTGGCTGCCCGCATCGATGCCGAGTCGGGAAGAGCAAATTCGAGATGCGGCGATCATTTTCAACACCCCTAGCAAATAGCAATGTGATTTAACATTTCTGTTATTTCCTCTATAATAGTCCATCGGTTTCTGTTCCCCATCACCTCCTGCCACCATCACCTCATGCCAGCTCTTGCTACCATCACCTCCTGCATCCACCAGCTCCTCTCATCACCTCCACCACCACATCCTGCCACAATCACCTCCTGCCACCACCAGCTGTCACCTCTTGCCACCATCACCTCCTGCCGCCACCATCATCTCCTGCCGCCACCATCATCTCCTGCCGCCACCATCACCTCCTGCCGCCACCATCACCTCCTGCCGCCACCATCTCCAGCCAGCTCCTGCCCCAACCATCACCCCCTGCCACCATTACCTCCTGCCTGCTCCTGCCACCATCACCTCTTGCCCCCACCACCACCTGCACCCATTACCTCCTGCCCCCACCACCATCTGCCCCACCACCAGCTCCTGTCCCCACCACCTCCTGCCAGCTCTTGCCACCATCACCTCCTGCCCCCACCACCACCTCCTGCCAGCTCTTGCCACCATCACCTCCTGAAATACAGGGAGCCAGAGGAGGGCATGGAGGCCCAGAGATTAGGGAACATTTGATGGGCAGTCAGGGGTGATTAGTGCGGTTGTCTGGGGAGTTATAAGCACCGATCTCCCTGTATAACTTAATTGCAAGCAATACAGGGAGATTGGTGCTTGTAACTTCTTTCTGCCACACTGATCATCTGTGAGTAAGGATGAGCTCCGGCGTGTTTGCACAGTCCACGTGCAGAGCTCGCCAGGAATTCGGCACTGCCAGCTGAGCATCAGGACAATGTCTCCCTGCCTGTGATTAGCGCAGTGCCAACTTCCTGGCGGGCTCTGCACGTGGACTGTGCAAACACGCCAGAGCTCATCCTTATCCGTGAGGCTGCCTGGCACCGTCCTGGCCGGGGACAGACTTGGTCTGACGATAGTGTCCTCATTCCGGGGACGGCTGGTCACCCTATTTATAAGGTCCCACACCAAGATGACTGCAGAAGTTACAGCATCCAATCGGACATCTAGAGAGAGCGATGGGGAAAAAGCACGAAATTAGGATAGAGAGGGATAAAAGGGATAGAAAAGAGAAAGAGTAGTACATCCTAAAATGTACCATAAGGAGTTTTAATACTGTATGAGTGGAAGGGATTTAGGGAGCGCTAAATGTCTTTGGGTTAAGGGTGCAAATTACTTGTCTTGCCACACTACGAAAATAAACTTACTGTTAGGGGTCCCCACAACTTTTTATCAAGGGGTCACGGCACTAGCAAGGTTGAGAACCACTGGCCTAGATTGACGTCTTGAGAAAAACTTCCCCCCGGCGGATAAGGCGCGTCACAAGTTTCCGAAAGTAGCCAAACTGCGAGTCGGCTTTACACGTTTCCTAGTCAGTGCACAGGCGCCGTATCGCGCTGACTTGCAGTTCGGCTACTTTCGGAAACTCATGACGCGCCTTATACCCCGGGGGCGGCTGTAAATGTTGGAAGTATGCAGAATGTAATGATACATGTTTTTAGGGTGAACCTCCGCTTTAAGATGGCACTGCCTTACCCCTGGAAACAAGTTTTTTTTAAAGTTTCTTTAAACAGTAAGTAGGATTACAGTGGCTATAGATTGATAATTACTTAATATAATGGACTAAATGAAAAGAAGCATCAGGGTGGGAGAGTTGACTTCCTCTTTAACATTGCCATGGCAGTAAATTGAAACTACAAGCTGACAGCCGCAAAGGATGTCGGTACTTCTAGTTTGCCATTCACAAAACTCTGTGAATAAATGACGCTGCCGAATGGGGCCTGCACAGCCACATCTTTTTTTTTTTAAACAGTTACGGCAAGTGAGGGGAGAAGATCCCCCGCTTGCTGTCTTTAAAGGGAGCAGTAGCGACCGTACATCTGCCCTGATCCATGCACCCAGCCCCTAATCTCCATTCAGCAGCAGTCTCTTCTTCCTAACCTGGCTACAGCAGGGCATCACCACCTCGTCGTCCATGGCCATTGATCGCGGGGTGTGTGTGGTTCTAATGCAAGAGGATCAGGGGGGGTATAGTGCCAGTGGATCGCCCTGTTTTTATTGATTGATTGGCTGGAGGGGAGGGGGGATGGTGTTGGTGTGAGTGAGGGGACCAGGTCTGCTTACCCTCCCCCCTAAAAAATGTTGATTGCCACTGACAATGAACGGAGCGGGCGGCGGCTGCAGGAGTGGGAACGCGTTACACCCTAGAAACAGGTGAAACGTCTAAGGTGAACTTATCCTTTAACGCATATGCAAGTGAGGGGAATTCCCATCTTTGATGGTAGCAAAATTAAAATAATTACACATAATGTTTTTTACCATTTCAAGTACAGGCTGCTTTAAAATGGCAAGCTTTGTAGTTTACTTGTTTTTGCTTATGATCTTAAGTTCTCAGTTCTCTATTGTGAGACCCATGTCTTATGGCTGAATGATCATGCTTGTTGTCAATAGGTAAAATGGGCTTGAGTGGTGGCTGCAGCTAAAAAACGATTAAATCACTGATTTACGTGTTCCGTTTCCACTAACACTGTGCCAGAACATTCTATACCTTGTGTAGCTCTTCCATTTAGTGTACATCTAAAGTTATATCCAGGGTGGATTTGACTTTAAATCAATTTGATATCAAATCACTAGTAAAAAGGCTTGATTTTAAATCATTTTTAAAGAGCAACTGTCATCTTTGTCCGGCAGCGGCTAATTCTCTGACCCGCTTTTGACTCCATTAAAGTCCCATTCACTTTAATGGGATGGCTGGTAATGCGGCAGTGACACAAGGTGAGTGACATTGCAAACAAAATGAAGGTTTCCTTCATAATAAGCTGTCAGGGTAGTAAAACGGCAATATCGGAACCAATTGAATCATACAGTTTGTAGTGTACATAGATTTGCAAAACAATGGGATAAAGGAATATTTCTGAACTTTGTTTTATCTCATGGTTACTGTGACATAGTGTATTATCTCAGCTTGCAGAGCATGGATTCATTGTATGAGTTTACCAAAAATGTAAATATTGCAGAATATACAGCCTCGTGCTACATAACTAAGCTCCATTTCATGCTGAATAAACTAAAATATTAATATGTCCTAAATAGAAAACTTACTTTAGATAGTTTTTTACTCCAAAAGTATTGTATTAAAATAAAATAGATTTTTTTATAAAAACAAAATCATTGATTTATATCCACCCTGGTTATATCCAAGTGATACTAATACACTTATTTTTTCTGGACCACGAACATATGTAGCTCACAGAAAATGGATGTGTAATTGGGCTTGTTTTACACAGTAATTGTAGACCAAAATTACATTTTCAGCTTGCTACATGATATGCACTCTGGATGTAAATGCATTGATTAACAACCATGATTCACATATTCAAGTTGATATTATAATGGCATGCAAGACCCTGGAATAGTGCTTTACATGTTAACATATATAGTTATTTCACATAAATTGTTGCATAGAAAGGCTGATGAGCTTTAAAAAAGACAGTTCGTGGAGGGAAATAAAGTGGATGAGCCACATTGCCTCAATTTGTGAAAAGGTCACGTAGACCAGGGATAGTTTGTCCTTTTACAAATTGTTTTATTTGTAATGGACATGTCATACTTTTTTGTAGTAATCTGTGAGGTTTTTTTTCCCCACTGTTTAGAACCTCTAAGTGTTGAGTCCAGCTGTCTTAGAGCAAGCAGTAATTTATTCTATTTTTGGTGGTCTTTGCAGTCTTCACAAGCAGATGAGTCGGTGAAATATCCATGTGGATCAGAGCACTTGCCTTACCCTCTACAGAGCAGAAATGGTGTTACTGAAAATGCTGTGCTTGTGCGGGAGATTAACCCCTTTACATCTATAGCAGTGTCTGTCGAGAATGAGCACACTATTATGTTCCTCGGTACAGCTGAAGGAAAACTGGTGAAGGTAACTAGATTGTGCCTCGGTGACCTTGCTTTTTCTATATTTTTAATGTACGTGGATATGACTGTGTATTGAATAAAGGTTTGCCTGCCACATGCCTTTTGTTTTATAATGCTTTTCGTTATGCTATGCCTACGATTGTTGCTCTAGTGCAGTGGTCTCCAAACTGCAGCCCTAGGCCAGATGTGGCCCTTTGCTTTCCCGTATCCAGCTTTTGAGGCATTATTCCTTCGACTGACACCAACACTGGGGCATGAGTCCTTCCACTGACACCAACGATGGAACATAATTCCTTCCACTGACAACAAAAATGTCTCCCCCTAATACCAACGTTCAGGCACAGTCTGGCCCCCCTAAAGACTGAAGGACAGTAAACTGGCCTTTTCTTTAGAAAGTTTGGAGACCCCTCCAAACTACTGTACTGCAGCTAGTACAAATGTGGGGGAAAAAATAAACTATAAGGGAGATCTGAGATATTGGCTGAAGCTTTTTTGTTTCAGACACATTTTGATAAATGTAGATATTTTCTGGTCAAGCTTTGATGGGTGGAATGTGTTTTAGCCAAATTTTTTCCCCCAAGATAGGCTGGTAATACAGTATGTCCCCCTCCCACTCCCATGTGAACATGAAGTATGCAGATTGGAACATGTACGATCTGGCTGCCCAATAGTTAAAGCGGAGCTCCAGCCGCGATTTTTTTTTTTTTTAAAGTCAGCAGCTACTAACAGTGTAGCTGCTGACTTTAAATAAGGACACTTACCTTGTCCTACTTGCCCGCGCTGATGGGCCCCCCGATGCCGGTCCCACGATCGCTCCGGGTCCCGTGCCGCCATTCACACTATGGGAAACAGGCAGTGAAGCCGTACGGCTTCGCTGCCCATTTCCTACTGCGCCTGCGTGAGTCTCACGCTGGCTTGTGAATAGGCGCGCTGCTCTCTGAGAACACACACAGTTCCCAGAAAGCAGCGCGCCCCATTCACAAGGAGAAGGACAAGAAGAAAAGGCACCGCGGAGTGGAAGAGGCAGATTACGGACTTCCGCATAGCAACAGCTATTTCGGGTGAGTATTTTTTTTTTTTTCAGTTTTTTTTTATTTAATTTTTTTAAACAACATGGCAAAATGTTGTTTTCCTGGGTGGAGCTCCGCTTTAATACCTGTAGAAACCTTTTATGGCCCGTACATTTATTTTTGACTTGTCTTGTGATCCAAAGTCAGCTGATAACTGGCTATTGCCCACTATCGGCTAACATTATCTCGGATAATATATAGATACGAATTTTTACTGACTTTCTTGTGCAGCCCGTGGGTGATGCATGGGGCCACTCTTGACACCCCTCATATCAGGAAAATTGACCACCATTGCTCTGGTATATAAATTGCATCCTATTGTAATGACGACTATTAATACATCCATCACTACATTTACAATTATAAAGAATGTATATAAGCTATTGAAGCACTTTGTTATCACCCTAAAAAAAATACCAAAAAAATGATGTAATATTACCATATAAATAACTTGCATACAAAACCATCCTTCACACAAACTACAAATAGTTTTAATATAATAGTGACCTAAAGGGCAAGTTCACCCTCCAAAATTAAAAAAAATGCACATCATTTTGCAGGTAATTTTTTTTTATATATATATATTTTTTTAAATTGGACCTTTATAAATGAAATTGCATAGCATGAAACAGTCCTCAAGTTTATATTATTATTATACATAATTTATATAGTGCTAACAGTTTGTGCAGCGCTTTACATCAGAGAAGACTGTACAGTCACAATACAAAACAGGGGGGATCAGAGGGCCCTGCCCGTTAAAGCTTACGATCTAGAAATTATATATAAACATTCATGAAGTGAAATAAATCGACACACATATGTATAAAAATGTGCTTCAAGGTTGACAAGGTTCGCCATCATTGCCCTAAGATATTAACACTCCTCTATCAAGTCCACCACTTATGACAGCTGGGATCATACAAAACAAAAAAACCCTAGTGCTCACTGTATATTTTTATTAAAAATCTTAAACATTCCAATGCGCGTACATCAGTTGAGAATAGAAACCACCTCTGGCTCTGCTGCTCGCGTAGCATAAACCCAGAGAGCGTGGGTATATGCCGCTCATGTTCCTGCAGTAAGCCACCGGGATCAGCACCCCTTATGAAGTCTACATTAATGTAAGGTGGAGTCTTTGCATTGACATCATGCTGTACGGAGGGGTGCTGGTCCCAGTGGTTTACTGCAGGAGTATGGGTGGCATATCATTCCGCTTTCTGGGTTTATGCCACTCTAGCAGTGGATAGAGACAGGTGGTTTCTATTCTCATTTGATGTAGAGGCGTGTTTTAGGATTTGTAATACAATATACAATGTGCATTAGGTATGTGTGTGTGTGTTTATATTTATTTTTTCTCATTCAATATATTTTTATTATTTTCACATGACAATAAAAGCATTTACACATCAGGCTAGCAAAGATACAATTAAGAAATGCACAAAGTAGGAACATTACAATAAGGCATCAAATATAAATAACACAGATCTATGAAGGAACAGTACTAGACTAAACAATAGTCGAGTTGGAAAACAGACTCGCAAGATGGCAATAAAACATTAAAGTATAATCGGGGGGAAGGGAGAGAAGTGGGAAAAGAAGTCCAGGGGGTGTACTCAAGCAGCCCAGAAGAATGACATTTGAGAAGGGGGAAAATGTTTTAGGAAATCCTGAGCGATGACCATAATTGAGGAGTCAAAGACCTTCAGAAGAAAATGGGTGATCCAGAGACCAGTTTATTTTATGATAGAGGCTGTACTATAAGTGGAGGAGTTGGGACTGGTTTATGTAGTGCAAGGGCCTGTCTGATTGCATACAAAGTGTTTAGGTAAATTGTACCAGCCTGAGATTTAAGCCCTTAGAGAGGTACTCCCTTCTTGACTCGGGTGCCTGATTAATGGTCACCAATGTCTCAGTGAACCTCAGTCAAAATTGTGTAGACACATGTATATTTTTTTAATCAGTTACCGTTTCCTACATGTGATATATGGATTATATTCTTATAATTGCACAGCATGATTTTTTTTTCTTCTTTTTATATACTGTATAATGTATGAGTATAGCACAACACATTTTATCTTTGTCTGATATCCAATAGATGTGTTCACCTCGATGACTTTACATTTTCACACGTACTGAGTTTTTCCAGGAGACAGTGCTGATGTATTACTTCAGTTGTTCTCTGTCGTAATCATATAGTATATGTCCGGATCCATTATTTTGCAAGCTGTGAGATAAATACTCAGAGGACTGTGCCTAAGATGCAATAAGTTGTTATTTATCTTACATTATATTTCTTTGAGGTCCCTGAGGGATAACGTGAAAACAATAATTATGCAGATATTCCTTTCATCCCACACACACTGCACAATGCTCCTGTGTGCTAAGTTCTAAACATAGAATACTGTTGGCAGAGTGTGTGGTATGCATCCTATAGCTGTCTTTATGCGGGAAACATATGACAAGACACTGGGATTAATTAATTCTTCAACTATACTCATTGCAGTGTGTTTGTTGTACTACCGCCATTAATGATGGCTGTTGTCTTCTAAATTAAACCTTCACGCTACCTTAAAGTACATGTCAAGCCAGAAACGTTGTTTCTAGTTTTGGATAGAGCCTGGACGTTTCATGTTTTTAATGCTATCCAGGGCTCTGTTAGAGATTTATCTCCACTTCCTGTTCGGCTGACATTTAGGGGAATTTATCCTAAATGAAGCAACTAGTAGGCTTCATGCACACAGGACATTGTTTAACCTCTCCTGAATGATTTAACTTGACAGCTAGAAACTGGCGTCTAAAAACATCAGTTTAAGGCCCCATGCACACGGGACGTTGGTACAAACTCTACTAAACACACATTTTTAAAGGCTAAACCGGCGCTTAAAACGCCCGTTTTGCCGCGATTTTTCCGCTGCATTTTACCGCGTTTGCGTTTATAAGCGTTTGGTTAAACCCATCTCCATCGATGCCACAAAAAATATCATCAGTATCAAATATATAATGATATCCCCACCAAACTGCTGAAGGAATGTGCCGGTATTCTGGCACCTCCTATCACGCAGCTTAAAAACCAGTCCTTCAAGGAAGGCATAGTGCCCTCCCAGTTGAAACCGGGCATAATCAAACCCATCTTAATGAAACCCACCCTCAACCCCAAAGACCCAACTCACCTTCGTCCCATAACAGGCCTAAACGTCGTCTCCAAGGTAATGGAGAAAGTAGTGGTACAACAGCTGCAACAGCATCTAGATACCCACAATCTACTTGATCCATTTCAATTGGGTTTCTGTCCCGGGCACGGGACAGAAACAGCACTAATCAAAATATGGGATGACGCTCTCGGGGCCGCAGACGAAGGAGAATCTTGTCTTCTAGTTCTGTTGGACCTAAGTGCAGCTTTCGACACAGTGGACCATAAACTATTACTGACTCGGCTAGCTGAAGTAGCCAGAGTCGCAGAAGGTGATCTATCATGGTTCTCCTCTTTTCTGGAAAACCGGTCACAAATAGTGAAATTGGGACCTTTCACTTCTGAAAAACGCACGGTGTCATGCGGAGTCCCTCAAGGGTCCCCTCTGTCGGCGGTGCTGTTCAATATCTATCTCCGCCCTCTCTCTAAAATCATCAGTAGCCAAAAACTACTTTATCACTCATATGCAGATGACGCACAACTGCATCTCAGTCTAGAGAAATGCCTCTCTTTGATAGAAAACTGGATGAAAAAGAGTTATTTTAAACTCAACAGCTCCAAAACAGAACTTCTCCTTTTTCGCGCCAGTCGTAAGAATCAACTGGCAACAACTTGGACACCCCCGCCCATTCTGGGCCAAATCATCACCTCTAGCCAAAGTCAAAAGTCTCGGGGTCATCTTCGACACCTACATGACAATGGATGCACAAATAGGGTCAGTAGTCAGCGGATCTCGCCATCTGCTGCGCCTACTTCGCAGACTTATTCCTTTTATTCCTAAAGAAGACATAGCAGTCGTGGTGGGAACAATTGTCAACTTCAGACTGGACTATGCAAATGCCCTCTATCTTGGACTCCCAAAGTACCAAATCTCTCGTCTGCAAGTCGTTCAAAATACGGCCGCCAGACTTTCGTGGAGTACCCTTCACTGTTTGCCAGTAAAAGACAGAATTGCTTTCAAAGCACTCTGTCTGACGCATAAGTGCATCCAGGGGAAGGCCCCCCAATATCTACGCGAAAAAATAAAAGCTCAACTCCAATCGCGTTCTGCGATCCACCAACCAAAATCTGCTCCAGATACCCAAAGCCAAATACAAGTCCAAAGGAGAAAGAAGATTTGCGCTCCAAGGTCCCAGACTATGGAACGCTTTACCAACCAGCATTCGGTTGGAGGAGAACCACTTGGCCTTCAGAAAAAAGATCAAACCTCCTCTCTTTTGATGTCAAAGGAGACAGGAACAACGAGCGCCCAGAGGCGATTTCGTTCGCATGTGCTGCGCTATATAAGTTCTTCACTCAAAGATCATAAGACCCTCCCTAAGCTCAAAAAACAGTATTTAACCATTTCAGCCATTTTGTGAGACCAGAGTGAGTAGCAGCTGAGAGAGCAGCAGTTTACTTGTGTTTAGCGTGTCACTTGCCACATCACCTGCCACAAGCTGCGGATTGTCTACTTGCCACATTATCTGGCCACGTGACCTGCCACACGTTGTAAATGTCCACTTGCCACGTCACCTGGCCACGCCAACTGCCACAAGTTGTGGATTGTCCTCTGGCCATGTCACCTGGCCACATCACCTGCCATGTCACCTGGCCACGTCACCTGCTGCAAGTTGTGGATTGTCCACTTGCCACGTCACCTGCCCATGTCACCTGGCCATGTCACCTGCCACAAGTTGTGGATTGTCCATTGGCCACATCACCTGCCACGTCAACTTGCCATGTCACCTGCCACAAGTTGTGGATTGTCCATTGGCCACGTCACCTGCCACAAGTTGTGGATTGTCCACTTGCCACGTCATTTGACCACGAAACCTGCCACAAGTTGTGGATCGTCCACTTGCCAAATCACATGGCCACATCACCTGCCACAAGTTGTGGATTGTCCACTGGCCACGTCACCTGACATAAGTTGTGGATTGTCCACTTGCCACGTCACCTGCCCACAAGTTGTGGATTGTCCACTGGCCACGTCACCTGCCATAAGTTGTGGATTGACCACTTGCCACGTCACCTGGCCACAAGTTGTGGATTGTCCACTTGCCACGTCACCTGGCCACAAGTTGTGGATTGTCCACTTGCCACGTCACCTGCCCACAAGTTGTGGATTGTCCACTTGCCATGTCACCTGCCACAAGTTGTGGATTGTCCACTTGCCACGTCACCTGCCCACAAGTTGTGGATTTTCCATTGGCCACATCACCTGCCACAAGTTGTGCATTGTCCACTTGCCACAACCACTTGCAACGTCACCTGGCCACGTCACCTGGCCACAAGTTGTGGATTGTCCACTGGCCACGTCACCTGGCCACAAATTGTGGATTTTCCACTGGCCACATCACCTGCCACAAGTTGTGGATTGTTCACTTGCCACGTCACCTGGCCATGTCACCTGCCACGAGTTGTGGATTGTCCACAATGCAATGCAAGCAATTATTTTTTTTTACAGTTTTTCATCATTTGCCATCATCGTCTGAACCCATTTGTTTGCTTCTGGAAAAGCGAGGATAAACGCAACTGCCTAAAAATGGCAATAAACGAGACTGTGTGCATGGACACATAGGATAACATTGAATGTGTTCAAAGCCTCTGAACATGCGTTTACCAGCGTCTCATATACATGGGGCCTAACCGTGCTTACATGCCGCGTTAAGCTACATTTGCGTCTAGAAGCGCTTTGTTAAAATTAGGGTTGTCCCGATACCACTTTTTTAGGACCGAGTACAAGTACCGATACTTTTTTTCAAGTAGTCGCCGATACCGAATACCGATACTTTTTCATGTCCCCCACATATTGCAGCCATGTCATGTCCCCCACATATGCAGCCATGTCATGTCCCCCACATATTGCAGCCATGTCATGTCCCCCACATATTGCAGCCATGTCATGTCCCCCACATATGCAGCCATGTCATGTCCCCCACATATTGCAGCCATGTCATGTCCCCCACATATTGCAGCCATGTCATGTCCCCCACATATTGCAGCCATGTCATGTCCCCCACATATTGCAGCCATGTCATGTCCCCCACATATTGCAGCCATGTCATGTCCCCCACATATTGCAGCCATGTCATGTCCCCCACATATTGCAGCCATGTCATGTCCCCCACATATTGCAGCCATGTCATGTCCCCCACATATTGCAGCCATGTCATGTTCCCCACATATTGCAGCCATGTCATGTTCCCCACATATTGCAGCCATGTCATGTTCCCCACATATTGCAGCCATGTCATGTTCCCCACATATTGCAGCCATGTCATGTTCCCCACATATTGCAGCCATGTCATGTCCCCCACATATTGCAGCCATGTCATGTCCCCCACATATTGCAGCCATGTCATGTCCCCCACATATTGCAGCCATGTCATGTCCCCCACATATTGCAGCCATGTCATGTCCCCCACATATTGCAGCCATGTCATGTCCCCCACATATTGCAGCCATGTCATGTCCCCCACATATTGCAGCCATGTCATGTCCCCCACATATTGCAGCCATGTCATGTCCCCCACATATTGCAGCCATGTCATGTCCCCCACATATTGCAGCCATGTCATGTCCCCCACATATTGCAGCCATGTCATGTCCCCCACATATTGCAGCCATGTCATGTCCCCCACATATTGCAGCCATGTCATGTCCCCCACATATTGCAGCCATGTCATGTCCCCCACATATTGCAGCCATGTCATGTCCCCCACATATTGCAGCCATGTCATGTCCCCCACATATTGCAGCCATGTCATGTCCCCCACATATTGCAGCCATGTCATGTCCCCCACATATTGCAGCCATGTCCTGTCCCCCACATATTGCAGCCATGTCATGTCCCCCACATATTGCAGCCATGTCATGTCCCCCACATATTGCAGCCATGTCATGTCCCCCACATATTGCAGCCATGTCATGTCCCCCACATATTGCAGCCATGTCATGTCCCCCACATATTGCAGCCATGTCATGTCCCCCACATATTGCAGCCATGTCATGTCCCCCACATATTGCAGCCATGTCATGTCCCCCACATATTGCAGCCATGTCATGTCCCCCACATATTGCAGCCATGTCATGTCCCCCACATATTGCAGCCATGTCATGTCCCCCACATATTGCAGCCATGTCATGTCCCCCACATATTGCAGCCATGTCATGTCCCCCACATATTGCAGCCATGTCATGTCCCCCACATATTGCAGCCATGTCATGTCCCCCACATATTGCAGCCATGTCATGTCCCCCCACATATTGCAGCCATGTCATGTCCCCCCACATATTGCAGCCATGTCATGTCCCCCCACATATTGCAGCCATGTCATGTCCCCCCACATATTGCAGCCATGTCATGTCCCCCCACATATTGCAGCCATGTCATGTCCCCCCACATATTGCAGCCATGTCATGTCCCCCCACATATTGCAGCCATGTCATGTCCCCCCACATATTGCAGCCATGTCATGTCCCCCCACATATTGCAGCCATGTCATGTCCCCCCACATATTGCAGCCATGTCATGTCCCCCCACATATTGCAGCCATGTCATGTCCCCCCACATATTGCAGCCATGTCATGTCCCCCCACATATTGCAGCCATGTCATGTCCCCCCACATATTGCAGCCATGTCATGTCCCCCCACATATTGCAGCCATGTCATGTCCCCCCACATATTGCAGCCATGTCATGTCCCCCCACATATTGCAGCCATGTCATGTCCCCCCACATATTGCAGCCATGTCATGTCCCCCCACATATTGCAGCCATGTCCTGTCCCCCCACATATTGCAGCCATGTCCTGTTCCCCCACATATTGCAGCCATGTCATGTCCCCCATACCTCCGCTGCTGCCGCTGCTGCCGGGTTAATCCCCGTGCAACACAGCGGGCATTACAAGTTTTCGTTGGTAAACTTCTAATACCCGCGGCGCCATGTATAGACACACGATTGCACGGATCCGTCCAATCGTGAGCAAGGGGGGAGTTTCTATGCACGTATCCGTGTATAGACACTCCCCCCTTGCTCACGATTGGACGGATCCGTCCAATCGCGTGTCTATACATGGCGCTGTGGGTATTACAAGTTTACCAATGAAAAACTTGTAATGCCCGCTGTGTTGCACAGGGATTAGCGGCGGCGGGTGGTGGGGGGCAAGTATTCTATTTAGGTATCGGGGGTATTTGCGGGAGTACAAGTACTCCCGCAAATACTCGGAATCGGTACCGATACCGATACCGATACTGGTATCGGTAGCGGGACAACCCTAGTTAAAATGAAAAACTACTGTAAACTGCTAAACATGAGTTACTGCGTTTAGCAGCGTTTACAAGCTGTTACAGGCATTTGGTGTTTCAAATGCCTCTAAACATCCGTCTTGTGTACATGTGCTGATAAGGTAACATAGAGGAGAGTTTAGGGTCATCTTAAAAAATTCCCAACTGCTCCTAAATGTCCGTTTACCAGCAGTAGTGTACATAAGGTCGTAGATGTGCAATGGCATCAGCTACTATGTTCCAAATTCTATCTGCTCCAGTCATGTAAATGCTTCAATGGTTCATCAGACAAGAAGTTTCTGTTGAAAGTTCCCCTTATTTCCCTTCTGGTACCACTTTTTAGGCAGGACAAAAAAAATAAAAGCAGATGGTCTAATCCATCTCAGGAAAACCAAGGGTTAATCGAGCACACTCCGGATATAGTTGTAAAATGGAAATGGGAGTGAATAGGATATTCAGGGGGAACTGTATATGTTAGTCCATTAACCACTTGCTTACTGGGCACATACACCCCCCCCCCCTCCTGCCCAGGTGAAATTTCAGCTTCCGGCACTGCGTCGCTTTAACTGACAATTGCGCGGTCGTGCGACGTGGCTCTCAAACAAAATTGACATCCTTTTTTTCCCCACAAGTAGAGCTTTCTTTTGGTGGTATTTGATCGCCTGTGCAGTTTTTATTTTTTGCGCTATAAACAAAAAAGAGCGACAATTTTGAAGAAAAATACAATATTTTTTACTTGTTGCTATAATAAATATCCCAATTAAAAAAATTAATAATAATTTTCTCTGTTTAGGGCAGTGTTTCTCAACTCCAGTCCTCAAGCCCCCCCAACAGGTCATGTTTTCAGGATTTCCCTCAGATGAAAAGGCTGTGGGAATTACTAAGGCAGTGAAACTGATCAAATCACCTGTGCAAAATAATGGAAATCCTGAAAACCTGACCTGTTGGGGGGCCTTGAGGACTGGAGTTGAGAAACACTGGTTTAGGGTGATACGTATTCTTCTACATATTTTTGGTAAAAAAAAAAAATCGCAATAAGCGACTGGTTTGCACAAAAGTTATAGCGCTTACAAAATAGGGGAGAGAATTATTATTTTTTTTTTTTTTTTTAACTAGAAATGGCGGCGATCTGCGATTTTTATTGGTACTGCGACGTTATGGCGGACACATCGGACACTTTTGACACAGTTTTGGCGCCATTCACATTTATACTGCGATCAGTGCTATAATATGCACTAATTACAGTATAAATGTGACTGGCATTGAAGGGGTTAACACTAGGGGGTGAGGAAGGGGTTAAATGTGTATCCTAGGTGTGTTCTAACTGTGGGGGGAGGGGGGGTGACTGGGGGGGTGACCGATCTGTGTCCCTATGTAGGAAGGAACACAGATCGGGCTCCTCCTCTCCAGAGACAGGACGCTGTCTCTGTGTAAAACATCAATGAGAGATGATCTATGAGATCATCTCTCATTCGCCCACAGATCGCATCGCAAACGGCCACTCTGATTGGCCGTTGGCCGCGATCTGTGATTGGCCGTGTCCAAGGGACACGGACAACACAGGGCTTCCCCGCAGCGCGCTCTACAGCGCACGCTGGAAACGCCCAAAGGGGATGCTGTCAAAAGACGGCATGTTGGCTATTCAGACCCGCGCTGTTGCCGTCATTTGACGGTAGCGCGGGTCTGAAGTTGTTAAAAGATGTCCATATATAAAAAAACACTAAACTAGCACAGAGATGGCTGCCGGCTTGCAGATAGAAAATGGATCTGAAATAGTAGAAAAGAAAGAAGCGGCACCTTCTGAGCGTAGTAATTGACTTATTTATTATTAAAAAAGCAAAAGCATAAGAACACTCACAAAGGAGCTTAAGGTATAGGGCTTATCTGTAAAAAATTTCATCCGCTTTGTCCCCGGGTACGGTTGATGCTGTTTCTGCCTGTGGTATTAACCGGCGGAATCCCTGTGGCTCCTTGCCTCTGTCGGCAGCGGTGGGGGAACCACACACTCTCAATGGATGAAGGCGTTCCGTGGAGCACAGCCATAGATGGCGTCACTTCCGGATACAAGGTCAGCGGCGAGGTGCACGCGTTCAAAGCATGCATGCTTCTTCATCAGACTCTCACCTCCCCGCTGACCTTGTACCCGGAAGTGATGCCATCTATGGCTGTTCTCCACAAAACGCCGTCATCGTCCTCCATTTATTGAGTGTGTGTTGTTACCCCACCGCTGTCGACAGAGGCAAGGAGCCACAGGGATTCCGCCGGTTAACACCACAGGCAGAAACGGCATCAACCGTACCCGGGGACGAAGCGGATGAAGAATCTTACAGATAAGCCCTATACCTTAAGCTCCTTTGTGAGTGTTATTCTTATGCTTTTGCTTTTTTGATAATAAATATTTCAATTACTACGCTTAGAAGACGCTGCTTCTTTCTTTTCTAATCCATCTCTACTCTATCCCTAACTAAGTCTGGGTGGACACAGTTTCATGATTAAAATAGAGAGTTCTTCCTGTTTGAGATCACTTTCATGGTTCGGGATACCCTAAATTGATGGAGATTGAGATCATAGTGCTCATTTTATAAGCTTCACTTGTTTTTTTCTCTTGACCCAAGTGTTTTTTTTTTTTTTTTTTTTTTTTTTTTTAGGCTTATCTAGGGAAATCTGCAAATGAGTACAGGACGGTGCCCTTTCCTACCACAAGTAGTGTGAAGAATGGAATGGTTTTTGATTCTGCCAAGAAACATCTTTATGTAATGACCAAAAAAAAGGTATGTTGTCAACCGAATGTCCTTGTTTTGGGTCATTCAGGTAAAGTGGACCCCTAGCCCAAACTGTTTTTATTTAAAGGAAACCTAAGCTTAGCGATGTACTGGAGCTGCCATTGCTGACCATGGGAAGAAGTCTAAGGGGTAAATTCATAAAGCAGTGGTATTGTCCATCACAGTATTGTGCTTTTACAGATATTCTTTCAGGGTCACTTGTGCTAGAACTTAAGCAGTGACTCATGCATACTATTGAATGGGAAAAAGTGATGGGAGGAGGAGTAAACTTGTCACTTCAACATGCATGTGACAGGGCATGCCTCCTATTTCAGAGTGTTCCCAGGAGCATTCTGCAGAGAACACTCCAAACAAAACCACAGGCTCCACAATCTGATATTTGTGTAAAAAGTGTTTACTGCAATGTCCTGTAGAGATTGATATCCACTCACCGTTATAAATATGGCCCCAATTGTATTTGTCTCTTCTTTCTTTGTAATTTCTATGCCTGTTTTAGGTCAGTATCTTAATATTGGAGTCAAGTCAGAACTCCTGATCTGCCTACTTATTAGGGATTCATGCCTAAACTTAAAAAAAGAAAAGCTTTAATCGGAACTCCACCCAAAAGAGGAAGCTCAGCTTGTCTGCCTCCTCCACAGCCGTGGCAAAGTCAGTTGGATGTTCCACCCCCTTCCTCCTCCCCCTTCCCCGCCACAAGCCCAATCAGAGCGCGCATCGCGCTTTGCTCATGCGCAGTACGGAACAGACTGTGAAGCCATGCGGCTTCACCAACGGTTTCCCTTAGTGCATATGGCAGCATCGGCTTGGGTGAAGGCACTGCTTGATTCCTGGACAGGTAGGTGTCCTAATGTTAAAGTCAGCAGCTATAGTATTTGTAGTTGCTGACTTTAAATTGTGTATATATATATTTATATATATTATTGGAACGGCACCCCAAATGGGACGGGTTAACGCCGTTTAGGATATTCCATTCACGAACACAAAGCAGCTACCGACACTCCACAGTCACGCAAACAAGACCCAAAGTAATAATTCTACCTAATAACGAGACACAGCTCTTGTTAGGTTTCCAGCAGGTCTGACCCTTTTTTGAGAAATACAGACTCTTATATACAATTTAGAATACTGCAGTAACCAAATGAACAATGACACAACATCGCACAATGTTTACCTAATGAGCCCCCTTAATACATCTCTTTAGCAGACGTGCTGGCTTCGGGACCTGACCTAATTTACATGAGCTAATTAACTACAGCTCATGACTCAGACACCTGACCTTTAGGCTATCAATGTACAATACACATCATCAATAGACCTTCACACAATACAGGGTCCATTAGCACAAGCCACAATGAAAGATCCTTAGAAGTTAGTCTGGATTCAATTTACATTACACAGGCAGCCAGGTAGCTGGAGGTGATGACATCTTTCAATCTTTAAATTAACATATTTCAATTAACCTGTTGAGTTCAGAATCAACTAACAGTAATACTTTTTACAGATACCCTGGAATATATTGTGAACTACAGACCCATGTTAAAGCAATCCAAGATATATTCTGAATGTCTATTATTTTCTGGCTCATACTTTCTAAGAGCTTCTGGGTCCCACGGGTCCTCCCGTTACATACATTATATATATATATATATATATATATATATATATATATATATATATATATTGTAATCTACTACTGTAGGAAACAGCAATAGAAATGTGACTGAGATTTTAAATCTTTCCCATTAAGCTTCAGAAACGCAATCGTATTCAAAATCTAAACACATGTCTTTGGAATCTATAGACATGATTTATTTTGTATTTTTATTCTTTATACATAGGTGCATCGTGTTCCTGTTCAGGAATGTGAACGATATTTAGACTGCAATGAATGTATTCAGGCCAAAGATCCCTACTGTGGCTGGTGTGTCGTAGAAGGAAAGTACGTAAGATTGTTTTAAATCCTTAAATTTAATCGTCTACAATTGTTATCATAGGTGTGTTATAAATGATAGAGACCGGATATCAACCAAAGATCCAGAAAAAAAATACATTATACAAATGTTATGAATTGAGTTGCAGTTCAGTGAGTAAAATAAGTTGGCAAGCATAGATGTAAGACAACGTAGTTGGTTACCAGGTTTGCACACATCTCAGGAGGAATTTTGATCCACTCTTCACAGATCATCTTTAAATCCTTAAGGTTTCCTGGCTGTTGCTTGGCAACTCAAAGTTTCAGCTCCCTCCTATAAATTTTCTATAGAATTAAGGTCTGGAGACTGGCTAGGCCACTCCATGACCTAAATGTGCTTATTCATGAGCCACTCCTTTGTTGCCTTGGCGATATGTTTTGGCCCACAATAGTGGCAAAGTTGGTTCGTACCTTTTTAGAAGAGAAACCGCCCCAAAGCATAATGTTTCCACCTCCATGCTTAAATGTAGCGATGATGTTCTTAGGGTCATTTACACTTGCATTTTTATTCTTCCAAACAAGGCGAGTCAAGTTAAGATAACTAAACCTGTCATACCTCCTCTGTGCAGTTGGTTTTGCACAGAGTGGCCCCAATCCTCCTCTTCTTGAGTGCCCCCTTGGAGAAGCGCTCTCCCTCGGGGCACTCGTGCAGGCATGCTTCCGTGTCCTGCTGCTGCGTCTATTGACAGACAACAGAACTCGGCTCTGCCCCCGGCTCGTGCATCATTGTATTTGATTGACAGCAGCGGGAGCCAATGGTTCATGGTGATAACCTATCCAATGAGGATTGGCTGGAGTTGGTGTGCTTATGCCCGTCGTGGGAAAGCCTGGGCTCAGGTAAGTAAAACTGGGGCCGTGGGGGCTGCTGCACTAAAGGTGTGCATTAAGGGGAAAAACATTGAGGGTTTAAAATTCATTTTAATGCCAGAGTTAAATTTTGGTCTCCTTTGACCACAGTACTTTCTCCCAATACGTCTTTGAATCATTTAGATGTTCATTGGCAAATCTTAGATGGGCCTGTACATGTGCCTTCTTGAGGAGGGGGACCTTGTGTGTGCTGTAGGATTTCAATCCATGGTAGCGTAATGTGTTAGCAATTGTTTGGTGACTGTGATCCCAACTGCCTTGAGATCATTTACAAGCTCCTCCCGTGTAGTTCTGGGCTGATCCCTCACTTTTCTCATGATCATCCTAACCCCATGAGGCGATATCCTGCATGGAGTTATTTTGTATTTCTTCCATTTGTGAACAGTTGTCTCCCTCTCGCCAAGCTTCTTGCTGATGGTCTTGTAGTCCATTCCAGCCTTGTGCAGGTCTACAATCTTGTTCCCAACGTCCTTTGACAGCTGTTTGGTCGTGCCCATGATAGTGATGTTTGAATGGAAGAAAAAGATTCTGTGCACAGGTGTCTTTGATACACATATTGAGTTACCGTTGGAAGCACCTTCTTAAATTGACAGGACTAATCAAATACTACTTTTACTCACTGAACTGCAACTCAATGTATAAGATATTCTGTCTCTATCATTTAAATTACACCTATGATAACAATTATAGACCCTTAATTTCTTTGTAAGTGGGAAAACTTGCAAATTTTTAAGGGGATTAAATAATTTTCCCCACTGTATGTAACTTCAATGTAGACTAAAGTAAGTTGCAGGAAAAAAGATGGGATCTTGTTGCTTCTAATCTTTACCTGTTTAATTTGATGATTATTAAAACAAAATGCTTGTTGGTGCATGCAAATTCTTGTGACCATACTGTACAGTAATTATATTACATCGAAATTATAAGCCAAAAATAACTCTTAATTTAAACAAGTTCAGTGATATTTTGCATCATCACTGTTATTATTGTTGTGGTTATTAAAATAGTTGCTTACCATTTTCTGTTTCGTGCTGTTCAATTATTTTCAGATGCTTAAGAAAGGAGCATTGTGCACGAGCTAATGATCTAAACCACTGGCTCTGGAGTCCTGGAGGTGTTTGTATGAAAATTGAAAGTGCCAGCCCAAATAATATGAGTATTAATAAACTTGTTGATGTAAGTATGTTGTCATGATTTCCCAACTCTTGCCATACTATAGGCACCAAAATTTCTTCCCATAGAGTCCTGCTTCTAAAGATGTACTTTAGCATTAATAAAGAAAAAGTACAGAAACTTTTTTTTTTTCCTGTTTTAGACAAACAGAACATTTAGTCTAAAACCAACAGAACAAAATATCCTTGTCGATATTTTATAGACTACTTTTGTTGTGCTAAGCATGCATTGTACAATCGCGTTCATTAATAGATTTGTTTGTGTATATTCCTGTTTCTTTCTTGGTGAAAATAAAGAAACCTCTCCAAAATATGCCCATTTCACCGTTGCAACCACTAAGCAACGTATTCACTCTCTTGTTATCTTTCGCCTTCACTATTGTAACTCTCTCCTGTACATGACCGAGAATGTTGAATATTCAAGGACTATGAAACATCAGTTTTCTAAAATGCCAAAACTTTTGAAATCTTAGTTCTGAAGAAAATAGAATAAATACAAATTGAATATAGTCTTTTCCTATTTATTTATTTTCTCCAGCAATTAGAGAAAGGTAATCTCCCTAGTGAGGGCACAGACAGCAAGAAAAACACAACAGGGCTTCTAACTGCTTGCTAATTTTCTGAATTAAAAAAGAAAGTTTGGGCTGTAGTTACAATTACAGTTCTTAAATACGGGGTCATTACTCCAGACATGTCATCATGGGTGAGCAGTGCGATTTCTGCAAGCTTGATTTTCCAAGAGAATTGACAATTTTCTGTTTGCCAACATTGCGTTAGAAATGGCTGCCAATTTCATCATGCAACAAAATTGGTATTAAAAAAAGTGTCCCCTTTAGATCTAGGAGAGCACAGCATGGCATGATATTACTTTATTGGTCGATAAAGCATGGTGATCACATAGATTTGTTGATGGGGGTTTATTCATAAACAAAGCTAAGTAAGCACGTTAAGATCATCAAATGTCAATAAAAGGTACGAACAAATTCTCTGAACCTTTGTTTTTTCCCAATAATTTTTTTTTGTGTATTTTGTTGTTTGACCTTTTTTCTTTTTATGGTATGAACATTTGTGATGTAATAAGATTTTAAAAGTTTTGGCATTTCAGAAAACTGATGTTTCATAGTCCTTGATAGAAATAAAATAGAAAATATATAAATACCAATAAAAGCAAGGTGTAATAAAGACATTCTTGTGTACTGTCTCCTTAAATTTATTTGCCATAATTGCGACACTTTTATGTCACATACAGTGATTAATATTTTGCTATTTTTTAGCTTTTTAGTTCCCAAGTTCCCGGTGTTCCGGCCGAAATTACACTTTTTAAATAAAAATACCCCTATAATACACAATCTTAATGTATTCTATTCTAAAGTTAGTCTGTAAACTAAGGTCGGTTTTGTTATTACAGCATTTTGAAAGTTTATAAACTAGCATTAGACCGTGGCCATCTTAAGTGTGGGCATCTGAAGCCAGACTGTATTACTTCCTGGATTTCAGCCTTGCAGATCTCGCACATGCTCATTGCTGTACAAGCAATGTAATAGGTTTCAGGTCAGGTTTCAATAGCAGCGGGAGTGTCAGAGGAAGTTGCCGCCCCTTATCTATGCAAACCTCCCCTCCTTCCTCTCTCCAGGAACCAGTAAATTTACTAAATAATTTGTTTCTGTGCAGATATATCTACATAACAAGATTATTTATCTATCTATCTCTTGTTATATATGTATCTTGTAGTGTGTGTGTGTGTATACATATACTAGACATGTGCGCCGTTATTAAATTAATTTTGTTTAGTTTCGTTTCGCATTATTTCGTGCCCGAAACTCAATTCGGATTCGTATGAAATACGAATTTTTGCTAGATTTGTTCACTGTTCGTAACAATTACCAACATTTATTATGATGAATTTAAAAAGCTGGGTGCTTAAAGAGGACTAAAAGTATCTGCTGTGCTCATTATGAGGGGTTCCCACCGTCCCTGTGCTGTGCTGAGTTCCTGGGTTTGCACCCCTGCTGTGCTCATTATGAGGGGTTCCCACCATCCCTGTGCTGAGTTCCTGGGTTTGTACCCCTGCTGTGCTTATTATGAGGGGTTCCCACCATCCTTGTGCTGTGCTCATTATGGGCGGTTCCCACCACCCCTGTGCTGTGCTCATTATAAGGGGTTCCCACCATCCATGTACTGTGCCCATTAGGGGTTCCCACCATCCCTGTGCTGAGTTCCTGGGTCTGTACACCTGCTGTGCCCATTATGAGGGGTTCCCACCATCCCTGTGCTGAGTTCCTCCTGCTTCCTCCTTCCCCCAGCACATTGCCACCATAACATCGTGCATCGCCCTAGCACACCACATTGCCCCCAGCACATCGCATTGAATGGCAGTTGGCACTGGCAGGTGGCACTGGCTGGTATCACTGGCTGGTGTCACTGGCTGGTGTCACTGGCTGGTGTCACTGGCTGGTGTCACTGGCTGGTGTCACTGGCAGATGGCACACTGAGCCGCTTTGTCCCTTTTCAGTTACACTATATGTAACTGAATGCAAAGACTAGCTGTCAGAAGTGATGTCGGGGGTGGGCGGGATTCCAGCCAATGATTGGGCTGCTTAAATGGGCGGGGCCACATACATGTAGCGGCCCGCCAAGATTCCATCCCATTGGCTGGTGTTTAATAGCTGCTGGCTGGGTCCCGCCCACCCTGTGTCCCGCCCACCCCAACATCACACTTAAATCTCTCAGCTCCTCTCTCTGCATTCACCATGACTATTGCCTCCTGGGATTGATGACAAACCTCTCCCAGGAGGCATTGCAAACAGGAGATGAGGTGCTGGGCCGCGGCCGCATAATACAGTGAAAAACAAAACGGTGAGTTTAAAATATATACCAATTAGTTTTAAGCCCCCAGAGCAGCTTGGGATGCAGAGGACTTAAAAAAGTGGGTGGAACTTCACTTTAAGTCCACTTTTTGCAAAAAATTGTAAATGCAGCCATATAATTTATTTTTTAAATGCTCCTTTATTAATGCTTTGCATAGGAGCCTTGAGAGCATTGAAACCACAGGTCGTGGATTATGGGTGCAATTCTCTGGCTCTTGCAGACTTTCTGCAGCCACTGGTTCATACAAAACTACGGGTACAGACCTTTGGTTACAGGGTTGGCGTACGTTTCAGTGGACTACAAGTGCAGTGAAATCGGCACACTTGTGCTCCATTAAGAACTACAAGTGTCTTTGGCGAGGTGGCAGAAGGGGGACTACTACTTTTTTCATTCATGGATTTTTCTAATTGAATGGCCAATTATATTTTGATAGGAGTGGGCGGGGGGGGGGAGCACACCCTTCTTTAATGAAGGGGGGCGGCAATTGGAAGGTGGGGGGCTGCAGACTCTAGACATGCTTTATGTTACACCCTAAATATACTCAGGTGGTGTAAGCCTTTTAAATACCCTTAGAGCCACACTGCTGCTCTCACACACAAGCAGAGGCTTTGCAGTCCAACAACCCCCCATGCATTCTGTTCCAATCAACAGTGGTCTTGCTCACTTTGGGTGTGTTGGACTGTTGGGCCCTGAACTGCTTGCTTGGGTGTGAGATCAGCAGTGTGCATTTTCAAGGTCCTGCCAACAGAGGGTTTTAACCCTTGCTGCAGCACTTGAGAATACAAAAACAAACCAAAAGGGCAGTGTCTTTATTGCTGTATATGCAGCCTGTGTGTATTGACAGTAATAAACAAAGAGGCTTCAATTGGGCTTTCAAACTACCTCATGTCTTTTTACTTTCCCATCCACTGCCAATGCATTTTGCCAAAATGTTCAAATTTCAGCAAAGCGAAAAACTGCCATTCTATACCTACCTTCCTTTAATAACGTATAATCTGCAAGAGAGCCCATCAGAACATGGAGGTACTTTAACTACTTCAGCTCTTGCACCTACAGTGCCTTGAAGAAGTATTCATAACTGTTGAAATTTTCCACATTTTGTCATGTTACAACCAAAAACTTAAATCTATTTGATTATGATTTTATATGATGGACCAACACAAAGTGGAACATAGTTGGGAAGTGGATGGAAAATTATAGTTTTCGAAATATTTTACAAATGTCAAAAGTAGGGCGTGCATTTGTATTCAGCCCCCCTGAGTCAATATTTTGTAGAACCACCTTTCACTGCAATTACAGCTGCAAGTATTTTTGGGTATGTATCTACAAGCTTTGCACATCTAGAGAGTGACATTTTTGCCCATTCTTTGCACAATGGCTCATATTGGATGCAGAGCACAAGTGAACAGCAATTTTCAAGTCTTGCCACAGATTTTTAATTGGATTTAGGTCTGGACTGACTTGGTCATAGCTAACACGTGAATATGAATTGATCTAAACCATTCTATTGTAGCTCTGGGTGTATGTTTAGGGTCATTGTCCTGTTGGAAGGTGAACCTCTGCCCCAGTCTCATGTCTTTTGTAGACTCTAACAGTTTTTCTGCTAAGATTGCCCTGTATTTGGCTCCTTTCATCTTCCCATGCACTCTGACCAGCTTCCCTGTTCTTGCTGAAGAAAAGCCTCCCCACAACATGCTTGCCACCAACATGTTTCATGGTGGGGGTGGTGTGCAGTGTTCGTTTTCCACCACACACAGTGTTTTACTTTTAGGCCAAAAAGTTACATTTGACCAAGGCACGTTCTTCTCCATGTTTGCTGTGTCCCCACATGACTTCTTACAAACTGCAAGCAGGACTCTTATGGCTTTCTTTCACCAATGACTTTCTTCTTGACACTTTTCCATAAGGCTAGATTTGTGGAGGGCACGACTAATAGTTTTCCTGTGAACAGATTCCCCCACCTGAGCTGTGGATCTCTGCAGCTCATCCAGAGTTACTATGGGCCCCTTGGCTTCCTCTCTGATTAATGCTCTCTTCTTTAGCCAGCCTGTCAGTTTAGGTAAACGGCCATGTCTTGGTAGGTTTGCAGTTGTGCCATACTCTCTCCATTTTCGGATGATGAATTGAACAGTGCTCCATGAGATGTTCGAAGCTTGGGATATTTTTTTATAACCTAACCCTGCTTTAAACTTCTCCACAACTTTTTCCCCGACCTGTCTTTTGTGTTCCTTGGCCTTCATGATGCGGTTTGTTCTCTAAGGTTCTCTAACAAACCTCTGAGGGCTTCACATAACAGCTGTATTTATATTGAGATTAAATTACACACAGGTGGACTCTATTTATTAATTAGGTGACTTTTGAAGGCAATTGGTTGCACTAGATTTTAATTAAGGGTATCGGAGTAAAGGGGGCTGAATACAAATGCATGCCACACTTTTCAGATATTTATTTGCAAAACATTTTGAAAACCATTTATCATTTTCCTTTTACTTCAGTTATGTGCCACTTTGTGTTGGTCTATCACATAAAATCCCCAATAAAATACATTAACACTTGTAACAAATTAAAGGGGTATGAATACTTTTTCAAGGCACTGTATATACCCTTTATGGACCATAATGGTTATATACCTAAGAAAAAAAATTTAATTTTATTTTATTTTTTGGGACAAATATTGTCTCGCAAAAGTTTCTATTTTCTATGTAATCTATAAAATAAGATGTATGAAAAGGGAAAATTGCAATTTTTTTTCTGTTTTGACCAGTGTTTATTTTATAAAAAAAAATATATATATTTTATTCAATATGTACTGTTTAAAAGGTTGCTGAAATGTTTTGAATACAAAGCATGTCAAAGTTATTTGCAAATGGCAAGGGGGAATTATTTTTTTTCTAATTATGCACAATATATTACATTGTATTTACACAATGACATGTGCAGACTGTCTGCAAGTATAATTTTATATAGAGCAGCTACATTATGAGTCGCTCCTGCTGTGTAATAAAAAAAATCCTGAATGTAATTTTGACAGCCAGTAATAGCGACATGGAGAGAGAGAAGCTAAAAATGAAAAAGTGCCTGCTAAAAATGTTGTAGTTTTTTTGGTCAAAATCCTCAAGTGTTTAAAATGTGATGTCCGTCGGCAGAGCAAATGCTAATGAATTGTGTCTATCCAGGTTAAATTAACTGTGGTGCCACCAATAAAACTCAATGATGGTGACAAGCTAATATGTGGTTTTGGAGGAAATGTCCAGCCAGCCAAATTGGATGAGGATGGAAGCATTTCATGTCCAGGTCTAGAAACGGTTCCATCTACAAAACGTGGACAAGGTAATGTTCACCAGAGAATTTAAACTTACATTTAAAAATTCTCAACCAAAAATAAAAAGTTCAAAACATACATTTAAACAATAGTTTTTAAATTGCATTTTGTTTTTTTACAGATTTTGTGGATGTTGCTATAACCCTTCACTTTATAAAAGACGACAATAGCGTGTTCTTTGCTAATTATTCCTATCAGTTATATAACTGTAAAGAATCGGCTTACATCTCTGAAAATGTGCCGTGAGTCATTTTGATTTATGTAGCCAAAATCGGATTGCTTTCTGCCTAGAATTTGATTTACATGGTGTATTTCTTAATTTTCAGGTGCAGTTCTTGTGTGAATGCTGAGTGGAAATGTCAGTGGGATGTAGACTCACATGAGTGTGTTGACTTTCCAAGTCCTACTCCAAACACCATCAGTATGGTAAGACTTGAAATGAATAATATGCCAGGGATGTCTCTACAGAATGTGAGGCTCTAGGCATGTGGGGCTTAAGTACATGCAATGCATTGCTGGCAAACCTTTTGGCAACATGCTAATCAAAAAGCATAACCAAGCCCCAAAGTACTGAAAGATCAAAATAGTGCCTGTCCATATATTTCCTTCACAAATAGTGAGCTCCTCTTGGTAAAAACATCTTCAGCATTATATCCTAACCACGGGATAACCCCCTCTTAACATGTTTCGACCAAAGTAGTAGACAATCATTCCCGGCAATCAGCAGTGTACCATCAAAATATCAACCTAATAGCAATGTTTTCAGGGGTAAAAGTATATAGCGATTCTTTGTGTGGTTTCATGGTGGGGATGACTACAACATCATCACACCTGGCACTGCCAGCAGTATGACATTTAAAAAAAATACTCGTATCATGCTGGCAGATCATTCAGGCCTGTTGTGGAGAGACTTCATTCAAGCAAGTAACCCTATACAGTATATGCCCTTGTTTCTCATGTAGGTCCATATTCAAACTTCCCCACAATGAAACTCTGAGGTTGACTTACTAAAGGTAAATATACTATGCGCTGCAAGTGCACTTGTTCCAGATCTGAGCTTTGCTGATTTCTATCATCCCATCTTGTGCAGTGCAAGCAAATATGCAGTTTTTGTTTTCCTTGCATGTGATTAAGTATTCTTTGCAAAGTAAAGCTTTACCTAATTTACTGAACTCTGGAGCAAGTGCTCTTGCAACGCATAGTATATTTGCCTTTAGTAAATTGACCCCTCTGTATATCTACCTTTTCTTTCCCCTTGCAGCCATACATCTACCTCCCCCATGTAGTACTGTAGTCACTTTCTCAACCCTATATCCACCTCTCAAGCGTCAAGGCTAAGCGCTTCTTCAAATTAAAGGCAGAAAAGGAACATTTTTGCTTGTATGAAAGCTGAAGTTATAGTAGAGCAAAGGTTGTTTTGCTCTACTAAAAATAAAAATTGGGATAGAATAAGGAAGAGTTAAAACCCTGTCAATTTTTTGCATGCGTGTCCCTTTGGGGAGATTTGTCTTCACTTTCTGTCACATAGGCAATTGGGAAGTGGGAGGGAATCCCTGTCTGTCACCAGAAATAGTTTCCACATTGCAAGATTACCCCTCTACTCTTGTTCTTTTCACTCTTGGTAATGATTGTCACCAGCACAAAATAGAGGGGTGAATTTATTTAACAGGGACACAGACAGCAATAGAAACACTGCAGGTGTTCTGATCTCCTTCCACGCTGCCCCTTAGCCAAAACAGGAAGTTAGAGTAAATCCCTGCAAATTAAGGGAATCTCTTGGGGACCCCCTGGTCATCAGAACTAGGGTCTTAATTGAACGGTTTTTCCTCTTACTTTTCTGGAGAAAACCCCAAAATGTTCTTTTACTTTCTCGTTTAATGGTAAACAGGAGAAATAGAGAGATAATGTGGACACAGACGGCAATTAAATGGTTTGTAAACCCTCAAGGTGTTTCCCCTTAATGCATTAATAAAAAAATTGCCTTTAGTTCTACTTTAATGTTGGAAGTTAACAACATCAATATGTTGTCTGCAGATTCCTTCCGTTTGTTTGGCCATTACTGTAGTATGCAATTTTAATGGGATGATTTACATAATTTGTATACCCATGGTAGTATTTTATGGGTATAGATAGACGGGGAGGTGGATTTTTACCTCCTATTATTCAGCTGTTGTGACTATAGCCCTGTGCACACATGCTGAATGCCGGACGACATCGATATTCAATAAAAAAACTTTGACATTCGGCCCGGCCAGCTTCTGTCGGACATGCATCCAGGAAAAAACACTGGGTTAAATTGAAAAAAACTGTGTGTGTACCAGGGTTTAGTTTAAATAGTAGAAAATCAAATTGTCTTACATAGGCTATTCACAGCATATAAGTAAATCACTGCAGAATACCTGATCTACAGCTACTACTGTCTGCTTATTTTCTGCAAAGAAAAGTTTTTGGGGCACTGCCTTTCAATCTGGTGCTAAATTGACACATGTGTGATGTATTGCTTTTTCTAAGCACAATAAGGTTTTACATTATAGTATAGGCAGTGTATAAATTTACCAGACATTCACATATTTACAAAGCACTCTTGATTGTATCCTACATCTGGTTAATAAAGGCAGTACAGATTTAATAAATCTGATTACCTTGTTGATCCAGTTTGCTTAAGCTAAATGGCAATTTGCTGTGCAGCTTCGATCGTTAAGTAGTCCTAATTGATTTTTCTGAGTGCTGAAATTGAACCAGTACAGCCTGCTTGAACATAGGGAAGTGAGTGAGCAGGTGGGACCTGCACATTTATTTATTTTTTTTCGTTCATGTGGTTCCTATTTTTAGTAAAGGTCTTTTTTTTAATTTTTATTTTATTTATTTTTTCAGTGCATTTATATATTTAAAGGAAAAGAGACTGCGCTGTAAATCCAAACATAAATATAAATAAATGTAGTGACTCGTACCCAATCAACAATTGGATGAAAATTAGATACTGATGAGACCATCAATGAAACTTTACAGTGTGTGTCATGTTAAAACAAACAAAATAAGTCCAATGGCAGCAATGATGAAAATCCTGATTATGTGACTTTCAAGGACAGGTCCGCGATTGTAAGAGTGATGGGAAGGACCTATTGTGCCACCTAATAACACACGTGCACCTCCACCAGATAAAGGGCCTGCTTACCAGAAAAAAGGCTATATAAAGCCTATCAACCGGTCAAACTCCTGGGCAACATTGGTTTTTATTGCTTTTCACAAGTCAGATGTTTTTAAGTATATCTGCCTTTATTTTATTAAATGCATACATACAGTATAATGCTATGCAAGTGCTTTCCTTTTTTGGAATACGAATGAGGATTCTGCGGTTACTGAGGTGATCCCCATTCAGTCTGGTTTTACTATACTTACCTTCTTTTGGTGTGAACAACATTGCCCAGGAGTTTGACTGATTGATGGGCTTTATATAGCCTTTTTTCTGGTAAGCAGGCCCTTTATCTGGTGGAGGTGCACGTGTGTTATTGGGTGGCACAATAGGTCATTCTCATCACTCTTACCATTGCGGACCTGCCTTTGAAAGTCGCATATTTAGGATTTTCATCATTGCTGCCATTGGACTTATTTTGTTTGTTTTAACACGACAAACACTGTAAAGTTTTATTGATGGTCTCACCACGGATTTATTGAGTGTCTAATTTTCATCCAATTGTTAATTGGGTACTAGTCGCTACATTTCTTTGTATTTATGTTTGATTTTTGATGTGCTGTCTCACATTTCAAAACTGCAGCTTTTTATATGCAATCATGGCACTTACCACATTGTTAAGTGCATTTTATTTAATTATTTATCACGGTGTCCAGTCACCATTAGGGAGCGCGGTATTTTCCTTCTTTTTTCTGCATTTATATATTTGTCTGTTTTTCCTCCAAACATATATATTATATTTATTTACAATAGATGTTTAGGCATACATGGGTGTTTTATAGTATTATCGGCGTTATGCAAGAAATTTCACACAGAGACATGAATAAAGTGTCTCAATACATGATGTCCTGCAATTCATGTTTGTCAGAAGGTGCATTGGGCAGCTTATAAAACGTGCTTGTAACGTGTGTTTCTCCAAGTGTGAAGGGGCCCATACTTTGTTTTAATTAAATCTTGCATGCTAAAATGTGTACAAGTTTGTTTACTTGTCAGAAACCAATTCCTACCTTAAATTGGTTTATTTGTGTATAGCCATAAGTGCATACCCAAAACTTTTTTGTTTTGGATAAAATAAAGAGGTTAAAATCCCTGTCATTATTCTATCTAATGCTAGCCAATGCTCTGTTAGAGAGATTTTCCTCACTTTTGGTTTCGAGGGAGTGAGGCAAAATCTGCAACAGGAAAACATAAAAATACGTAATTTCTAGCTGTCCTTAACCTTCAAACAGCATTTGCTAGAGAGGCTTCCTCTGCTGGGGAAAACTAGACAAGAAGTAAAGGAATCTCTTCAACAGAGCCTATGATGTAAATAAAACTTGAGGAGTTCTCTTTCCCCACTTTATCCAAAACTAAAAATAAGTTTGTGCTATAGATACACTAATATGTCTTTGGGTCTTGTGCCACCACCATCGCTATTCAGTGACGTATGTATGTTTGTTTTTGTAAGCAATAATTATCTCTTGATTTTGCATCAATTCTAGAGTTGTAATTTGTTTTTTAGGATGGTAACTGTCCACAGTTTTATGACCCGAAGCCACAATTTATCCCAATGAATAGGGAGACTACCATCACTTTTAGTGGGATGAATCTTGACCTTTTGCAGGTAATTGCATGACACTTCAGTCTTTTCCATCTAAAGATGTTTCCCTTTGTTTTGAATTTCCCCTCACGTTCTGTCCTATCATGTGTTTTTTTTTTTTTTTCCTCTCACTTTAATCCTTTCTGAGCATGCATTAGATTTAAAGTGTTGAGTCAGGGGGATCAAGGTTAGTGCCTGAACCTGTTACACAGAAATCTGGAAAAGTTATTTTAGCACCTGGACACAGATATTTCACTTGTCATACTATACAGAATTGTTTGTCTCAAAGAGTATTTGGTTTCATTTTGGTGTATGGTCCATAAATAACCACTGATGCAAATCATGCCGTTGTATGTTTAGGTGGCTGTATCTTCTATGTTTAATGCTGTCTCAGTTTCTCATAAACTTTTTCTTCTTTTTTTTTTTTTTTTATCTTTTAGTCCGAAACCTTTGCTGCTGGTAATGATAATCTAAAGCTGAGGTCCTTTGTACAAAAAGAAGGTGACACATTCTCACTCACCCTTCCACCGGTATGTGTATGAATTATGATTTATCCTTCGTGTAGCACTCTGTGGAATATTATTTTTCCATTAATAAAAAACAGTGGCACTTTAAAATCTAAATATCCTGATACCATATCCAACTAATGACAGTAACAGTCAAGACAACAATTCTTACTAAAAGTGATTTTTTCTCTGGATCAGCTAAGTAGTCCCCTTACTTGTGTTTAAGTACAAAAGCACTGTGGCACGTTTCAGCTTTTTATTTGTCAGGTAACTAAAATTTGCATATAACATGTGAACCGGAATGACTTGCAATGGAGCCAGTTCACACATGTCCAGGGTGGCGGCGGCTCGTTTTTAAAGGGCCCTGTGCAATTTTAGGTTTGGTTCAGGTTCAAATCCAAGTAAAAATTTGCATCTGAATCACCCCAGTACCGGGGAACACAACTGATCTGAAATCCAAAAACTGACTGCAAACCACAGCCAGACATGTGTGAACCCAGCCTTAAAGGATGTCCAACTAAGGGACGTAGCTTCGCCTTGCCATATAACATCACACCAACGCTGTTAGTGTATTCCCCACTTAGACACCAAGCTAACTTTTATAAATGGTTGTTATATAAACCTTGCTATGTGACTTTTTTGCGATATATATGTTACATACCTGACCACATTATTTTTATTTTTGTATTGAAAAGTAAATAAACGCATTCAAACAGAGAACAATGGGTAGTAACTTATAGAAATTAGCTTTTTCACATAAATCTGATATCTTAAAAATACATTTAGGACTAGCAGGTGGGGATTACAATATGAATGACTGCTTTTTATTATTTTGAGAATGGCAGACCAAAAGTCTGTACCAGGTCCAGTGCTGGACATATTTGTCCTCTTATTCCACTTTTAGAAAAATATTATGAACAATTTGTAATTTGCCTTTTCTGGAGGAAGAAAAACACTAAACTGCTAGCTAAGCCTGAAAATGGAAAAAGATTAAGAAATGTTTTAAAAATATAGCCAATTACATTGCCTCACAGCACTTCGCTATTATAGTGTATAGAAGATTATAGACGGCCATAAGCATTTTGTTTTTTTGTTGACAACACCAGTTTAAATACTATGTTTGCTGTCATTCTACACTCCCTCTGCAATTTGTGAAATACAAAAACAGCCTCACAATCTAAATTAGCTGGTAAGCAGCTCCTCACTGCATGTGAGCACCACAAACCAAAAGCACTTTAGAATTCGTATTTAATATTTGAAGCAAACTCACCCATCTATCCATGTCTCTATGCTTTATTTTGTTGAAAAATCACTTTGAAAAACACCCCCTAGCTTTTCTGGCTGTGGCCATTTTGCGTAAGGGCAGATGATTAATTTTCTTCCTGGACTCCATCTGCCCTTCTCTTAAACATGCATGCAGGAGAGTGTCCTTAGCTAAGAGAACTCCTCCTCCCCCTCCAGAAGTCTTTAGTGATGTATGACATCATTTGCCTAGGCAGGAAACCAGAAAGTAACTGAAGAAATTTAAACATTTTTTTTTTTTAAAGTGACTATAATATACTTTCCTATATATTTACTAGCAGCATGAGAACCACTTCCCGCCCGCCATATAACAGAATGACATGCGCAAAGTTCTCATGACTGGACATCATATGACATCCAGCAGGATAAGCCTTGATGCGCACGCCCACGGGGGGTGCGCATCGCAGCAATCGTTAGTGTGGTGTGTCAGTCTGAACCACCGTATCACTGATCTCGGTAAAGAGCCTCTGATGTAGGCTCTTTACCATGTGATCAGCTGTGTTCAATCACAGCGTAAACAGGAAGAGCCATGTATTGGCTTGTCGTCCACTCGCGCTGGCAGACGCAAGTAGAGGAGAGCTGATCAGCTGTTCTCCTGACATGGGGGGGGTCTGCGCTGATTGGATATCAGTGCAGCCCCCTGAGGATGCCCACCCAGGGTTGCCTGGTTTGGGAATTGTTGCCCATTAGTAATTCCTGCCAGTGCCTCCTCATCAGTACTGCCTATAAGTGCCCATCAGTGCGGCCTTTCAGTGCCACCTAATGAGTGCCCATCAGTGCTGCATATGAGTGCCCATCAATGCCATCTCATTAGTGCAACCTTATCAGTGCCCAACAGTGCTGCCTTATCAGTGCACAAAAACAAATAACTTTTTCTTTTTTTTTTTTTTTTAGTTTAGCAAAAAAAAAAAACTGTGGTGATTAAATACCACCAAAAAAAAGCTCTGTTTGTGGGAAGAAAATTATAACAATTTTGTTTGGGTACAGTGTTGCATGACTGCGCAACTGTTGTTCAAAGTGTGACAGCGCTGAAAGCTGGTCTGGGCATTAAGGGGGGAAAGTGCCCTGTATTGAAGTGGTTAAAGATCATCTGTGGCTTGTGCATGTGTCCAGAATTAAAGCTGGACTCCACCTTTTTATACACCTTAGTTTCTTTGGGCCAAGCTGGCCAAACACAAGTCAGAGTGGTGTAAAGCAGAGTTTATTTTCTTTCTCTCTCTCTCTAGTTCTCAATTCAAGATAAAGAGATTATCCCTCTGGATATATTCATTTTAAACAAAGAGACTGACAAGAAGGTTGATAGCAAGCTGAATGGTATGATTTTTTTTTTTATATGTTTCTCATCATTGCAGTGTGGATTTTTTTATGTGAAATTTGTCAAGCATTGGATTTCCTAATTCCATAACAAAGTGAATTCACAGTAATATGTACAGAGAATGCTGGCCATTGCTAACCCATTTCTATAAAACATTTAGTGGTCAGGCTGTTGCTTTTCCAAATTTTTGAGAGCCAGGGGCCCTAATCTGCTTAATTGTTCTCGGACTGTTACTCAGTACTACAACTGGACCAGAATAATATCCAGGGAGTTGGTATCTTAGAGCGTGAGGTCAACTCTGGTAGCCTCCATACTTCATCAGTACAGCATTGCATTAAGTCTCATACAAACAGGGCATTAATCGAGCTCCTCTAAAAGCCTTTCCTCCTTGCATTAGTGTTTTGGCAAGTTTGACGTGTATAAATGCATCCAGACACGTTTAGATGCATTAAGCACTTGAGTCTTTATTTCATTGGCCAGCATAATATTTTTTTACTACCCATTAAAACGAGTTCATGCTAGAGCATGTGTGATACGCCTAACGTTAACGCATATTTATGCATGTGAAGCGTTTCTTCTGCCAAAATGCTGCTCCCATGGAGAGGCGCTGGCAGTGGAGGTGCCCATTTTTAATGCTCATTATGCATTGGAATAACTTGGTAGTTCTAAAGGCTCTTTGCATTACGATAAAAAGTCTTCTGTGTGCAGCAGCCCCCCACCCCCCCCCCCCCCCCCCCGCGGCTGGGCTTCTTAAAGGAGACGTAACTGTACGTCCATATGCCCAGCCGTGTCATTCTGCCGACATTGTCGTGCAACGGTCCTTGGGGAGCATCCGTGTTCAACACGTTACTGCCCCTTGTGTGAGCATATGAAGAAAATAAAACATGTTACTACATGCACATAGTTAAATGCCACTAAGAAATTGTAGCATTTTTAAGGACCTTGTGATTGATGAGCGTTATTATTTAAAAATATCTAATGTTTCTCTTTTAGCTAATCATTGTTTTTCTTTTTTTTTTCCTAGTAAAATTATACAATTGTTTTTTTGGAAGAAATGACTGTAGCTTGTGCCTGGCCGCTAATGTGGAATATGACTGTGCCTGGTGTGACAACAAATGTGCTTATAAACCTACGTGCAATAATTCACCTGCTTCAGAATGTCCTGCTCCCGTCATCACAGATGTAAGGTTTCAAAACATTTCCTTTTTTTTATTTGTACAATGTTCTTCACTAGTGATATCCCGCAAGTATTGATATACCCCTTGCTGAGCTCCCATGCACTAAGACACCCTTGCACATATTTATAGCTTTTTCTCTTTATGTATTAGAGCAATCATTCTCAACCAGGGTTCTGTGGTACCCCTGGGTTCTCCTCTACAAATTGATAGGGGTTCCTTGAACTGTGGCTGGTTGACCTCAGATTTTATGGTTCCTGTTTGGTTCTAAGACCAACACTGCTTGGCTGAGCCAGGTGCATGTGGACACCAGTGACTTTTTAGTTGTCTGTAAATGTGAAATTCTGACTGCCCCTGTAAGGAGACATTCTTTTCACTGACTAGCGATGTAAGGGGACATTTTTTATCACGGACTAGCGATGTAAGGGGACATTTTTTATCACGGACTAGCAAAGACAATTTCTCACTGGCTACCAGTGTAAGATGGCATCCTTCCCACTGACCACCAGGAAAGTTTTTCCTACTAACTGTCAATGTAAGGGACAATGTTCCCAATCACCTCCTGTGTAAGGGGCATTACTCTTGCTAAACTCCAGTAAAGTAGGGTTGCGCTGATACCGATATACTGATATTTTGAATATTATCCTGATGCATTAAAAAAACAATTGTTTTGCAATAAGTTAGACTTTAAGCATGTTAAAGTGAATTGGCAGCCCATTTATTTTGGATCATCTGCCTTAACACAACACGTTGGCACACAACATAATACATATTAATGCATTGCAAAGAATCCCTTAGTTTGTTTATAGCTGAGCAAGCGGATAAGAATGGTACAGATCCGTACGTGGGAAAGGGCCCTTAAAGGGGTTGTAAGGGAAACATTACCTTTACCTCAGTGTGGTCCTCCTTCACTTACCTCATCCTTCGATTTTTCTTTTAAATGTCCTTATTTCTTATGAGAAATGCTCATTTCCTGTTCTTCTGTCTGTAACTCACCACCGTAATGCGAGGCTTTCTCCCTGGTGTGGAGAAAGCCTCTTGAGGGGGCGAGCAGGAGTGTCAGGATGCCCACTAACACACAGCTCCTTTCTCTATCTGCAAAGTAGAGAGTGTCCTGACTTGCCTGCTCACCCCCTCCCTCCTCAAGAGGCTTTCTCCACACCAGGAAGAAAGCCTCGCGTTACGGTGGTGAGTTAGACAAAATAACAGGAAGTGAGCATTTCTCAGAAGAAATAAGCACATTTAAAAGCAAAATGGAAGGATGAGGTAAGTGAAGGAGGACTGTACTAAGAAAGCTATTTAGGGGGAAAAAAAATTCCTTTACAACCCCTTTAATGCTAGTCCTTTTACCTGGGGCTATTCTACACTAAACAACATAAACACAACAAATTAAGCTTATTATTTTTGTTATCAAGCAGTTTTTCTTTTTTTTTTCTTTAAACTCTGCTGTGCGTTCCTTGGTTTACATTTAATCAATATTGTTTCTTGGCAATAAGTTAAAAGAAAATGTTGAATGACTGCAGTCTCCTCGCCTGTTACTGTACTCATTAGAAAGCAGAGCTAGTACAATATATAAATGATTATCCTCATCTGCAGTGGTTATAATGCATACCACCACACTTGGCATGCTGTTTGATGATTGATGCTTGTCAATTGCCTTGTGGATCAGTGAAGATGAAATGTCCTTATATTCTCTTAAAAGATTTTTTCACTTAATGCTGGTATGATAAATGTCAGTCATTGTGAATTTGATATTGCCCTACATCATATGTAAGTATATATAGCTTTTCTCAGATCAAGTACCATGACATTTATGTATGGATTGAATTGGTGGAACAAGGTTAAATGTTTACACTTAATATCAGAGTAGAATTTTTTTTCTTTTTTCTACACTTGTTGCCCACAAGCCATAGATATTGTTGTTTAAGGCTTCATGCACACTGGATGTTTTCACAGCTGCTGTTTCAGACAACTTATTTTTTTCTGCATTCAGTAAACTCCCCTGCATGTTATCATATGTGTCCATGCACACACAGGCTGTTATGAGTGTTTTTGGCCAGAACAAGTGGATTTTAAGAGTTTTTCAGCTGTAAAAATGCTCAAACTCTGATAAAAGCTTAACGCCAACAAAATGCTGAAAAACACCGCGTTTTTGAGCCATAAGCTTTTATGGGAGTTTAGTTTTGCTAAAAAAAAAGCTACAGCAAAAACACTACTACAGCTTTCTACAGTTAAAGCTACTGGCATTTTTATACAGTCCATTGTGCATGAGGCTTTAGTATCAGCATAAATAAATATTTAGTTGCGAGCTCATGCTTTTGGTATTTAATTTTTTTTTTTTTTTTTTTTAACTAATTGACATTGTTTTTCCCTCCATTGCAATGGAGTCTTCGGTTTAGGGCCATGTGATGCTCTATATTAAGTGGTCCACTTTGCGTTTCTAATCAAAGTCTTGAAGGCAATATCTCTAGTCATATACCTCATGCTAACTTCCTCTCAGCCGTCCAGACTTTAATCTTGTAAAACAGTGACTCCTATGGTTCTGCCAAGTGAATATAACATTAGGATTAACTATCGACTTCCAAGCAAACATGTTGCTGAGAAAAAATGCATATCTCAGGAGAAAAGGCTAGGCCTGCCTTGCGCTTGAGGCAACATGTAGAAAGTAGACAGAATTTAGTTGGCTGAAGCTGTCTCAGCAAGAGCTTTAAAACGTGCCTGAATTTTAGAGAAACTCATTCCCACATGACGTATCCCAAACAGTGATCAATATGAATATTGACAGATAAATGTACACAGAATGTGAAGCAGTTTTTTTAATTGCAGAATTTTTCTATGTACAGTATGTCTGGGAAGGAGCCGTTCTGTTTCTTGGTGTCTGTGTGATTTTGGAACCAGAATTTAGAATTTGCTGTGGTTGTCTGCTAGTGGTGAAATGACATTCATTTAGCCTGTGTTCTTTTGTTTTTCTCTCTAATTGATTTTCCTTTTTAGTTCCAGCCAAAAGCTGCACCTTTGAATGGAGGCATATTGCTGACTATAACAGGCTCTAATTTGGGGGTAAAATCTGAGGATATAGGACAAATTTTGGTAGCAGGTGTGGATTGCACATTTAAGCCTGACATGTACGCTGTTTCTACCAGGTAAATTTTTCAACAAATGATTTATATTCTTTCTTTAGATGGCAATGATTTCACATGTTTTTAATATCAGTGTTGCACATTTAAAAATCGCAAGACATTTCTGGATATGGTACTCTTACTGATTTTAATTAGTGGGTTGACATCCGACACTCTCGCGAGAAATGTTTTAGGATGCCTAATCACTCTACATCACTGTGCTATGAAATAGATCATATTTGGGAAATGCCATAGGTGTGAGTTAGAGCCACATCGGAGATCTAAATTCCATCCTTGCCATCCATTTTGTTGGTTAACAAAAATAGCTTTGCTTTGTACCTTACACTGATAAAGTGCAGCTTACCAAGTTGCTGCCTATGAAAATTTGTAGGTCCAGGGTACCTAACAGGGTAATGTTTAAAGAGCACCTGTCCCAAATAGCATCTGTAATGAACCAAATCTCCTTTCTTGAGTTGTTACCCTAGTGCAAGTTACTTGACTTCTCTCTGTCTAATTAAAAGTGTAAATCTGACCAAAAATAGATAGAATTTCAAACAAATTCTTAAGAAAGGTCTCAGGAAAATTTTGTACGAAAGTTCTTAGAAAATGTAAATGTCTTTGGAAAGATTTTGTTTGCTTTTACCATTTGATTTTGAGAGAAATGGACTTCATGGAACGAAAACCACATACACTGTTAAAAGTTCAATCAAGAAAAATATCCCATCCTGCTCCTTCAAATTTTCCTGTCACTGTGGTTGAAAACGAATGTTAATGTGACCCCACTAATGATTAGAAAAACTAACAAACTTTCTAAGAATGTTAATATCCATCTATGGACCGCTTTAAGGTGAGTACACACTCTTTAAAAAATCATCCGGTAAAACCGGTCGACTTTCAGGCAGCATCCTTTCGGAGAAGCTTCAGTATGTCACAGTACAAGTTGGCATTCACGTTTCCCTCAATGAACCGTAGCTCCCCAGTGCCGGCAGCACTTATGCAGCCCCAGACCATGACACTCCCACCACCATGTAATGGCAGCAATCAATGTTTTTTAGTGGGATTGCGATGGACAAATCGGATACTAAGACCCCTTTCACACTGAGGCGCTATGGAGGCTATAATGCTAAAAATAGTACTTGAAAAGCGAACTGAAAGAGCCGCTGCTGTCTCTCTCCCATGTAAAAGCCCCGAGGTGGTTTTAACCCTTTCTCGGCCACTAGCGGGGGGGTTAAAAGTGCCCCGCTAGCGGCCGAATAGCGCAGCTAAAAATTGTTTTGGGACCAGTGACACCAATACAGTGATCAGTGCTAAAAACAAAAATGCACTGTCACTGTACTAATGACACTTGCAGGGAAGGGGTTAATGGGTGCAATCAAAGGGTTAGGGTGAGTGCTTTATAACTGTGTGGGGGATACCTTGACTGGGGAAAGACAGAGGTCTTCGTTCCTGCTTAGCAGGAACACAAGATCTCCATCTTTCCCCCTCACAGAATAGGGATCTGCCTTGTTTACATAGGCAGACTGCCATTCTACCTCCCCCTCACAACAATTGCGAGGCACCAGCGAACATTGGGTCCATCGGACCCGCTGATTGGCTCCCACTGTGTCCAATCACAGCAGAAGCAGGTCGCTAGCGGCTTGCACCCCAGACACAGTGCATGAAATTACGTACACGTATTTGATTTTGCACAGGAAGACCGTCCTGACGCAGGATATCTGCGTGGGGCGGTCCAGAAGTGGTCAGTGTAGCTAAAATGTTGAAGCAGTAGAATTTGGGTATTTCCTTTCTAGTAAGATTCTGTGAGAAATGTGTCAGAAAAAGGCCTGAATAATTGTTTTTTTGCAGTCTTCATTTCTGATAGGAATAACTTAACAACATTTCATGGTGTGAGACACTACACAGGTCTGAAAGCTGGCATCTCTAAATGTGGAAATTTCCCGTCTCTCACTGTAGTATTTGTGTGCTTAATGAGCTGGTTGTAATAAATAGACTTTAACTTAGTTCCTTTATGCCAGACTTGAAATATAAAAGTATTGATCATGTCTGCTGTAGGCTGATGTGATATCCACAGCAGTGCCAGGATTTAACATAGTACGTGTGAGCACTATGTGGAGCAGGTCCTGCTTGTTATTAGGCCTTGATGCTTTCATAGGGTGATCTGTTCATTTTGAGGGCATTGATATTTCAGTCTTTTGACAGATCACGTTATGAATTTACCATACAATGGCATATTTTGTGCCACTGTCACACCTAACGTGTTGAAATGTTGATCTTTCATTAAAGATGAACTCTGATAAACTAAAGACCTCTTTTGCTGTAGGGCTGTGTTTTCACTGCAAATGTTAACTGCTTGTTTATTCCCAGGGGACCTCAAAAAGCACTTTTACTTACCTGTAAAAGAGAATTAGTAAAGTGTTCATTATCAATAGATTTCATCCAGGTCAGAGACTTAGGCCAGTGTTTTATGAACCTTTGTCCAGTCGGGGCACCCTTGAAAAGTATTTTTTTTCTGAGGGACCCCTGTACAAGACTTGGTTGGCGTTATTGTGTGTCTCAGAACATGCACAAAATCATGCTTGTTCCTGACAGACCATTGCTCTAGGGTTGCCATTAATTCTTAATGGTACCCCAAACATTGACAAACATGGGGTGCGGCGCAATTTAAAAAAAGGCCCGGACCACTTTCCCTGCATTTCTGCGGGTAGGGAAGCCCAATGAAATGAATAGGCTGCCCTACTACAAGGAGCACACATCCACACAGATGTGAACTAAGGGCTGGTTCACACGTCAGGTTGGAGGGGCGGTAAAACCACATAGGCAGAGGCAGCAGCTTGGGGTGTATACATGCTGTGGCTGCAGCTGGAGGTATTGTCTGAGTTTCCAGGTGGGGGGCTGAGGTTAAACTATGCAGAGCTTGGTGAAGGGGAGGCTTGGGAGCTAATTGGAGGGAAAGAACACACCCCTCTACATACAGGAATAGAACTGAGGCTGTCAATCACAGGCTGTGTGCTGGAACTTCCTCCCCCGTCACCTTTTTACCTCTTGGTATCAGGTAAACTCCCTAGAAGTGACTCATGCTGATTACAGAGAAAGGAGGTGGCTCAGACAGAAATTATACTTGTCTTGGCTAAGACAATTGCACACTATAGAAGGATATGTTTTGCTCAAATTTAATGTCCGAGGGTTAAAATCATTTTAATGCAGGATAGCCTAAAGTTGGCAATAGACAGATTAAAATGTGGCTGGTTCCACAAGAATCAGCTGAATTTTTGTACATCATTCGATCGATGGCTTTTTTTTTTTTTTTTTTTTTACTATCACTGCTGCTGGCGATAGCCTGCAGCAGTGATCATTGTATGCTGATGGCGGGGAAACCTCCCACTGTCCAGAATGATGGGTAAGTGAAAGGATTTTCTTCAAGTTGAATGAAAGAAATTTGCATAATGTACAGTATGGCCTACCTAAGGCTAGGACAGTTGAATCTCTTTGCTATGTTGACAGTCATCACTTTTACAGCATCCTACAATAAAGGTGTAGCTAATGAGATAACGGCCATCCAAGTTAAATCTTTTAGTAGTGGAAATATTTAGTCACTTGTGTAGCCCTAGGTTTAAAATGTATTTTGTAGTGATCATGTCTTTGGAGAGCTTACATAGCTTACATAGCTCTGTTGGCGATCATGTGTCCACAAGGCTAATGCTCAGCACAATGCCACATGGTGACAACATTAATCTAAGCTCTTGCTTAAATTAGCAGTCTCTAGTACTAAATGATCAATTTCATCTTTTGCATCATTATGATGGGATAGAAATGTATTGTGCTGCATTTTTAACGATCGTCTGTTGTGCATAGGGTTGTATGTGAGGTGGGACGAGCGGCTAATGAAAAAGCGGGAAACATTCAGATACAAGTGAAAGGGAAGGAAGGAGTGTCACCGGACATTCTTACATTTACATACCAGGTCAGTAAAAAAAAAATATTTTCATTGCAATAGACGGTGTGGTCACTGTACTGCTCAGAAGGAGCGCTGAAGGGAACCTCTTTGAAAGAGAACTTGTGGTAAAAAGAAATTCCTGTGCTGATTTATTTTTTGCCTACCTGGCTGTCGTGGTTTAGTGGCTTTATTACTTTGTCACTCACATGGACTTGGTATGCATACCAGAAATGTATTCAAAGTATTGAAGCCAGAGACCACAAGACAAGTACATTGTTCAACAGGTCAATCCACATATTGTTCTCAGTAGAGGTTATTGTTACCTATTTAATACATAGTTAAAAGCACAGCTGTTGGATGAATGATTTAGTCAGCCAACTGACTTAGAATAGGATCAAATAGGGTCCATTTTCAGAAATCGATTTACTGAAGTGTGTTAACACTAACATGGGCTGCCATAAGACAGATCATTTGTTTAAATGGGCTGCCTAGAACACTGCAAATAACTAAAAATCATGCATGTGTGATGTGCTGGAAAAGTGCATTGGGGTGCCACTCAGAATGAATGGTAACATGTTGCACTGACACGTGTAAAGCATGTTACACGTGCTTATTAACGCAGCACACTGGTGTGAATGTTACTCAACTGCAGTTGTCTAAAGAAACTAAAATCATGGAGAAATGTCTCTAAAATAATAATCCAAACATGGACAAACTGCATTGGTGGAGTGAGTCACTAAATACCACATAACTGAACCAGCCAATCCTAAACGAAGTGTCAACTAAATGTATGTCATGAGATTCAAAGTGCTGGGTTTTATGGAATGTATTCAAGTGTGTGTTTGTGTGTATATATAAAGGTGCCATCTTCAAATTTAATAAAAGTATAGTGTATAATTCAATTTTATAGTTATGGAAAGCCTCCGCTGATAAGCTTTTTATTGATGAACAACAATGCTTTTCTGATTTGTGACAATGCTCAGGAAAATGACAGGTTATAATGCCGTAGGGCCTAGTCTGTGATGCTTATGGCTCAGCTTCTGTGATCCTTCCCTAGTTCCTATCATAACTAGAGGCAATGTAAATGCGTTGTAGACTGATGCTGACACCGCTGGATAAGCTCCTTCCGATCTAAGCTCTGTGCTTCCTTTGTGTCAGAGGATAGTGTCAGCTTCAAATAGAGGGGTACCAACAAGCTGTCGACTTTTCTTGGCTCTCTTCCTAGTGCATACAGGAAGTGTGGAATTTTTGATGCTCTCTGGCACGGTAGCTCCAGATCAAAGCTGACATCTGCCCTTTTGGGACTCCAAGAAGCTTCTGTTTGCTTCTTCTTTCATTTATGGAATACATTAATGAGGATGCTTTATACAAATTCTAAGTTATCCACAGAATACATATTTCTCCAGGGGAAAAAAAGTGGCATTGCTAAGGTTGGAAGTCAACGCAGCAGTCTATAAAAACCAAGGCAATGCATGTTAAACTTTGATTGCTTTTGGATACACACAAGTTCACCACAAACCACATCTCCTCTGTTTCCTGTTTTGCTACAATACCTGGTCCTTATGATTTTATGCCAGCAACACAGCTAGTAAACACACTAGGAATGCCAGGCTGGAGTAGGTGATTTTTTTGAAGTCTTTGTATGCTAATCTATAGCCTACATTGCAGTGGCAGCTGGTGGTATTTTTTGTGCTTGCCCTATTTTGAAGCCCCGATTAGACCCGCTTAAAAAAAAAAACCTCTCCACATTAAAATCCATGTGCCCAGCATCCTGAAAGGGTCTGGGCACATGTATAGAGGGGTGGCGGCACCCGTGTACCCTTAATGTAGCCCCTGCTACATTGTTTTTGGAGGCATTAGTGAATTTTTTCAAAATAAATATAATAATCTAAAAGTCATATGAAAGGCTTAGTATGGTGGAACACTTTTAGTAGGTAAACCGTTAATGTTATAGAGGTCTATATTGCAGGGCAAAAAAAGGGACCACTGGGGAGGAAAAGGACAGAAAGATTTGGTTCCAAGTAAGGGTTAGTTAGGAGCTATGATGTTATAACGCATGACACTCAATATATCTATGGGGAAGGTTCACTCTCGTTCCTTGTCCTAGTGACTGGCACTGAAAGTTGGGGGAAAATCTCAAATTTTAAGTTGTAACCAAACCAGAAATGTTTTTTTTCTCACTTCCTGTTAACTCTACGATAGGTAAAAGAACAGCTCCCTGGTAAGAGAAAAAACACAAGGGCTTTAACTATCCTCTACTCCATGGGTCTTCAAACTACGGCCCTCCAGTTGTTCAGGAACTACATTTCCCATCATGCCTAGTCATGTCTGTGAATGTCAGTGTGTTCCAATGCCTCATGAGATGTGTAGTTCTACAACAGCTGGAGGGCCGTAGTTTGAGGATCCCTGCTCTACTCCATCCAAAATGGCCAAAAAATTATAATCGCAGTGCATGTCATATGTGAAGTGTATTGTGATGGGAAATGGTCTAGTTTTGCTGAGGGTTTCTTTCTTTGGCGTTGGGTCAGTGCTACAAACACCGGTAATGTTATTTATGACTGCTGAATCGAAAACTGTATGCTGCATCACTAGCTAATGTGAAATAAAATACCTCCTTTTTTAATACCTAGGTTCCACAACCTACTTTGGTAACGCCAACTGAAGGTGTGCTTGCTGGAGGCACCTACATAACAATAAGTGGAAAGCTGTTGGAAACCGGATCTAAAAGTGATGTCCGAGTGACTCTTGATGACATCAATTGTGAAGTGTATGTATATGACTCATATTAGAAGTCTGTTCATTCTGTATATTTTTGGGATTCTATGCTTTAGAGCAGGTGGCCCTCAAGTTGTTCAGTAACTACGATTCTTATCATAGCTAGTCATGTCTGTAAATGTTTTACAATGCCTCATGGGACATGTAGTTCTGCAACAGCTGGAGGGCCGTAGTTTGGAGATTGCTGCTAGAGTCTTAAAGCATAACCGCATCTTTCTAGAAATTGTGATAGTGGAAGCTTGGACCATGTAATAACCAACCTCACGCTTAAATTCCATTACTGTACCCATAGCATGCAATCAGATTCTTTCCTTTTCCCAGAGTGAAAAGAAGATTCTAATTGTTATGGTAATACAGAATATTTATATTTTTCCTCTGGCTTATTTGTGATCACTCTGTGTTCTTACTAATTATCTTTTGTATCTTTGGTGTTTGGTGCTTAGTGAGAAACCTCCAGGTTTAGCCTGTTTTGTATAGTAAACATCTGTGTGAGCACTGTATGCAGAACTAAAAGTAGACCTATCACAAAATCACATAAATAAGCATTAGCAGAATCGGAAGAGGGTAAACAAGGGCATATAAAAAAAAAGGTTACTGAGAACCCCCAAACATATATATATATTTTTTTTTACGGAGGACCTAGAGAAAAAATATGGCGGGTGCTGCAGCCTATTATGTTGCCACAATACTGCAGCTGCTGACTTTTTAACATTAGGACACTTACCTGTCCTGGAGTCCAGCAATGTCGGCAGCAGAAGACATGCAATGGCTCGTCACTCTGCTGCCCTCTCCGACATCCTCTGTGAAGAAACCAGGAAGTGAAGCATTGCAGCTTCGCTGCCCGGTTCCCTACGGCGTATGCGAGAGTTGTGCTGCGCCATGCTCACTGGTCCTCGCTGTGTTCTGGGAGCTCTGTTTCCCAGAACACAAGGGGGGGGAACTGACGTTCTACCCGCAGACTGTATGGCCGGAAGTGGGTGCAAAGACAGGTCTCTACACCCCCCTCCCCCTGAAAGGTGCCAAATGTGACACCAGAGGGGGGAGGGTTCCAATGAGCGGAAGCTCCACTTCAGGGTGGAGCTCCGCTTTAATATGTGTGTCTTGATAACGTACGTTATGTAGTTTATTACACTTGATGTTGTTTTCTTTCTTTATTACAGATGTATTAAACATTTCTTTAACGTGGTATTAAACCCAAAAATGTAATTTATTGCAGCTAACCAATCATTAGATTTTGTGCCTGCATTTGTTTTTGTTTTTATGTAGGCATTTTTCCTCTGTTTTTCATTTGGTGATCTGACCAGTAATACATCTCCTGTATAAGCGTGCTCCCACTCTGAATGAAGGAGAACAGGGGACAAATTTTGACAACGGAGGGGGGGGGGGGGGGGAGGGGGGTTAGCTGTATTTAGATATGCTAACAAATTAAAGCCAAACTCAAGCTCACACTTTATAAGCAGTTAAAGCAAACGTTTTTTTTTTTTTTGAATAAAGGTTTTACATTAATAAAAGCTAACCATTGCAACCACCCCTGCCAGTTTTAAATTGTTTGTTTTTCTCAACCCTCCCAACTACTACATGTGCAGCACAGCTTGTTCTGTTGAAAATCATCAGACTTACTGGTCTGATCATATATATAAAGGAATTGCACAAATCCCAAAACGTATAAACTTCCAAATCACTGTGAAAAAACAAAAAAGGGGATAAACCACATCGGTGAAAAATGTTTAAGATTGTTTGCTCTCTCCTAACTGGACTTTCAGGAACATCCCTCAGAAGGAGGATCCCGATGCGCTTGTGTCACATTGGCACTGCACATCTCGGATCAGCAGGAGTGCTCTGCTATTGGCCCTCCTTATCACATGATGCCCGTGTCCAGTCACATCCGTCATGTGATGTAAACAGCCAGTTGCTAGGCGATCGGCTCTCCTCTCCTCACACAGTGAGGAGAGCAGATCGCTGCAGCAGACTGGTAATCGGTGAGTGTGAGCGTTTTTTTTTACAGCTTTTTACACACTGATCACCAGCCCTAGTAACACAATGTCCCCACATATGTAACAGTAAAATCATGTTTTTTTTTTTTGTTTTTTTTTTTACCAAAGACATGAAGCAGAATACATTTTGGCTTAAATTTATGATGAAATTTGATTTTATTGGATTTCTTTGAAAATAGAATAAAGAAAATAATTTTTTTCTTTCCAAATTTACGCTCTTTTTTTTTTTTTTCTTATCGCGCAAAAAAAAAGTTGTGAATAAATATCATGAAAATAAAGCTCTATTTGTTCAAACAAAATTATAAAAATTTAATTTGGGTACAAAGTAGCATGACCGTGCAATTGTCATTGAAAATGCAAGAGTCCTGAAAGTTGAAAACTGGCCTGGGAAGAAAGAGGGCGAAGGTGCCCAGTATTGATGTGGTTAAAGTCCAAAAAAAAATATTTACATAAATTCATATTGTGTCCATGTATAATTCCAGTGCAACACATGGATATCCACTATATTCATTGGTAAGCGCTTTTACATCCCAACTGAAAAAGATTAAAACAATTGGCCTCTTACCAGAGGCCTGATCACCAAATAAAAATAAAGGAAAGAAATCCTACAAAAGAAATCAAATGCAGTCATAACATCTGAGAATTGGTAAGCTGCAATAAAATGTTTGCTTATGGGTTTAATATCCTCCGTGAACCAACATGACACTATATTAACCACTTACCTACTGTGCACCTAGACCCCCTTCCTGCCCAGACAAAATATAAGCTTCCCGCACTGCGTCGCTTTAACTGACAATTGCGCGGTCGTGCGACGTGGCTCCCAAACAAAATTGGCGTCCTTTTTTTCCCACAAATAGAGCTTTCTTTTGGTGGTATTTGATCACCTCTGCGGTTTTTATTTTTTGCGCTATAAACAAAAATAGAGCGTCAATTTTTAAAAAAATGCAATATTTTTTCCTTTTTGCTATAATAAATAACCCCAAAAAATATATAAATTATTTTTTTCCCTCAGTTTAGGCCGATACGTATTCTTCTACATATTTTTGGTAAAAAAAAAATGCAATAAGCGTTTATCGATTGGTTTGCGCAAAATTTATAGCGTTTACAAAATAGGGGATAGTTTATGGCATTTTTTAATTTTTTTATTTTACTATTAATGGCGGCGATCTGCGATTTTTTTATTGGGACTGCGACGTTATGGCGGACATTTCGGACACTTTTCTGACATTTTTGGGACCATTTACATTTATACAGTGAAAAATGCTATAAATATGCATTGATTACTGTATAAATGTGACTGGCAGTGAAGGGGTTAACCACTAGGGGGCGGGGAAGGGGTTAAATGTGTGTCCTATGAGTGTTCTAACTGTAGGGGGAGGGGGGGTGACTGGGGGAGGTGACCGATTGTGTCCCTATGTACAAGGAACACAATCTGTCACCTCTCTCCCTGACAGGGACGTGCAGCTCTGTGTTTACATACAGAGCTGCACGTCCCAGCTCACTTACAGATCCCCGCGGAGCGGCGGGTGCGCGCGCGCGCCGCCGGCGACGCGCGCCCGCCCGCGGCTTTAAAGGGACATCACGTCATATGACGTGATGTCAGAACAATGGAGTCCTCCGCCCGCCGTCATATGACGGTGGACAAGTGGTTAAAATGTATAGAATAACCGATTCAGATCTCTTTAAATAAAAGACATGGCTGTGTGGACAGAGCCCCGCACAGCTGTCAGGTTTTTTAAAATGTGACAGTGGGTGCTTTCAAAACTTTTTATAGTAATAACAGCGACAAAATGTTTACAACATTTGTTCTATCACTGCATTGATGCCTTTATCCATTTAGTCAGAAAAGTGTTTTCAAAGCAACATTCGTAGTTTGCAGATGAGTACAAGAAGCAGGTACAGAGACTCGGCCTTTGTTCAGGAATTCTGTACACAAACGTCTTTGGGAGAGTTAAGTGGGTCATAGTCTTGCAGAGTCGCAAAAACCTGAATGAAACATGAGAATTAATTAGGAGGGAAGGGAATTCACTGACTGCCTGGATAAACAGAGCAAAGGAATGTTTAGGGCATTTTACAATAGGGAATGTGTTTTCTTTTTTTTTTTTTTGCAAGATATTCCTGCCAAGTTATGTTTAAAAGGTTACATTAATCAGGGCAGGAAATTATGAGCGTATCTGAAAGATTTAACTGTCAAGTAGAAAGATATTTCACATTCTTCTTTGGCCTGTACTGTGTCTTAGAAGACATGATTTTAACTCTGTCTATTCTGGATGATGGCAAGCCATTTTAGTCCATTACTGTTTCTCTAAATATAATTCATTAGCATCTTAAAATAAAACAAAGACAGCTTGGCTTACAGAAGGAAATTTCAGTTTTTTTTTGTTAGGGTTTGCTGATAACACAAGCATAATATGCCTTGTATGCTGAAATGTGCCAGTCAAGTTATTTTAAGACTATCATTATAGCACGAGTTAGCTGATTGTTTGGGCTCAAATACTGTTTGGAATGCTACGTCAATGAAAGGGTTACTGTGCTACTCCCCAAAACCTTTGACTCCAAACTGTGCAGGAAAACTTGCCAAATAGTTCCAGCTGTCCCCGTTGTATTCCGTAGTTTTGCTTTCAGATTTGCCAATTTGGCTGGGGAGACATACAGTGATTAGCAACAAACGCTCCATGATTTTCAATTGCCTTTTAAATTCTAAGTTACTTCAGCCAATCCCATTCCAATTAATATTCACCTCTGTAGTAATCTGTTCAACAAATAAGGGCAAAGCCTTGTAGACTATTTTCTACATGGAATCAACTTCAATACTCTTACAATTTTAATCTGCAATAAGGTACCTTCTTGTGCAGGCATGTCCAAAGTCCCACCCGCGGGCCAAATGTGGCCCCCCTGTTGATTTAATATGGCCCCCCTGGGGATTTGGATATATATTTTTTGTGGCCCCCAGTGCCACAAAACATACCGTATTTATCGGAGAATTCTTATTGGGCAGTGTATTAGTACTCGGACGAACACAATTAGACCAAATTTTAATGGTTCAAAGGATGTCAGGCAAAATAGTCGGCCCTCACGCATGTTCACTTCATCAAATCTGGCCCTCTTTGAAAAAAGTTTGGACACCCCTGTATCTTGTGTGTGTTGGGATTGGCTATGGAATGCTATGACTACATAAATGACAAGGCAATAAGCACAGTCGTGCCTGATGTTCTCATAAATAATTGTAAAAGATTGTTCCTGATAATGCGTTAAAACCAGCTCCCAGCTCCCACACTGCCAGAGAGGAAAGATTACTGTTAGTGTCTGCCATTGTTAGTCTGTTTGCACCAGAAAATTTTATCTATTGCAGCTACCAGCCCAGTGGTTGTAAACCTCAGACATATAATATGAACAAAGCATATTCCTCTATAGTGTGTGCTTGTCTCAGTTAAGAGCACTACCTGCCATTTCTCTCTGCTTCTTCTTTCCTCTATCAGCATTAATCACTTCTGACTAGTTTTCCTGACACCAAGACAAAAATGGTGATGGGAGAGACCTCCAGCTGATTGACAGTCTCTGCTTGGCTGCTGTGTGAAAGGGGGTGTAGCTGTAGGTGTAGCTGTAGCTCTCGGAGCTCTCCTTAATGAGCTCTGCAGTGTTTAATTTCAGCTCTCTGCCCCTGTTTCTGGCAGCTCAGTCAATCTGTAAAAAATCTAATTTGAAGGGAGAGAAGGGACTGCAGATAAATGAGTACACCTTATGTAGAAGGATTTATTTAATCTCCCTGTATCACCTAAGGTCAGAAACCTTACTGGATATATGTATGGTTTACAACCACTTTAAATGTGGCTGCTGCCTTAGTTTACTTTTGAGCTAAGAACATTTTGACAAGTACAAAAAAAATACACGTTGACCTTGCCAGAAGTGCAGCGTCCTTGTCACTTCCTGTGAGCTTCTCTAAGAATATCTTCCTTCCTAGCTGTTTTGTGTAAACCAGTTGCCCTGCAACCCCCTCCGCCCCTATGTGATGAAGAGATGCAGACATGTTTGTAGTAGAGGTTTCCCGATACCGATAGTAGTATCAGTATCGGGACCGATACCAAGCATTTGCGCGAGTATTTGTACTCGCGCAAATGCTGCCGATGCCATGTCCGATACTTCAAGAGAAGTGACAAGAGAGCAGCGGGCGGAGAGCACTGACAGCTTCAGTACAGGCAGCTCTAAGCGCTCATACACAGTCTCCTCCTCCTCCATGGAGTCAGGGAGAGGAGGGGGGATCCCGGACACACATCACCCTTCGGGTCAAGTCTCCAGTTCCCGGCACAGCGTCTCCACACCGCCCGGCGTCCCAACTCCATGACCGGCACACACCTGTCCCAGACCCCGCTCACTCCACAGGGGAAAGCGATCCTCCTGGGAACACCAAGTCCCGCAAACCCATGCTGTACGGCTCCTAGGGGTGAAAGGTGAGCACGGACCGCCCACTGCTGAGCCGTGCTTAACTCTGAATGGCGGGGACGAGGGTCGTCTTCCTGTTTATCTGGCTGCGGTGAGGTGAGAGCGTGTCACTGGATAAGTGTGTGTACGGGGCACTCGCCCTCTACATCCCTCCTTCACTTTATTCTCCATATGTGGGTATGGAGGAGAGTGTACATGACCCCAGGAGGAACGACTGCTCTCCACAGACGGGCACCCCCCGCTCCTCCTACTATCTCCTACCGGCCTACCAATCACTGTGTAGTGCCAGGCCTGCCTGGGGAATAGTTTTACCATAGAGGGAATGGCAAAGCCAATGCTGTCTGTGAACATCCCATTGTACGTTATTATAACATTACACTATACAATCTGTAAAAATATTGTAAGATGGCGCAAGGGGAGGTGGATCTGAAGAAGCAGCTGGGCTGTGAAACGCGTCATCCTATTGGTTCCCTGGTATTAGCCACGCCACGTCACTTCCGGTGCGACCGATCTGTGCGTTCCATCGTGAGACGCACGCCGCTTTGTACGGCGCTCTAGCAAGCACCCCTAGTCTCTCCGTCCTTTGGCTGTCCAGTTGGCTGTCTCCCACCTACAGCATCCTACCATCATATGCGGACACCTCCCAGGCACCGGACGATGACCACATCCACGCTCTTATTGATGCCTGTTATCCACCCTAATGTGTGAGTAGCCATTTGGCTGTGTCTCTTGTGTATTCCATTTCTCTAAATTAAAACGTTACTGCACTTAGATTGGGTGCATCCTTGTTTTTTCTTGTCTAACTATACAATCTGTACAATTCTGATTTCTTCTAATCATACACTATATAAAACCTGATTGCGTCTAATTATACACTATATACAACCTCCCACTGACCACCAATGTAAGAAGCATTCTTAAATTTGAAAACTGTCGCACAACATTAAAAAAAAAAGTATCCGTTTTCGGTATCAGCGAGTACATGAAAAATAGTATCTGTACTTGTACTCGGTCCTAAAAAAGTGGTATCGGGACAACCCTAGTTTGTAGTCCATTTCTGGAGAAGCGTCTAGGGCAGAGATTCTCAACTAGGGTTCCGCCACAGGTTGCTATGGGTTTTCTTGAACAATCAAAAATGTCTTCCTCTCAGATAAGTTCCCATTGACATTATTGATCTTTTTAGCCATGTTTAAAGGGTCACTAAAGTCAGGGATTTTTTTTTTAAAAAATAACAAACATGTGATACTTACCTCCACTGTGCAGTTCGTTTTGCACAGAGTGGCCCGGAAACCTGTCTTCTGGGGTCCCTCGGCGGCTGTCTGGGCTCCTCCTCGCAAAAGCTTTCCTTCTTCATGCGAGGGCGCTCGCATGGAGGAAAGCTTTTGCGAGCGCGCTCCCGTGATACAGCGGCGGCCGTAGCCGCCGACTGTATCACTCGGCTCCGCCCCCCAGCGCGCGGGGTCATCCGCCCTGATTGACAGCAGCGCTAGCCAACGGCTGCGCTGCTATCAATCCTCCCAGCCTAGCCAATCAACGGCCAGGCTGGGAACCGAAGAGGACGACGTGGACGCGCCCGGGAGATTCGAACGGTCAGGTAAGTACAACGGGGGCTCGGGGGGGGGCGGTGCTGCTAGATGTTTTTTTACCTTCATGCATAGGATGCATGAAGGTAAAAAAACTTGTACCTTTAGAACCCCTTTAAGGAGGTAATTATTCCCAATGACCACAAGTGTAGGGAGCCTTCTTCATACGGACCGTGACACTAATGTATCTTGAGTTATAGATATGGTTGGTTTTAGCAGGGGCTCCCTGAGACCGGAAAGTTATTTTAAATGATCCTCTGTGTTGAAAAGGTTGAAAAAGGCTGGTCTAGGGTGGTAGCCATGGCTCCCTTAATGGATACAATAGAGAAGTGACAGGGTGAGTGGATAACCAGGTAAAAACAAAGCATAACAAATTTGAAAGAAAGCAAACAAATTCAGCAATCATAACTAGTAAGCTGCACTATATTACTTTCTTTGGTTTTGTGTTTAGTTACTTTAATGGCCAGGAAAATCCATAGCACCTGATTGGGTATACAGTAAAATGGGTTTGTTTAGTACAGTTTTGGCAGTTTACCTTTATAAAGTGTGTGTGTTTTATTTGTGCATAATACAGACTTCCTTAAAAGAGAAAAAAGGAATTGCTGTCGGGAATATTTAGTGAGAATGTTACAAATTTACAGAATTCCAGCCTACTTCAAGTACATCACGAATAAATATAAAAAAGCTAGTAACGGGGAAGGGGAGGGGCGGAATGGGGAATTGGAGAAGGATAAGGAAATACAAAGGAGTTGCACTCACATGGGCCACATCCGTGTATATAGTACTCAAAAAGAACGGAAAAAACAATAGCTGAGGTAGATATTGATGGTCGGACTTTGAGGCCAAGGAAGTAGGTTAAAAATACAAATTTTAATGTCACCAAATTAATACAGAGAAAAAGCACATGATAAAATACAAAAATAATACATATACATGGATGGACCACTGTATACAAAATCCTTAAAGTCGCCGACACACGTTTCGCCGTGGGGCTTCTTCAGGACGGTTAGTAAGGATTTTGTGGAAAGATGTATAATCAGAAAACAAGTAGTTATATAGCCGATGATCCTGTAATGAATGCATCCGGAGGCACGCACAGCAGGCGGATACTCAAATGGCCTGGTAGGAACTTGCTTCAAAAGTTCTCAGACCTTTTTAAAGATCTTCAATTGACAATGGCCCTGGAGCCAACTGTGTCACACAGATGTACACCCTGGGACACTGGCCTTATCTCTGGACAACCATCTGAGAGTTTGGCCCAAACTTTAAAGCTTAAAATAGGAACGTGCACAGTGGTTGTCTAATATATCTGGAGGGCTTCCAGTCTGGCCAGTTGAAGCTGGTCCTGTGTCCCAGTTGGCTCCAGGGCCATTCATCATCGAGTGGAGGTTGCTAGTAGCATGACGCCTAACACAAACTCGTAAGATACCCCTATTCTGACTTTATTGTCAATTGAAGATCTTTAAAAATGTCTGAGAACTTTTGAAGCAAGTTCCTACCAGGCCATTTGAGTATCCGCCTGCTGTGCGTGCCTCCGGATGCATTCATTACAGGATCATCGACTATATAACTACTTGTTTTCTGATTATACATCTTTCCACAAAATCCTTACTAACCGTCCTGAAGAACCCCCATGGCGAAACGTGCGTCTGCGACTTTAAGGATTTTGTATACAGTGGTCCATCCATGTATGTGTATTATTATTTTTGTATTTTATCATGTGCTTTTTCTCTGTATTAATTTGGTGACATTAAAATTTGTATTTTTAACCTACTTCCTTGGCCTCAAAGTCCGACCATCAATATCTACCTTAGCTATTGTTTTTTCTGTTCTTTTTAAGAAGTACATCACAAAGTTATCCTATTTTACTGTGAATATTACAACTGGGGACAGTTTGAGGAACATGAGAATAATTTAACGTGCACTTTTCTAGATGAGGCATTTTTAGAACGTCAAATCATTAATAGCCCAGACAATGCCCAAGACACTAGTGAGTTTCGAAATGGCTAATAAAAAGTGGAGCTGATCGACGCCAGTTTTGAAAATATGCAAATGCTAATTGCCATAGCTTGATCTGTCACCTCCAAAATCACACTGAAACCTGTTGCCATTTAGAGTGTTTGTTTTTTTAACCATTTTTTTTACTTCACTTATTAAAAGCTTATGTAGAATGGCTTTGTTCTTCTGTGTTTTGAAGGGCACTATAGATTCTAGTTTGAAGGTTTCCATTTGACCTGTTTTATTTTATATATTTATATAATAATCTTGCACACACCTTGTGTCAAGGGTGTTTTTTCTTTCGCACTCATGTAATGACATTTAAGTAACATTCAGTGAAGTAATACTCAAGAAAATATTGAAGCCCAGGCAGTTCTAGACTTACTCCTTGGGGTGGTCTCATCTCACACAGTCTTTGCACATAGTATTACTTGAATTCCAAGAAATGGTTTCAAAGCATCCTGGACTCGGAGGAAGTGGGTTAAAAAAAAAAAACGTTCCGGGGGCGTGGCCTGGACATGGCTGAGTGAGGAAGCAGATCTCTGGAGCTCCCGGACTTGTCCTCCCTTTCACTGGCCAAAGACCTGAAAAAACAGGCATGCAATCTGCCAAAAGGAATAAGAATAGAGGAGCAACCCGACTGACCCGCTCAGGTGTGAAAACAGGCAACCTACACCATTACTTCCACCCACAAGAGCCAATCTCCCCGGGAGCAAGGGTGGCGGCGCCACGTGGCAACCTGCATTGCGGCCTGATAGACGACCCGGACCAGGCGGCCTGGATCTTCCACCCAGACAACATGTTAGAGGATATCACCGCACCGGGAACACCGGATGCACACCCGACCATGTCCACCTCGATTGCAGGGTCGGGAGGCACGCCGGCGGAACGAGAGATACGGGCGCTCCTACAAGCCCTCCCTACCCGCTCGGATATAGAGTTTCTCATACTGAAACTAGAGGAAACACACTGACGGGACTTCCAAGAGGTGAGGGCAGAGGTGTCCACGTTAACGGACAGAGTATCCACAGACGAGAGCTCCCTGGCAGCCTTAGAACAGCGGGTGTCCGGCCTGGAGCGCGATGGAGACCTCCACAGGGAAGCGGCAGTCACACTCCAACTACACCTCGAGGAGGTCGAAGACAAGAGCAGACGCAATAACTTGCGTCTGCGGGGGATACCGGAATCGGTGGAGCCCGATGCCCTGGACGAATCGCTGCTGCTACTGTTCCGAGACGTACTGTAAGACCCGGAGGAATTAGTGGAGGTGGACCGCGTTCACCGCGCACTAGGCCCGAAATCGGATGACCCAGACAGGCCTTGCGATGTCGTATGTCGGCTTCTCCGTTATGCCCAGAAAGAGCGCATCATACAGGGAGCGTGGGAACGAGGAGAGGTCCTGCTGGGGGGTTCAACGATCAAGATATTGCCAGACCTATCGCGAGCGACACTACGCCTGCGGGCGATGCTGAAACCCATCCTGGATCTGGCAAAACAGGGCTGCATGTACAGATGGGGCTACCGGCTTGCAGTCACCTTTAGGAAGGACGGAGCTGCCTTCACCGTTCAGACACCGGCGGACCTCCCAGGCCTCTTCCAATTCCTGGACACAGACCGGATTCCCGTCCCGGACTGGCTGCAGCTCTTGCCTCACACCCCCGGCCGGGGGGGCCCTTCGATGTTCAGGTCTGGGATGGGAGCTCGCCAGCAGGGTCGAGGACGGAGGAGACGCCGCACGCCATCGGTTGGAGAGCACCGTGAGTAGGCCGTAGGCCATAATCCCAGAGCCCCTGTAGACTGCCCTCCCTCTGCTGTGCCAGCGAAGCTACCTCCCCCCCACCCCCACATGCTTACCCTCCCTGTCTATGCTACACTCAGGGAAACACAGTGCTACATAACTATGTAAGTCCCGGACTGCTGTCGGTTTATACAGCGCCGACCCCCCCATCATATATGTTACTCGAGACCCGAGCAGGAGACTCAGGGGGGCGGGATGGCTTGAGCTGTGACATAGACCCCCGCCCGACCTCCCTGTGCACCTTTCTGGGCTCCCACGCTGTTAGGGCGCGCCCCGATTCCCTGAAAATTGACCTGAGACCCGCGGGACCTTAACACCCCCTCTCCTCTTCCAGTGCTGCAGGGTCAGAATCCCTACCCCGGTGCAGTTACCCCGGTCTGCCTCCTGTGGGTCTAGACCGGAATCACCTAATCGCCTGCTACCCAAGGGTCTGAGGCTGTAGCATCTTGCAGATCCCCCCCGCCCACGGAGATGTTTCCTCTACCTATGATTTTACTGTCACGCAGAGGAGTGGGGAACCCTGCACTTTTGGCTACTCCCCGGGATGGACCACAGGATGTGATCTTCTGGGCCTCCGCGCTGTTAGGGCACGCCCTGCTTCCCCGTGAAACGACCACACATCATTCTCCCCTCCCCTCCTGCATAGCCGGCCGACATTGTATACGGGCGCCAGACAAGATTGTGACATTGCGGCAGAGGACGACACTCTTTCCCTGCCCGCCATCCCCCCCGCTCATGCCGGCTTTGCAGTAGTGGGGGCTGGGGTAAAAAAAAAAATGCACCCCGCATAGAGACTGGTCTGTTATGGCTGCCGGGAACACGGACTGGGGTGTAATGTTGTTCGGGGGGTGATGGCGATGTTGCAGTTGGCGGAGCACTCTGTGGAGAGGGAGCCGGGTGGGGGGTAGTCCCCCTGGACTGGTTGGGTGAATGGGGACTGTTACTATTACTATGCTTGGGGGGAGGGCTGCTGAATGCTTGGGATTGTGTTACTGGGGGGGCGGGGATACTCCACCCATCAGATCTACCTATATTGTACCTGTTTAGACCTCTAATTTACCTGTTCCTGCAGTCCTTGGGAGTTTGCATATATAGGTTGAGGTTCTAACTTGTGTTTTATGCCTTACTTCTTGCCTTACATGTTTTTTTGTTTAGTTGTCCTTTTTTCTTAAAACTTCCTGCATTGACAATACATTGCCACAGATTGCACTACTGTTATTGTATTCCAACATCTGTTATGGCTGGGGGGGGGATTGATGAGGCCGGGGGCTCCCACCACCGGCTTTGTCTATCCACCTATCCACATAGGCCTGCGCTCATTCGCCAGACTACCTCTGGTGAGCGTTCTAGCCATTTTTAGGCTAACTTAGACTCTCCTCTTGACCTCACCGCCTGGTGTTGGTCCTCTCCCGTGGGCCCCCTCCACGTTAGACGAGGGCCCACGTCTCTTAGACTTTCTTCCTTTCTTCTTTCTGTAACTCCTGACTCTTGGCCCACACTGGACCGCACAATACCCCCCTCTACCTAATCACATATTTCCTTCCCACCCCTCGCCCGCGAGCATGGATACACTAAAGATTATGTCGTTAAACGCCAAAGGCCTGAATACCCCTGAAAAACATAGAATGCTGCTACATGACATCCGTAGCCAAAAAGCTGACATTGTTCTCGTACAGGAGACGCACTTTAGGGAAGGCAGACTCCCAATCTTGAAAAACAGGTACTACCCCACGGTCTACCACTCCTCCTACTCGGAGGCGAAGTCCAGAGGTGTCTCGGTGCTTATAGCGGCCGGAGTACCCTGGACTTTGGGAGACATACAAAGGGACCCTGGGGGACGCTCTCTGTTTATAAAAGGCCGGATTGGCATGACAGAGATCACCCTGGCGAACCTCTACGCCCCAAATGAACACCAGGATAATTTTCTAGCACGACAACTCAACCGTCTGACGAGATTCACCATTGGACACTTAATTGTAGGGGGCGACCTTAATATTCCTCTGTCACCACGAGAAGACACGTCCACTGGACTGTCCTCGACGTCCGCAAAAACCCGCAGTCACATTCAGACGACGCTCCATACTTCCCAACTGGTAGACGCGTGGAGACTGCTCCACCCAGGGGAAAGAGACTTTACTTTTTTCTCTAGGCCCCACCAGGTCTACTCCCGAATCGACTATTTCTTAGTACAACACAGGAACCTGAGCGCGGTTAAAGACGTCGGGATAGGGTCGATCACCTGGTCAGATCATGCCCCGATTACCCTGACTAACGCCCTGTTGGAGCACGGCTCTGAACAGAGGCGCCCCTGGAGACTGAATGAATCCCTGCTACAGGACCCCGACATCTTAGCAGACGTGGTTAAAGAACTGAGACACTACTTTGCAGACAACACCACCCCAGACAGTAAACCAGAAGTAGTGTGGGAAGCCCACAAGGCAGTCGTTCGTGGCATCCTTATCAAGCACGGGGCCAGGCAAAAGAGAGTATGGACAGAACAACTGACTGCTTTGCTAGCCACACTGCAGACCTTAGAGTCACAGCACAAACGAACGCAGACGAGACAACTGGGCATAGAGCTTGACACCACGCGGAGGAGGGTCACAGACATTCTTACATACAAAGCTAAGGCGACCATTCAAGTCTGCAGACGAAAGGTATACGAGTCGGGGAACAAATGTGGGAAGATGCTGGCCCGTTCTCTACGCACACAAAACAGCGCGTCATACATACCACACGTGGTCAATCGGGAGGGACGGAAGGTATCGGTCCCACAGTCAATCTCCCGTGAATTTAGGGACTTTTACAATACATTATGTAATCTACCCACTACACCTCTGAATACCGGGACAGACCCTTCCAGGGAATACCTGAACTCCTCGGCTATGCCGACTTTACCCTCTAATGTTAGGGACCTACTCGAGGGACCTATCACCTTACCTGAACTACAACTAGCTTTGGGCAGCACCAAACAGGGGAAAGCCCCGGGCCCAGACGGGTTAACCGTGGCGTATTACAAGGCGCTCCTGCCATCCCTGAGTCCCCATCTGATATCTTTGTTTAACAATCTCAGTACAGGGACGAGACTACACGCATCGACGTTGCAAGCACAGATAGCAGTTATCCATAAGGAGGGGAAAGACCCGAGTCATTGCGGAAGCTACCGCCCTATCTCGCTGCTGAACGTCGATCTTAAACTCCTCACTAAGATCCTCACGACCAGAATTCAAAGCAACCTGCCGAGCCTGATCCACCTGGACCAGGTTGGGTTTGTCCCTACCAGGGAAGCGAGGGACAATACTGCTAAGGTACTGAACCTCGTACATGCGGTAAACATTACGAAAACCCCCTGCATCTTTGTGAGTACTGACGCCGAAAAGGCGTTCGATCGTGTCAATTGGAAGTTTATGTTCGATACGCTGAAACACATAGGGCTAGGTCATAAAATGTTGAACTGGATAACGGCGACCTACGCAGATCCATCTGCCAGAGCCAGGGCCAACGGCGTACTGTCAGAACCGTTTCCGATCAAAAATGGGACGCGCCAGGGGTGCCCTTTGTCACCCTTGCTGTTCGCACTTACCCTTGAACCCTTTCTGCGTCATGTACAAACTCAGACATCTCAGGGGTTAGGGTGAGAGATGGAGAACACAAGGTCTCCGCCTATGCGGATGACCTGCTCTTCTCTCTGACAGACCCGGAAACATCCCTTCCTAGTCTGATGAGAGAATTTGAGGTTTATGGACGACTCTCCAACCTAAAAATAAATATGAGCAAGTCGGTAGCGATGGGGGTGGGAATCCCGAGCCCAAGTCTGGAACGCCTACGCAGCAGTACTGGACGGATACAGCCCTAAACTATCTTGGTACACGCATCCCCCCGACCCTCTCCCAAACTTTTAGACTCAACTTCCCACCGCTCTTAAAAGAGGTCCAGAAGTTACTAGACCAATGGACCACCGGTCTCCACTCTTGGTTCGGCAGGTGCAACATACTGAAGATGTCTATACTGCCGAAATGTATATACCTCCTCCAAGCACTCCCTGTTCATATACCAGCAATCTTCTTTAAACAGGTTCAGACCACGTTTAAGACCTTTCTGTGGGCTGGGAAACATCCTCGGATACGCAGATCGGTACTATCCCTGCCCAAGAGTCATGGGGGAATGGCCATGCCCGATGTCAGGGCGTATTACCACGCTGCCCACTTAAACCATCTTGTTGACTGGTGCCGACATAGAGACACCAAACTGTGGCCTCACCTGGAGCAGGCCCAGAGTGAGACCCCGTTACAGAGGGCGCCGTGGTGCCCTACGGCACTGCACAGATCGGTGCGACTTCACCCCCTAATCGGAAACACACTCAAGGTCTGCGCTAGGCTACTCTCACAAGCAAGGCTGACACCGGGAATCTCACCATTATATCCAATATTGGGCAACCCGCAATTTGAACCAGGAATACGAGACACACGATTTCGTACTCTGAGAGATTCGGGCACTTTCCAGGCCTCCCACTTTAGCGTAGCGGGACGCTGGAAAACGCTCGCGGATCTGATGGATCCAAGCGGAATTTACCACTTGGACTTCCTGAGGGCCAATCAACTCAGTCACTTCTTACACACCATGCCACCCCCCCCTGCGGGCACTCATTCTCTTACAGGTTTGGAAGAGCTGTGCTCGGGCACGGAACCGTTACCACACGCCCTATCCATTATATATAATACACTTATCACACCGACAGAGGGATATCGTATCCCGTGCATTGCTAAATGGGAACAAGACCTACACTGCACGTTCTCCACCAAGAAAAAACAACAAATATTGACATTTGCTCACAAGTCCTCCATCTGCACGTCCAAGAGACAAATTATAAAATCATGACACGCTGGTACCGCACACCGACCTTGCTTAGCAAACTGTTCCGAGCGACTTCAGACCTGTGCTGGCGCTGCCAGACCGAGAGGGGCACGATTCTCCATATCTTCTGGTCCTGCCCACGACTAAGGCCCTTCTGGACGGAAGTCAGAAGGATATCCCAGAAATTTACAGACAGACAACTTCCCGACGACCCAGCCTTTTTACTGTTGCATGCCAATGACATCCCCACGCGCGTGTATAAAAAATCTATTATTAGACACCTTCTTGATGCCGCTAAGGCTTGCATCCCCATCTGCTGGAAATCCTCAGAACCACCGACAGTAGCAATGTGGCTACGGAAAGTGGATGGCATAAATAAAATGGAAGACCTGATTCTTTCAAGCCAAGACGGACAGGAAATTCATACACGAACATGGCGACTGTGGAACATCTATACCTACTCTGATGAAGGACAAAGTCTTAGAGACCCGACCCCAAGGTTCTACCCTCTCTGTCCCTGTTGGCTTAGGAGCTGATATACCGGACCAAGCACAACGCAGATAGAGCCCTTAGACATATGGACCCATGCTCGCGGGTGCTCCCCCCCCCACCCTCCCCTTACATGCCCTCCCGACTGGGACTTTTCCCCACGGGGCGACTCCATTTTCTGACCTCTCAGGCCAAGCCTGGGAAGTTTCAGCTATCTACTGTCCTTTCTCTCTTCTCACTCTCGCTATCTCTCAGAATATTAGGAAAAGGTGAGCGGATCCCTGGTTGCATGTCACATCCCATAGGTCGTTGGATCTTGCCACTGCAGTGTTTGCAGTGTAGTACCCGTATAGGGTAGCTACTTACCGCTACGAGATGACCTATGGGATAACCTATTTGTTCTTAGTAACAGTATGTTTATAACTAAAATTTGTTTGTATATGCATCTCTGGATAACACTGTTTTTGATTATTGCTGTGATCCGTGTGAAACGCTCTTTGTTGTGTGTAGATAAAGAATTTTGAAAAAAAGAAAAAAACTTTCCTGTGGGGGAATTGTCAAGATTGAACAAGATTTAATAGCTTAAGTTCAGCTTTAACTTTTTGTTTGTAACTTATATGCATATAATTAGCTGTTTTAGCATCAAGGGTGTTTGTTTGGCATATGGTTGACTGAAACACAAGCCTATTATTTGCCATTGACGACTTCATGCGTGAAGGATGCACATGTGTATTGCCTTTGTGCTGTTTTCCTGCTCTCATTGTGTCTCTCAAAAGCTGTTTATTGATGAGTTTTAGCTCATCACTGCACAGCTCTACGCTGCTGACTTCTCATTATTTTCCTTCCTTTACAGCATCACATTTGGCGAAGACATAGTCTGTGTTACAGGTGCAGGTAAGAAGGAAGGAGTTGTCAAAGTCAAGTTGCATTACGGCAATCACACGAAGATCGAGGCTGAGCAATTTTATTACAGAAGCAACCCATCTATCAACCAATTTTACCCTGATCGTAGCTTTGCCAGGTATTTTGTCTATTCTATGATGCATTGTACCTGTCCTAATCTCACTAAATAAATTTGTTCAGGGTTCACATTTCCACCCAAAAAAAAGTGTGTGCGTGTGTTCTAATACATCATTCAACCATCTACCAGTCTGTATATAGTCCTTCAATACCAGGCAATTTTTCAGTTTTTAGTGTGTGATAGTTAGACTGATAATAACTCGGTCATGCAACACATGTACCCAAATTATTTTTACTTTTTTTTTTTTTTTTTTAGACAAATAGACCTTTCTTTCGATGCTATGAAATGACCACTGTGTTTTGTATGTGTTACTTTATAAAGGGAAAAATGGGTTTGCTTACATTCGCTTTTAATTTTTTTTAGTTTTAAAATAATGATCCCATGATCATTGGCAGTCAGTTACCCTTTGGACTCCTTATTTTCATCTTCAATCTGCTGGTCCTGCTTTGTTCTAAGTTTACAAACATTCAGCCTATTTACTCCTCCTTTGTGATCTCTGGCATTGATTCACAGTGATCACAAGGTACAGAGGCACCGTGGTTGGCTCTGTACGTAGCAACTGTGGCCTGAGGTGTCCAATCACCACTAAAATAACAGCCATTTATGAGAACACAGGCCACCTGAGTTTTTTCTAAAGCGCTATTTAAAATTGGCACTCCAGAAATACTGTACGTCCATGCCTTTGTTCAAAGGTGATTAATTGCTGTAAAGCCGGGTAATTGCTATTAGTTTTCTTTTCCATTTAACCCTGTGGGTTAAACAAAAAAATACTGTCGGCTCCAGTCGGAGCCGCTGTACTAACCATGCAAGGTTAGTTCAGCGATCTCCCCAGCTGAGCTGTTGTGTTCTGACGGGGTGCCCCCCCACCCTGCCAGAACATTCCGATCAGCATTCTCTGCCATTGACTGAGAGTGCCGATTGGGAGTTGGTTAGATGCAGGTTTTCCAGCATGTTCGTTTGACTTTGGCCGGCTTCTGTTGGACAGACCGACATACACATGGGCCGAATGTCGGACATTTTTCTTTTTTTAATCTGCCGTTGGCTCCTGACACTTGGCCCATGTATCTGACTTAATGCTATCTAAAAATACACAATCATTGAATATACAATGTGCTTTTTATTCAAACTAGAGCATGCCTTACTGTTGTAAAACTTTTTTGTTTTATGAGAGGTAAAGCACAAAAACGGGCAACAAAAACTCTGGGGTTCATATACTAAATGTGTGGCCTACTTAAAAAACATCCTGATTGTCCAGAGTGCATATTCATGCTTAGGGAGTGGTAGGTGGTTACTTGAAACATTTATTAATGTGAATTTTTACTTTTGTAGCTCATTTAGGGTACAGTACTAATGTTCTGTTAGGGCTCTTTCACACGGGGCGGATCAGTAATGATCCGCCCTGTGCACCTCAGTTTGCTCAGCGGAGATCGCTCCGTTGATCTCCGCTGAGCTGCCGGATGACAGGGCGGTCTACGCACACACTGTGCAGGGACCGTCCTGTCTTTTCTTCGCTCTCCACTATGGTGAATCGGATGAACACGGGCCGTCTGTCCGTGTTCATCCGATCCGCCAGACGAAAGGAAAAGTAGGTTTTTCCTCCGGCATACTTTGGTCGGAGCGGATCGGATGTCAGCGGACATGTCTCCGCTGACATCCGCAATCCCATAGGGATACATGTATGTCCGTTTTTCATCCGACAACGGATGGATGAAAAACGGACATACAGAACGTCCGTGTGAAAGAGCCCTTAGGCAGTTAGTTACTTTTAGTCCAAAGTTTGTATAACTGAATGCTTGAAATGTGAATGATAAAAACTGACAATGAATCTATTGCCTTTGTAAATAGTGGAGGAAGAAATATTACCATATTGGGTATGGGATTCAACCTTGTTCAGAACTTCAGCATGATGGCAATGTCACGATCAAGAAGAGAGAAGAGACAGGTGGATGGAGACAGTGCACAATTAGTAAGTGTTTTTTTCTTAATGTATTTTTAACTACAGAACAAAAATCGAATATATTTCAGCTTCACAATTTGTAGATATGTTAGCTGCATTGGATTAATTTTTTCAGGATAAGTACAGTTTATTTAAGTACAGAAAACTACTTGCTGATCCTGAGAGACATCCAGTGATCTTGTAACTTCATGCATTCTGTAATGATATCTAGAACAATGTTTTCAGTTTTTCAAGCTATCCCCTGTGAACTTTCACAGCCCCTCCTCTCTATGGGATGGAGGTGGGATGAGAGAGAGAGAGGTTTGTGGTCTGTCAGTAAAGCAGCCTAGAGTGACCATGCTACTTCTCCATAGATACAGTATGAAGAGTGAGCGTTGTCACAAAGGACAAAGTGTTTTTTCTGACAGGATCACCAGGTGAAGATAAAGGTAAAAGCCTTAAAAAGGCAATGAATGCAGCAACTACATTTAAAGAACTGGTAATATATAATAATTTACATTTTTATTTTGAGGTTTAAATATGATGTAAGGCTCAATAATCATTGCTGCTTTAAGTTCAAATAGTTGCATCCTTCTTTAGGAGAATTTGAATAGTGTAAAGGGAAATGGCCCAAGCAGCATAGTAAGTGACTCGTGGGAAAGCCACAGAATTCTGAGGTCTGGTCCTCAACCTTATTACTTCTGTGTTGAGTTCTGCCTTTAGGCCTGATTCACACCTGTGCATTTTTTGTGCTTTTTGCAGATTTGCACTACAGTCCATTTAACATGGTTTCCTATGGAACACATTTTGTAGTACAAATCTGAAAAAAAGCACTAAAAATGCATAGGTGTGAATCAGGCCTTATACCAAAATGCTGATTAAGCCCAGGTTCACACTGGGCTACAGGAGTGAAGCCGTTCGAGTTCAGCTGAACTCACACGATTTCACTCTCACTGGCAGTACCCATTTCAGCCGCGATTTCAGACAGATGTCAATGTAAACCGCGGCCCGAAATTAGATGCGGCGTGGCACTGATTAGGACGGTGCGATTGCCGACAAATGCCGCCGATTTGAGATGCGATTTGACATCTCAAATCGCATCTCAAATCGTACCAGTGTGAACCAGGCCTTAATGATGAGGTTAATTTACTAAAACTGGAGAGTGCAAAATCTGGTGCAGCTGTGCATGGTAGCCATTTAGCTTCTAACTTCAGCTTGTTCAATTAGGCTTTGACAAAAAAAAAACCTGGAAGCCGATTCATGCAAAATCTGGTGCAGCTCTGCATAGAAACCAATCGTCAAAGCTTAATTGAACAAGCTGAATATAGAAGCTAAATGGCTAGCATGCACAGCTGCACCAGATCATCCATTTTTAATAAATCAATTCCACTGTATTCATACAGTAGGAATTCTTTCACACTGGAGGTGCTTATCAGGCGCTAAAGGGCTAAAAAGTGCGCCTGAAAAACACCTCCCCTGTAGTCCCAGTGTGGAGTGGGGTGCGCTTGAGGGATGTTGGAAAAAGTCCTGCAAGCAGCATCTTTGAGCGGTGTATACACCGCTCCTCCACTGCCCCTGCCCTTAGAAATGAATGGGCACCACTGCCAACGCACCTGTAAAGCGCTTCGGCGACAGCACTTTCGGACACTCTTAACCCTTTCTTCGGCCGCTAGCAGGGGTTAAAAGGGCCATGCTAGTGGCCGAAAAGTGCAGCTAAAACGTCAGTAAGGCCCCTTTTAAAACTGACTAGTTTTTCAGATGGTTTAGCGCTAAAAATGGCGCCTAAATACCGCCTGCAAAAATCCTGCATTGGAATTTGATGCTGTGCGCTAGCAGGATCGCTCCAAAAGTCCTGCTAGCCGCATCTTTGGAGCGGTGAAGGGAGCGGGGTGTTTACCGATCCTCCACCGCTCCTTCCCATTGAAAGCAATGGGAAACCGCTGTAATACCGCTAGCGGTATTAACCCTTATAACCCTAAAACCGCACAGCTAGCGGCCGAATATCGCAGTAAAAATGGCGGTATGACGCTATACCACCAGCGCACCTCCTGCGCCCAGTGTGAAAGGGGCCTTAAGTGCCGCTAAAACTATCGCCGATTTACCGCTAACACGGCCGCGCTGTGAGTGTGAAAAGGGGTTTTAACTGAAAGGGCATATTCATTTTTTGATTTGTATCAAGTTTATTTTGATAAAATGCTTTTGGAGTAAAAATCTGTCTAAAGATAGTTTTTTCTATTTAAGATACATTAATAATTTAGTTTATTCAGCATTAAATTGAGCTTAGATGTGTATGCCAGATTTTTACTCCAAAAGCATTTTATTAAAATACATTTAATACAAATAAAAAAAAAGTGTTTACACAAGTAATTTGTTAGTCAGATTGTTAATGGAAATATACTAATGTTGTGTTTTTTTTACTTTGGTAATATTCATTTTTTTTGGTAAACTCCATTAAATAATTCCAAGCTCCGCAAGCTGAGATAACATGCAATGCATTGGTGCATTCACACAATTTCACAGTAACCATGAGATAAAAAAAAGGAATATTGCTGAACTTTGTTTTTTTCTTTATCTTTTTTTGACATAAAATTAGCCAGCAAATCAGGAATAACATCTGAGAACTACATCTACTGCGCCATGTTTTTAAGAACCAAAAAAACTAAGTCCCATCCCAACCCACCCCACACCTCGAGAACAGAAAAACCACAGAGTTTGATTACCCAAACCTATAACACCCAGAACCAAGTAACTGAGCCGTAGTATAGTCTCCTATGGGGGCAGTGCATAAAAGGTAGCTCACCAAGCTCTCAGTTGTGGATGGTAGGTGCAAAACTGTTTCGCAGACTTTGTACTTGAAGGCTATATGCAATGAGGTTTCTATTACTGAAAGAATAAAGAAAGTGTTTTCCTTAGTCCACTTAGACATTGCTAAGGGCACAGACTTTATTGCAACAAAAACTGGTAAGTAACAAGGATAAAGCGAAGTAAAAATAGAACAATGGGAAGAGAGTAGTAGTTCATCCCCCATCTCTCCATGTAGCCCGCCTCGCCTGGCTTCACTCGGTAGAGTACTGGTACAGCATCCCATGAGGCTACATTGTAGGACAAAAACCAAATCCTGATTTTAAATATACAAAGTTAAAAGCAGAGATAACTGCATCCCACGGCAGCAGCAGATCCTGTAGTGTTAAGGCAGGGGGTATGAAGGGGTAACCAGTTACCTCAAATAAATGGGAATGCTAATTGCAGAGCCAAGAGAGTCGGTGAGACGTCACAAATACCAACAGGATAAAGGCCACTTTGACAGGGCATAGCATAGACCTGGGAGCCCCAGTGTTACCGGCTTTACAGTTCAGCACAGGAGTCCCGAGCAAACCAAAATAGCAGCACCAGTCGGGTGGGGCCACAGGCATATAGGGAGAATGCGGTAAGGCACATCACAGGAAAGCAGGTAGAAAGGGGGGAACAGAGCACCTCCAACCACACGACAAGCAGAATCGGCAGACGGGTGGATGGAAATCGAACCATTGAGAAGCCTCCAGCGGGGAGATAAAGTATCAAGTAGACTCGCCATTCACCAAATGCACACGAGCTGGAAACAGCATGCTGTACTTTAACCCCTTGGTGCGCAGCTGGGCCTGAACTTGATCAAAGGTTCTGCGAAGGTGGTGAGTTTCCATGGAGTAGTCTGGAAAGATCATAACCATAGCATTTTAATGGCGCAGCTCCTCCAGTTTCCTTGCCTCCCGCAGAACCAGGTTCCGGTCCCAAAAGTTCAATAAACTGAATATAAATGTGCATGGAGAGGCACTAGGATAGTCTCCCACAGATGGCATTCTTTGGGCCCTCTCAAACACACAGTGAGTAGAGAATGGCGTCTGAGGGAGGTGCGTGCGCAGTAGATGTTCTGTGTATGCCGCAGGATCCCTGCCCTCAACTCCCTCTGGAGGACCTACCATGCATAGGTTATTTCTGTGGTTTCTGTTTTCACGGTCTTCAGCATGGGATTCCATGACATTCATCTTAACCATGTGAAGGGAGACATGATGGTCACAGACAGAGTTCTCTGTGTCGCCCACTCTCCACTTCTGACAGTCTATCCCTGGAACTTATCCATATCCCGCCAGATTAGCCCCATTTTTACCATCAGGGTGGGCTGGCAACCCGTTATGGCCTGCATGAGGGCATTAAATTGTTCCCACCCCAGCGGGGGCGATACTGGCTGCTCTGTCTGGGATGCCATGCTTAGTCGGGATACCGCGTGTAGTCCCCGAGATGGCGGAGGTGTTTTGGGAGTCGAGTTACGCTTTCGGTTGGGGCTAGTTTACACAAATCATGGCTTTGGACACACTTTGTTAAAGCTCTCTGAACGCCAGTCAAAGCGCCTGTCACTAAATAAAATTGTTCGCTTACAGTCCTGTTTACACCTGCATTTGCTTGGTGCTTCGGTGGTGCTTTGATTGGGGCTTTGATGGAACTTCGGTGGGGCTTCGAGGTAACTTTGACATAGACTTGTATGGAAGCTTTGAATAAGTTTTGAAGCACCACTAATGCTACATGGGGTATAATTTTTGAAGTGAAGACAAAGAAAATCAAAAGCAGATGTAAACTGGTGTAAGCTAACTTTTTTTAGTGACGGGCTTTGACTAGCGTTCTGAGAGCTTTAACAAAGCATATCTGAAGCCGTGTTTTGAAGCAAGTGAAATCTAGTCGTTGGTGTTAAAGCCGAATCTAGTGTAAATGAGCCCTTAGAGACAGACTTCCCCCTTCTCATGCCCAGTGTTTGCGAGTACAAAAGTCAAAGTAGGGTAGTATTGAATGCCTTAGAATCGGATAAATATACCTTCTAGGCATAGAGCTCCAGTCACCCACGTCCGCGCAGGTCACCATCTTGACCCCACCCCCAACAATATTCCTTTATCACATTGTTTTGCAAATCTTTGTAAACTTCAAACTGTATAATTGAATCGGTTCTGATATCGCTGGTTTACTAACCTGACCACTTATTATTCTAAATAGGAAACCTTCATTTTGTTTGCAAATATTAAAGATTCTTAATACCAGCAAGAATAAATCCTTACATTTAAAGAGCACCTGTCATTTCAGATTCATCATGGTAGAGCCTGTTAGCTGGCATCCACTCACCTGATGCCGCCATGTCACTCACCTTGTTGTGACACTGCCGCATCACCAGCAGTCCGATTAAAGTGAATGGGACTGTCTATGTATCAACAGCGGGTCAGAGGAAGAGCTGCTGCAGGACAGATGACATTTGCTCTTTTAAAATTATGATTTAAATTGAGTTGATTAAATCAAGTCTTTTTACAAGTGATTTAAATCTGTACTGAAATACTTATACGTTTATTAGAGCTTCATTAGGGTCCAGTTAACAGCTGCTTTTGCCATTTCATTTTCTTTGCTTTAGCAGTGTTCAGTACGAGGAAGAGGCACTGACTGCAGGCCTGTTTTATAGGAATCCCATAATTCAATAAAAAATGTGGATGTTTCACAATGAACACCTTTACCTGTTTTCTTGCAATGGGTAGATATATGTCCATTTCCAGTTTCCTAAAACATACAGTATTAGGATTATTGCCTTTACTACATAGTAGTGTATTTAAGCATATCCTATGCTTAAATACACTACTATGTAGTAAAGGCAATAATCCTAATAATGTATGTATTCATTTTCTGCTGTGTGTATCCTACACACAGCAGAAAATGAAATGCATAGATGCTTAAGGCCCTGCTAAGCAATGACATGTAAACAAGGGTAAGTGGCCATGGAAAGGTCCCTTTTTTTTCAACTCTTGAACCTGTTATTGGTGATGGCATAGAGACTTCAAAAATATTTTCTTTTTTTATAGGAAGGAAAATTTATTTTACTGAATTGTTTTGTGATTTATGGTAATTTGCTGGTTACAATGCAAGAATCGATCATAGACAGACAAAGCTTTTTCTGTATTTTGAGGGGTGGGTAGTTAGAACCTAGTTAAAATGTCATTGTTGTCTGCATCCCTGTAAGGGAGGTTCCTTATATTTCTAGTGGTCTTCATGGCAGGAAATAATGCCGCGTACATACAGACGATCGGACATTCCAGCAACAAAACCGTGGATTTTTTTCCGACGGATGTTGGCTCAACCTTGTCTTTTATACACACAGTCACGCAAATGTTGTCGGAAATTCCGAACGTCAAGAACGAGGTGACGTACAAGACGTACGACGAACTGAGAAAAATTTAGTTCGCTAGGCAGTGTGGCTCTTCTGCTTGATTCCGAGCATACGTGGAATTTTGTGTCCGAATTGTGTGAACTCTAATGCAGCGTACACACAAAATTGGAATTTCCGACAACAAAACCAGCTCTTAAATTTGCGTTGTCGGACATTCCGACAGAAAATGTCTGATGGAGCCTACACATGGTCGGAATTTCCGACAACAAGCTCCCATCAAACATTTGTTGGAAATTCCGATCGTGTGTGCAGCGGCATTAGAGTTCTCAAAACCATTCCTGACCCTATCCAAAACTCTAGATCAGATCTGTTGTTTTTGTAGACCAGGTTAAAAAATGGTAGGAACAGTTGTTATATTTTATTTAGATGTTACCTGACAGCTGGGTTTATTTTATTTTTTCCTTCTTTTCTCAACTTTATGTTCTTGTTAAATAATCTATGTTGATTAAATATTGATATGTAGCCAAGAACAGTGCCTTGCATTATTTCCAACCAGTTGATAGTTATTTACTGCTTTAGAAGCAGGCATGTCAAATGAAATAGAATAGCTTCATTAAAGAGAATAAGTCCACATGAGGTCTAGTGAGGGCCACATTGTCTTGATCATTAGGAAATGAGGACACGTTTATTATTAACATAACATACAATAGTTTATTCTTCTGAAAAGAGTCAGGGAACATTTTCAGGGCTATTTAACTGTAAGGTCATATAAGCAAGTGTAGTCTTTATAGACTGTAGAACTAACTGGGCATTCCTTCAGTTGGCAGAGGACCACAAGGAAAAGGTAACAGGAATGTATATGGCTCCAAAAAGGAGAAAAAAAATTATTTGCCCGTCAAGCTGCTGATTAGCTGGTTCAAAAAGAACCAGATGAATTTCTGTAAGTGTGTACCCCAATCTGTTTGACAGAAGCAGGTCTAATGACTGGCTTCTGTCAAACAATCCTGCAAGAAAAACCAGCAATCAATCAGCGCTTGCAGCCAATTGTCCCACTGTCAGAATTTAACAGTAGAGGAGATTCCTGCATCGCTTGTGTGGAGGCACGGATCTGTCAGTTTTTTTCCTTCCACCCACTGATTGAACAAAAAAAGTTTAGAAACAAGGCTGTATACAAGAAACAAAAGGTCTGATTTTTAACCAAAAGAAATTGAAGCAGCTATTGAAGCATACATTGTGATCGATTAGCTGCTACCCTGGCTACAGCAGTCGGGGAATGACCACTCTGAAACCAGAAGTCATATAATGCATGCAACTTCCAGGTTAATTGGTCGCAGAGGGGATTGGGAAATGGAGCACCCCCAACTGCCTGGTATGAAATTATGAACCAAGTTGAGTAGTCTAGAAAACACAAATAAAATATAAATTCTTCCTGCAGAACAAAAAAAGCTAAATGTTTTTATTTTTTTTAAATGGCACCACCCTGAGTACAGCAGAGCACAGCCGTCTATGTCAGTGACGGGCTGTATGTTTCACTTAGGCTGTCTGGGCAGAGGTAACATAAATGTCCTACTGAAACTCACTAATGCTCTACTAACTGCTAAAACCAATGGCCACTACTGCAGACTTTGATACTGTTGACCATCCCACTCTTGGCCTTCAACACTCTGCCCTCTTCTGGTTCTCCTCCTATCCGAAAATCGGCTGGGGTGCCAACATTGTGGGCTCCCTGGACAGATAAGGTTCCATATGTTGAAAGTCGGCATGTACAGTATTTGTAGCTGCTGACTCAGTGATCCTCACTCTGTAAAAGGTTGAGCACCCCTGCTTTAAAGCATCAAGGGCATGTCTGAAATTTGCCTTAAATTTATATAGCTCAAATTTCTGTTGTTGGTGATCATTTTATAAAAGTCTGCTCAAGTTAACATGTTTTTTTAGTAGGAACACTGCTTTAATTGTAGTGAGGGCTCATTATTACAAAGTAAAAATAAGCAGATTTGAAACTTTTATGTTGTATAATCTTAACCATGTAAAAAAATGTAATGTATATCATTTTTTTTAACAGTATTTATAAACTTCTCAGTCTTGCTCATTATTAGTCCTCCAAAGATATTACATGTTTTTTCCTTGATTATACATTTTCTATTACTTTTTCATTCTTTGTTATTGATTATTTTACTGTCACTCAACATCCCTTTGATCTATCGTCGCTCCCTTTTAAGTCCTGAAGTCGCCCTTATTATGTTCTTGGAGAGATCAGCATTTTTCTTTTACTCCTTACAGATCGAAAAGCAAGACATCCTTGAGAGAGTCAATGACACGGTAATAATATTCTCCTCTCCCCAAGTGTTGGAACATCACCTGAACTCTGAGGTTATCTGTCGGATTAAAATGGATGGCTTTGAAACACCGCTACAGACAGCTGAACTTTCTTTCAATTACATTTCTGATCCCACTTTTGATAACTTCACAGATGGTATATTGAAGCAAGTGAATAATTTAATTAATGCCAAGGTAATTTATGTCATTGTGTATGATGGCAATGGTTATTTTACTGTATATGTCTGCTTTATGTATGATGTTCAGAAGTAGTCGTCGTCCCCCCTAATTATTTATTATGGATACATCGTTGCACTAAAAGGCACTCTTCCTTTTTACAAACCATAAGAACTTTATCTGCCATTGTGATCCTTTAGCTTGGGCACAGTCAATAGGATATGCAACTCTGTGTTAAAAGGACAGTCCCCTATTCCCCTTTCATATGTGGAACACTGAGCAAAAGACACCAGAGGCAAATTTGAAAAACCATAGCTCATTGATCAAACAAGACCTCATTTAAATCTATTGTGCACTGCTGTGTGCTGTGGCAGGACTGTCTTCTCAGCTGAGTGGGGTTGCTGTTATTCCTCAGCAAGCTTAGGATGTCTTCCAGAAAGTGGGGAGACGGCGCACAGCTGGGAACACTGGGCAGCAGTGCCACCAACCGGTTTTGGGGTTTCTTGTCATCTTCCTGCTGAGTTTTGTGCATCTGAGCCACTACGCCTGTCTGGTATTGTGGCCATTACAGGAACATCAACCTCAGCTTGTCACCAAGGAAGTCTTGGCTGCTTCTTTTGTTGGCACAGAGGGAAAAATTGCTGGCATGCTCTCCTCCATGGCACAAGACGGTAAGAAGTGGAAGTACTCCCCTTCACCAGATTACCCTCGAGTTGTAGAGGAGGAAGAGTGGGTGGATATGGATGAGGTGGTGGTTAGGGGCTGTGTGTCTCCAGTCTTAGAGGGTGTAAGTTCAATCCCTTTCTGAGATGGTTTAATCTGATTTCAGGTTACCTCCTGCTGAATCTTCATTGGTAAAGTTCTCTTTGGGTTCTTTATGCCTGCCTCAGAGTTAACAAGCTTTTTCCTTGCACTCTGTGTGATCCCATTCAGCAAACATCTTCTCATCTAAGACAAAGTGTTTGTTGTGTGAAAGAGATTTTCACAACTTTATCCAGTTGGATCCCGTCGCATGCAGAGGCAGACATTACGGGGTTAACAGAAGTAAGAAGTGTGGTAGAAGGAGCACTTTGGGGAATTTCTAGATGTTTGAAGAGTCACATGGTGGTGGAAAATTTTGGAACGGTACACTACTGGACTTGTTTGACTTTACACTAATTTGCTCTAGGCTTTTTTATCACGGTTATTTATCACATTTATGAAGCATTCGGATATTCTGTATTTGTAGATATATGTTCATAAATAACTTCAGCACTGTATTCATTGATATGCACTTTTGTTCAGGGAGTAACCTGTATGGTTCTACCGGTTAAGTCTCCTCTGTGTCCATGGCACTTGAATCTGGTTTTGTCTGTTTTGCAAAAAAAAACCTTTTAAGCCAGTTTGTGAGATTCTGTTTACTTCTGTTCATATGAAGAAAAAAAAAGGATTTTTAATAACAGCTTACCTGTAAAATCCTTTTCTTGAAGTACATCACGGGACACAGAGCGCATAGTCATTACATATGGGTTATATGGGTACCTTCAGGTGTGGACACTGGTGTAATCAACTTCACAGGAAGTTCCTCCCTATATAACCCCCTCCCACTGAGAGTGCTTCAGTTTTGTAGCAAGCAATTTCTCCGAGGTTACACAATGTTCCCCAAAGAGGGGTGGGAGCTCTGTGTCCCGTGATGTACTTCAAGAAAAGGATTTTACAGGTAAGCTGTTATTAAAAATCCTTTTTTCTTTATCGTACATCACGGGACACAGAGCGCATAGTCATTACATATGGGATGTCCCAAAGCAATGCTCCATGAAGGGAGGGAGACCGTAAGGACAAAAATAGCCAAACAAAAAACATTATCAGGAGGTAAAATAGCTCCACCAACAGAAAAAAGGGGGCGTGAACCGGGCCAGAGGATTCTATACTGCTGCCCGTAGGACCGCCTGCCCAAATGCTGCATCCGTAGCCTTTGCGACGTCCAACTTATAAAATTTAGTAAACGTATGTACGGAAGACCAGGTTGCCGCTTTGCAAACCTGTGCCATAGAGATCTGATGGTGTGCCGCCCAAGAGGCACTCATGGCCCTCGTAGAATGGGCTTTAACTGATAAGGGAGGTGGAACGCGCTTCAGACCATAGGCCTGAAAAATCAGCTGCTTAATCCACCTAGCCAAGGAAGACTTGGCAGCCGGCTGACCCTTCTTGGGGCCATCCGGAAGAACGAAAAGCACATCTGTTTTCCGAATCTTCTCTGTAGCCTTGAGATAGACCCTCATGGCTCGGACCACGTCCAAAGTATGAAGCAGTCTTTCCTCTCTGGACTGGGGAGTAGGAAAGAAGGATGGTAGGACTAGGTCCTGATTCAAGTGAAAACTGGATATGACCTTAGGAAGGAAAGAAGGTTGAGGCCGCAGAACCACTCTGTCCTTATCCACAATCAGGTACGGTTCCCTGCAAGACAAGGCTGCCAGCTCGGAGACCCTTCTGGCCGAAGCCATAGCCACCAAGAAAACCAACTTTCGGGTTAGCAGCACAAGAGGGATTTCTGTCAGAGGTTCAAACGGCTGCTTTTGTAAAGCTGACAAGACCAGATTTAAATTCCAGGGGCAGAGGGGAGCTCTAATAGGGGGATTCACATGCAAGACCCCCTGCAAGAAGGTTTTCACAAGCGAATGCGTGGCCAAAGGCCTTTGAAACCATATCGATAAGGCAGACACCTGCCCCTTTAGAGTACTAAGAGCCAACCCCTTGTCAACACCTACCTGGAGGAATCGCAAGATCCTGTCAAAAAACTTGCGAGGATGCCCTCCTTGAGGCTCGCACCACTCCACATAGGTCCTCCAGACTCTGTAATAGATATGACCTGGGCTGAGAGGCCTCTGCCCTTAAGAATTAGGGATTCAGCCGCCAAGCCATCAAATTTAGCTGCTGTGAAGCAGGGTGGTAGATCGGGCCCTGAGACAGCAGATCTGGGCGCAGGGGGAGTGGCCACGGTGCCCCTACTGACATCCTCACGATGAGTGCGTACCAAGCCCTTCTGGGCCAGGCTGAGGCCACCAGGATCACCGGCCTGCGCTCCACCCTGATCCTTCGTAGAAGGCGGGGAATCATCTGTAGTGGAGGGAACGCATACAGGAGAGAAAACTGGTGCCAGGGGCAAACCAACGCATCGGTCCCGTAGGCCGAGGGGTCCCTGGCTCGGGATACGAATTTGTCCAATTTCTTGTTGAATCTTGTTGCCATGATGTCCACATCGGGAACTCCGAATCTTTGGCAAATCTCTTGGAATACCTGGGGGTGAAGAGACCACTCTCCCGGGAGTAACTGTTGACGACTCAAAAAATCTGCTTGAGAATTGTCTATCCCTGGGATGAACACTGCTGAGATGCAGGATACATGGGCTTCGGCCCATGAGAAAATCAGGTTTACTTCCCTTTGAGCCGCTAGGCTCCTTGTGCCCCCCTGGTGGTTTATGTATGCCACCGCTGTGGCATTGTCGGACTGTATCCTTACTGGCAGACCCTGCAGGGGGAGAGTCCAGGCGACCAGGGCCAACCGAGCAGCTCTGATCTCTAGGACATTGATGGGAAGCAGACTTTCTGCCTCTGACCACTGTCCCTGCTGGGTCCGTTTTCCTAAGATTGCCCCCCAACCTGTTAGGCTGGCATCTGTGGTTACTATTTTCCACGTGATGGGGCAAAAGGTTTTCCCTTTTGACAATTTTTGAGGGACCAGCCACCAGTACAGGCTGCGCCTGACTCCTGGGGAAAGACCTAATGGACGGTCTAATGCCTGTATGGACCTGTTCCGAGCAGAGAGAATAGCTGCCTGGAGAACTCTGGTATGGATCTGGGCATAGGGCACTGCTTCGAAGGCGGCTACCATCTTTTCCAGCAGTCGCATGCATAGGCGAATAGTCGGCCTCTTTTTGCCTAGGACTATTTGAATTGTTTGAGTCAATGACCTGATCTTTTCTTGAGGTAAAATATCCTCTGGCATTCTGTATCTAACCGAAGGATTAGATATTCCAACTGTCTTGTGGGTTGCAACCTCGATTTTCCTTGGTTCACAACCCACCCGAATTCTTGTAGATGCCGAACTGTGCGGACTACTGCATGATTGAGGTTGGAAGCTGATCTGTCGATAACCAGGAAATCGTCCAGGTATGCCAGGACCAAAATGCCTTCTGTCCTTAGGACGGCTAGCACCGGGGCTAACACCTTTGTGAATACCCGCGGAGCTGTTGCCAACCCGAAAGGGAGGGCTACGAACTGGAAATGACTTTGATCTATCATAAAACGAAGAAACTTGTGATGTGCTGGGTAGATCGGCACATGCAGATATGCATCCTTTATGTCTATAGATGCTAGAAAGTCGCCCTGATGCAGGCTGGCTGTCACTGAACGTATGGAATCCATACGAAAGGTCTGAATCTTTAGAAATCGATTTAGGCGTTTGAGGTCTAGGATAGGCCTGACGTCGCCATTGGGTTTTGGTATAATAAAAGGTTGGAGTAGAATCCCAGACCCCTTTTTTGGGTTGGTACTTCTACAATTACTCCTTGGAGCAAGAGGCGATCCAACGCCTTTACGAGAGAGGCCCTCTTTAACGGGTCGCTTGGAAGACCTGACCCCTGAAAATGAGGAGGGGGGATTTCTCGAAACTCTAGTTTGTAGCCTGTGGCTACCACGGACCGAACCCAAGAGTCGGGAATTCTGGCCTTCCAGACTTCGGAGAAAAACTGAAGTCTTCCCCCCACCCAAGAGAGTGGGGGCGCCCCTTCATGAATCTGACTTGATGACTGGTTTAGCCGGCTTGCGAGACCAGGGCCTCTTGTTTGCCGCGGCTTGTCCCTGTGGGCGGCTATTAACTGCTGAACGCCCGGGAGGCCGTCGATACTGACGGGAAGTCGAAGGGGCCGAGCCAGCAAAGGCCTGTCGTTTAAACGCGGGCCCACGCGGTCTTTTCTTGACCGGTAAGGAAGAACTTTTACCACTTGATATGGTTTGGATATATTTATCTAGGTCTTCACCGAATAGTCTTCCCCCATGAAAGGGAAACCCTGCTAAAAGCTTTTTGCAGGGTGCCTCTGCTGACCAGTTCTTTAGCCACAAAAGACGACGCATGTGAACCACCAGCAGAGATAACCGGGATGCCTGTTGGATGGAGTCCTTAATAGCATCTCCTGCAAAGCAGAGAGCCCTAGGGAAATCTGCTAATTCACGAGTTTGCTGAGCCGGCATGTCCTTTAATATCTGTTTTGCCTGATCCTTTAAGGCCTGACAAACGCCAATGGCTGCCACCGCTGGCTGAACCATGGCACCTACTGTGGTGAAAGAAGCCTTCAGTAGGGTCTCTAATTTTTTGTCGACCGGATCCTTGAACATCTGGACATTTTCAACCGGACAGGTCAGGGATTTATTCACGCAGGAAATGGCCGCGTCCACTGTGGGGAGTGCCCATTTCTTTAAAAATTCCTCTTCCATAGGATAGAGAATAGAGAACCTCTTAGGAGGGATAAAGATCCTATCAGGTGGAGCCCAATCCTGGTAAATCACGCTCCGCAGAAGGGGGTGAATCGGAAAAGCCACCCAAGTTAATGGAGCCTTTAAAGAACCCAATGAGGATACCACAGGGGCTACTAGTTCTGGCACTGGAAGTTTTAAAAGCAGTGCGAACCATATCGGTCAAAGACTGGATCCACAGGCTCTCTGCTTGAGAGGCCGAAAAATATTCATCTACAGTGGAACCCTCCATGTCTGAACCGTCGGGACTTGGGTCTGCTTGATCCCCTTGTGGGTCCCGTTCCTCCGAAGAGGAGACCTCCGCATCTGAAAACACCAAACTAGGTGAGGGGGATCTAGCCCGTTTGCTACTTGGCAAGGGGCGGGCAAACAAAGCAGTTAACCTTTTCTCTAGCCCACCCAGGGTGGTCGCTAGCATTTCTTCCGTTACGTAAACGGGAATGGGTGGATCGGGGGCAGCCTCCCAGCACCCCCAATGGCTCTTGTACTATGCTACTCGGTGGTCTAACTGGTGAGGGTGGGGCCGTTGAAGCCTGGCCCAAATCCTCTGACCCCGATGGAGACCCCTTTTGTTTCTTGGCACCTTTTGCAGCCTTGGCTGGTCCTGATGCCTTTGGAGCCATTGCACAACCTTGAGTCACCCCTCTAGCCAACACCTGACTGTTGTAGCTAGGAGTAATTAATATGAGAACAGGCTGAGGAAAATGAAAAATTTTGTATATATATATTTTTTTTTTTTCTGGGAGGTGGCAATACTGAGGAAAACCTGTGAGTATTGCAACACCAATGCCCGTTAGCCGGAGTCCAAGGTTGACTCAGATACTGCTGGATCTAAGGCTGAGTCCCTTTAAGCAAAAAAACTATTTTTTTTTTCTTTTCTGGTCAATAGTGGAACTAAGTCCTAGACCTGAAGATCCACAAACCGCCACTGGGTGTCACTGTGGCCAAAAGACCCAGCTGCGCGCTCTGTGTCCTTCTTCCTCTGCCTCCAGGAGGGAAAGACCAGCCGAAGAAAAAGTTTTACTTTTAAACAGACCCTGACGCTGCTGGCCCGCCCCCCCAACGCACGCCGACGCTATAAAAGGCGGCGTGCACGCGCGCGCACCCCCCCACGCTGAAAACAACATGGAGGAAGCAGAGCAGAGGAAAAAACATGGACCAGCGCCAGGCAGCACCAACAGACACCAGGTAAGCACTAATCTTATTGTAGTGCACAGAGAGAGGAAGCTGTCCCCATGGGCTTCCTAAGAAACAGGAGTTTTCACCAGCAATTTCCTCTTTAAAACATGTGGGGTTGCATTATCAATGCTAACAGGCAGACCTGGGGTGAGTAGCAAATATATATCTTACACAAGTATACATATATCTACATGTTATCTGGGTAAACATTAGTATCCCATCCTGCCCACACAGACATAGTGGAGATAGTGGCTGATGCACAAGCATACCATTAGCCAACCCAGAACCCCCAGGGGGATACCTACTGTCGAACCAAGTCCCGCAGGTTCCCTCTTACCTGCTCCACGCCGCAGGGTATTGCAAACTGCAAGAGGCCCAATCTTCCCCCATCTCCGTGGGTATTGTCTCGGACCTTCAGGGACCGGGGTCCTGTGTTAAGGAACCCACACCCCTGGACATATATAGCATCCTGGCATCAGTAGCGTTTAGTCCTGGGAGAGACCAAGGCACTGGAGCCATGAATCCAGCCCTCCAAGGAGAGGCATTATAGGCAACACCCCACGCAGGCAGGGCCCGGGTACCGTACTCCTTGGCTTTGAAGCACTTCGGACGGATCCGGCTAGCTATCCTGGGTCCCGAGACCTCCGAGGGACAGCTAGACGTGACCAACACCTAAGACACTGGCGAAAAAACTGAAGCACTCTCAGTGGGAGGGGGTTATATAGGGAGGAACTTCCTGTGAAGTTGATTACACCAGTGTCCACACCTGAAGGTACCCATATAACCCATATGTAATGACTATGCGCTCTGTGTCCCGTGATGTACGATAAAGAAAAACATTTTTTTTTTTGGTTTCGATCACCACGGCAAGAAAAGTATCCGAATTGATGGCTCTTACCTGTAAGTTAGTTAGTTCTCCACCATGACAAAGTGATACTGTGTCCTCATCCATCATGCTTGCCAAAGGTGGTTTTAAGTTTTAATTTGAATCGAGATATTGTCATGCCTTCATTTTTACCAGTTCTTAGTTGCCAGAAGACAAATATTTGAACACATTAGATGCGGTTCCGATATTTGAAAATACCTGCAGCAAGCAATCAGGCAGTTGGATTTATTGTTTGTCCTTCTGGAAGGCTCTAGGAAAGGCCAGGTGGCTACTATGTTGACCAGTAAATGGTGAATCTAGCATCTTATTGAAGCATAAGGTTCTGCATTTCCAGGTAAAGGCACATTGTACTAGGAATGTGGGACCTCCTGGGCCATTCACCCTAAGGCATCAGTGGCGCAGGTTTGCAAGGTCTCAACCTGTTCTTCAAGCGGTTGTAAACCCGCATCAAAATGTTTTATTTATTTTTCTCCTGCAAGGCAAAAGACATAATGAGCTATTATGCACCGCATATTGTCTCATTATGAAATACCTACTTCGGAACGAGGTGTGTAGAACTTACCTGGTCCACGCCGAGCGAAAAATCATCTTGACTCGGCGTGTCTTCCGGGTATCGCCGCTCCAGCGCTGTGATTGGCTGGAGCGGCTATGACGATTTAAATTTGGCAGGGTCCGGCGGCGGCCGGTCCTTTCGCCGTAGATCCCCCCTGCGCATGCGCCGCTGCAATCAGCGGCGCATTGCGAGGGGAATATCTCCTAAACCGTACAGGTTTCGGAGATATTCTTTATACCTACAGGTAAGCCTTATTATAGGCTTACCTGTAGGTAAAAGTAAAAAAAGTGGGTTTACAACCACTTTCAGTATATACCTTTACGTTTTTTACCAGGTTAACTTAAAGGCTGCTGAGGATGCTGCCGTTTTGCAGGCAAAAATTATATTATTTTGGTACAAGTGATTTTATAACATTTGAAATTATTCTGGACAAGTCTGGAATAACATGCCACACTGTTGAATGAATGAATGAATGAAAACTTGTATAGCGCGGCACATGCGAACTGAATCGCCTCTGGGCGCTTGTTGTTCCTGTCTCCTTTGATATCAAAAGAGAAAAGTCTTGACCTTTTTCCTAAATGCTAGGTGGTTCTCCTCCAACCGAATGCTGGTTGGTAAAGCGTTCCATAGTCTGGGACCTTGGATCGCGAATCTCCTTTCTCCCTTGGACTTGAAGTTGGCTTTCGGAACCTGGAGCAGGTTCTGATTCGTGGATCGCAAAACGCGATTGGGATTATGCGCTTTTATTATTTCGCATAAATAAAGGGGGGCATTCCCATGGACACATCTATGTGTAAGACAGAGAGCTTTAAAAGCGATTCTGTCTTTGACTGGCAGCCAATGAAGTGCTCTCAGTGAAGGTGAGATGGATTCCCAGGGTTTTTTCCCAGTCACCAGTCTGGCGGCCGTATTCTGAACGACTTGCAGACGAGCGATTTGGTACTTGGGGAGGCCGAGGTAAAGGGCATTTGCATAATCCAGCCTGGAGTTAACAATTGCTCCCACCACGACCGCTAAATCTTCTTTAGGGATGAACGGAGTGAGTCTGCGTAGTAGGCGCAGCAGATGGTGAGATCCGCTGACTATTGACCCTATTTGTGCGTCCATTGTCATAAAGGAGTCAAAAATGACCCCTAGGCTTTTGACTTTGGCGCTAGGGGTGATGAGCTTGCCCAGAATGGGCGGGGGGGTCCATGCTGTTGAAAGTTGATTCATACGCTTGGCGTGAAACAGGAGAAGTTCTGTTTTCGCTCCATTGAGTTTAAGATAACTCTTTGTCATCCAGTCCTCTATCAAAGAGAGACATGTCTCTAGATTGAGGTGGTGATCCTGTCTGTTGCAGATGCGGAAATAGAGTTGTGTGTCATCTGCATATGAGTGGTAGAGCAGTTTTTGGCTGCTGATAAACACTGCTCTGTCCCGCCGTATGTTGAAAATTATGAATACACAGGACACCTTTTTCACTCATGGAAATTAAACATTCATTAAATAAAACTAATGCTTCTTATTACATAATTTGCTTATAGTGCCCTCTTGTGTTTGTTTTATATAATGATCACTAGGGGGTTATACCAGGATGATGCCTGCAGCTGAAGGCATCATCACGGTACCGTTTTTTAGAGCGGGCAGTTGGCTTTCTAGGAATAACAACCGATGCAACTAAAAGCCGTTTGGTTGTTATCCTGGAGGAGTGGTGAGGGGACATCCCGCTGCTCTTACCGGGCCTCCCATCCCACCAGGAGACCTGATCCGAGATCCACCACTTCCAGCATCTAGAGGCAGACTGGCTTGAAGCCGGAAGCGGCTTCCTGCCAGTCTTCTGCATGTAAACACGGAAGCAACGTCACAAAGTCGGTTCCAGTTTAATCAGCTGCCAATAGCTCTGGTTTAAAAAAAATACAGTATTTAAGATCACCGTTTTTGGCGATCTGAATACTTTGAAGCGCAAAGGAGGGATTGGGGGTCTTTTAGACCCCCAGATCCCTCCATAAAGAGTACCTGTCACCACCTATTACTGTCACAAGGGATGTTTACATTCCTTGTGACGGCAATAAAAGTGATACAAAATAAATCAGAAAAAAAATCATCATCGTCGGAGTGAGAGCAATAATTCTAGCACCAGACCTCCTCTGTAAACTCCAACCTGGTAACCGTTATTTTTTTTATTTTTTTAAAGCATAGCTTGTCGCCATTCTACATGCGCATGTTTGGTATCTATTTACTCAGCATAACATCATCATTCACATTATACGATTTTACTGTTTTGTTTATTTTTAATTCTTTAAAGTGTCGTTTTCCCCCCAAAAAAATGTTAAGACTGCTGCATGAATACTGTGTGACATAAAATATTGCAACAATCGCCATTGTATTCTCTAGATTCTCTGCTAAAAAAATATATATGTTTGGGGTTCTAAGTAATTTTCTAGCAAAAAATACGGATTATAACTTGTAATCACCAAATGTCCGAAACAGGCTTAGGCATGAAAGGGTTAATGAAACTAAACTATATATTTAAAATTTGAGAAATAAAACTAATATATGCATTTTAATCTGCAACATAATTTTATTTGTATGACAGATGCAAGAAAAGCATAAAAAGCTTCTGATGCTACAATAACTAAAATGTTACTATTATCTTTATTTGTGTTTACAGACTTCAATTCATAGATTTGAACTGAACCCTTGTACCCTTTAGTTTTCTTCTTTTTTTATTCTGTGTAGTAAAGTATTAGTCTTTTTCTTGAGTATAGTATTTAGGAGCACATTGCATGATTATTTATACAGCAGTGATGGCAAGCTGACACAAATTGTTAGTTCTGAATCAACAGCAGCTAAAGACTCTTATAAAATTCTAAACAATTTCCAAACCCAGGTACTAACTGCTGCACAAGCTTATACACGTAAACAGAAGAACCTTTACCACCCCTGAGCCAGTTCCTCCTTCGATTTTGTCTCGCACATCCCCCTCCCAGACACTTCAGCTCACAGTGGGAGAGTTTTTCAGGCAGTGCTGTCAGTCCAGTGTGCAGGAATGTGGCCAAGTGGTGATTGAAATGTACAGGCTTGTGAATCGGCAGTAACAATGCTGATAGCTGCACCCTATGCAACATTTTTTCACCCTTCTGTAATGCAAGCAGGCACAGCCTACATGAATTGCAACAATGCCTTGAATCCAGGAGAAGCATTGTTACACCATCACAGAAAGCTGCATCAGAGGGACTTCACTGGCAGGATCAACAGGTATAAGGCTGCATTCACACCTGAGCGGCAAGTAACGCCGCATACGCATACTTGCCGCGATTCGATTCATTTTTTTTTTTTTTTTACAAATCATCCCCATTGATGTCTATGGCCGAACGCCAGTGTCGCCTGAAAAAAAGGCTTTTTTTCAGGCGACAGGCGTTCGGCGCTTCAGAGATGTGAACCATCTCTATAGACATGAATGGGGATTCGCCCCTCCAGCGGCATGAGCGTCGGGCGACAGGCGATTTGTCGCTCAGGTGTGAATGCAGCCTAAACGGGAGGCTGCAGTATATATTTTTTTCAAGGGCCATAGTAGTTCTGCTAATATAGTGGTGGCATCATAATCCACCCCCTTGGCTTACCCTGTCTTCATTTCAAACCATACCTCTTAGTTGGCAATGCACACATACAGCAATGGCACATGAGGTGCCCTGAATGTACAAGCTACGAATGACAGCTTGGCTTCAATGTCTTGCATTGTGAATGGTAAGATGGCATTTCCCAGCAGGAGCAGAGCAAAGTGTTTTTTTATTTTTTTTATTATTTTAGTAATTACGAACAGGTACATTAATAAGCTCTTCTTTGGCAGCAGTTTCTGTAAATGTACAAAAAAGAGGGATGGTGCTCATGTTTTAATAATGTAAATTATTTTTCAAATTTAAAGGATTAGTCCAATCAAAAGCTGTTTTAAACTTTTTGATAATGCAAACTTAAATCATTGATTGGTTCTCCACAGGTTGTTTTAGGGGATTCATCAGAAAAGAGCAGTTTTTGCACTTTGGATAAGTTGCCACTAAACCAATGATCTTTTTAACTATCTGTAAAAGGGAATTTTCTCACTGACCACAAATGTAAGGAACTTTTTTCTCACACATGTACAGTGAGCTGTGGATGCAGTCATTTTAGTAGGGGTTCTACTAATTTTTCCCCTATTTTACCTCTGCCATTAATGTAATGTATTTTTTTTTTAGAGAGAGAGCTGTTACCTATTTCCAGGGGCGGACTGACAACTCATGGGGCCCCCGGGCAATAGAAGAATATGGGGCCCCCGGGCTTACAGATGGCCACCAAGCCAGGTGGCAGTACAGAGGCAGGGCAGCTAAAATTTCGGGATTTTCACATCAAAAGTATGTAGGTTTTGGGCATATCAGGGACAGATGTAAAAAAAAACAGATTTTTACATACTGTCCCTGGTTTTACTGAGCCTGGCAACCCTGATGGGGCCCCCTAGTGGCATGGGGCCCTCGGGCAGTGCGCCCCTGCCTATTTCTTGCAGTCCCCACTCTCACACCAGGTACTATGAAGCTGCAGGACCATTGACAAAGTTCAGCACAATTAGCACAACATGCGCAAAGCCAGCTGCGAGCCAGCCGCAAGTCGCAGCCAACTCCCTGCACTCAAGATTACAGTGCCGGGGACCCAAAGACCAGCAAACTGGTCAAGGAGTTGACAACACTGGATCCCTGTGCTGATTAGTGCCTGTTTATTAAAAGTCAGCAGCTACAGTATTCATATGTGCTGGTTTTAAAATGTTTCTACAAATGACTGTAGTTCTTTTTAAGGGTTCTTCTATCTTAATGTTTTGACACAGATTTTGGTTTGGCCTTCAGTCATAGCAAGAAGTCCCCCCTTTAGGTTTAATTGTATTACTTTTGTGGTAGAAAATGCAAGACAAGTTAAGTCCATAAGCCAGTGGATTACCCAGCCCAACAATATTTTTTTTTTTTTATAACTGAAATTTTACTTTTGGCTGGACTTGATATTTCATAAAATAATTATATATTGAGCCAGCATTGGCAATCTCATGACCTTGGTTGAATGGCAGGCTGTTGCACATAATTGATTTTATTGTTTCTCATGTAGGGAAAAAACCTGAATGCTGCAATGACCATGCAAGAAGCTAAGGCATATGTTGGAGAGCGTATTTGCAAAATAAGTACATTGACATTAACGGATTTATACTGTGTTCCACCTGAAGAGCAGCCTCAACCCCGAAGACGCCATAAGAGGGACACCACAGACAATTTGCCAGAATTTACGGTATGTTCTGAGTTCTCTAGGACAGATCTTGTCTTCTGTTTTCTGCTAATTACATCTTGATCGCCATGTTCTAGGTCCATTATAGAAATTATGGCTGTACTGGAGGGTTTGGCACGCAGTGTGAGGTGTAGGTTTTACTTTTCTGGGAATGCAGCATTACATGAAACCATTCTAAAACTATATATACTTTTTGCATTATTTATTGTGTGCAATGCTTCACTTAAAATAATTGAGTTTGTAGTAATGGCAAAGTCCAGTTGAGCAACATGTTTAAGATCCGAGACATTACATTTTGTAAAGTGCATCCTTCAACTGCATCCCTTTCCCCTGGGGCTCCCAAATGGAAATGCATTGGCAATTGTCTCCCCTGCACCCATTAAATAGATTTAGGTGAATGTTGGGCTCCACCCTATGAATTTCAGATTTGAATTACAGAATGGTAGCTCAAGGAGGGAGGAATCACCACATATAGCCTCAAGCTAAATACACTAGTAATAATTGTGTTGGGTCAAAGTAAGGAACTGCAGCTTGCGTGCTTGCTGTAGTCCTGCAGCCTGCGTTTTTTCCTGACTCTTCCTTTGAGTTAGGTGCTTTATTATCCATGTGGTAGTTAGCGCTTCCATTTATATAAGAGGAATATTTGTAGTTTCTCCTTTACTGTAAACTACTCGAATGCTTTGTCAAAGACTTGTCATAAAGTCTTTTTTTTTTTTTCTTCTGTTTAGGTTCAGTTTGGGAACCGAGAATGGGTGCTGGGAAAAGTAGAATATGGACAGTCACCAGTAATACCTCTGCATACCATTATTCCTGTAATCATCATACCAATGATTTTAATCATTGTTATATCTATTTATTTCTACCGGTAAGTGGTATATATATTATAATCTCTGTGGCTTTGCCTATTTTGGTTATAAATGCAGTTGAATTTCTCTAAGTAAATTGCCCTGTCATGCCTTCTGCATGTCTTGCTTACATATGTCAATGTGGTCCAATTATGTTCTGTCCTAAAGAGGCGCAAACCAATGGTTAAATAGAAAAAATAACAAAATTCTCCAGAATGTCATAAATTATGTGTAATAAAAGTAAGATCCAGCACAGGTGTGCAAAGTTGTTGGCAATTACATATGCGCTTGAATAGTTCTGCTATTTTTGTCATCTTCTGGGAATGGTTATTTTTGCAAATCTACATCCAAAGCAAAACAATATTGCTTTGTTACTGTAAAAATGTATAATCCTGTACAGCGTGCCCACTTATGGGCTTGGTGTGCTTGAAAGAGTCTCTAATAGATCACTGTTAATTCTGTAGGAGAAAGAGTCAACAGGCAGAGAGGGAGTATGAGAAAGTTAAGCAACAACTGGAAGGATTAGAGGAAAGTGTCAGAGACCGCTGCAAGAAGGAATTCACAGGTAATATTGGATTATTTGTTGTAAAAATTGCTCTTTGTTCTCTGCATAATGTAAGCTTGAAATGTATCTGTGTTTTACCCATTTCATATTGATCCCATACAGATGTTAATATGTAATATCTTCTGACCCCGCCGTGTGGCATCTCTTACATAGCCATCCATCCGATGACATCACCCGGACAGCCCGCCCCTTGTGACGCGTCCGCCCCCCCCAAACACCGATCCCCCTTTTTGAGGGCATGTGACTTGATGTGGTTCAGGGGCCCCCTCCCATTCCTGACCTGTCGGGCGGCATGCTTGCATAAGGGTCTGGTATTGATTTTGGGAGGGACCCCGCGCTTTTTTTATTTCCCACATTCAGCTGTCGGTGGTCATCGGTTGTTAAGGACGCAGCAGCTGGCTTCTCGGCCCCTCCTTAGAAACCAGCTATATAAAGTGCAACATTTTCAGGGTGCCTAAGGCCCCACCAGCAGACTGCACTGCCACTCCTGGGCAGCAGTGTAAATTGGACTTTCTGTAAGAACTTTTAAACACTAGTATCTGAGGCAGAGAAAATAATTATGGCATGCAGCAGTGCGTAGATGGGGAAATTTAAGCAACCGGACCTGGACGCGAGTAGGGTGACTATGTGTCCCGGATTGCCCGGGACAGTACCGCATTTTGCCGGTCTGTGCCAGGCACATTCATTCCAGGACAATACAGTGTCCCGGAATGAAAAACTGACACAGCCACCCCCCGGGCCAATCTGATGCCCCCAAAAAGGGCCACCACATCACGGCTTTACTCACTGACAGTACTTGTCCTGGCCGGAAATGCCTGGAAGTGCACAATCCCGGTCCTGCTTGTGATTGGAGAAATCATAAATCCTGCCTCTTGTGTCCAATCACTATGCTGTGATTTGTTACAGCGCAAGATGATTTTAGGGAGAGTGTCCCTGAATGGTAGTTTTAAAATGTGGTCACCCTAGACGTGAGTCATATTTTATACAGCATCTCCTTAAGAGGTTGAACTTGTTGGGCATGAATTTTTGATCAACCTTACTTGTAACTGTTATATTTTTAAACAGACTGAGCTAATATGTTTTCACATTTAACTTATTATGTTCTGATATAGACAAGCCTTCTCCATGTCGTGGTTATCTAAGATAATGCTTACCTGATTGCACTTCACAGCCTGTTAATCTCCTTGAATGATGGTCGTGTCAATCTTTGGCCTTCCCAGTTCCACACTATAGAACAGGTTAATTAAGTCTGAATTAAGTCTCATAAGGTTTTATAGCAATAGGAGTAAAGTTTTACCAAGGACATGCTATCCATACAGCCCAATACCCTAACCTGGCAACTCCAAAACACAATTTTTACAGGGAGAACAGACACTGATACTAACATTCAGCATGGCATTATATCAAGTTTTTATGGTTTGTTTTTAGATCTCATGATTGAGATGGAAGATCAGACCAGTGACCTCAATGAAGCTGGTATTCCATTTTTGGATTACAAGACCTATACAGACAGGGTTTTCTTCTGGCCATCAAAAGATGGAGAAAAAGACGTGATGATCACCGGCAAATTGGACATTCCAGAAGCAAGACGCCAAATTGTAGAGCAGGCTCTCAACCAGTTTTCTAATCTCCTAAACAGCAAGTCTTTCCTGACTATTGTGAGTATTGGGTTAATAGCAGTATTTATGAATATTGAAATTTTCTTTCCTGGTGCCCACTTTAGGCAATCGCCTTACCTTCTGACTCCTAATGCTTTTGAATTTAATAATGTTGCACTGAGGTGAAGATGTTTCTACATGAGGCTCAGCAGATGGAATTACTAAATACCCAACGATGGTCCTAATATTTCCAAAATCTCTAACATTTGGGATAATTACTGTATTTATTGGCGTATAACACTCACCTTTTTACCCTGAAAATAGAGGGTAAACTGTTCCTGTGTGGTATACGCAGGGGGCTGTTAAAGGTATTTTCCTGAAACTGTACTCTTAACCACTTCAGCCCCTGGAAGGATTTACCCCCTTCCTGACCAGAGTACTTTTTGTGATTCGGCACTGCGTTGCTTTAACTGACAATTGTGCGGTCGTGCGACGTGGCTCCCAAACAAAATTGGCGTCCTTTTTTCCCCACAAATAGAGCTTTCTTTTGGTGGTATTTGATCACCTCTGCGGTTTTTATTTTTTGCGCTATAAACAAAAATAGAGCGACAATTCTGAAAAAAATTCAATATTTTTTTACTTTTTGCTATAATAAATATCCCCCAAAAATATATATAAAAAAAAAAAATTTCCTCAATTTAGGCTGATACGTATTCTTCTACATATTTTTCGTAAACAAAAATCGCAATTAGCGTTTATTGATTGGTTTGTGCAAAAGTTATAGCGTTTACAAAATAGGGGGTAGTTTTATGGCATTTTTATTAATATTTTTTTTTTACTAGTAATGGCCGTGATCAGCGTTTTTTTTTCAGTACTGCGATCTTATGGTGGACACTTCTGACACTTTAGACACATTTTTGGGACCATTGGCATTTTTTTAGCGATCAATGCTATAAAAATGCATTGTATTACTATAAAAATGGCATTGGCAGTGAAGGGGTTAACACTAGGGGGCAGGGAAGGGGTTAAGTGTGTTCCTATTTGTGTTCTAACTGTATGGGGGGGGTGACCTCACTAGGGGAAATCACTCATCTTCTGTTCATACATTGTATGAACAGAAAATCAGCATTTCCCCCGCTGACAGGACCGGGAGCTATGTGTTTACACACATAGCTCCCGTTCCCCGCTCTGTAACGAGCAATCGCGGGTGCCCGGCGGCAGGCACGCGCGCGGGACTCGGGGGGGGGGGGCGCGGGCCGCCGGCGGTGCGGTCGCGCCCTTCAGTGGCCGTCGAAAGTGCGACGTAGCATGACGGGCTCTCGCCCAGGAGAGCCGACCTGCCGCCGTAGAACGACGGCAGCTGGTCGGCATGTGGTTAAAGTTAGGGTGCGTGTTATACATAAAATCTTTGTAAAATGTGAAGTTAAATCAGATATGTAGCAGCAGGCAGCTTTGTGAGAAAGAAGTTGGTGTTTTTTGTACATTAAAATTGTATACCCCTTGTTCTTTATTAGTTCATCCATACACTAGAAAAACAGAAAGGCTTCTCTGCCAGGGAAAAGCTTTACTTTGCCTCGCTGCTTACGGTTGCCTTGCATGGGAAACTAGAATACTACAGCGACATAATGAGAACCTTATTCGTAGAGTTAATGGAACAGTACGTGGCCAAGAATCCCAAACTGATGCTCAGAAGGTAAGAGTAAAACTTTGATTGCAGTGTATATGTGATATACAGCATGAGTATGTAAAGCTATTCACACAAGATCCAGTATAATGCCATGTGACCTCTAGTACACATACCTAAATGAGTGGGCTTATTCAAATGGAAAAGGGCAAAGAGCATTGAAGATTAGTCAGGTTAGTGAATGAAGAATTCTGACTCCTGTGGTTACTGCTCTTGCCTTTCACTCTCTAACTGTGGCATTGGTCTTAGGTCTAGTAGACATGGGTCGAATGTCAGGAGACCTCGGGCGGTTTAATAAAAAACAGCCGACATTCGTGTTTGTCAGCCGATCCTACAGAAGCCGGACGAGCATGCTGGAAAACCAGCAGCTGACTGACTCCCGATCGGCTGAGAGCGCTGATCTGAGTGTTCTGGTGGGGGGTGCCCCCCTCTAAGAACACAACAGCGCAGCAGAGGAGATTGCTGTACCAACGTTGGATTGTTTAGTACATTGGCTCTGACGGGAGCTGTCAGTTTTTCACACTAAAAATTGGTGTATACCAGGCTTTAGTGAAACATTTGACACAAATTAGTATTTGTTTAAAAATGCTTTCTCTTTCGTTCATGGATGGACACGGCTCCAAATAATCTTGACAGTAGGGTTATGTTTCGTCTATCAGGAAAGGACTAGGCAGACATGTTAAACATGTAACACAGCAAAGCCGAACTGCACCGCCCAGGGGGCGGGCCCTCTGGTCATAACCCCTCACCCTGCAGTCAGCAGCTCAGTTTTTTTTTCTGCCTAACATAGAAAGACCTGGCTCCCTAAGGGCCCATTGGTCCTAAAGAACTTTTATTTTTTAAACGTTATTTTATTATTTTTATTTGTATTTTTGATTCTGAGATTTACTATCAACTGTCGGCTGGATAATATAGATCCTTGTTGTCTCCCCAGTCTGGCCATCAAGCGTAAGCAGACCTTAAGCTATGCGTGGGGTCGGCCACAAAATACCTCATTGCTTCAGGAGTGCCTGGTGAGCTATATGCTCCGGGGCTCATTTATGACGGCGCTATTGCTGTCCGTGTCACGGTGGGCCGTGGCCAACAGCCACTCCATACTGCTCGGCGGTGGGTCTGTCAGGAACGCATCCAACGGTCCCAGCGGGGACGGGCAAGTGCGGTTCCTCCTGTTCTGGCAAGATGGAGCAGCTGAGCATTCCTGGGGTGGTCATTTAGGGCGTCTCTCGCCCTCCCTTTCCTCCCACCCCATCCCTTCCCTCCTCCCCATGCATTGCTGGGCCTGCTGTTAACCGGGGGTCCCTGGAGGGGGGCTCCGGGTCCTGAACTGGGAGCTTTGTGGGGGTCCACTAATGGTGTGGGTGGTCTGCCAAACGAAAGTTCAGAATGGAATCCGTTTACTCTGTGGTCGCTGCACTCTATCCGGTGGATTTTCTGGTGTCCTTGGACATCAAGGACACATACCTGCATGTCCCCGTATATTCCAGGCATCCAAGGTTTCTGCGCTTTGCGGTCGGGGACAACCACTACCAGTTTATGGCTCTCCCGTTTTGGCCTGGCATCAGCACTAAGGGTTTTCACCAAGGTGCTCGCTCCGATTCTGCCCTTGCTGAGACAGCGAGGAATCACTATCGTGGGCTACTTGGACGACCTCCTGCTCAGAGCCACTTCGGCTCAGAATTAGAGGAAGATATGGCGATCGCCATTCAGACTCTTTAAGAGTTTGGTTGGATGTTAAACCTACAGAAGTCTGTGTTGGTGCCGACTCAGCGCCTGGAGTACCTGGGCTTAATTCTGGACTCCTCAGAGGTGAGAGTTTACCTCCCCTTGGAGAAGTTGCAGACTCTTTGGTTGGCAGTGAAGCTGTTGGCATCCCACAGGTGGTTGACACTGCGCTTCTGCATGCAAGTCCTAGGTCTCATGGTGGCCACCTTTTGAGGTAGTATCGTATGCTCAATTCCACACTTGTGTCTTGCAGAAGGAAATCTTGTCCAAAAGGGACAAGTCTCCCCTGTCCCTGAATTGTCAAATCCGGGTAAGTCAACTAGTCAGGGCTTTCCTGGTATGGTGGCTGAGATCTCCGGCCCTTCAGTCCGGGAAGTTCCTTCCTTTTCGCTGGATGGTGATCACGACGGACGCCAGTCTGTCCGGCTGGGGGGGGGGGGGTGTCTGGGGTGTTCAGTGAACACAGGGTCGATGGACGTAGGAGGAATCCTGTCTGCCGATCGATGTGTTGGAACTTCGGACAATCAGACTGTGCCTCTCCACATGGTCTTTGAGGCTTCATGGTCGTCCAGTCAGGATCCAGACAGACAACGCTACAGCGGTGGTGTATGTCAACCATCAAGGTCGGAACAAGAAGATTGGCTGCAGCATTCGAGGTCGCCCACATCCTCCTGTGAGCAGAGCGAAGCGTGTCGGCCTTATACATTCCGGGTGTAGCAAACTGGCAAGCAGACTACCTAAGTCGCCAGATGTTGGACCAAGGAGAATGGTCCCTACACCCGGATGTGTTTCAGCTACTTTGCCGGAGATGGGGCATGCCAGACGTGGATCACCTGGCTTCTCGACTCATCGGAAGGTATTGAGGTTTGTGGCCAGGTCCAAAGATCCCTAGGCGGATGCGACAGACGTGTTGGTGGCTCCGTGGGGACTGTATCAGCTGATATATGCCCCCCCCCCCCCGAAGCTTCTTCCTCGTCTGCTTTGCAGAGTGGAGACCGAGGGGATCCCGGTGATTCTAATTGCCCCAGATTGGCATCAGCGCCCTTGGTACACGACCTTGTATGCCTGGTTGTGGCTGTCCCTTGGCGATTGCCAATGCGGGAGGACCTGCTTTCACATGGTCCTATTCTTTATCCTCTTTTACAGTCACTGGCTTTAACGGCATGGCTGTTGAAAGTCAGGTACTGAGGGACCGGGGTCTGTCTGACGCAGTCATTTCCACCAGCTGAGGGCGTGGAAGTCATCTTCTCAAAATATCTATCATCGCACGAGGAAGGCCTACATCTCTGTGTGTGAGGAGATGGAGTGACGCCCACGGGCTTATTTGGTCTCCTGCATCCTGCTGTTTTTACAGCGTGGGGTGAATCAAAAATTTGCCCTAAGCACCATAATGGAGCAGATTTCAACCTTGGTTATTTTCTTTCAACGACCTTTGGTGGCTCATCCACATTTGTGCAAGGGGGTCGACATGTGGCCCCTCCGGTTCGTCCACCACTACCTCTGTAGGATTTGAATCTGGTGCTCTTGGCACTTCAGCAACCTCCCTTTTGAGAACATCAGGGAGATTCCCCTTTTGACACTCTCTTAGAAGGTGGCCTTTCTGGTGGCTATTACATCAGTCAGGAGGGTTTCTGAATTGGCGGCCTTGTCTTGCAAGTCCCCCTAGTTGATCCTCCACAAGGATAAAGCCGTTATGCCTGCAGCCTTCCTTTCTTCCGAAAGTTTAATCAGCCTTTCATCTTGAGGACATGGTGCGTCCATCCCTGTGTACTTGGCCGTCGCATCCCAAAGTGGTTGCTCTACATTCTTTGGATGTGGTCCGAGTGCTGCGAGTGTATTTCTCTGCTACGGCTCCGTTTCTAAGGTCAGACTCTTTGTATCGGTGACTGGTCCAAAGAGGGGCCTGGCAGTCTCGTCTGCCACCATTTCTCAGTGGATCAGAGAGATCGTGATTCAGGCTTATGCCCTACAGGGCCGGGCGCCTCCTTTCCTGTCCTAGCGCATTCAACCAGGGCAATAGGTGCTTCCTGGGCCTTCCGACATCAAGCGTCTGTCTCACAGGTGTGTAAGGCGGCTACCTGGTCGTTCGTTCACACCTTCACTACATTTTAAAAGGTGGATGTGCATGCATCTGCGGATGCTTGCTTTGGCTGCAAAGTTTTGCAGGCAGCTGTTTAAAAATGCAACTCTGCCATTGAGGAGCTCTGTTTATTTGTTTTTGGGTGGAAGTTGGTTTGCTTGCTGTGCCCACCTCTCGTTTTTTTGACAGTGCTTGGGGTCGTCCCTACTGTCAAGAATATTTGGAGCTGTGTCCGTCCATGAACTAAAGAGAAAATAGGATTTTTGTACTCACAGTAAAATCGTTTTCTGTTCTGAGCATGTTTCACTTTCATTCATTAGGCTTCAGTTTTCATTTTTGAAGTAAACTTGTAAGAATAGAAATATCAGAAAATCCACTGCTGATTTAAATATAAAAGTGATAAAATATCTAAGGGCCAAAGCGCCAAAAGACAGTGATGCAGATACTAAAAGGTAATGATGATAATAACTTTGTGAAAATGTCATGGACAGGAAAGATTATCACATGACTGGAACAGCTGCAGTATAAATTGATGTAAACAATTGATGGATAATAAAGAATAAACAGCGCTAAATGCTACATACAACAAAGTTGTGCTGTGTTGTGAACACTAAATTGTTTTTTTTTTTAAACGCACAAAAAAAATGACAATCGCTGGAAAAAGCCCCCAGTGAAAAAAGTGCTTGTGCTGTTGGAACAGTATTGAAGGTCTCATGCACAGTGCTGTGACTTGAAATATGGATGAAAAACTCCATGCTCCTTATGTGCTTAAATAGGGTGCCCCCCCCCCCCTAGTAGATGTGCCCCCCCCCCCTAGTAGATGTGCACTCACCCTTGAGATTGGACCAACTATCGCTAGTTAGGTCAGATGCGTTTGTGGGGCGCCCCCCTGTAGGTATCCTCTGAACTGGTGGTTGCATATGGTAAATAATCCTCATGTGGATAGATATAATAGAAAAAGCCTCATTGTGCAGTACCGTTTAAAAAACTTTATTCCAAAAGATTAAAAGATTGTATTCAACTTGCATGTAGGAGTGCCTGATATCCTGGCACCCGGAGTGAACAGCAGGTAAAAAAGTCATCCATTAAAACTGCTCAATCAATACATGAACCCGCTGTCGTGGTGAGGGCTCGATTTCTTGGTTTGGATGTCTAGGTGGAAGTGTGTCAAGATAATGTGGCTCAACCTCTATGCATTTCGGCCATCTTCAGGAAGTTGCCATAAATATAAGAGTGCAGAGCTGTCATCCTGTTTGTGGCTTCAGGGATCTAGAGGAAACATGTAGGATAGAAATTCCAGCAGCTCGCAATATACTGTGTGCATGCTTGTTCTAGGTCAGTAAAGCAAGCATCAAAATACAAAACCAAGGAGTATGAACCTTTCTGCGGTGGCAGCTCCTGTATTTTAATACCTAAATGTTTGCTTAAACAAAAAGCAAATATTGAAAATCTATGTACATAAGGCTTTAAAGCAAGTCTGTCAACCATTTTAAGCTTGACCCCCGGTTCACACTGATGTGATGCGAGGAACACACATGAATTGCATTTTCCACATCACACTGCATAGTACTGCATTGCACTGTATTTTGCGATCTGCTGTGAGTGTCAATTAAGTTAACGACACCCCAGAAGCAGGTCACAGAACGCAGTACATTTGCCTGAATTGGGATCACATGGGTATGAACATCATTTGATTAGATTCCAGTGCAGCAAAAAAAGGTGCCTGCATCTTTTTCGTGCAATTTCAGCCATACAAATGATGGTCTCGAATCGCACTGCACAGAATCCCATGTGATTTGCACAAGAATGCAGTGTGGTCCCTGTGCAAATCGCATTTTTGAAAGCAAGAATTACAGGTTGGTTTGTTGGTCAGAACAGCTACCTTTGTGCTTCCTGTGATCCCTGTTTCACTTTGCTACATAGGACTTGAAGTCCCTGACCTCAGAGCTATGTCCCACCTTCAGAACTAATACCCATCCAACCATTATCCCCATGTACTATTAGCATGAGCTCATTAAATGAGCAAGGAGGCTTTTGAGGGCTGGTTCTACTCTCAACGTGCTTTAAAATGAATGTGTATGGGAAGTATTAGAAGGAGGACCAAATTATTAGTTAAAGGTATTAAAGTCCCATGTTAAATACCACTTCATGATGGAGCAGTATTAACTAGGGCCGGGCTGTTGAACCGGCTCTACTTTGTGCTTTAACCACTTGCTTACTGGGCACATATACCCCCCTCCTGCCCAGGTGAAATTTCAGCTTCCGGCACTGCGTCACTTTAACTGACAATTGTGCGGTCGTGCGACTTGTTTTCCAAACAAAATTGACATCCTTTTTTCCCCACAAGTAGAGCTTTCTTTTGGTGGTATTTGATCGCCTGTGCGGTTTTTATTTTTTGCGCTATAAACAAAAAAAGAGCGACAATTTTGAAGAAAAATACAATATTTTTTACTTGTTGCTATAATAAATATCCCACTTTAAAAAAAAAAAACACATTTTTTTTTCTCAGTTTAGGGCGATACGTATTTTTCTACATATTTTTGGTAAAAAAAAAATCGCAATAAGCGACTGGTTTGCGCAAAAGTTATAGCGCTTACAAAATAGGGGAGAGAATTATTATTTTTTTTTTTACTAGAAATGGCGGCGATCTGCGATTTTTTTTGGTACTGCGATGTTATGGCGGACACATCGGACACTTTTGACAGATTTTTGGCGCCATTCACATTTATACTGCGATCAGTGCTATAAATATGCACTAATTACAGTATAAATGTGACTGGCATTGAAGGGTTTAACACTAGGGGGTGAGGAAGGGGTTAAATGTGTATCCTAGGTGTGTTCTAACTGTGGGGGGAGGGGGGGTGACTGGGGGGGTGACCGATCTGTGTCCCTATGTACAAGGAACACAGATCGGGCTCCTCTTCTCCAGAGACAGGACGCTGTCTCTGTGTAAAAACGGCAATGAGAGATGATCTATGAGATCATCTCTCATTCGCCCACAGATCGCATCGCAAACGGCCACTCTGACTGGCCGTTCGCCGCGATCTGTGATTGGCTGTGTCCAAGGGACACGGCCAACACAGGGCTTCCCCGCAGCGCGCTCTACAGCGCGCGCTGGGAACGCCCAAAGGGGCGGCCGTCAAAAGACAGCATGTTGGCTATTCAGACCCGCGCTGTTGCCGTCATTTGACGGTAGCGCGGGTCTGGAGTAGTTAAAGTAAACCGTAACAACAAAACATAATTTTACCTGTTTTTTTTTTTTCATAGATCAGAAACCGTTGTTGAACGAATGCTTTCAAACTGGATGTCTATTTGCTTATATCAGTATTTAAAGGTAAGTGCTGGCCATGTCATGGCACAATGAGGCCTGTATGAAATCCGGATCATTGAGTACAAAGAGGTGTTGTGTCTTGTTTCATCTGTAAAAGTTTAGCAGCAATATGAAAGACTTGGCTTATGTAGATCACAACATGCAGCAGACCCTGTCCATGCATGAGTCAAGCAAAGCCTCAACTGGGTATAAGGGATTTAGATGTTAACAGAACCATTAAAAGCTAATTCTTAGATCTGACAATTTTTTTTCATTGGAAATGCAGGACACAGCTGGTGAACATCTATTCAAACTCTTTAAGGCAATCAAACATCAAGTGGAGAAGGGCCCTGTGGATGCAGTGCAAGTTAAAGCTAAATACACCCTGAATGATACAGGATTACTGGGGGATGATGTGGAGTACCTGATACTGGTAAGTGAGACCCTTTGTTTGTGACAGAATGAACCGACATTGGCACAACCAAATTTTTATTCTGTTCAGGTAGATGTGAGAATAAACTGAAAGAGATATAGATATATAATCTATATCAAAGTAATATAAAATCTTCTGCTTCAGTGTTTTTATATCTTTTTGTCAGATGTTACTATGGTATAGTGAAGTATAATTGCAAGCATTTCATAAGTGTCAAAGGCTTTTATGGACAATTACTTTACATTTATACGAAGAGTCAATATTTTCCGTGTTGACCCTTCTTTTTTAAGACCCCTGCAAGTTGCCTGGCATGCTGTCAATCAACTTCTAGTTCACAACCTAATCTTGACAGTCCATGCTTGCATATTCAATGCTTGGAGTTGTCAGAATGTGCGTGTTTTGTTTTTGTTTTTTTGTTCATTTGTCTCTTGAGCATTCACCACAAGTTCTCAATGGGTTTAAGGTCTGGGGAGTTTCCTGGCTATGGACCCACAATGTTTGTTTTGTTCCCCAAGCCACTTAGTCCAAGAACAATGATTTCAAGCACCCACCCTCCTTTAAAGCTTCCAGTCTGTTCTAACTCAATATCAGCATTACACAATGATTTCCAGCCTTGTCCTCGTCAACACTGATACCTGTGTTAACGAGTGAATCCCTGACAAGATGTCAGCTGGTCCTTTTGTAGCAATGTTGACTTGCAGTCTCAGCAGTGATCAAATACCACCAAAAGAAAGCTCTATTTGTGGGAACAAAATGATAATAAAATAGTTTGGGTACAGTGTAGTAGGACTGCACAATTGTCATTCCAAGTGTGACAAAATTGGCTTGGGCAGAAAGAGGGTGCAAGTGCCTGGTATTGAAGTGGTTAACCATGTTATTGGCCAATCACAACCAATCACATATGGAAGTGCCGTGTGAATACAGAACTGCCGTGAATCGGCTCTCCTCGCCTCGCGCTGAAGAGTGCCGATCAGCGGCATCTCCTCGCAGAGGAGCCATGGGCAGGTAATCAGGGCACTGATCATCAGTGTCACCAATCGGTGCCCATAAGTGATGCCCATCAGTGCCGCCCATCCGTGCCACCTATCAGTGTTCACCGGTGCCACTTATCAGTGCAGAATATTAGTGTGTCCTCATCAGTGCCATCTAATCAGTGCCAATACGTGCTGCCCCATCAGTGCAGCCTTATTGGTGCACATCAGTGAAGGAGAACAATTACTTATTTGCAAAACGTACTGACAGAAAATAAGAAAGGGATGAAAGTGACCTGTATTGAGGTGTTTAAAGGAGCTGCAGGAATATCTGGCAAGTACTGGGTCTGTGGTACATGTGAATGAATGAAAAACTTGTATAGCGCGGCACATGCGAACTAAATCGCCCCTGGGCGCATGTTGTTCCTGTCTCCTGGTATCAAAAGAGATGTCTTGATCTTTCTCCTGAATGCTAAGTGGTTCTCCTGTGACAACAATCTCCCGTAGAAGAGGAACTTCATCTTTCAGCACGACAAACCAAAGCATGCATCCAAATCAACAAAGGAATGGCTTCACGAGAAGATTACAATTTTGGAATGGTCCAGCCAGAGCCCAGACTGGAATCTGATTGAAAATGTGTGGGGTGAGCTGAAGATGGCTGTGCACAGGAGATGCCCTTGCAATCTGACAGATTTGGAGTGTGTTTGCAAAGAAGGTTGGGAAAATATTGCCAAGTCAAGATGTACCGTGCTAATAGACTCATACCCAAAAAGGCTGAGTGCTGTAATATAAATTAAAAGGTGCTTCAACAAATTCTTATTTTAAGGGTGTGCACACTTATGCAACCATATTATTATTTTTTCTTATTTTTACTTCGCTCCACTTAAAATTTTTAAGTGTGTTCTTCTACTGAGTTGTACAGTTTATAGGTCACATTAAAGGTGGAAAAAGTTCTGAAATGCTTTATATTTGTCAAATTTTTTTACATCACAGAAACCTGACATTTTAACAGGGGTCTGTAGACTTTTTATATCCACTGTATGACAGACTTGCCTGCAAACGGAGCCCTCCAGCACTTCTCCATCATGGCTCCCCCTGGCCCACAGCACTTCAATCGTCACCTGAGATTATCTTCAGCTGCTTGAATGGCCGGGCCGCTGTGACGTCACTCTCACACATGCGCACATGAATCACATTGTCGGGGCACGCAGAGCAGGCCATAAATGTGGTTACTTTACTGCTGACAGGCAAGGGAGACCTATATTACATAATAGACCTCCAGGGTCTCTTCTGTTATAAAAACCATGTGGTTTTGTTTTCAAATTTGGACATTACTACTATTTTAAGAGCTCTGTCCTGGCTGCAGCCAGTGGGCACAGCTCGAAATGCTGGTGCTTTCATGCTTTTTTAATGTGCACATGAGCAGAATAAATGTATACATTCAGCCACGTATCTGCACATTATTACATGGAACCTGGGATGCTCAAGATGGAAGCATCTATTCTCTCACTCTAGCGAAGCATGCTTCCAAGACTGGGAAGCTGAAACTGGTCAAGGCTGGCCATACATAATGCATTTTTTTTTTTTCATTCAACATGCTGGTTTGGTGAGCCAATTCCCCCCATCCGCACATTCAATGTGGATGGGGGAATCCTTCCTGCTGTGGTATTCTAATGTAATACACTTATCTGTGTTGCTGGCTATAGCCAGTGGCACTGATCATTCAGGATAAAGCAAACAGGCTGGTTGTTCACAAGTCAATCTGTGGATTGACTTGTGTACAACCAGCCTGCCCATACGTGGATCAAATTCAATAGTCGCTGCTGGTCCATATGTGGCTGGCTTTAGTGTGTGTGTGTGTGTGTGTGTGTGTGTGTGTGTGTGTGTGTGTGTTTTTACAGATGCATTATGCAGCCCGTGAAATGAAAGACGGCTCTTATCTGTGGTAGTTCATACAATAATTTGTTTAGCCTTTTAGAAACATCTTTTCATCAAACTGAAAATACCTTGCATGAGAAGAAGAGAAACGCCTAAATTTGTCATATTGTGCATGGTAACTAGAGAGAGTGGTTGTAAATGCACAAGGTGTGCAATAGCCCTCCTAATACTTACCTGAGCCCCCCTCGATCTAGCAGTGTCCAGGAGAAGGAGGGGGTGGTAATGAACCACGGCTCCATGTGTGAAGGGACACACAGAGCAGTGGCTCAGCTTGGGTGCCAACATAGCAAGCTTCTTGCTGTGGGGGCACCTGGCAAGAGGGAGAGGCCAGCAGTGCCAACGTAGGACTAGAAGAGAAGGATCTGTAATTTTCTGTGCAAAACCACTGCACGGAGCTTATAATATGTTTGTTATTTTTTTTAAACTAAAAAAACAAGAATTTAATATCACTGGCTGCAGGTTTTGTACACAGAAATGTTAGCTAGGAGCATCAAGGCACCCCATGTTCTCCTTTGACCACCCAAATTACAAAGCCAAATTATATAGCATGTAATCCAAGGTTTTTGTACTGTATAAGCATGAGCAACAAAAGCACCATACTTTGGACAGCTTGATGCCAATGCACATTAATCAAACTCTGAATCGTATTCTGCAAATTTAAGCTATGCCAATAATGTAAAAAATGTTGCATGGAATTTATTTTTCTCACCTAACTGTTCATGGATAAGAGTATCAACCACCTAACATGTTACTACCTTTCTTCTGCAGACTGTTAACGTCATTGTGCAGGATGAGGGATTAGAGCCTGTGCAAGTTAAAGTATTGAACTGTGACACCATCGCACAAGTTAAGGAAAAAATAGTCGAGCAGGTTTACAAACATCTTCCTTACACACAGAGACCAAAAGCAGACAGCTTAGCACTGGGTAAGTGTGTATTGTGGTGAGAGTGCATGATATTGGTATATGTTTATGCTTTACCTCCATGTCAGTGTGTTCATTAGTGTTAGGGACCAGTTCTCACTGCTGCGAATGCATTGATTTGCATGTCATCTGAAATAACATTGTTTTCAATTAAAAGTCGTTCGCATCAATGCGGTGTGATTCCGATGCGGCAAAAAAAAAGGGCCGTGTACAAGTTTAATACAGTGCAGTGAAAATTCAGCTCCATGGACTTTAATGGGACCTGACTGAATTTACAGTCCTGTATCAATGCAAATCCAGCTCCTGGCAGAGCTGTATCCTGGCCTAGGCCAACAAGGCCCAGGCCTAGGGCAGCACCTTGCAGGGGGGCAGCACGAAAAGAGTCCCTGTCGGCTTGCGCTACACTGTTAGGAAAATTAGTCTAGCGCCCCCATAAAGCGGCCGCGCTGCTTCTAGTATGCGAGCGGCCGGCTTTATGCAACTGTGGGGGGGGGGGGTGCTTCCATCCTGGACCACAAACCTTCCTCACTGTGCTATATGTTTCTGCTGCACCATCTACTTAAAGTAGAACTATAGGCAACACTTTTACCATCCCTGTCCCATTGCAAAGATTTCCCTTCACTTCCTGCTCTATGGGCAACCAGGAAATAAGAGGAAATCTAAGCAAATTAAGGGAATCACACACACAGGGTGTGGCCGTGACAGGAAGGGGTGGGTCATATTTAAATTAGGGGGTGCACAAGTTTAGTCAGGCCTAGGGCAGCACAAAACCTAAATACACCACTGGCTCCTGGTCCTCCCCTCCTCTTATGTCATTAGCGGGTTGTTAAGGAGTGAAGCCGCTGTGTCCTAAACAACCGATGACTCATCGGTTGTCAGTGGGTTTCTCGCTGACAGCTGAAATGTAAACAAAAAAATTCCAGCAATGAAAATTTCTGGAAGAGAAAAATCCATACCAGGCCTTTCGGGTGGCCCCGCCCTTTTAGTTTATTTAGTGGCGGGAGCTGGCAGAGCTGTCGGATGACAAGAGCCTTTATCGAGTGTGGGTCTTTTTTTTGGGGGGGGGGGGTTGCCGGCCTTTCTTCGTGATGATGGATTCACACCGGGGGACATTGTGTGTGTGTTTTTTTTAACCACTGAGAGTCGGTTCGCACAGGGGTGGCACGACTTTGGGGGCGTCTCGGCAAGGCGATCTCAAGACGACTTGAGAAGCGACTTGCAAAATGACTTCTGTATTGAAGTTAATGCAAGTCGCCCCCAAAGTCGCTCCTATTAGAACAGTTCTATTGAATAGAGCGGAGCGCAACTTGTTAAGCTGCTGAGTCGCTTGACAAGACACCCCTGTGTGAACAGGCTCTTAAGGCCCAGGCCTATTTCTGTCAGTTAAATTGTGCAATTTCTTTCTCGTACATCACAGGACACAGAGCGGCATATTCATTACTATATGGGTTATATGGAGTACCTTCAGGTGTGGACACTGGCAATCTCAAACAGGAAGTCCCCTCCCTATATAACCCCCTCCCCTAGAGGGAGTCCCTCAGTTTTTTCGCCAGTGTCTTAGGTGTTGGTCACGGAATAGCTTTGCTCCACATCCTTGGGATTAAGGGCGGGCTAACCGGATCTGTCCAAAGAGCCTCAGTGCCAAAGTGGACAGTACCCGGGCCCCAAACCGTGGGGTTTTGCCTATAATGCTCCTCTTTGGAGGGCTGGACCCTGGGCCCAGGACTTGGAGTTCATAAAGACCATAAGTTCCTGTTTGCCAGGGTGCTATATAGGTCCAGGACAGTGGGTACCTTCATAGGACCCCAGGGCCTGAAGGTCTATTACGCTACCCACGGAGATGGGAGAAGATTGGATCGTTTGGCTAGACAAACATCCTGCAGCATGGAGCAGGTAAGAGGGGAGCCTGCAGGACTTGGTTTCGACAGCAGGCTCTCCGGGTAACCTAAAAGGGGGGTAGCCTAAGTATGCTCTGCATTGGCAACCTTGATCACTATGTCTGAGAAAGACAGGATGATCCCATTTCCCCCCATCACTAGGTTCCCCTGTCTAAGAATTGTGTTGCTAGCTACCTGCTGCTTTCTTCCTAGGACTAGTAAGGATCCCTATGGGGCCTTTTGGAGAGTCCTACCTGGCCGGGGGTTTGAATCTGCCGCCTGGTACTGCAGTCCTGGGTCTCCAGCAGCGCGGCTCCTCCATGTTCTTCCTGCTCCGGCATACGCGCGCGCGCGCCTTATAGACGTTTTTCGCGCCGTCGGAGGGGAGGGCGGGGGGGGGGGCGTGCCTGCAGCGTCATACAGGGGCGCGCCTTGTGCTGTTATAGATCAGCAGGCATTGTCAGTGCTCAGTCTGAGGCTGATCTCAAAGGGAGAGGACGCAGAGCGGCAGAACAGTGACTCCCGGTGGCGGAAGAGGGGTAGTACAGGCTGGACTTTGTTCCAATGCCTTTCTGTTAAGCCAAGAAATCCCCCTTTTTGCAACAGGTTGGAGGCTGGCAAACTAAGTTTGGGGTCGCTGTATGTTTGAAAAAAAAAGAAAGAGACTTATATATATTTAAAAAAAAAAAAACATACGGGGCCCCATCAGTTTTTGGGCATTAGTGAGCTATTGTCCCCTAAGCTCTAGTTTTGTACTCCTGGCCACTACAGTCTGTTGTTGTTGGCGGAGTCCCTCGATTTTGTATTATGGCTTCCAAAGGTTCGGGGTCAAAGGGTACAAAAAAGACCAAAAAACAAAGGGGTTCCCCCTCTGATTCTGATGATATGCCGATACTTTCCCCGCAACTTATTCCCATAAAGGTTGCCTTGGATGAGCCATTAGGGGGGTCTGGTGCGGAGGCTGGCCCAGATCAGCCCAGCCCTGTGTTTATCACAGAGGAGATGCTAGCTGTATCCCTAGGGGGGCTAGAAGAGAGAATAGCAGCATTGATCGCTAGAGCTATTCCTGGCAAGAAACGGGTTAGATCCCCATCACCAAGAGGTGTATCCTCAGATGCTGAAATTCTCTCTCCGGAGGAATTGGAATCGCAGGAGGATCAACTAGACCTGAACCAAGAGGGTTCAGGGATTGAGGGATCTACCTCTGGGGAACCATTTTCAGACTCCCAGACAGAGAGACTGTGGGTGCAGTCTTTGACGGACATGGTCCGCTCGGCATTTAGTTTACCATTGCCAGAGCCTCAGGTTCCTCCGGTATCCTCTCTGGGCTCTTTGAAAGCTCCTTTAAGCAACGCAGTTTTTTCCGGTCCATCCTCTCTTGGAGGAATTGATCTTTCGGGATTGGGTACGGCCGGACAGGATTTTTCTGCCACCGAAGAGATTTGCGGTCATTTACCCCATGGAGGAAAAATTCTCCAAGAGGTGGAAGCTCCCAGTGGTGGATGCAGCCATCTCATGTGTGAATAAATCACTAACTTGCCCCGTGGAAAACATACATATGTTTAAAGATCCGGTTGATAAACGGTTAGAGACACTTTTAAAAGCATCCTTTGCTACGGCAGGAGCAGTGGTACAGCCAGCTGTGGCTGCAATTGGAGTTTGTCAGGCGTTAAAGGACCAGACAAAAGAAATGCTAAAAGACATGCCTACCCAACAGCAGAAGAGTTTTCTGACATTCCCAGAGCTCTGTGTTTTGCGGTAGATGCTATAAAGGATTCCATCCAGCAGGCCTCTCGTTAATCACTATTTTTGGTGCACATGAGAAGGCTCTTATGGTTGAAGAACTGGGGGCGGCGGGCCCCCCCCATGCAAAAAGCTTCTGGCAGGGTTTCCCTTCCATGGAGGACGACTCTTCGGGGAGGATCTGGATAAATACATTCAGACTATTTCAAGTGGCAAAAGTACCCTTTTACCGGTCAAAAAGACATTCCGGGGTCCTACATTTAAGAGGCAGCTCTTTCCTGTCTCAGGGCCCTCAAATTCCAGGCAGTATCGACGGCCGCCTGCACGATCCAACGTTAACAGTAGATCGCAGGACAGGCCCCTGGGGGTAAGAGACCATGGTATCGCAAGCCGACAAAGACAGCCCCTAAGTCTGCCTTATGAAGGGGCGCCCCCACTCTCGCGCGGGTGGGGGAAGGCTTCGTTTCTTCTCAGAAGTTTGGAAGCCAAGATCCCCGACAAATGGGTCCGGGGAGTCTGTAACCGCAGGCTACAGACTGGAGTTTCTAAACTTTCCTCCGCCTCATTTTCAAGAGTCAAGGCTACCAAAGGATCCAGCAAAGAAGGCCTCGATGCTGGCAGCTTTGGATCACCTGCTTTGCCAGGACGTAATAATAGAGGTGCCAGCCCAAGAGCAAGGGCTAGGTTTCTATTCCAATCTCTTTGTCATACCAAAGCCCAACGGCAATGTCAGGCCAATCTTGGACCTAAAGAGGTTAAACGGTTACCTAAGGGTTCGTTCCTTCCGGATGGAATCCATCCGGTCAGCAGTCGCCACGCTTCAGAGGGACGATTTTCTGGCTTCCATAGACATATGCTTAATGGATGCTTACCTTCATGTACCAATCTTTCAGTCGCATCAAAGATTTTACGCTTCGCAGTGGGGCAGCGACACTTCCAATTCAGGGCGCTCCCCTTCGGGCTGGCCATGGCCCCCCGGGTATTCACGAAGATCCTAGCCCCAGTTCTGGCCAATCTAAGGATCCAAGGGGTCACAGTCCTAGCATACTTGGACGACCTTTTAAATCATAGATCACTCACGGCCGTGTCTGCAACACAGGCAGTAAACCTCACGGTTCAGTACCTCGAAGGGTTCGGCTGGGTCCTAAACCGGGAAAAGTCAGCGTTCCAGCCTACAAAGCAGTTGGAATACCTCGGTATGAGGTTAGACACAGAACAGCAAAGGGTGTTCCTGCCCCTTGTAAAGATCGAGGCTATCAAGGGGTTGGTTCAGTTGGTTCTAAGCAAGAAAAAACCAACTATTCGCCTGTGTATGCGATTACTAGGCAAGCTAGTGGCCACGTTCGAGGCAGTACCATACGCTCAGATCCACACTCGCGTCCTACAGGCAGCCATTCTAGCAGCCTGGGGCAAGAGAGCACATGCCTTAGAGTCCCCTTTGACGCTATCATCAAGGGTCCGACAAAGCCTGGCCTGGTGGTTGAACCCTCAGAATCTTCTAAAGGGAAGATCCTTCAGCCCTGTTGTCTGGAAGGTAGTTACCACAGACAGACCCACCTGGCAGGCTGGGGGGCGGTCTTCGAGGGGTTCTCTCGCCAGGGAACTTGGGTGAAAACAGAGAGGCAGCTCCCCATCAATATCTTGGAGATCAGAGCTGCTCGCCTAGCCCTTCTGGCATGGACCTCCAGATTACAGGGGTCCCCGGTGAGAATCCAGTCAGACAATGCCACAGCGGTGGCATACATAAACCACCAAGGGGGAACCAGGAGTCAGGCCGCTCAGAGGGAGGTGAGCTTGATTTTTCAGTGGGCAGAGGTTCATGTACCCTGCATTTCGGCGATATTCATTCCCGGAGTGGACAACCTGCAGGCAGACTTCTTAAGTCGCCAGATTCTGTCGCCGGGGGAGTGGTCTCTGCATCCCCAGGTCTTTCAGACAATCTGCCAGAAGTGGGGAATGCCAGACGTAGATATAATGGCATCCAGGTTCAACAAGAAACTAGACAGGTTCGTGTCTCGAGCGAGGGACCCTATGGCCTGCGGAACCGATGCGTTGGTTTGCCCTTGGCATCAATTCAAACTTCTATATGCATTCCCTCCGCTACAGTTACTTCCTCGCCTGTTGCGCAGGATCAGAGTGGAGCACAAGCCAGTCATTCTAGTAGCTCCAGCTTGGCCCCGGAGGACATGGTACTCACTAGTCCTGAAGATGGCAGTGGGAGACCCTTGGACTCTTCCTCTACGACCAGACCTACTCTCACAAGGCCCGATCCTCCACCCTACATTACAGCGTCTAAATTTGACGGCCTGGAGGCTGAATCCCTGATTCTCAGGGGTAGAGGTCTGTCTAGGCAGGTAATTCCTACCCTGATTAGGGCTAGAAAGCCGGCCTCCAGGGTGATTTATTACAGGGTGTGGAGGAACTACGTAGGCTGGTGTGAATCCAAAAGATGGAATTCCCGCAAATATACCATTGATAGGGTGTTAAGTTTTCTCCAGCTAGGAGTGGATAAAGGACTGGCATTAAGCACAATCAAGGGACAGATTTCAGCTCTGTCAGTGTGGTTTCAGAGGCCGCTGGCCACCCACTCGCTGGTAAAGACCTTCATACAGGGGGTCTTGCGTATTAATCCTCCTGTCAAGTCACCAATTTGTCCATGGGACTTAAATCTTGTCCTGTCCACTCTACAGAAACAACCCTTTGAGCCGTTGGCTGAGATTCCTTTAGTTTTACTGACAAGAAAGTTGGTATTCTTGGTCGCCATAGTTTCGGCCAGGAGAGTGTCAGAGTTGGCAGCCTTATCGTGTAAGGAACCATATCTCGTTCTACATATAAGGACAGGGCAGTTCTCCGGCCCCATCCTTCCTTTCTACCAAAGGTTATATCCAATTTTCACTTGAACCAGGATTTGGTACTTCCATCCTTCTTTCCGAAACCCACATCTAGAAAGGAGGGGTTGCTGCATACCTTGGATATTGTCCGGGCCATGAAGGCCTATCTTAAAGCTACAGAAAAGATCTGGAAAACAGATGTGTTGTTCGTTCTACCAGATGGCCCCAAGAAGGGGCAGGCAGCTGCAAAATCCACCATCTCGAGATGGATTAGACAATTAATCATTCAGGCCTACGGTTTGAAGAGGTTGCCTCCTCCTTTGTCGGTAAAGGCCCATTCTACCAGGGCCATGGGCGCCTCCTGGGCAGCACACCATCAGATCTCTATGGCTCAGATATGCAAGGCGGCGACGTGGTCATCAGTCCACACGTTTACAAAGTTTTATCAACTAGACGTGAGAAGGAATGCGGATTCTGCCTTTGGACAGGCAGTACTACAGGCTGCAGTTTAAGATCCTCGGGATCAGGGGCACCCTTGGTTGTAAAAAAGAAAAAAAAAAAAAGTTTTTTCTTGACTAAGTTGGAATTATTATTATTATTTGAGTATACCTCTAAATTAAATCTCGTTTGAGAAGATGTCTCCCTCCCCTCATTAAAGCATTGCTTTCGGACATCCCATATAGTAATGAATATGCCGCTCTGTGTCCCGTGATGTACGAGAAAGAAAAAGGGATTTTTAAATACAGCTTACCTGTAAAATCCTTTTCTTGGAGTACATCACGGGACACAGAGCTCCCACCCCCTCTTTGGGGAACATTTTTGGGGAGGCATACTGCTTGCTACAAAACTGAGGGACTCCCTCTAGGGGAGGGGGTTAAATAGGGAGGGGACTTCCTGTTTGAGATTGCCAGTGTCCACACCTGAAGGTACTCCATATAACCCATATAGTAATGAATATGCCGCTCTGTGTCCCGTGATGTACTCCAAGAAAAGGATTTTACAGGTAAGCTGTATTTAAAAATCCCTTTTTTTGTTGTATACTGTGAAAGATGTTACATCGAGTAAATGGATACCTAACATGTTACGGTTTAAAATTGCGCACACTCGTGAAATGGCAAAACTAAGATACTAAAAAAATCTCCATAGGCGACGCTTTAAACATTTTTAAGCAATACCAGTTTTAGAGGAGTTAGAGGAGGTCTTTTGCTAGTGATATTGCAAAAAAATTGTGCCTTTTCTTTGGTGCGCAGTAACAGGGGCCAGTCAATTTATTATTATTTTTTTCTCATTTATTTTACACTTTTTTTTTTTTTTTTTTAGCACTGTCCCTTTAAAAAAAATCTGATCACTTTTACTGCTGTCACAAAGAATGTAAATGTCCCTTGTGACAGTAATAGGCAGTGACAGGTACTCTTTATGGAGGGATCTGGGGTTTAAAAGTCTCATAAACCCCTTCACTACACTTAAGTATTCAAAAACTGCAAAACCTGCATTTTTTTAATACTGTTTTTTTTTTTTTTTTAATCGGCGGCGTTGGCAGCCCAGTTTTTTTTTTTTTTCTTTTTCCACATCAGGCTTAACCCAGGGTTTTGAGGTGTTGGAGGGGTTCATCTTTGTTCCGCCCTTCATATTTCCACCTCGGATTTGCATCATTTGTGGGTAGTTCTATATATTGTAGTTAATTTGTCTCATTTTTTTTTTTTTTTTTTCCACATTTTTTTTTTTTTTCAATAATATTTATAATAAACAATATTATACTAGTCCCAACTACACATGCTTTAATAGTTAGCACAAAATTCCTCCCCACAAGCAACCCACCTCCCTAGGTCCCCCGCCCCCCCCCTGTTGTTAACCCCCCCCCTTCTTCCCTCTTCTTCCCTGTTGGATCGGGTCAAAACATTTACTGATTTTTTTCTAGTAAATATTGCAGTAACTTTTTCGTTGTTTTATAGGTTCTCCACTGATCCCAAATCTTTCCATCTCTTCCTCCCGTCTCATCCCCCAGGTCAACCCTTCTTAAATACTCCATCTCTGCGATATGGTCAACCCTGTATATGAATTCTTTTAGAGGAGGTTTATGAGGGTGGAGCCAGAATTTCGGGATCAGTCCCTTTGCTGCGTTTAACAGCACTGGGACCAATGTTGAGGCGTATTTTTTTTTTCCCTTTTAATAGACCTTGTCTGTGAAAAAGACAGGTCAAAAAATCTAATGGGATCTTTTCCCCTGAGATTTCCTCAATCATTTTGAGGATCTCAGTCCAAAATTCCCTAATTTTCGGGCATTCCCACCATATGTGCAGAGCAGTTCCTACTTGATTACAGTTCCTCCAGTAGAGGGGGGAGTTAGCTGATGATATTTTATTCAGTCTAGCTGGTGTCAAGTGCCATCGCATCATGCATTTATAATTAGCCTCTACTGTTGTTATATCTTTTGCATAGGTGAATGCCGCTCTGATCATTTGCGTCTCTTCTATTCTTTCTCCACTTTCTTTCTCCCAGGCATCTATGCTTTGTAGTGTATCTTTTGTCCCTATTTCTGTAAGGATTTTGTAAGTCGTCGCGATTCCATGTTGTAATGGTTCTCCCCTGGTGCAAAGTTTTTCTATTGGGTTTTGTGCTATATATCTCTTATTGGTGCTGGGAGTGTGTTTACAAAGTGCTTTAGTTGTACGTATTCCCAATCTCGTTATCTGTTGTGTCCCTGCTGCTACGTGAATCTCATCTTTATTTTTATATTTTTCCTTGTGCTACTATATCCCCTAGTCTTTTACTACCTATTTTTTTTCCTAATTTAGTCCTATTTCCCGTGCAAATAAATTTGTGTTTACTAATGGGATTAATGGGGAATTATATTCCCATTTTTCCCGCTTATGTACCAGATCCCATATCTTATAAACCTGTTTTGTTATACTATGTGTATTTGGATTAATTATTCTAAATTTGGGTGGTATCCATATATTTGTGTTTAAGTGCTGTTTACTTATCTCATTTTCAATGTGAGCCCATTTTTTTAGAGAATTCTTATTTGTCCATTCAACTAGTCTCGCTAGAATTACAGCTTGTAATATCTTTTTATATCTGGGAGAGCCAGTCCCCCTCTTTTTTTCGCTCGAGTTAGGGTTGCATAGCTTATTCTAGGTTTTTTATCTTGCCATATAAAGTTTGAAATTATATTTTTTATTACCTTGAAGAAACTTTGTGGGACATTTATTGGGAGCATTTGAAATTTATAAATAATCTTTGGTAGGACTGTCATTTTAAATAAATTAATCCTCCCCATCCAGGAGATCTGTTTATGGGAGAAGTTTTTAAGATCTCGTCTTATTTCGTTAAGTAAGGGGATGTAATTTGCCTCAAAGAGGGCCGCCACTTTGGGGGTTATTTTTATTCCCAGGTAAGTAAGTGATTTTTGTTCCCACGTAAAGGGAAATGCGCTACGTAGTGCCGCCTCTTCCTTTTGTTCAATCCCTATATTCATAATTACAGTTTTTACTGGGTTTATTTTAAAATTACAGAGTCTACCATATCTTTCAATTTCAGCTAATATGTTAGGGATTGATGTTTTGGGCTTGGTCACGTACAAGAGGACATCATCAGCATATGCTGCCAGCTTCTGTTCCTCTTCTCCAACTCTCACCCCCCCTATCTCTGGATTATTCCTAATCATGCACAGCAGTGGTTCCAAAGCTAATACATATAGGAGGGGGGAGAGCGGGCATCCCTGCCTGGTTCCGTTCATCATGTCAATCACCTGAGATTCCCTCCCATTTACCTTTACTTTTGCCGAAGGGGACTTATATAGATTTCCTACCCATTTCATATATCTGGGACCTAATCCTATATTTCTTAAAGTCTCCATCATGAACCCCCAGTCGACTCTGTCAAATGCTTTTTCAGCATCTAATGACAAGAGTACGGCTGGGGGTCCATCTCTTTTAACATCTTGTAGCAGTAGGAGTGTTCTTAGGCTATTGTCCCTCCCTTCTCTACCTCTTACAAATCCCGTCTTGTCTGGGCTTATCAGATCAGTCATATACGGTTTTATCCTTGTTGCCAATATCTTTGCAAAGATTTTTATATCAGCATTTAACAATGCGATTGGACGATAATTAGAGCAGAGCGTCTTATCTTTTCCTGGTTTGGCAATGATAGCGATATTGGCCAGAAGGGATTCTTTCCTTACATCTTCTATACCCCCTAGTTTATTAAAATAAGTACACATTTCTGGAATTAATAACTCATTAAATTTTTTATAATATTTTATTGGCAGACCGTCTGGGCCTGGGCTTTTCCCCCCCTGGGGTTCCTTGGATCGCTTGACTAATTTCTACTTGAGTGATTGGCTCTTCTAGAGTTTCTACTATTTCGTACGTTAATTTAGGTAAATTTGCATCCCGTAGATAGTCTCGTATTTTTTCTTCTCTATTTGCCTTTTCCTCATGCGTCTCGCCTTTTCTTATTGAGTATAGTGAGGCATAGAATGTCCGAAAAGCTTCCGCGATCTCGGACGTCCTAAACCGCATATGTCCTGTCTGGTCCTTTATTTTTTCTATATAGTTTAAGTTTCTTTTTTCTTTTGAAATCCTGGCCAAGTACTTCCCTGGTTTGTTCCCCCAAAGATACCTTTCTTTCATAACATTTTTAAATGTATTTCTAGATTCAATCTCCATTTGGTCTCTTAATTGAATCCTCTTTATTAACATTTCTTGATAAACTTTATTGTTATTTTTTTGGTTTTTGTGTTTAGTTTCTAGATCTAGTAGCTCTTTTATTATCTTGTTTCTGTTTGCGTCTCTTTCCTTTTTTTTTTTTTGCTCCTAAAGAGATTAATTTCCCTCGGATACTTGCCTTATGGGCTTCCCAAATAGTGGCTATATTTACATTAGGGGTGTGGTTTAGTTTAAAGTATTCATCTATATCTGTTCTTATTATGTCTACGACTTCCATGTCTTCTATTAACTCCTCATTTAATCTCCAGGATCCCCTTCTCTCTTTAATTTCTGGGAAATATATGTTCACCGTAACCGGGGCGTGGTCTGAAATTGTCACTATCCCTATTTCGGCTTTATCCACAAACTCTAAGGTTTCGTGATCCACCATTATGTAATCTAGCCTCGAATACATGTTGTGTACTGTAGAGTAAAATGTGTAATCCTTTTTAGTTGGGTTATAAACTCTCCAGGGATCTATTAGTTGGCACGAAAAAAGTTTTTTTTTCACTATTTGTTGTTGCTTCGTGTTTCCTATGTTAACTGTTGATATTCTATCTAGTTGTGAGTCTAGAGTGAAATTAAAATCCCCGGCTAGGACCACGTTTCCTTGTTTAAATTCCATAAGTTTGTTCAGAATCGTTGTTAAGTACCTCTGGGGGAGTTTATTTGGGAAGTAAACATTTGCCAACGTATATCGTTTACCATGTAAAAGACCTCTTAAGAACATATATCGGCCTTCTGGGTCCACTATCCTATCTTCTACTAAAAAACTTAATTTTTTCCCTATCCCAATAGCTACTCCTCTTGATCCTCTCTGCGGAGAGTCTCCGTAGTACCATATTGGGACTGCCCGAGAATTAAGCCTCACTCTTGAGTCAAGGGTTATGTGTGTCTCCTGGAGGAAAACTACGTCAGCTGAAAGTCTCTCGATTTCTTTTAGGATCATGTGTCTTTTACGCGGAGAGCTAAGGCCCCTTACATTATAGGAAACTAATGTTACCTTAGACATATGGGTATTTCTGTTCGCTTACAATCTTTCCCTCACTATTTCGTCTTCTCATTATGTTCTGGTTATCGCCCAAACTAATAATCTTTCCTCTCATTTCCCTACCGCCCCCTTGCCCCTTTCTCTCCCTCCCCACTCGCCCTCACCTAACCCTCCCACACTCTCCCCGCCCTCCGCCCACCTCCCCCCTCCCTCTCTACCCCACCCATTCTCCATTCCTCCCCCCCCCCCCTTCCCTTGATGGAATGACCCTGGTCCTAATTCGGAGCATCTCTCTAACACTTCTTTGTGCAGGAGTGCTCCCTCTAATATTGAGGCGGAGTACAATGTAGCGACTCCTCTATTCCCTGAACTCAGGGGGATTTCCTAAGGCGGTCAAGTGCTCCTGGGCCCCGAAGTCCCCACCGCGCTATACCTAGCGGCCCTAAGACATATTTCGCATTTAAATATCTGTAATTTATTTCCCTCCCCTCCCTCTCCCCTCCCTCCCCCTGTAGTAGCAGCTCTTCACTTCTTTATTAATTACTTGGAATTGGAATTCCCAACCTTTGACAAAACTCAGGTATTTCATCTATGAATCGTAACTTCGCCGTAACCCCCTCTTTTCTGGCTATCAAGCAAGCCGGGAATCCCCAATTATACTGAATTTCTAGATCTTGTAGTACCCGTAATAATGGCTTCAGATTCCTTTGTCTTCTGAGTGTCTCTTGTGACAGATCTTGATATATTTGAATATTGTGATCCTCAAATTTAATTGGGGACTTCTCTCGCAGGTTTTTCCATAGTTGTTTTTTTTCCTCCCAACTTTCGAATCTTATTATAATATCTCGAGGTTTATCTTGAGGGATTTCCCGGGGCCTCCTTATCCTATGAGCGCATTCTATTTTTAACGGGAGTGTTATTTCTCTATCAAGTATTGGGTTACATATTTTCCGAATAATTTCTGGTAGATTTTCTGACTGCGAGGAATCGGGGACTCCACGTACCCTAATATTTTTTCGTCTGTCTTTGTTTTCCTGGTCTTCTGCTTTGTATGCGTGTTCCCTTTGCTCTTTTTTTATTTCTGTTAGTTCCGCTTCCAATTTTCTGATGGTATTAAAATTGTAGTCTGTTTTCTTTTCAACTTCCTCCAGTCTTTCTAGCATAGATCCCATATTTCTCTCCATTTGTGTTGACAGCACTTTCTCTAATGCGGTGAACATTTCCTGCATTTCGGTTTTTGTTGGTAATGCCAAGACTGTTAATTGGTCTTCTACATCCAGTATTGTAGCTGATTCAAAATCACAGTCTACCGCTGACTCTAGTTGAGATTCTGGGTTTGCTGAGCTGTTTATATTGCTTAAGGCAGGTTTTGTCTTATCTTTTTTTTTTCCCTGTCCCTCCCGTTCATTCCCTGCGTAACATATTTGCTCATTGGCCCTGGGCTTTGGCTCAGATGGGGGGTTGAGGAGGAGCCCCCCCTAGCACCCCTCGCCCTGGTACTCATATCTCTACGTTATCTCAACTGGAGACAAACTGAGGACAAAATTAGTTTAATACTAACTGCCTTCCGGCGGAGAGATTGTTTATATAGTTAGGAAAGATCGTTAAAATGTATTAGAATATTAGGATATGTGGGGGTAAATTCAATTTTAAATTTTTTTTATTTTTTTTATTCCCTTTATTCATTGAGGACTATCAATTCTCCTCTATTTGAAGAGCCATGGAGATCTTAATACCCTGCGTATCTCGATATGTTATGATTGTAGTTCTCTCTTTCCAATCGGACTGTATTTATCGCCAGTTATATCAGCAAGTGTCTATCTTCATATGGCACTCTCGTCAATGAATGTGGCACCATGCGGCACTCTCATCTAGGAATCAATGGATCTTGCACATATGAGATTTATTAGCGGGTAGTATCTTGCTCGCAGGGCATGTATCCTACAACCACAGTTCTAACAATCCAGCAATCGAATCTACTTGTCACCTTGTAACACCTTGTAACACCAATTGTCTCGGTTTAATGATATAATAATGTTGATTACTTAAAATATATAGGCTGAGAACATAAAGTCTGCTATGTAATTTAATTAATATGAATTCATAGTAATTTATAGTGGGATTTGTTCGCCGCTGTAAAGTAGCCGAGGTTTTTTTTTTTTTTTACACAGCACTGCACAGTTTCATTCAGATTAAATTGTATAGATTACAGTCTTAGCCAAGCCAAAAACAGCAGAGAAGGTAGAATAAGTAGGTTGGATTTTTACTCACAGACCTTGGGTCCTCTTCGCATGTTCCAGATCAATATAATATTAGTGTACTTACAGACTTGGTAAGAAGAGCCACTTCATACTTCATACTTTACTGTGTACGTCTGTGAAACACTCCGGGTTCTGCAGATCTGGCTGGGACATCTACACCTGGAGTTTATTTCTTTCTATCCATCCAGCTTCCTCTTTGCATCTCTCCCTGCTCCGCTCTCTCTGCCTCCAGCCTGCAACGGCCCCCAGCAGTGAGGACCTGGGAGCCGGGAGACGGGCAACCGAAGCTAACCGCCTCTCCTCCCGCAAACCCCCCCACCGACAGCGCCTCGGGAGCGTGACCCCGGCCAAACCGGACTGAGACGCGGCCAAGACACGCGCACAGATCAGATTGGCAGCCCAGTTAACTGGAAGTGACATGATGTCGCTTCTGGGTTACTACATAAAAGACCCGATCAAAGCCGGCTTTGTTAGGGACTCTGGCCAACCGGCGCACATGCCGGCTTGTCGCTTGGGTCTCGGTAGAACGGGAGACCCAGGCAGATTGGCGGAAGGCGGCAAGAGGGGGGGAGGGAGTCCCCTGTCACTGCTTGTGATAATGGGCAAGCGGTTGCTTGGCTGCATCGGTTGTTATCACCTGAAAGTCGACTGCCATCTCTCTAAAAAAAAAAAAAAAAAAGTACACTTTGTTGTTAAATGAGTAGGGATACAATATACCCTGTACGCATTCACATGGGGTGGCCGTGTTGAGGGCATATGGTCTAGTATGGTTTGCAGGAGGAGGTGCTCGCTTACCTTTCCTGGCCTGCCAGGCTGTATGCTCAAACCCTGGTGCGGGGTTTCCTCTCAAAATCTGCACCAAACCTAAAGGGCCTGGTATGGATTGGGAGGGAACCTCCACGCTGTTTTTTATTTGTTTTCATTGTCTGCATTCTTTTGTGGATTTCAAGGGGGGACCCTCCACACTGTTGTGTTTTTTTTCCCCCCATTGCTGTCATTCTTTTGTTTACATTTCAGCTGTCAGCAGGCAAACTCGCTGATAGCTGATGAGCCATTGGTTGTTAAGGATGCGGTGGCCACGCTCCTTAACAACTGCCTTCTGCACAATTGCAATTTCTACATTTTGCATTGGACCTGTACCAGAGAAAGAGAAATTGTGCTTTGAAATTTGCACCTAAATCTTACTCAAAATGCATGCATTTTGCACTGCAGTACTGTGAACCGGGACTAAAGGATACATTATTTCACAGAAAAATGTAGCTAGCGTATATTTCTTTGGGTAACTTCAAGCTAAGCTGTGTGACTTAAAATGCAAAATGGCCTCAGATCGGGATGTAAAATGACATAATTAGCCTAATTTTTCAGAGTGGAGACCTGGATCAACAGCACAAATACTTTCCGATTTGGATCTAACCTCACAGAAAGAAGGTAGATGGAGGCGGATTAATACATTAATGCATTACAATGTAAGTAAAGTCATACTAGTTTAAGGGTATGGTAGTGCAATTTGCATAAGAGCTGCTGCCTTCCTGTTGTAGTGTTTGTTATCATTTTGCCTTTATTGGTATTTGAGAACCATTTTTAGATAAGCGCAATTTTTCTTGTTAATAGTTTAAGGGTATGCCTTAGAAAACTAAAGTAAATCTAGACACATTGTCAAAGTCTATTTAATAACATGCCCCTATACTATTCATGTGAACTTTATACAAGAAATGGAGGGCCAAGAAGGTTATGCTGGTTTTATCAGGTGATCTAAAGCACAGATGCCATTAGAAAAACTTTGTCTACAAAATTTTCCTCCATTCTGCTTAAAATGCATTTTTGCTTTTGTATCTGTTGGAGAGTTTTCTCATCACTTCCTCATATTTCCTGATATGACAGAAAGTGAGAGGAAATCCTTCCAGTAAGCATACAAACTGTAGTAACAGCCTTACAGAGGCTGTCGCCCTTCTGTACTCTTTACAAGACAAAACTAAAAGATTTGGATGAAGTTGAGCTTTAAAGCCCCAAAACAAAAATTTAATATATCAGTTTACCAGTCTTTCCCAGTGGTGGCATTATTTTTCTTCTTTTAGGGCTGGTTCACACCACAAATTCAGCCTTCCGGACACATTTTTGATGCATTTTCAATGCATTCCAGTGGTGTTTTTTATTTTATTTTGTCATTGTAAACTCTTAGGACAATAATTTTGATTACATGCGGTTGTGCATGTTTTTGATGCTTTTGCAGCAAAAAAAACTGCAGCATGTTGTAGTTTTTGTTTAAAGAGGCGTTCCAGCCCCCTCCCCCCCCCCTTTTTTGTATTGGGACACTTTTTTGTATTAGGACACTTACCTGTCCGGTGTTCCCCGATGTCAACACCCCAGCCAATTTTAGGATCGGCCATCGGGTGTTGCAGCCATTATTCCTGGTAAGGGAAACCAGCAGTTACCTACTGCGCATTGGCCTGGCAGGAGGATGGCGCCGCGGTAATGTCTCCAGAAGTGAAGAAAGGGGAAAAAACTGTAACTGTAAAAAACAGGTACCCATTCAACACCCCCCGCCCCCCTCTCTGGTGTCACATTTGGCACCTTTCAGGGAAACGGGGGGAAGGAGACAGATAAGCAGACGTTCCACTTTTGTGTAAACTAGGACTGTTGAAAAATATGGCAGTTACTGTATATGTGTTCTGGATACATACACACTGGAAAGCATCAAGTGTGAACCATTCCTCTGGCTTTTTTCCTTAATTTGTTATTGCTATTAATAACACTCTTCCTGTCCCTTTTGTGTCCACACTCCCTTCTCCATAGTATCTATGAAAGGAACCTTGGTTGCAACACAAGCAGAATTTCAAACGTGTCTGCCTTTGTTCATCGCTATTACCTGGTGAATTTATGGGACTCGTAGAGAGCAAAATAACATGTTTTCTTTCTTGTCCAAAGATGAACACAATTTATAGATTGTAGACAGCAGTATAGCCCAACAGTCTTTTACATTGGGTTGAAAAATCTTATTTTAAATGACAAGAACATTGCATTTCTGGCAAGATCAGCAAGTATTTTCTGAAAATGGTCTTGGCCTAAAAAAGGAAACTAATGCAACCACGTTTAAGGATGAGTAGGCAGCAATATAATACATTTTTTGGGGTGGTTCAAATACTATTAAGGGACGTTAAAACCCCCAGTTGTGGGACTAAGCTGCATCTGGAGCAGCCTAAGAGCCTGAACTGGAAATGGTAATTATCCATTTATTGTAATCATTTTGATACAGTGAAAGTGTGCATGAGGTTTAATGCAAGGTTAGCTTTTCAGAAACAAATGTGATGCATGAGCTGCAAGGAGTAGAGGAGGTTTGACCTATGTTAGATATTTGATAACAAGCTGGGAGATTTCTGTTCACTGAGAAGTACTCGCTATTGCTACCTAGGGAAGTCTAAAATGACTTGATCCGTATCCATGTGTATCACATTAGGTGACGAAATGTAGGTCAGGATTGGGCTGTGTGTACCCAATTAGCTAACCCTTGCTAAAGTTAAACTCCAGGCAGATATAATGTGCACAATTGGTGCATCATTGAATTTATTCTTAAATGCAAGCAGTTTAATTACCTGAATTTGTACCAGAAAGGGGGGGGGGGGATCAGTACAAGGTCCCAGTCTAATACACACACACACACACACACATTTTGTTCACACATTTATAATCATTTCAGCTGACAGCATGCTGTGAAAATGAAAGAATTGCAGTGTTTTCTTTGTGGCAATAGACTGTTCCGTGTACACCTTGACGTTGAGGACGTCTTATGCCCCATAATGCAGATTTCTGTTTTCCATTTCTTCTTTGCAGAGTTTCGTTTCGTTAGTCAAAATAAACCATAGCTGAATACTATTGGACATCATTTTGATGCTATCGCTTGTATAAAGATTATTTGTGCTTGAATATATAGTAGGAAGCAATAAAGTGCTTTCAGTGGTGTCGCAGCTAGTAATATTTTTAACACATGGCTGTTTGCAGGTTCGGGATAATGCCACACTTATTTTATCAAGGATTGGAATTTCTCAGCAACAAGAAGAGAATCATCAAGACTTTCCAGGAGAAAGTAAGAATATTTGGGTTCACATTCACGTTTAACAGATTTTAAATGTTGATTTATGTGTATTTCCTTCCGTTTAGTATATCCCTCTCATCAATACAAATCATTTGATTGCTGCTTTTTTTTTTTTTTTTGCTTGCATACTTATAATTCCGATTTCATGTAACTGGAACCAATATATTTAATTTAGTCATATATTATATATCACAGGGAATTATCCTTACAAATGTTTCTAACATATCTGCTTCCAATTCTGTGTAAAAGCATGCAGTTGTATTAATAAGTGCTTCATTTTGCAATGCCTTAGATTATTAATATGCCTTACTGAAACATATTTGGTGCATATATGGAATCCCAACCTGTGGATCAGAACTCGCAGAGTGTAGTTGTGGGAGGTGTTCTGAACGTGTTTAAATATTGACATATGGAACATATTACCACAGTGTCTTTACCCTTAAATAAAGCTGTACTGCGTATAGAGGGTGCTATTGTTAACCTCCTTCTGAAAATGCTAGTTACATGACTGTCATGATGAACCTTTTGATAAGGTAAGGTCAGTAATGGCAGCCCAATTACTTCTCTTAGGTCTTCTTTATGATAACTCTAGATAATGACACAGATAAGGGTAAAAGCCACTAGTTTAATACAGCCAATTAAAGGTAGAGAAATAACTGAATGTCCATTACTCTGAGATACTAGCGTGGCCAGTAATGAACACATACATGATCTCTCACTGAAATTACACTTTGATCATCCCCTTCAGTAAAGAACACATAACCAAATACCCATGCATTTGGTCATGTAGCTGTCCGATTGGGCATCCCAGAGCATTGTATTTTCCACAGCTTTTGGTACTTTTAGGCTCCATTCACACATGATCGTGGGTGTAATCGCCACGATTTCAAGTGGCTGCAAATTGCAAGACACGCTTGTGATGACATTAAATCTAATGGCACCCCAATCGCTGCAAAAAAAGTACGACAATCGATTTTGGTTGCGTGATTTTAACGCACAATAATCCTGGTAAAATTCACAGCATGATTGGGGTGCCGTTAGAAGTAATGACATAGCAAACACACCCCATTTAATTTAAAATTGCGGCGATTCCGCCGGCGATGTTGTGTGAATGGAACCATGAGAGATCATCTTTGAACAGTGGATCCATGGTGAATATACAGTTGTATTCAAAATTATTCAACCCCCCAATGCTGTAAAGGGTTTTAAGGAATTTAGTGTACATTTGTAATTGTATTCAGAATGAAATCCTACAAGGACTTCTTAAAGAACCATATGCAACTAAAATGACATCAATTGGTTTTGTAATACAGTAGTAAAAGTTTATTTTGTGAATTCTTCATTTACACAATTATTCAACCCCTTTAAGACTACCACGCTGACGAACAGAGGTTCATTGAAGTGTTTTCAATCAGGTATTGAAAACACCTGTGGATGTTAGGGAGCAGCAATAAAGCCTAATAAGCACCAATTAGGCAGCTTTAAAATGACTGTGATACTCAGCTCCTTCTAGACATTTACTGGTGTGGTTACAAACATGGTGAAGTCAAGAGAATGGTCCAGGAAGACAAGAAAAGAGGTGATTACACTTCACAGGAAGGGCAATGGCTATAAGAAGATTGCAAAGATGTTAAACATACCAAGAGACACCATAGGAAGCATCATTCGCAAATTCAAGGCAAAGGGCACTGTTGAAACGCTACCTGGTTGTGTCAGAAAGAAGATGCTGACTTCGACTGCTGTGCGCTACCTGAAGCGTAGAGTGGAGAAAAGTCCCTGTGTGACTGCTGAGGAGCTGAGAAAAGATTTGTCAGATGTGGGTACTGAAGTTTCTGCTCGGACAATACGGTGCACACTGCGTAATGAAGGCCAGAACTCCCAGGCGCACCCCCTTGCTGTCACCAAAGAATAAGAAGCGTCGACTGCAGTATGCCAAAAGTCATGTGGACAAACCTCAGAAGTTTTGGGATTGTGTTCTGTGGACTGATGAAACAAAATTAGAACTGTTTGGGCCCATGGGTCAACGCTATGTTTGGAGGAGGAAGAACAAGGCCTATGAAGAAAAGAACACCTTGCCTACTGTGAAGCATGGCAGGGGGGGGGGGGGGTCAATCATGCTTTGGGGCTGTTTTTGCTTCTGCAGCTACAGGGAAGCTTTAGCGTGTGCAAGGTACCATGAATTCTCTTCAGTACCAGGAGATATTGGATGACAATGTGAAGCAGTCCGTTACAAACCTGAGGCTTGGGAGACGTTGGACCTTTTAACAGGACAATGATCCCAAGCATACTTCCAAGTCCACTAGAGCATGGTTGCAGATTAAAGGCTGGAACATTTTGGCGTGGCCATCGCAGTCACCAGACTTAAATCCGATTTGAGAACCTCTGGTGGGACTTAAAGAAAGCAGTTGCAGTGCGCAAGCCTAAGAATGTGACTGATCTGGAGGCTTTTGCCCGTGACAAATGGGCGAAGATACCCGTAGATCGCTGCAAGACACTTGTGTCAAGCTATGCTTCACGTTTAAAAGCTGTTATAACTGTAAAATAATGTTGTACTAAGTTTGAATGTCACTTGGGGGTTGAATAAAACTGATAATGATGTGAGCACAGAAAAGACATTTGTGGTTATTTCATTATAAATGTTATGTTATATTTGTCTGACCTACACGTGCCTCTTTGATTTAATTGTAAGCAGGATGACTGAATGATCAAAATCAATGTCAAACTGGCCAAAACAATCAATTTCAGTGGGGGTTGAATAATTTTGAACACAACTGTAAAACTATAAACTGACTAGAATACAAATGTTTCCAATTTTGCGAATGATGTATCCAGTTCACTGACAGTATGCAAGCTTATTAATGGATCAGGAAACCTTGATGATCTAAACTTATGACTGTAACTTCTCTGAATTTTTACTGGTTTACCATGGCACTGGTTTGTTGCTGAACTTTCTGATTTGGTTGATTTAATAGAGCATGCGTTGCTAGAAGATGAAAACAAAGTATGGCATCTTGTACGACCAGCAGATGAAGTAGATGAAGGCAAATCCAAGAGAGGAAGTATGAAGGCGAAAGAGCAAACGAAGGCCATTGCAGAAATCTACCTGACAAGGCTTCTCTCTGTTAAGGTAGACTTGAGTGCATATAATAATTGTTTAAAGCTAAGCTCCTGGCAGATATTAAAACAAAATATATTTAATACATAAATGACATCTGAATCTGTCTAGTTTTATAAGATTCTGGTTATCGCTTGCACAGGAAACAAAGTGTTGGCACTTTTAATTACTTCCAGTACTATATTGCTTTATATAGTACTGTAATTCTAACAGAGTGAATAGACTTACAGGAGGGAAGAGCACAGAGATGGCCATATCCATTGTCCAATCACAAGTCAGGGTAGATGTTGGGCCAGAATCTATTACTCTACTGTGGCCTAGTCTACAGGGAGATCCATAGCATGGTTGCGCTGTTGTACGGTGATGCCTGCTTGCAAGGAGTCCAGCTTTAATAATAAAAAAAGGGAGGTCTGCTGTGCTCTGGTGACTGTTATTTTTCTGAACTTGTACTGTGCTTGTGTTTTACAGGGTACGCTCCAGCAATTTGTAGATAACTTTTTCCAGAGTGTCCTCAACTCCAATCAAGTGGTACCGCCAGCTGTGAAGTATTTCTTTGACTTTTTGGACGAGCAAGCTGAGAAATATGACATTAAAGATGAAGATACTGTTCACATATGGAAAACAAATAGGTTTGTCTATTATCTTAGACCAGTATGGTTGCAGAGTGTTGAACTGATTGGAGGTATTTAAACAATTTAACAGAAGAACTTTGATCCATTTTTTTTTGTTTGTTTTTTATGAAAAGCCTATGGCGTGTGAACACACCCAAAAAACTCCACCCGGTGCAGAAAAAATGTGCACACACATAAAGAGTGTTCACAAAAACGTGCAGACGGGTGCAACGTCAAGTGGTCCTCCTGTGAAAAAGGACCCAAACCCTAATCCCCCAGGGCGTTGGGCTCCAGACGGGGACTAAGGTACTGTGGTCCGAGCAACCAAAGCCGACATGGACCCAACTTCCTTGGAGGGACTGCCGAAACAGAACCCTCCCAGTATTAGGTGGGGCTCCCCCGAAGTGAGACCCCATTAGAGCAGGTGAACTAAGCCAGAAGGCCATGTCCACCCACTCCCAAGACGTTCAGGGCTGGCCCAAGGAATAAGAGGGGGGAGTTTGGGACTTTGAATGAGGCACATATGTAGTGCACCTCCATCCCTGGTTCAATATTGGAAAAAGAGGGAAATTTGGGACTTTAAATGAGGCTGCAGGCATGGTGTGGGTAATAAGGGAGGTACATGTTTATTAATCATAAACAATCATTTCGTATAAATGTCATTTCATAATGCAAGTGCATAATAAGCAGTAAAGGTACAACAGTGCATAACCTAACGCCAACTAGTGGTCTGAATAGAACAATGGATACAATATACAAATTAACATATGTACAGATGTTGCACTAGGCAGCATTAGCGAGGAATATAAAAGTAGTAAACACAAGTGAGACCATCGAAAAAGGATTTTTTGTTGTGGTGTTCATCAATATCAAAACTATGATAGGGATACATATCCGCATCTCTCGTGCCTGACGCATTTCGTGTCCGTGACACTCATCAGGAGCTGATGCAAAGGATATCTACAGAGTAAACAGTGTAAAATATAATTAACCACTTAAGGACCCCCGCACGCACATATACGGCCACAACATGGCTCGTACAGGCACAAGGGCGTAAATTTATGTCCCCGCCTTCGTGCGGTTCGGGGGTCCTATCGGGACCCCCTCCGCGGCGTGTGGGGGTCCCCCTGGCTCCGGGAGCGATCCGGGACGAGCGGGCGGATGTCAGTGTTTACCCGCCCCCCCCGCGATCGCTCCCAGCCAATGCGCGCGCTCCCCCTTTGTGTCACTTCCTCCTCCTGTGTAAACACAGGAAGGGGGAAGTGATGTAATCTCCCATCGCAGCGGTATTTCCAACCACTGCGATGGGAGAAACACCTCACAGTAAGTGTGCACCAACACTACACTGACATACACACACATAGGCATACTTAACCCCTTGCGATCTGCCCCCCCACCCCCCCTGTCACAGTGTCACTGAATGCAGTGATCTAATCACTGCATTTAGTGTCAGTCAGTGACAGGCAGTGTAAAAGTGTTCAGTTAGTTGTTAGGCTTCAGGATAGCTCCCCCACACCCCCCCTAATAAAGTTTATAACCCCCTGATCACCGCACCTTTATTAGTTAACCCTTTCTGACTCCCTAGTTTGCCAGCGTCACTAAGCGATCATTTTTCTGATCGCTGTATTAGTGTCGCTGTTCCCCGCTAGGTAGCTATTTTTTTTTTATCGCAATTTTTTTTTTTTACTAAAGACATGTGGCTAAATACATTTTGGCCTAAATGTTTGACTAAAATTTTGTTTATTTGATTTTTTTTAAACAAAAAGTAAAAAATAGTGTTTTTTTTTCAAAAATTTCGCTCTATTTTTGTATATAGCGCAAAAAATAAAAATCGCAGAGGTGATCAAATACCACCAAAAGAAAGCTCTATTTGTGGGAAGAAAAGGACGCAAATTTTGTTTGGGAGCCACGTCGCACGACCGCGCAATTGTCTGTTAAAGCGACGCAGTGCCGAATCGCAAAAACACCTTGGGTCATTTACCAGCGTATTGGTCCGGGTCTTAAGTGGTTAATACGTCTAATGATAATCAAATTAATTAACAATGGTAAAGATGGAACAAGGAGGTCCATCTTGGGTACTTACATAGAATCTAGGAGGTCAGTGTGGTAAGTATGGAGCTAAGGCTAAAAACTGGTCCAAGGACCGACACCCTACTAATCACACAGTGAACAAATAATGTGCACAAACAAAGAAAAGGCAAAAACGTGACAAACGTAGGCTTAAATAAAATAAAGTGGGGGGAAAGGGATAGTGGAGAAGAGAGTGAAAGATGTGGTTATTGTGTTCTAGAATGTCCAGGCCATCCAGCCAGGAATAATGTTGATTGATCCAAAGAAAACGAGCCTTATATCCTCATTTAGTGTAGATTAATGCCTATATCATGCCTTGGTTTGGGTACTTTTTGAGAAATGTGCACACGCTCATTGAGATCCCTACACCTGAGAAGCCACAATATATTTTATCAGACCAATGTAATGTAGACTGATCATATCCTTTTTCTGTATCTCCCCCCCCCCCCTATTCATCTGCAATGCCATCTAAGCCCTTATTTGAATCTGCAATTGCCATGGTGCTACACATGTGATCCAGCTAGGGATGTTGTCCCACGCACATATGTAAATGGTGATTGCACCACACGTGTGGATGTCAGAGCAAGAACAATGATTCTAGCACCAGAACCTCCTGTTTTACTCTAAGCTGGTAACCTGTAAGAGCCATTTAAAGTGTTGAATGTAGAGATTTTTTAGGTACTGTCCTTTGTCGCCATTCCACAGGCATACAGTAGGTGACTGGGATATTGTGTCAATCTCGCTCCCTTTCTCGGCGAGATTGACCACCTACGAGCCCCATCGCGGGAGCCAGCGCCGAGCTGGCTTGCCGCGATGGAGACAAAGCCGTCATAGAAGCGACGGGAATCCGACGCGGATTCCCGCCAATTCTACACGTGGGCGGAGTTTGTTATGAATCCTGAACGAGAAATCCCCGCCGGATTTTTAAAGAAGAATCCGGCATGGGTTCCCCCCTCAGGAGCATAACGGGCCCTTAGGTCGGTTATGGGTTGTAAGGAGACCCCCTACGCCGAAAAAACGGCGTGGGGGTCCCCCCACAATCCATAACAGACCCGTATCCAAAGCACGCCGGCCGGCCGGTCAGGAAGGGAGTGGGGGCGAGCGAGCGCCCCCCCCCCCCCCCTCCTGAGCCGTACCGGGCAGCATGCCCTCAACATGGGGGGGTCAGGTGCTCTGGGGCAGGGGGCGCACTGCGGCCCCCCACCCCAGAGCACCCTGTCCCCATGTTGATGAGGACAGGGCCCCTTCCCGACAACCCTGGCCGTTGGTTGTCGGGGTATGCGGGCGGGAGGCTTATCGGAATCTGGAAGCCCCCTTTAATAAGGGGGCCCCCAGATACCGGCCCCCCACCCTAAGTGAATGAGTATGGGGTACATTGTACCCCTACCCATTCACCTGCAAATACAAAGTGTAAACACAAATAAAACACACAGGGTATTGAAATATTTTATTAGTTGGCCGCCGGGGGGGGGGTGTGTATGATCGCTTTTATAAAAGCGCCCCCCCTCCGGCGGGCTTCTGTGGGGGGTGGGTGCCGCCGTCTGGTTCTCTTCCGCCGCCGGGGGGCGCTTTGATAAAAGCGCCCACCACCCGGCGGGCTTCTTTCGACGTCTTCGGCGGCGGGGGGGTCTTCTCCCACTCTCCGGGGTCTTCTCCCGCTCTCCGGGGGTCTTCTCCCGCTCTCCGGGGTCTTCTCCCGCTCTCCGGGGTCTTCTCCCGCTCTCCGGGGGTCTTCTCCCGCTCTCCGGGGTCTTCTCCCGCTCTCCGGGGGTCTTCTTCTTCTTCAGGACTCGCCGCCGCTATCTTCGTGTGTTAGCTCAATTACTAGCGGCGGCGGCCCCCTCTTCTGCGACGTCGGCGTCTTCTTCTTCTGCTGTCCAGATGTTGACGCGACGCATCCTCCCGCTGTTATGCCGGGCGCGCGGCTCGCAGCGAAATATATAGGCCTGTCTTGTGACGTCGCAGTCCCATCATGCTCCGGTAGGTATCACGTGGGTAGGTAGCACGTGGTACCTACCGGAGCATGATGGGACTGCGACGTCACAAGACAGGAGAGGGGGCCGCCGCCGCTAGTAATTGAGCTAACACACGAAGATAGCGGCGGCGAGTCCTGAAGAAGAAGAAGACCCCCGGAGAGCGGAGAAGACCCCCGGAGAGCGGGAGAAGACCCCGGAGAGCGGAGAAGACCCCCGGAGAGCAGGAGAAGACCCCGGAGAGTGGGAGAAGACCCCACCGCCGCCGAAGACGTCGAAAGAAGCCCGCCGGGTGGTGGGCGCTTTTATCAAAGCGCCCCCCGGCGGCGGAAGAGAACCAGACGGCGGCACCCACCCCCCACAGAAGCCCGCCGGAGGGGGGGCGCTTTTATAAAAGCGATCATACACACCCCCCCCCCCCCAGCGGCCAACTAATAAAATATTTCAATACCCTGTGTGTTTTATTTGTGTTTACACTTTGTATTTGCAGGTGAATGGGTAGGGGTACAATGTACCCCATACTCATTCACTTAGGGTGGGGGGCCGGTATCTGGGGACCCCCTTATTAAAGGGGGCTTCCAGATTCCGATAAGCCTCCCGCCCGCAATACCCCGACAACCAACGGCCAGGGTTGTCGGGAAGGGGCCCTGTCCTCATCAACATGGGGACAGGGTGCTCTGGGGTGGGGGGCCGCAGTGCGCCCCCTGCCCCAGAGCACCTGACCCCCCCATGTTGAGGGCATGCTGCCCAGTACGGCTCAGGAGGGGGGGGGGGGGGGCGCTCGCTCGCCCCCACTCCCTTCCTGACCGGCCGGCCGGCGTGCTTTGGATACGGGTCTGTTATGGATTGTGGGGGGACCCCCACGCCGTTTTTTCGGCATAGGGGGTCTCCTTACAACCCATAACCGACCTAAGGGCCCGTTATGCTCCTGAGGGGGGAACCCATGCCGGATTTTTCTTTAAAAATCCGCCGGGGATTTCTCGTTCAGGATTCATAACAAACTCTGCCCACGTGTAGAATTGGCGGGAATCCGCGTCGGATCCCCGTCGCTTCTATGACGCGCTCGCTGGAATGTGCTTTTACTATTCCAGCGAGTGCGAGATATCGGCAGCCTGTCGCCGAGATTCAGCGCGATGCTGGCGTGCTGAAAACACATTCTCGGCGGCAGGCACTGTACACAAATTTAAACCATGATATGTTGGGTATCTTATTTACTCTGCTTAACATCATCTTTTATATTTAAAAAAAAAATTGGGTATTGTGTTGGGTATTGTGTTTATGTGCACTAAAATTCATTAAAGTGTATTTTTTCTTAAACATTTGGGTTTTAAAAATGCCAGTTAATCTACGTATTTACATTTCACATTTATTGACTGTATGTGTTTCAATAAATTGCTGCAGAGTCTGTTGCATCAGTAACAACGGATGAGATGTGTTGCTTTGTAGTCTTATTGTTTTTCCTTTTTTCATACAGCTTATCGTTAAGGTTTTGGGTTAACATACTGAAGAACCCTCACTTCATCTTTGATGTACACGTCCACCAAGTAGTAGATGCATCTTTGTCAGTCATTGCACAGACCTTCATGGATGCATGCAGCAGGACGGAGCATAAGCTGAGCAGAGTAAGTGATTGAGCTGTTGAGTTTGATGTCTGTCTGTTTTCCTTCCTTCATTTAGGAGAAGGGCAATGGATATGTCATATATAGGATATGTGTAGAGCTAGTCATCTGCCAACAAGCATTAAGCTGGTTACAGTCATCTGTGGCAGCATCATGTAGTGTATGATATGGATGACAGTCTGCTTTATGCTTGTCCTTATCATGCATACTTCTGCCAGTCACCAGTAAAAGGTTAGGCTTAACAGCTTGGTAAAAATCCCCTGTAGCTATTTTTCTTTGAATATTTTATAGTGTTACACTTTTGTTTGATACACTTGTAAAAGTACACATAGTGAAGCACTTGAAGGCCATCTCACTCGAACAATAAATGTTGAGCTTATTTTAACTCTTTGGGAATTATGTCTTTAAGTACGATTTAGCAGTACATGCTTTTTTTTTGGAATTAAGTCAAATTAGATACTCCAATTCTACAAAATGACTTTAAAGCAGAGGTCCTTCCCCTCCTCCGGTGTTACATTTGGCACCTTTCAGGGGGGAGGGGGTGCAGATACCTGTATGATACAGGCATTTGCACCCACTTCCGGGCATAGACCCACATGGGGGTCACGCCACCCTGTCTTCTGGGACACACATAGGTCCCAGAGGACAGTGAGGATCAATGAGGACGCGCAGCGTGACTCACGCATACACAGTAGGGAACCGGGAAGTGAAGCCGCAATGCTATACTTCCTGATACCCTCACAGAGGGTGCTGGCAGGGCCGCCGAGAGCCGAACAATTGATAGGCTTCAGCTGCTGACATTGTGGGACATTGTCCATTTATTAAAAGTCAGCAGCTGCAATATTTTTAGCTGCTGGCTTTCTATAAAAAAAAATTAGGTGGACCTCCGCTTTAATGAATAAATGTATTAATCATAAATACCTAAAAACTGCATATCTTAAAATATAGAAAAAAAATGTATATGCAGCGTTCAAGATATTTTCCCATAATGAGCAGTAAAATGAACCATTTTAATGAGGTTATTATCTTAAACTCTCACATATACACAGTGAAGTCACTGGCCTCAGGTGATACACAGATGAAACACATTTTTATCTGAGTCTCATCTTCTCTACATCCGTTCAAAGTGTAGAATTCATGCAGTTTGTCTGCACTTCCACAGACGGGGTAAGGAGCTGAATTTACATGCAGTAAAGAGAGCTCATAGCTGATTGGAGGGAAGGAACACCCCCTTCAAACAGGAACAAAGCTGAGGCTGTCAATCGCAGGTTGTGTACTGGCGATCCCTCCCCTGTCACTTTTTTACTTCTTGGTGTCAGGAAAACGTATATAACAAAGAGTGATAGCAGATCTATGGAAAGACCATGTAACCTAAACACTAACAATTGAAATGTAACACACTATAAGTGCCAACAATACACTAAAATAAACCATGCAAAAAATCTTTGATAAGCCATTTTCAATATATTGACATAGTCCAATGTAATGAATGCTCCAAATCCATTCAGTGATATAACATTGCTTCGCTAAGACAACACTGCACACAAAGTTAAAGTGCAGCAAACTTCTTCTCAGTGAAAAACTCAGCAGAGGCTTCCTACCGTAGACATCTCATTGGTTAATAAACACTTGTGAACCTCGGGACACCACCACAAACTGGGATCAAAATTCTCCACCCTAAAATTTAGTCAGTATCTGTGCATCTCAGATATATGGAAGAATCGCAGAACACATCTCATTGTTCATATATTCCCACTCGCATGTTCTTATGCCTTAATCGGACACCCAGTGTATTCAGTGTTATGGTGTGTAGAACCGCTGCTGTTCTGATACCTGCAACCAGCATGCTCCACTGTGCCCAGCTTCCTGAATATGTCTTTTCTGGGGCGAAACACATATGTCTGGGTCTTTGGACACCGTCACTTCTAATGACGCACATTTGTATAGCTATGGTGCTGGAAACACTTTTTTTTGTTTTGCCAGGAGCACTTGTCATGAGTGACTCGTGAAGATAGCAGAGGAAAGCGGCAGACAGAAATGCTACTTAGAGCTCTGGATGGAGACACATACACACTATAGAGGGATATGCTTTGTTCCTATTTAATGTCTCCGGTTTACAACCACTTTAAATTCCCTGTATCTGAGATAATTTCCCCAAGATTTAAAAAGCTCAGGCAAATCTTATTAGGAGAAATCTCCCTAGCATGCCCACAGTCGGCAATAGAATGCAGATAGAAGTTTTAATCCTTTCTACTTCAGCCAAAACATGTTTTCTTTTTAACATTTTGGATAGAGTTCAGAGACAATCAAATCATTTTTACATTTTTTTTAATTTGTCACAATATTTGTGAGCAAGTCTCACTGATCTGCAGTGTCTTGAGTTCAGGGATCCAGGCAATCAGGACTTTTTTTTTGAATGTTTCTCCACTGATAAGATACATATGCATGTATATATTCAGATGAATACAGGAATGTGCTAGCTTATGAATGTCTGCTTATCACTATGCTTAAATAGTAGCTTTAGTAAAAACTTTTTTTTTAGACATAATAGTGATGTGTTAACACTCTGTCAGGTTTTGTTTGCATATTTTGGGTAAGGTTTCTCCTAATTTCCTGTGGGATCAGCAGAGCAGGAAGTGAGGAGAATCGGTCCAACAGGCACTAAGCAAACAATTATAGCACCTATTATAGTAGCATGTGAAATAGTTGGGCCGTTTTTTTATTGATATCTGTGTTGTGTTTTGGGTGACTGCCCTCACTTCCCGATAGCGGGTGAGTGTAATTCTCCACAGCAAAAAAGCAAGTCAGAGGTTCTAACCCTTCCCCACTCTGTGTAGAAATGATGGTGTGTTAGTATAATTATGGCTCATCTGTTTTTATTTTAGGAGTCACCCAGCAACAAATTACTTTACGCAAAAGAGATCTCCACATACAAGAGAATGGTGGAAGAGTAAGTTATTGAATAATAATCTGGGCTGTGCATCCTGTATTGCTTCTATCATTTAGTTTTTAGCTATACAGTTCAGAATAAAATGATGTGGATTTATAAAAACTAAAACTTTAAGCAGGCCATAGATGATGCAATTTTCTTTCCTTCCATCTCCGGACCACAATCAGTGTTGATAGGTGGGGGATGTCTCTCACCGATTGTTTTCTGCCAGCGGGGGGTACCGGGAGCCTTCCCGGCTGGCAGAATGCAATGGGTTACTGCTAGCGGCTATAGCCGCCGGCAGTAACTGTATGTAGAAATATTTGACAGACTAGTTGTACCCAAGTTGATTGATTGGATCAAGTTTGGTACAATCAGTCTGCCCATACATGGATCAAACTTTGGCTGGCCCCTGCTGAACTGGCCGAATTTCGATCTATGTATGGCCATCTTTAGAGAATGGGGAAAAGTGGAGCTGTTGCAACTAATCAACTGTATATGATGAGCCAACTTGGTGAACGTAGCATGAAATGGCTGAATGTCCCTATGTTCAGTCCCTTGGGCCACATCTCAAGACATTTAGGAGGGCTAATTATGTTTTGCTCTGTTTACTTTGAACTTGCTGACATTATTAGGTGTTGCAGAAGGGAGAGTGGCAAGGAAGACAGTTGCTTTTTAAGACTCATTGAATGCAGTGTTCACATATAGTAATATACTTTTCTTCTTTCTTTTTCAGCTATTATTCAGGAATCCGTCAGATGGTACAAGTCAGTGACCAGGACATGAACACACACTTAGCAGAAATTTCAAGGGTATGTTTAGTGAACCCTAACTAAATAGATTACTCATAATTCGCAAGCAACATGCTTTGTTCTGTAAGTTATATTGGACACAATTACTTTGTTTTGTTTAAGGTTTCTTGCACATGAGCGCCTAAGCCTAGGCATAGTAAATTCCAGCGTATTTTTCCCACCACGAAAGCTTAGCTGCTGCATAAGGCTAGAAAGATAAACAAGGGGAGAGGCGCCTCTAATTGTAAGATCAAAATAAATTTATTTGGAATACATCCAGTTGGCAACTCACATGTATAAGAAACAAACAGGCACATCTTTATTTAGAGCATCCCAGGGGATGTCATCGGTGGGGAGTCAATTTCCTCCGCTCCTGTCTGCGCAAGGCACTGAGATCTCTGCTGGATCTAGTCCGTTCCTTATGCAATAAAACCTTGGATTGAGAGTAATTTACTTTAAAAGCATTTTGCCAGACAAGCAACGTTTTTAAATACATTTTGACTTGATATACAAGCGATGTTTTGATATACAAGCGCGTCATGTAACATAAAATGTGTATAAAAGAGAACGGAGGCGCCTCTAATGCCGCGTACACACGATCAGTCCATCCGATGAGAACAGTCCGAAGCTGACTGATGGTCTGATGTGCCTACACACCATCGGTTAAAAAACCGACCGTGTTAGAACGTGGTGACGTTTACGTGTTTTAACACAACGACGTGCTGAAAAAAAAAGAAGTTCAATGCTTCCAAGCATGCGTCGACTTGATTCTGAGCATGCGCGGCCTTTTAACCGATGCTTTTGCATACTAACGATCGGTTTTGACCCATCGGTCAGGCGTCCATCTGTCAAATTCTCTTTTTTTTGACCGAAGGATAACTGACCTATGGGGCCCACACACGATCCGTTTGGTCCGATGAAACGGTCCTTCAGTCCGTTTTTCATTGGTTTTGACCGATCGTGTGTACGCGGCCTTAGTGTAGCAATATGGTTACATTTAATGAATGTACAATATTTAGCAACTCATATGGTTGATGATTAAAAGAGGCACATCTAAGTATGCAGGCATCCAAGGTAAAGCTGTCCACATAGACCATGTGCCACACGACCATTGGCGTCGTCCCTTCCATGCTGTGCTCCACGAGCGATTCAAGCCTCGCCTTCAGATCGCTCTACTGCAGGGTAGTCTTCCCATTCACAATTGCAGACTGACAACGGTGAGAGCCGGCGTTGTGGGGGATGGTCTCTATGTGGACAGCTTTACCCCGGATGCCTGTATATTTAGATGTGCCTCTTTTAATCAACTATGTGAGTTGCTAAATGTTGTACCTTCATTAAATTTAACCATATTGCTACAATTAGAACCGCCTCTCTTCTCTGTAACTCCTGCTGAATTTTTCTTCTAATCCTCTTGTGGAGGCTGCCATTTGTGGATGGACATTTTATGGTTACACAACTTATCACATTGCTATAATCTTTTTTTCATATGGACTATAAACTTGAAGGACCTTAAGATAAATGCAACACACTCAATGGGGAGGGTGTTTGGAGATGTTTAGTGTTTTTAAGGACCTATGAATCCAAGGTTTTACTGTATATCTTTTATTGTATGTGCCCCCAGCCCCTTTCCCCATATTTCTTCCTTAAATTGTCTCTAATTCATCTTTAATTACAATCGTTGTTCTGGCCCCTCCCTCTGATGTGCTATATAACGTGGGTCCCGTATCCCATATGTTGCGCTTGAGAAAGGAGCGTGGCTGCTGCAACTGGTGGTGACCAGCGGAGATCTCCGTTCCTTGCAGAGGAATTTGACTCTCCACCGATGGCATTCCTTGGGATCCTCTATATACAGATGTGCCTGTTTGTTTCTCTATATGTGAGTTGCCAACTGGATATTTTCCAAAAAAATTGCTTTTAATCCTACACTTAGTGGCGCCTCACCCCTTGTTTATCTTTCAGCCTTGCTGAAATCTAATTTTTAATCCAATATGTTGTCAGCTCTTATTGTATGGACTTTTTATTCCATCTTGTCTCATGGACTTTCTATGGACTTTTTTCTTTCTCGTACATCACGGGACACAGAGCGGCATATTCATTACTATGTGGGTTATATGGAGTACCTTCAGGTGTGGACACTGGCAATCTTCAAACAGGAAGTCCCCTCCCTATATAACCCCCTCCCCTAGAGGGAGTCCCTCAGTTTTTTCGCCAGTGTCTTAGGTGTTGGTCACGGAATAGCTTTGCTCCACATCCTTTGGGATTAAGGGCGGGCTAACCGGATCTGTCCAAGGAGCCTCAGTGCCAAAGTGGACAGTACCCGGGCCCCAAACCGTGGGGTTTTGCCTATAATGCTCCTCTTTGGAGGGCTGGACCCTGGGCCCAGGACTTGGAGTTTGCAAAAAACCATAAGGTTCCTGTTTTGCCAGGGTGCTATATAGGTCCAGGACAGTGGGTACCTTCATAGGACCCCAGGGCCTGAAGGTCTACTACGCTACCCACGGAGATGGGAGAAGACTGGATCAGTTTGCTGGTCAAACATCCTGCAGCATGGAGCAGGTAAGGGGGAGCCTGCGGGACTTGGTTCGACAGCAGGCTCCCCGGGGTAACCTAAAAGGGGGGATAGCCTGAGTATGCTCTGCATGGGCAACCGTGATCACTATGTCTAAGAGACAGGATGACACCCTTTCTCCCCCCATCACTAGGCCCCCCTGTCTAAAGGTGTTGCTAGCTAACCTGCTGTTTCTTCCTAGAGGCTAGTAAAGGATCCTTAGGGGCCTTGAGAAAGTCCTACCTGGCCGGGAGTTTTGAATCTGCCGCCGTTTCTGCGCCATGGATCTCCAGCAGCGCGGCTCCTCCATGTTCTTCCTGTTTCCGGGTACGCGCGCGCGCGCGTGCGCGTGCACGCGCGCGTCTTATTGACGGTTTCGCGCCATCCAGACAGGAGGGCGGGGGGGGGCGGGCCTGCGGCGTCATACAGGGGCGCGCCCTTCTGCTGTTATAGACAGCAGGCCTTGTCAGGGCTCAGTCTGTGGCTGATTTTTTCAAGGAGAGGACGCAGGGCGGCAGAACAGTGACTCCCGGTGGCGGAAGAGGGGTAGTACATATGGACTTTGTCCCAATGTCTTTATTGTTAAGCCAAAAAATCCCCCTTATTTGACAGCAGGTTGGAGGCTGGCAAACTTAAATTAGGGTCATTGTATATGGTCAAAGAAAATATATAATATATAATTATTTAAAAAAAAAAAAAAAAAGAATTCGGCTGGGTCCTAAACCAGGGAAAGTCAGCATTCCAGCCTACAAAGCAGTTGGAATACCTCGGCATGAGGTTAGACACGGAACGTCAAAAGGTGTTCCTGCCCCTTGTAAAGATCAGGGCGATCAAGGGGTTGGTTCAGTTGGTTATAAACAAGAAAAGACCAACTATTCGCCTGTGTATGCGATTACTAGGCAAGCTAGTGGCCACATTCGAGGCAGTACCATACGCTCAGATCCACACTCGCGTCCTACAGGCAGCCATTCTAGCAGCCTGGGGCAAGAGGGCACATGCCTTAGAGTCCCCTTTGACGCTATCATCAAGGGTCCGACAAAGCCTGGCCTGGTGGTTGAACCCTCAGAACCTTCTAAAGGGAAGATCCTTCAGCCCTGTTGTCTGGAAGGTAGTTACCACAGACGCCAGCCTGGCAGGCTGGGGGGCGGTCTTCGAGGGGTTCTCCCGCCAGGGAACTTGGGTGAAAGCAGAGAGGCAGCTCCCCATCAATATCTTGGAAATCAGAGCTGCTCGCCTAGCCCTGTTGGCATGGACCTCCAGATTAAAGGGGTTCCCGGTGAGAATCCAGTCAGACAATGCCACGGCGGTGGCATACATAAACCACCAAGGGGGAACCAGGAGCCAGGCCGCTCAAAGGGAAGCGAACTTGATTTTTCAATGGGCAGAGGTTCATGTACCCTGCATTTCAGCGATATTCATTCCCGGAGTGGACAACCTGCAGGCAGACTTCTTAAGTCGCCAGAGTCTGTTGCCAGGGGAGTGGTCTCTGCATCCCCAGGTCTTTCAGACAATCTGCCAGAGGTGGGGAACGCCAGACGTAGATATAATGGCATCCAGGTTCAACAAGAAACTAGACAGGTTCGTGTCGCGAGCGAGGGATCCTATGGCCTGCGGAACCGATGCGTTGGTTTGCCCTTGGCATCAATTCAAACTTCTATATGCATTTCCTCCACTACAGTTACTCCCCCGCCTGTTGCGCAAGATCAGAGTGGAGCACAAGCCAGTCATTCTAATAGCTCCAGCTTGGCCCCGGAGGGCTTGGTACTCGCTAGTCCTGAATATGGCAGTGGGAGACCCTTGGACTCTTCCGCTACAACCAGACCTACTTTCACAAGGTCCGATCCTCCACCCTACATTACAGCGTCTAAATTTGACGGCCTGGAGGCTGAATCCCTGATTCTCAGGGGTAGGGGTCTGTCTAGGCAGGTAATCCCTACCCTGATTAAGGCTAGAAAGCCGGTCTCCAGGGTAATTTATTACAGGGTGTGGAGGAACTATATAGGCTGGTGTGAATCCAAAAGATGGAATTGCCGCAAATATACTATTGATAGGGTGTTAAGTTTTCTCCAGCTAGGAGTGGATAAAGGCCTGGCACTAAGCACAATCAAAGGACAGATCTCGGCTCTGTCAGTGTGGTTTCAGAGGCCGCTGGCCACCCACTCGCTGGTAAAGACCTTCTTACAGGGGGTCTTGCGTATTAATCCTCCTGTCAAGGCACCAGTTTGTCCTTGGGACCTAAATCTTGTCCTGTCCACTCTACAGAAACAGCCTTTTGAGCCTTTGGCTGAGATTCCTTTACTCTTACTGACAAGAAAATTGGTTTTCTTGGTCGCCATAGTTTCGGCCAGGAGAGTGTCAGAATTAGCAGCCTTATCATGTAAGGAACCATATCTTGTTCTGCATAAGGACAGGGCAGTTCTCCGGCCCCATCCTTCCTTTCTACCAAAGGTTATATCCAAATTTCACTTAAACCAGGATTTGGTACTTCCATCCTTCTTTCCAAAACCTACATCTAGAAAGGAGGGGTTGCTGCATACCTTGGATATTGTCCGGGCCATGAAGGCCTATCTTAAAGCTACAGAAAAGATCCGGAAAACAGATGTGTTATTCGTTCTACCAGATGGCCCCAAGAAGGGGCAGGCAGCTGCAAAATCCACCATCTCAAGATGGATTAGACAATTAATCATTCAAGCCTACGGGTTGAAGAGGTTGCCTCCTCCGTTGTCGGTAAAGGCCCATTCTACCAGGGCCATGGGCGCCTCTTGGGCAGCACACCATCAGATCTCTATGGCTCAGATATGCAAGGCGGCAACGTGGTCATCAGTCCACACGTTTACAAGGTTTTATCAACTAGACGTGAGAAGGAATGCGGATTCTGCCTTTGGACAGGCAGTACTACAGGCTGCAGTTTGAAATCCTCGGGATCAGAAACACCCTTGGTTATAAAAAAAAAAAAAAAAAAAAAAGTTTTTTCTTGACTAAGTTGGAATTATTATTATGATTTGAGTTTATCTCTAAATTGAATCCTTCTTTGGAAGATGTCTCCCTCCCCTCATTAAAGCATTGCTTTCGGACATCCCACATAGTAATGAATATGCCGCTCTGTGTCCCGTGATGTACGAGAAAGAAAAAGGGATTTTTAAATACAGCTTACCTGTAAAATCCTTTTCTTGGAGTACATCACGGGACACAGAGCTCCCACCCCTCTTTTGGGTGACCATTTTGGGAGGCATACTGCTTGCTACAAAACTGAGGGACTCCCTCTAGGGGAGGGGGTTATATAGGGAGGGGACTTCCTGTTTGAAGATTGCCAGTGTCCACACCTGAAGGTACTCCATATAACCCACATAGTAATGAATATGCCGCTCTGTGTCCCGTGATGTACTCCAAGAAAAGGATTTTACAGGTAAGCTGTATTTAAAAATCCCTTTTTTTGTACATGTTGGATTACAGTAGAACGCCAAGTGTTTTGCGCCCTTGTTTGTTCTTGTTGCTGTATACAGCCACCCATACATGTGAATGACTGCGCTGTACTTGGGTATACATCGGTGCTCACATAAAGATGAATAGAGTTAATGGGCATTGGGACATTGTTCTATTTTTTGCATGCGTCCCAACACTTTACTTGTTTTTACATATGTTTGTGTATACTCAAATACAGCTGCTCATAGCCATTCATGTCAGTGGGTGGCTGGACGTGGCAGCTGGGCTTTTCAGACAGAATTTGCATCGCACAGGCGCCCATGTGGAAGAGGCCCTAAAACTAGCTGTTTTTGGAATTTTGTGACCTTGCAACATTATCCAATACAGCATACAGGAATTTTTCGCAACTTGATTATTGCATTTTATTTTGTTTGCTGTACATGTGCAGTAACAGCTTTTTTATTTTAATCTGCAGGCACATACAGAATCACTAAACACACTCGTAGCACTACATCAGTTGTATCAGTATACAAAGAAATATTATGATGAGGTAAGTGACTGTCAAGCAGACTTGATACATAAATCAATGTGTGCATATTATTCAGCTGAACTCTACCTACAATTATAATTTGTTACAGTGGCGAGAGATTGAACTCTGTCAGGTTTTTATTGCTATCTACCCCCCAATGTGTAGATTTCCCTTCACATCAAATAGGAAGTGAGGTCAAATGGGACATGCTCTAGTGACATTTTCATGCCCCACTGCTGCATCCTAGAATAGATTGGGGCTCAAAATCCTGCAGCAATGCACTCCATTAACCTAATATTGTTGTGTTGTGCATAATAATACCACCAAGTAGTGCAAAACAATAAATGGGCCCCATTAGTTGTGTTAATGGGAGGAATATTACCCTATCATTGGTATTGGTGAAAGAAATAGGGCCCTATTGTTAGTGGGAGGAAAAGTGTCCCAAGGGCTAGATAAAGGCTAGTTAAGGGCCGCATCCAGCCCTTGGGCCGCAGTTTGGAGACCCCTGGTCTAAAGTATTGCACGTGTACCACGGTGTGTGCCTGGGAGAGATTGCCAGTGGTCCTGACTTATACAAGGATGGGCGCACCTTCCAACCAATTTTCATGGCCGTCCATGCTCAAACCCATTTGTATGCTGCAAGATTATATCATGCCATCGCACTTGTGTGTAGCAACACAGTAACCCAAGTTTGCTAATGTATAGCGTGACGCCCCATCATCATCATTATTCACTGAGACTTTCTTCCACTTATTTCACAGAAATGACTCTTTCTTTGGTTTTCTAGATTATAAACGCTCTAGAAGAGGATCCATCAGCACAGCGCATGCAGTTAGCAATCCGGCTACAACAGATCGCAGCCGCCCTAGAAAATAAAGTCACCGACTTATGATTGGGAATATTCAGACAAGCAAAAAAGATGTCGACAGTTTTTCTTCCTAAGGAATAGAGTGTTATATTTTTAAAATGTCATTTTTGCATTTTTTAATTAGACCTTTTTTGTCTTGCACAACATACAGAGGAAACATGTTTTTAATGTAAATTATGCCTCAAATGAAACCTGTGTTATATGTGGGGAGGGACATTTTTTTATAGCTCTTGTAATTATACAATGCTGTCAACAACGTTGACGTTTTAAAATTCATTATGCAAACATAACTAAATTTGTAGCGTCATTTCAAGTAAAGCAATATGTGGAATAAGCAATCATTTCACTGCATTAGGATATTGCGTCCCCTAGGTGTCCCCATGCTTTCTGTTTCAGTAACTGGACAAGTCCTGTGAACGTCTCATAGACCTTTTCATTGTCCACAAAGTGCCACAAGGGATATTGCAGTGCATGGCATTGCTGCCCAGCTTTTAATGAGTTCTGAAAAGCTGCCAATGGATGTGAAACTAAAGGAAGCACAAATGAATCCACTTTTTTATTATTGTTCTGAAAATTATTTTATATAAATATACATTCTAATGTGCCTTACATGTACCAGTTAATAAGAGACTGAAGATGCATGATTTTGTTAAAAAAAAAAAGAATATAGATTTATTTATCACTGATTTTTTTTTTTTTTTTTTTTTTGTTTTTCTTGTGACCAAATGTAATTATTTGTGTGTCAATGAAGTACAAGTTGACATGATTATGTAAAGATTTAATATGTTTATCTTGTATTAAAATGTTACCGAATGTTTCATCGGATTCTGGTAGCATAGTCAAACAAAAGCACCTTTAATATTGTATTTGTACATTAGGAATGTATACTGCAATATGTGATCTTAGACCACAGCCAACATCCGATTGTACACATCAGTACTCAATAAAGAGTCTCACATCTCATAATGGAACATGTTATACTCTGTGCCTCTGAAATCGGTTGCTCTAAACCACATATGTCAAACACAAGGCCCGCGGGCCAAATGCGGCCCACCAGGCAATATCATGTTGCCCTCTCACCTTTCCTGCAGCTGCAGCATCACCCAGCCCTTGGTTTGGCCCTCATCTTGTCTCAGCAGTCGACAGCAGAGGACAGAACTTCTCCTACTGATACTGTGCAACTCCCTTAAGCCACAGCACTCCCTTGTCTCAGCATTCAGCCGACTCTGGCAGCGGACTCCAGCCCTCCTCTCGTCCTCTTTCATACTCTGCACTTTCTGCTTTCCAGCTCTGCCCCCAGCTTCTTACCTGCAGCAGCACAAGGTAAGGGGTGGTTGCACTGTGATTTAAGGGAGGGCGGGGAGCTCTTGACTGCTGATGTGGCCCGCAATGAGAGTTTGACAGCCCTACTCTAAACAAAAATCCTAAAGAAAATAAACACAGCTCTATAGCTGTATACACTGCCAATCCATAGAACATGACGGTTTTAAGTCACGGCTGTTAAATATAGAGACCTGGGACCGCTCAAGCCATATTATTTACTTTTTTTTTTGTTTGTTTTTTTGTGCTAGGGCTTAAAAGTCCCCAAAACCTAAGTTTTTTATGAAAAGCAGGCATGCCCTATAAAGAAATGCCTGATCAGAAAATGAAATCGTATATTGAAGAATGAGGATAACAGGGAACCTTCCAAGGTTGGTTGGTTGGGATGCAAGTAAAGAAAAAGGGAAAATAGAAGTGGTTTAAAAGCAATGCACGTGTGCTGTGGCCAAATACAGTAAATATTCGGAATTAAACCTCTGTTAGACACCCTAGCAAAATTTGCATAAAAACAAGGATTTTAGTTTACATACATTGCAATAGATGTTTAAGCTGGCCAACTGCGTCAAAGAAATCCCTCTCTGGCCAGTCCCTACTCTACTCTGCAAAGTTCTTGCTTATAGCATTCTTCAATTGATTATAGTGCCAATATAGGACCAATGGACACAAATTGTAGGAGAGCTACAGGTTTAAGTCTGGTCAATGACCTGCACTATATAAAAAAAAAAAAAAATACGATATATCTGTGCTGAAATCCAAATAGCTTATACATAAACTGTATATTACCCATCTGGTGCTAAAGGGGTGTGTAAAAAAAAAAAAAAAGGTTTGGAGGGGACAAGGGAGCCCCCAGAAAGCAAAAAATGGCGGGTCAACAACGGCTTAAGGTACAAAAATATGAAAAAGGCTTTATTAGCGATAAGGGTATCATATACATTAAATATCAAGCATATGTGAGGAACAATGTATCCATTATAACACAGTATACCGTGGGGATCGAAAGTTTGGGCACCCCAGGTAAAAATTTGTATTAACTGCTTGCCGACCAGCCACCGCAGTTATACGGCACAGGTCGGCTCTCCTGGGCGAGAGCCCGTAGCTCTACCTTGGCACTTCTGCGGCCGCTAGGCACACGCGATCGCTCGTTACAGAGCAAGGACCGGGAGCTATGTGTGGAGAAGACTATAAGAAGATAGCAAAGCGTTTTCAGATGTCAATATACTCTGTTCGGAATGTAATTAAGAAATGGCAGTCATCAGGAACAGGGGAAGTTGAAGCAAGATCTGGAAGACCAAGAAAATATCAGACAGAACAGCTTGCAGAGTTGTGAGAAAAGCAATTCAAAACCCACGTTTGACTGCGCGATCCCTCCAGAAAGATCTGGCAGACACTGGAGTTGTGGTACACTATTCCACTATAAAGCGATACTTGTACAAATATGGTCTTCATGGAAGAGTCATCAGAAGAAAACATCTTCTACGTCCTCACCACAAAAATCAGCGTTTGAACTTTGCAAATAAACATATAAACAAGCCTGATGCATTTTGGAAACAAGTTCTGTGGACCGATGATGTTAAAATATAACTTTTTGGCCGGAATGAGCAAAGGTACGTTTGGAGAAGAAAGGGCACAGAATTTAATGAAAAGAACCTCTGTCAGACTGTTAAGTATGGGGGTGGATCAATCATGCTTTGGGGTTATATTGCAGCCAGTGGCACAGGGAACATTTCACAAGTAGAAGGAAAAATAGATTCAATAAAATTTCAGCAAATTTTGGATGGTAACTTGATGCCATCTGTGAAAAAGCTGAAGTTAAAGAGAGGATGGCTTCTACACATGGATAATGATCCTAAAAAACCCTCAAAATCCATGGGGGATTACATCAAGAGGCGTAAACTGAAGGTTTTGCCATGGCCTTCACAATCTCCTGACCGCAACATAATTGAAAATCTATGGATAGACCTTAAAAGAGCAGTGTGTGACAGACAGCCCAGAAATCTCAAAGAACTGGAAGACTTTTGTAAGGAAGAATGGGCAAAGATACCTCAAACAAGAATTAAGACTCTTTGCTGGCTACAAAAAGCATTTACAAGCTGTGATACTTGCCAAAGGGGGCAGTACAAGATATTACCTCTGCAGGGTGCCATTTTTTTTGTTTTCTGTAATTTTGAAAGTGTAAATGATGGAACTAAAATCTAACTCTTTCACATATTAGAAGAATTTCTGATCCTGTAATTTGATGCCTTTTGGAGATTTTTCCGTCTTTCCTTGGCTTCGTTATGCACATTAGTACAAATTTTTACCTGGGGTGCCCAAACTTTCGATCCCCACTGTATCTCACAATACCTAACTATTTAATTAAAAAAACATGCTGCAGCAAATATAAATTAAAAATGCAGAGCGCTCTGACAGGCAGCAAAAATGTGTAGACTCCATTTGTCCAGAAAAGAGAGGCACTGCAAAAAAAAAAAACAGTCAATAATGTGCTGCTAGATAAGTGTGGAATTTTAGTGATATTGGTATTTTGAAAAACACACATGTACATCCAGAGTATTTGATGCACTATAATGATGAAGAAATGACTCAACATTAGGCTCAATTGCTTGTGTGAATGATGAATCAAAGCCAAACACACAGATCCACAGAAATCTTTAGATCGGGGATATGCAATTAGCGGACCTCCAGCTGTTGCAGAACTACACTTCCCATGAGGCATAGCAAGACTCTGCCAGCCACAAGCATGACGCCTAGAGTCAGAGGCATGATGGGACTTGTAGTTTTGCAACAGCTGGAGGTCCGCTAATTGCACATCCCTGCTCTAGATCATCAACAGCCTTCAGAGCATTTGTGCTGATTTAACCACCTGTGCTGAAAATGCAGGGTTCCAGACACTGAAAGCATCCAAATAAAAGGAGAATATATAGCAAGTTCTCAGACTTTTAATATCAGGTGGTTCATTCAGGTCTTTAAACCTGACTGGAATAAGTGGATAGAGTGTCACACTTCAGTGGGACGGCAGGTGTCTATTAACCTGTTATAATGTAAACACAGGCAGAGGAAGTGATGTCGGCTCTCCTCTCGGCGGTATTTTTAATCCGCCTAGAGGAGAGAAGACATCACAAGTAAGTCGCACCAACAGCACACTGACAACACACACATAGGCACCCCTTTCGATCACCTCCCAGCCCCCTGTTACACTGTCACTGATTGCAGTGATCATATATTTACTGATCACTGCATTTAGTGTCAGTGTGACAGTTACTGTGACAGGCAGTTATTGTTAAGTCCCCCTACCCCCCTAATAAAGTTTTTAACCCCTTGATCACCGCCCTAGTTAACCCTTTCACCCCCTATTGCCAGTGTCACTAAGCGATCATTTTTCTGATCGCTGTATTAGTGTCACTGTTGCCGCTAGGTAGCTAGTTTTTTTTTATTGTGATTTTTTTTTTTACTAAAGACATGTGGCTGAATACATTTTGGCCTAAATGTTTGACTAAAATTTAGTTTATTCCATTTTTCTTATAACAAAAAGTAGAAAACATATTTTTTTCTAAAATGTCGGTCTTTTTCCGTTTTATATCGCAAAAAATAAAAAATCGCAGAGACAATCAAATACCATCAAAAGAAAGCTCTATTTGTGGGAAGAAAAGGACGCAAATTTTGTTTGGGAGCCAAGTCGCACGACTGCGCAATTGTCTGTTAAAGCGACGCAGTGCCGAATTGTAAAAACACCTTTGGTCATTTAGCAGCATATTGGTCCGGTCCTTAAGTGGTTAAACCTCCATAGAGGAAAAAGGAGCAGGCATATATGCGAGAGGGTTTGAGGTAAAAGGTAGCGAATGGTTTCCCAGCTGGGCTCTCACCAAATCAGTCGCTCGATGGTCTTATTGCCAGGGACAGTTACAGTCTCTGTCCCCCCTCTGCTCGGCTGTAAATGGCAGTATGCCGGCTTCAGACTGTCATCAAAGCTGCAGCATGTGGCAGCAAAATGTATGGCTCAAATCGCACCGCAAAAACATTGCATGGAATGCGTTTACATGTTGTGTCCCACAATGCACATGCATAAAAACAGGGATTTTTAGTACACATACATGTTTAAGCTGGCCAACTATGTCAAAGTAATCACTCTGGCCAGTCCCTACTCTACTCAAAAGTTGCAAATTGCAATATACAGTATTTTCTTGCTTATAGCATACATCGGTGGATATAGTGCCAATATGTTTCTCTTAAGATCAAAAGTGATGGTGATGACATAGAGTGGAGTGGAACTTCTGAGAGGTGAAGCAACTGCAGCACAGTACTGTCTTTGGGGTTACATCCTTGTGCTACTGTCTACCAGAGCCAGATTTATACTTTTTTTTGTTTTTCCTCTTGAGGCCAGCGACCTTAATACCAAGTGGCTTCATATACGTGGCCCTGTTAAAATGACCATTACCATGCTGAGTGTGCACCCTGTATGCTCCTAGTAAGGTAGGCGGTAATGTCACATGACCCTCTTAAAGGCAGAGGCGCAGTTAGCACGAAGAGGTTAAAGAAAAACTGGAAGCGGTGTTGGAATAGGCTGGTGTCTCACAATCTGCTGTAGGATATCTATTGTCTCTGAACAAATGCTGTTGTATGTCCAGTTTCTGACCATAACCATGATATACGTTTTTATCTACTGTACCATGCTTAGTCTCAGACCATCTCCTTTATCATGCTCACAGTCTCTGACCATATACTTCTGTATGTGCAGTCTCTGACTATTGTAGCATGCCCAGCCTCAGGCCATCTCCTGTAGCTTACCCACAGTCTCTGACCATAACCTTTAGCATGCCCATAGTCTCTGACCATATACTGTGGGTATGTTCAGTTCAGTCTGTGACTATCTACTGTAGCATGTTCAGTCTGACCATATCTTTTTTTTTTTTTTGCATTCTTTACGACTTAAGCCCCGAACCATTAGCCAGCCTAATGACCAGAGGACTTTTTATACTTTGGCACTGCACTGCTTTAACTCGTAATTGCACGGTCATGAAATGCTGTACCCAAAAAATTGCGTCCTTTTTTTCCCGCAAATACAGCTTTCTTTTGATGGTATTTGATTGCCTCTGTGATTTTTATTTCATTGCTATATAAACAAAAAATATATATATATATATTTTTTACTTTTTGTTATAAGAAAAATGTAATTAATTTTTAGTCATACATTTAGGCTAAAAAGTATTCAGCCACATGTCTTTGGTAAAAAAAAAAAAAATCATTAAGCGTATATTGGTTTGCGCAAAAGTTATATAGAAAATGAGACAGCTCTATCCTCTGGTTTCAAGATGTATGAACGCTTTAATGGTACACTTAGCTTTCTTATATACAGTACAGCATGTTAAAGTTAATTACTAATTGTAACAGAATGCATTATCCAGACAGCCTGGCTACGCATATAGCTTGACAAGTTCTCCTAAACATAATTGACTTAATCAGTTACAATAGATACAACACAGTATTGGCATCATACAATAGATAATGGAATGTCTTTCAGGAGCCAGCCTCACTTAACCCCTGAAGAGAGACGTCTGACCTTTTAGAGTCACAACACATCTATCATCAATGGGCTTTAAACAGTGTTATCACACATATATGTACTACACCATCAAACTAAACAGGTGACATGTAATATATAAAAACAGCGCTAAAAATAGTGAAAAAATGTGATTCCACTAACTAAATAATGTGACTATATGTGACACATAACATATATCGTATAACAAAAATCACCTGATACAGTGAAAAGTGAACATACAAAACAGAAATGTTAAACAAAAAGAGCGAAAAAAAAGTTCAAATCCTGTGATAATCAGTGAGAAGGTGAAGAAGAGTTCATAGATAAATTATTAGTGTCAATCTTCTCAATCTTACACCACACCGCCTGTGCTCAGTGAATCCTTCACCCTTCCAAAATGCGCACTCACCACAAATAAATGCCCAGCACTCTCGTGTTAAGGCACAAAAGCAAAACTCCAAATCTCTCCAAATAATCGATATCAGTGTCCAATTCAGTGGTAAATTCCAGCGTATTCACATAAATAAAGAAAAAATAGTACTATAGTGTAATATTGTAAAACCAGTTTTAATCACACCACTAAAAAAATCTTCATAAAATGCACTCACAAACGAAATCTTTCACCAAACATTGAAAAACAAGAGGCAGCTTAGGTTTCCAAGTATCCAAAACAACAAGCTAGTGGTCACGGCGGACCCTCGATCGTTCCCAGTGTACTCACAGCACCCTGGACACTGCTCGATGTGGAGATGGTTATGGAGTTGGCCAGCTAGAAGTGTAACGTGCGTCCGTATGGTTTACACTTGTTGTTTTGGATACTTGGAAACCTAAGCTGCCTCTTGTTTTTCAATGTTTGGTGAAAGATTTCGTTTGTGAGTGCATTTTATGAAGATTTTTTTAGTGGTGTGATTAAAACTGGTTTTACAATATTACACTATATTACTATTTTTTCTTTATTTATGTGAACACGCTGAAATTTACCACTGAATTGGACACTGATATCGATTATTTGGAGAGATTTGGAATTTTGCTTTTGTGCCTTAACACGAGAGTGCTGGGCATTTATTTGTGGTGAGTGCGCATTTTGGAAGGGTGAAGGATTCACTGAGCACAGGCGGTGTGGTGGAAGATTGAGAAGATTGACACTAATAATTTATCTATGAACTCTTCTTCACCTTCTCACTGATTATCACAGGATTTGAACTTTTTTTCGCTCTTTTTGTTTAACATTTCCGTTTTGTATGTTCACTTTTCACTGTATCAGGTGATTTTTGTTATACGATATATGTTATGTGTCACATATAGTCACATTATTTAGTTAGTGTAATCAAATTTTTTCACTATTTTTAGCGCTGTTTTTATATATTACATGTCACCTGTTTATATATTACATGGTGAAGTACATATATATTATTTTTCACATTTATATTTCTATAACAGCAGCTAGTTTTTAGGTTCTCAACTTAGCGCAGTGGGTGATAATTAAGTCGGAGGGCTGTTTCTTTAATTATCCATTCATACCCAGTGTTATCACACAATGAAAGGTCTTAGAAGCAGACCTGAATTAACACCTCTACAGCTTTACACAATGGACAATGGAATATCTTAGGAGTCTATTGACCTGGTTTGGGTCAACATTAACCAACAACTTGTAATATCTCACGATATCCTGCAATACATGAATTATTATTTATCAGTCACCCTATGCCCAAAAGGGGCACAGGGTGACCTTAGACCCAAGAGTCCTTAGTGCCGCTGGCACAGGAGTATCCCCCATCCCTCAAAAGTCTCTGGGCGTCACGGGTCATCCCGTTTCAAATCTACACTGCATTAAGGAACGCCTAGTTCAGAGCTCTGGGAATCTCCAATGCTAATCCTCCATATTGAAATGGGGAATTTTGCCAATACTAGCTAAAACCACCATGTTAAAATAGGGAATTTTACCAATACTTCACCACAGTCCAATGATAGGAATCACAGGATGTGGTTACAAAAATTGTTTATTAGAAATATTTAATAAAATATTCAAGAGACCTATTAAATCTGAGGAAAAAGACAAATATCAACGTACTGATATTAATAGAATAACCTCTGTGGGGATCTGAGTTAATCTATCGTGTTAAAAACGAATGGTGTGATGGCATATAGATACCCCCAGAATGGCCACCATCATTATTGAATTTTCATTAATATTGTAACCAATAAAAATATAGAAATATAAAAATATCACCTTAACGGCACAAAACTAAAAAATGTATAGGAAAATTCAATGACAATGAATACAGTTGAATTAATAATTGTGACTGATCAATCAAAAATAGCTGTAAAATGCTCATTCATCGTGGAATAATCCCTGATCAATTAACACGGAAAATGATTTGTGTCCAACTGGTGGGTTAATCATGTCTATAATCAAGGAAAACTAAAAAATAAAATATGAAAAATAATTAAAAATTATTGGGATTATAATTAAATTTAAAAAAAAGACCCGAAGTCCACATATGCCTTTCAAGGTAAAGGTGAGAAACTACACCCTATTCATCTCACATAGATTGAGAGATAGCCAAGTCCGGTCCAAATATTGGTGAATACTAGTGAATATAAGATTAACAATTAATTCATGATGGGGGCGTGGCTTGGACATGGCGGAGTGAAGGAGCTCACGGCATGAGCTCCCGACCCACCAAACTATAACTTAAACTGCTTCTTGACGCCCGGTTGGGTTGGCGATGACTTACCGGAGGTGGCGTCAGTCCAGGAGATCACCTAGAGCAAAACCAGCAGCCTTGATCGTCCGGTACATGCATGCTCAGGACCCCACTGTGGCCTCCCCTGCAGAGACACGTGGCAAGCTAAACTTAGCCTCCATTTCCATGGCCGCCTCACAGACTCCTGCTCCATCCTCGCTGGAGGGCATACCTGCCATCCTAGCACCTTCCCCCAGCAGCCCAGGGGGTTCGGGGTCAATGCGAGCCGATGCCGACATTTGGGCCCTGCTGCCGATGCTGCCCACGAAGGCTGACATGGAGACCCTAGTTATGAGGCTGGAGGAACAGCACACCTGCGACTTCCATGGGCTCCGTTTCGAGGTCTGTACACTGGACGACTGACTCAGTAGGGAGGAAACGGAGGTGAGCGCTCTGGGGCTTCGAGTGGGGTTGCTAGGGGTTAATGTATATTTAAATTGTGTAGCTTCTCTGGGTGGAATCAGGCTGGGATGCTCACGGCCAGTTGGGCCTGAATGTGCATGTTTGATGCCCGTCCTCCTCCTCCCCTTCCCCCCTCTTCCTCCCCCCTCTCCACTCCCCTCTCCCTCTTTTCCCTTCCCCCCTCTTCCCTTTCCCCCCTCCCCTCCTCCCCCATCCTTTTACCTCCTCCCCCTTCCCTCTTCCTCTGTCTTCCCTCCTCTGTCCTCCCGCTCCCTCCTCTCTCTTTCCCTCTGGACCCCCTCTTCCCCCCTGACTTTTGATCTTCCCTTTATCCTTACTTTCAGAGCCATCCATTCTCCCGTTGGAGAATCCGGGGGTGCCTTCAGGGAGGCTGGCACCTGTCCGTCGTGTGATATCAGGTTGCGTCGCTTCACTCGTGAGCCAGTGTTGGGGAGGGAAGCCACAGCTTGAGCTCAGTCCTATCATTGGGATGACCGGGGAGTGGGGTTGCAGGGCCTGTGCTTGAACCCTGATTGAGCCGCTGACGGAGGTCCCCCTTGGGAGATCCCCCCCAGACCATTTGAGCCGGCGTACCCCGCTCTGGTCTGTCCTCCCCTTTGCACAGGCACATGGGATGGAGGCGCCATAGCCTAATTCTCAGTATGTGAATCTCATTTTTGCTGACCAATCAGCAGATGTTTTTTCTTTGGGTCCTCTGATTATTTCTACTTATTTGTATGTGGAAGAGCCATGTGAACTGCTACTATGTTTACTGTTATATTCTGATTGAGGGTTTGGTCTGGAGGGTGTGCCTTGCCAGGGGCCTGGGCATCCGGTGTTGGGTGCTGGGGCTGGCGTCGCCTGGCTGCTGGGCTGCCCTCGTTCAGCCATTTGGCCACGTGCTCTGTCCAGCTCTGTGCAACTTAAGAGTTGGGTCGGGTCAGGAAGCCTCCAACCCCTGTTGTGTCCAATCACTTTCCCCACATAGGGTCGCACCTGCCTAGTGACTCCTGCTCAAGGGTTACTGGGGTGCATTGAGACTAGGTCTCTCTTACGCCTAGGGCTTGTTAGTTGTCATTTTTCCTTTTCTTGCTTTTCTTCCTTCTTCCTTTTGTTTCTAGGCCCCCCCCCCTCCCCCTTGTAATATTTATTTATTTTTTGCCTCCTCCGGTCACAATCTTGCCCATGGGTAAAACAGAGCCTGTCCATCTCGTCTCTATAAACGTAAAGGGACTAAACACCTCTGAGAAACGCTCCACGGTGCTAACTTATCTGAAACATATGAACGCCCACGTGTGCTTCCTCCAGGAGACACATTTCCGTGCAGATACCATGGCTTCTCCTCTGACTCCAAGTCAAGAGAAGTGAGTATCTTGTTCCGGAGTACCGCCCCTTGGCAGCTAAAAGATCAGTGGGGGGATGCTGAAGGAAGAGCTCTATTTGTAAAGGGGATGCTTGGGAGGTCCCTAGTCACCTTAGTCAATCTTTATCTCCCCAACTCCAACCAGATTGCCTTCCTGGAGCCAATTATGACCAAACTAGATGATTTTGCTGAAGGGATCGTGGGTGGGGACATGAACTTTGTCATGGACCTGACCCTAGACTCCTCTAGGGGTATGTCCCAAATTTCTTACGTGAAGAGCGCCTTAAGAAGAACTTTCATGCCCTCCACCTGGTAGACGTGTGGCGTATTCTTCATCCGAGTCACAAAGTTTATACTTTTTACTCGCATCCCCATGACTCTTGACCCCATGACTCTTATACCAGGATTGATCTGTTCATCGTGCCTCAGATGCTTCTGTTAAGGGTCTCCTCAGCCTTGATTGGTTCTATACCCTTCTCAGAACACGCCCCGGTTTTTGTGGACATTGACCTATTCCGTCCGGCAGAGAAACAGTGGTCATGGAAGCCTAATGACTCGTTGATCCAGATGCCTGAGGTGGTAGAGGAGGTTTCCAGAGAATTGAGACAGTATTTTGCCACGAATGTGGGCTCGGAAGTTGCCCCGAATATATTGTGGGAGGCCCATAAAAGTTACATTTAGGCCTCTTGATTAAAATAAGATCTTGTATCAAGAAGGAACGTGCAAAACAAATTGTGGACATGTTGGATAAAATCAGAACTCTAGAAATGGCTCATAAACAGCCTTTTCCTCCCAGACCCTTCTAGATCTGACAGCCCTGTGGAACCAGCTCCGCTGTTCAGAGCCAAAGCGGTGATCTCTAAATGCCGCCGTTCCTTTTACAAACACATCAACATATGTGGGAAGATGCTGGTGCGGGTTCTGAGAGACCAGAAATCTTGCACTTTCGTTCCCGAACTGTTAAGTGACACACAAAATAGAGTTCACACCACGGAAGGTATTGCAGAGTTGTTCCGAGAATACTATACCACTTTGTATAACCTCCCACGCCCGACTTTGGAGGAGGGACTATCGACGGAGAGACAGAAGATCAGAGACTTTAAGGAGATCTGGCCTCCCTTAGCTCTCAGAGGTGGAGCTGGCCAATCTTGAGAAACCTATCTCAGCGGAGGAGGTGACCTTGGCGATATCGTGCATGCAACTAGATAAGGCGTCTGGCCCAGACAGCTACTCTCTTATCTACTATAGGACTTTTGGAGGCGTGTTGCTCCCACATTTTCTCTCTGCGTATAATGCTACAGGAGAGGGGATGTCCCTTTCCTGGGGATGCATTAAGAGCTCACATCGCTTTGATCCCGAAAGAGGGAAAGGATCCTCTACGACAGGGGTGTCAAACTGGCGGCCCTCCAGCTGTTCCAAAACTACAAGTCCCATGAGGCATTGCAAGGCTAACAGTTACAAGCATGACTCCCACAGGCAGAGGCATGATGGGACTTGTAGTTTCGGAACAGCTGGAGGGCCGCCAGTTTGACACCCCTGCTCTACGGTGCCAAAATTATAGACCGATCTTCTGCTGAACGTGGATCTCTCCATGCATTTGATCGACTTGATACCACAACTGGTCCACTCTGACCAGGTCGGTTTTGTTCCTACAAGAGCGTGACAACACGACCAAAGCAATCAATATGATTAACGCGGCACGGACACGCAAGGCCCTAATGTTGCTCCTCTCGACTGACGCCGAAAAGGCGTTTGACAGGGTGAGCTGGTCTTTCCTGTTTGAAATTCTTCGCTGTATAGGTCTGAAGGATCGCATGATAAATTGGATACAGGCGATCTACTCCTGCCCATCAGCCCAGGTCAATGTCAATGGTCACCTTTTTTTGTCATTTCAGATAACAAATAGGACGAGGCAGGGGTGTCCCTTGTCGCCCCTGATTTTCATCCTTACTCTCGAGCCTTTCTTGCGCATCATAATCCGAACATCACGGGACCTCGCTTTGGTCTCTCCTTGTCCCCGAAAATTGCGGCTTTCGCAGATGACCTGCTCTTCTTTCTAACCAATCCCCTGGTGTCGGTCCCGAACTTGCTCAGGGAACTGAAGCTGTACGAGGAGGTTTCGTTATTTCGCATTAACTACCTGAAATCGGAAGCACTCGGGGTTGCCCTCCCTTCCTCCTTGACCGACTTGCTCCAGTTGGACTTTCCTTTCAAATGAGCTCCGTCCCATATCAAATACCTGGGAATCTTGTTGCTCAGCAGTACGGAAGAGATATTTCCCCTCAATTTCCCTCCCCTTGTGGTGGCTATAAAAAAAGATCTGCAGGAGACTTTGGTGACTGTGGCATAGTAAAGATAAATATCTTACCTAGACTGTTGTACCACTTCCAAGCGCTTCCCATAGAGGTGCCGGCATCCTTCTTGAAAGTTGTGAATAGAACGCTGATACACTTTGTGTGGGCACAGACACCCCCACGGTTGACGCAGAAAATGCTGCGACTTCCAAAGTTGAGGGGTGGCATAGCCTTGCCGGATGCTGCTCTCTATCACACGGCTTGCCATTTGACCCGTATCATGGATTGGTGCCGTCTTGGCCCCTTGAAGCAGTGGGTGCAAATCGAACAATCCATAACCACTTAAGACCCGGACCAAAATGCAGGTAAATGACCAGGCCCCTTTTTGCAATTCGGCACTGCGTTGCTTTAACTGACAATTGCGCGGTCGTGCGACATGGCTCCCAAACAAAATTTGCGTCCTTTTCTTCCCACAAATAGAGCTTTCTTTTGGTAGTATTTGATTGCCTCTGCGATTTTTATTTTTTGCGCTATATACAAAAATAGAGCGACATTTTTGAAAAAAAACATTTGAGCTATTATGCCTGGATCAGTCCCTGCTGAGACACGCAATCTCCCTAATGTACCAGATACTTGTATCTCCGCCCCCGGACTATAGACCTCCTTATGTTTCTTTGTGGGAGCAAGAGCTGGGCTTACAACTTACCGGGAAGCAAGTGGACCAGATCATTTATCTGTGCAAGTCACCAGGAGACGGGATACAAAATTCTGTCTCGATGGTACTACACTCCGAAAAAATACACAGGATGTTCCCCTAGAGCACTTATGCTGGAGATGCGGAGATGAGGTCGGAAAGCTTCTCCACATTTTCTGATCATGCCGCATTCTAAGACCCTTCTGGATAGAGGTACATTGTATTGTCCAGAAATTCTCGGACCGGGAGTTGCTATTGACTCCTGAGCTCTTCCTTCTGCCCCACCACAAAATTCCTAGTAAGAGCTATAAAAAGTCCATATTGCCGCTCCTGTTCACTGCGGCAAGGGGCTGCATTCCTCTGAACTGGAAGCAGACTCAGCCTCCATCGGTGGCCGGTTGGTTGAAGAGGGTGAAGGATATCCATGACATGGAAGACTTGATAGCTACGGAAAGAGGCCAACATGAGAAATTTTCCAAAACATGGTATCACTGGCACGAATTCTAGGAATACGGACAGCTAGTAGCTCGGTCCCCCTGAGATGATCGACTCTGAATGCTCCCCAAGTGGGGTGGATGTGACTGGAGGGTGGTAATATCCCACCCCCTTACCCCCCCTAACCCCCTTTTCTTTTTCTCTTTCTGTTTCTCCCTTCCCTCCTTGTACTTTCTCCTTATTTTACTTCTACTTTCTCTGCTCTCACTGGTGCGGATATTAAGGTACTATGCCTGTTCAAGTCAGTTCTTACTGAGCTTGACACTCCTATTTCTGACAAAATCGGCTTCTGCCGCAAAAACAGTGCCATGTGGGGGACGGAGGATTCCTATGAGCCTGACATACGTAGGGATTCCCTTCTGTTAAGTGGTCTTCACTTCTTTACTGTTTGATATATGTATGGAATGTTGGGAATGTTTGATTTACGGTGATATGAACCTGTGTGTTCTCTGTGTACCTGCATGTTCTTTCTTTTTAAATAAAAAAAATTCACAACCTATCCCTCTCTAGCTCCAGATTCAGTGAATATTACAAGACATAGGTTTTGCCTGGACATCTGAGCTGGTTCACATGAAAGATCATATATACAGAAAGACAGAAGAAAAAAGGTACTTCACAATTATCCATTGTCAATAAAAGCTTTTAACGTTTGTGTCAATGTTCAGGCCATGGGGAGTATAACACCGCACCCGATAAATCCAGGCCATCTCAAGTTTGGATAATTCCATAACTAGCGAACTACCCCTCCAATGTGGATCGAATTTGTCGATCCCTAAAAAGAGTGTGTTCACCAGGTTACGATCATGATGAGTGTAGTAATGCTTTAAAACCGAGTGATTTTGAAAACCCGATTTGATATTGGTGTTGTGTTCACCTAACCTAACCTGCATGGACCTTTTGGCCCTGCCAATGTACTGGAGCTCGCATGGACACTGAAACAGATATACTATGCCCGTTGGGCTACAGGTGATAAAGGGCTCGATAGTATGTTCCTTAGAGGTACTACTTGAAAAAAACGACTCCTGAGTTTTTTTTATAAAGCGCCCCATCCCGACGAGCTCGCGCGCAGAAGCGAAAGCATACCTGAGTAGCGCCCGCATATGAAAACGGTGTTCAAACCACACAAGTGAGGTATCACCGCGATCGTTAGATAGAGGGCATAAATTCTAGCCCTAGACCTCTTCTGTAGCTCGAAATATGTAACCTTTAGAATTTTTTAAACATCGCCTATGGAGATTTTTAGGGGTAAAGGTTTAACGCCATTCCACAAGCGGGCGCAATTTTGAAGCGTGACATGTTGGGTATCATTTTACTCAGGTTAACATTATCTTTCACAATATATCAATACATTGGGCTAACTTCACTGTTGTCTTATTTTTAAATTAAAAAAAAGCACTTGTAAGACCGCTGCGCAAATACGGTGTGACAAAAAGTATTGCAATGACCGCCATTTTATTCTCTATGGTGTTAGAAAAAATATATATAGGGCCAGATTCAGGTAGATGGGCGAATCTTTATTTTGGAGTAACGTTTCTCATTTACGTTACTCCGCCGAAACTTTAGGCGCAAGTACTGTTATTCACATAGCACTTGCTCCTAAAGTTGCGGCGGCGTAGCGAAAATGAGCCGGCGGAATTCAAATTGGGCGGGTAGGGGGCGTGTATTATTTAAACTAGGCGCGATCCCGCGGCGAACGTACTGCGCATGCGTCGACTGTCAGTGCGCATGCTCCAAATTCTGTCAGTGAACGTCAATGACGTCAATCCCCATTCACGGACGTTTTACGCAAACGACGCAAAAAAAATGTAAATTCGACGCGATGACGACGGCCATACTTAACATAGGATACTCCACTAGGGGGCTGGTTTTTCTTTACGCCGCGTATCTCTTACGGAAACGTCGGAAAGTCACTGCGTCGGGCCCGAATACGATCGTGAATTGCCGATTCTCGCTGATTAACATATTCTCGGTGTTAGTCATCGGGAACGCCCCGAGCTCCATTTTTAAAATTGCAGTTCCGATACGACGGCAAAATACAATTACGCCGCTCGTATAGGAACTCCAACCCGGCGTTTCTTGTTTTCTGCTTACAGAAAACAGAAACGCCGGCTCAAAGTGAGAGTTAGGCTGGAGTATCACTGATACTCCAGCCTAACTCTACCTGAATCTGGCCCATAATGTTTAGGGGTTTTAAGTAATTTTATAGCAAAAAAAATGTTTTAGTCTTGTAAACGCCAAATCTGAAAAACAGCCAAGGTCCTTAAGTGGTTAAGGGAGGAAAAAAATTCATCAAGTTGTTGCTTGGTGCCATTCCATAGGAGAAGGACGTTGTCAATGTACCTAGCCCATAAAACCAGATATGGGCTCCGGTCCCTATAGACGACGTCCTCTTCCCACTTGGCCATGAATAAATTAGCCAAGCTGGGTGCGTACTTGGCCCCCATAGCAACACCGCATGTTTGGTGATAATACTGATGGTCAAACCAAAAGAAATTATGCCCTGCTGCATATTCTAATAGGTCTATTAGATAATCTCTTTGTAATTGAGGTAGACTAGAGAAAAGATCCAAATAGTATTTTACCGCTGAGATCCCCAGATGGTGTGGAATGATGGTATATAACGATGTGACGTCAGCTGTCACCATCCACATTTGTTCATTGGGTTCAACTTGAGACGACAATAAATTAATTGCATGTCTAGTCTTTCAAATATGATGGCATTTGTTGAACCAATAGCTGGAGGAAATGGTCTATATACTTGCCCACCCGGGACGTGACAGAGTCGATGCCACTCACTATTGGGCAGGGCAAGCCTAGTGTGCAGGAGGTGGCCTCTCTTACACCCCCAGCTCTGGAGCTGCTGGAGTGGGGACAGCAAGCTCTGGAGAGCAGCGAGGTAGGAGTGCCTGGTGATAACAGCAGTCCGGCGCGGTTGGTGGTCCTTCAGGACAGTCGGTCCAGGAGACAGTGTCTCTGGAGCTGGCACATGTACTGGATAGCAGGAGCTGGTGGAGCAAGCCAGGTTAGGAGCAGGACAATAGCTGGGTCAACGAGGCCGGGTAAGCAGGTAATCAGGAAGTCACTCTTGGTGAGTGCAAGCATAGTCAGATTCAGGCACAGGGTCTGGTAACGGTGGGCAGGAGAGCAGAGCGGAGTCAGATCAAGCCAGGGGTCGGGTTGGAGAGGTTCGCATGGTCAGACAGAGCCGGGTCGGTAGGGATAACAAGTACAACAGGTCACAGGTTTTACAGATACAACGCTGCAGATCAAACAGCGAAGTGTCACTGCAGCTGCTGGCTTTTTAAAGGCAGAGTGGCGCCAATCGTGCCTTAACGAGCACGTGCACGCTCCCGCCACGTGCGCGTGTAGTGGGCGCATGCGCGCGCACGTTTGACCCATAGTCGCGCGCATTTGGCGCACAAACGCGCGCATTTGAGGCGCGCCTGCGCACAGGAACAGATGACTGATGCCGATTCTGGCCATTAGTACGTGTGCGCATGCTTGCTCGCCGGAGCCTACTGGCAGGTCCCTGACATTGCCCCCCCCCCAAGGGGCAGCCTCCGGATGCCAAGTCTGGTCCTTTTTTCAGGGTGAGCAGAAAAAAAAAGCACGAATCAGTCTTTGTGCATGAATGTTGCTTTCGGGTTCCCAAGAATTGTCCTCTGGACCATACCCCTTCCATTTAACTAGAAATTGAGTTTGCCCTTGCCGTTTCCTAAAGTCAAGGATGGCCTCCACCACGTATTCCTCGCAACCATCAACCAAAACTGGTTCCGGAGGACTGACCCCTCTGTCAGGAAAGGGATCAGGAACTGCAGGTTTCAACAATGAAACGTGGAACACTGGATGAACTTTAAGGGAATCGGGTAAAGATAGTTCATACGATACCTCATTGATCCTTCTTTGTATTGGAAAGGGCCCCATGAACTTCGGTCCCAACTTCTTGGAAGGACAGGCCAACCTGAGGTTAGTTGTAGATAGCCACACCTGGTCACCCGGTTAAAGATCCAGCTCGCCTCTCTTCTTCCTGTCGAAGAACTTCTTGCTGTCGGCTTGGGCTTTAGTCACTGCTTCCCACAACACCTGATTGTTGTGGCTGAGGAACTCCACCGTACTCTGCACTGAAAAAAGTCAGGTAGAAATGTTAGGTTAAAGCCGTAATTGGCAAAGAAGGGGGACTGTCCAGTGGCTGAATGGTTGGCGTTGTTATAAGCAAACTCTGCTAAGGGCAACAGGGAGACCCAGTCGTCCTGAGAGAAGGACGTGAAGCACCTAATGAACTGTTCAAGAGTCTGGTTGGTTCTCTCCGTTTGCCCGTTGGTTTGGGGGTGGTAGGCTGAGGAAAAGGCAAGTTCGATCTTCAAGGTCTCACATAGGGCTCTCCAAAAACGTGACGTGAACTGAACCCCTCTATCAGACACGATGTTAGCAGGGACTCCATGTAACCGGATGATCTCCTTGTTGAAGACACAGGCAGTCTCTGCAGCTGTTGTGGTACCCTTTAACGGAAGAAAATGAGCCATCTTAGATAGACGGTCTACGACCACAAAAATTGCCGTACACCCTTCAGAACATGGAGGCTCCACTATAAAATCCATGGCAATCATCTTCCAGGGTCTATCAGGTACAGGTAAGGGTTTCAGTAGTCCCCAGGCTCGGTTCCTTGTAGTCTTGTTCCGATTGCAGGTGGGACACGTATTAACATACGATCTGCAGAAATCTTCTAAGTCTGGCCACCAGAAGGTACGACGTACCAGTTCGAGGGTTTTGCAAACCTCAAAGTGCCCTGCCAACAGGTGGTCATGAAGGAGCTTCAAGACCTCCACGCAATTACTTCCCAGAACAAAAATTTGACTTCCTTTCCAGAACAGTCCGTCCCTGGATGTTAAAGTGGTACCAGGAGGTTTGGAAGTGTCCGTGGATGCTTCCCTAATTTGAGAGAGCAGATCAGTCTGGAGAAGTAAAAAATTACCTGCTGGTAGGATGGTGTCGGGAACAGATACATCCTTGGGGTTATCATGCATCTGGGATAATGCATCCGGCTTGATGTTCTTTGAACCCGGTCGGTACGTAATGTGGAAACAGAAGCGTGAGAAAAACAGTGCCCAGCGGGCCTGCCTGGGTTTCAACCTCTTAGCGGATCTCAGATATTCAAGATTTTTGTGATCAGTATAGATTAAAACTGAATGGGCTGCGCCTTCTAACAGGTACCTCCATTCCTCCAAGGCGGTCTTGATGGCAAGTAATTCACGGTCACCGACATCATAATTTCTCTCCGCGGGAGAGAGCTTCCGGGAGAAGAACCCGACAGGATGCATTAGATCTTTATTTCCCTGGCGTTGGGAGATAACAGCCCCCACTGCAACTTCAGATGCGTCTACTTCGAGGAGATAAGGTAGTGCCGGATCAGGGTGGCTGAGGATAGGGGCTGAGGTAAAAAGTTTTTTAAGTTTGTCGAAGGCCCTTTGGGCTTCTGGATTCCAGCGAAAACGTAGGTTTTGTTTGGTTAGTTGTGTGATGGGAGAAATTATTGCAGAAAACCCCCTGATAAACCTCCTATAGAAGTTCGCAAACCCCACGAAGCGTTGCACTCCTTTCTTGTCCAGGGGTACCGGCCAATCAAGTATAGCAGACACTTTTTGAGGGTCAATTTTAATTCCTGTAGGGGAGATCACCAGACCCAGGAACTGGATGGTTAGTTGCTCAAATTCACATTTCTCCGCCTTGGCATACAATCTGTGTAAACGGAGCCGGCTGAGGACTTTACGGACGTGTTCCCGATGTCTGTCTAGTGATCCGGAAAAACTAAAATATCATCAAGATAGACAATCACAAAGATGTCGAGGAAATGTCTCTGAACACGTCATTGATGAAGTGTTGGAAGGTGGCAGGTGCGTTGCCCAGACCGAAGGGCATGACTAGGTATTCGTAGTGACCGAATCGGGTATGAAAGGCTGTCTTCCACTCATCCCCCTCCCGAATACGGACCAGGTTGTAGGCTCCTCTTAGGTCCAACTTGGTGAAGACGATGGCTGATCTTAGCTTTTGGAAGAGCTCGGGTACCAAGGGTAGCGGGTATCGGTTCTTCACCGTGATGTTATTTAGCTCGCGATTGTCCACACAAAGACGAAGGGATTGGTCCTTCTTAGTAACAAAGAATATCCCGGCGCTCGCTGGAGAGGTAGAGGGCCGAATAAATCCCTTGTCCAAATTTTCATCAATATATATCTTTAGGACCTCTTGCTCCTTTTCTGATAATGGAAAAATACGCCCAAAGGGAATTTCGGCCCCTAGAAGGAGCTCGATAGGACAGTCATAAGGGCGATGAGGCGGAAGGGAGTCGGCCTCCCGTTTACTGAAAACGTCCAGGAATTCGTGATAGGGTTCAGGAATGGATTGAAGCAGGCTTGGGTCAGAGTCCATGCATAGTAGGGTAGTAGCTGAGCAAGAGGGCCCAGGTATACAGTGTTGCTGACAGTAGGGGGACTGAAATGACACTTCTCCGGATACCCAGTTAATTAGAGGGTTGTGGGCCTGGAGCCAGGGTAGGCCTAGGATCACCGGGAACAGAGGGGAGGAAATAACGTCCAGGATCAGCAGTTCCTTGTGTTGAGGGGCGATTAAAGCAGGCAGAGGAAGAGTCTCTTGGGTCACCTGCCCTGAACTAATGCGGGAGCCATCGGCCAGAAAAACAGAGAGTCCATGAGTCTTTCCTCGTAGGGGGATATTGTGCAAGTTGACAAAGGTGGAGTCAATGAAGCAGCTACATGCGCCGGAGTCAATGATAGCGTTGACTGGAACCGTCCTTCCCTGGCACTGTAACGAGAAAGGTAGAGCAAGGTGGGTTGCGTTGGCCGACAAAGCTGAAAAGTTAACTGGAGCTGAAAGAAGGCACTTACGTGTCTTAACAGGACAGTTGCGTACGTAGTGACCAGCCCCGCAACAGTACAGGCAAAGGTTCAGTTGGCGGCGGCGTGCCCTTTCTTCGGGTGGTAGTGTTGGTCGCATAAGGCTGAGTTGCATGGGCTCGGAAGTGTCCAGAGTGGTGCGGGGAGGATTAGGGCAGGTGGGAGGCAAGTAGCGAGAAGCAGGCATTGGTACTCTTGTGGTCATCCAGGCGGGGCAACTTGGCTGAGAAGAACGCTCGGCCCGGCATTCACGGAGCCGGCGGTCAATTTGGATGGCCTTGGTGATCAGATCTTTGAGGCTCTCAGGTACCCCAACTCGGGCGAGCTCATCTTTTAAGCTTTCGGAAAGGCCCAGGCGAAACTGGTGCCGTAGAGCTGCGTTGTTTCAATGGGTGTCTGCGCTCCAGCGTCTAAAGTCCGTGACGTAGTCCTCGGCCGCTCTGCGACCTTGGCGCACAAACGCGCGCATTTGAGGCGCGCCTGCGCACAGGAACAGATGACTGATGCCGATTCTGGCCATTAGTACGTGTGCGCATGTGTGCTCGCTGGAGCCTACTGGCAGGTCCCTGACAGAAGGAGCCAAGATTCCAGGAGGATTCCACATTGAGGCATTAGCCAATTCAGAATGTTGAAAGGTTTGTTGAACAAGTCTCTTGTCTGGACTCGGTAAACCAGCAAAATACCGTTTGATATTGACTCTACGAACATATTTGTGAATGTCCATATAAGTTTGGAACGTTTTCAATTTCCTAGGGGGTGCACATTTGAGTCCCTTATTAAGCAAGGTTAGTTCTGATTTAGTCAGGGGTTTGGGAGCTAATATTAAAGATGCCATCACCGCTCACATCCTCAAATTTTTAGGCTGTGCTCTCCTCCCCCCTCTGGTTCCTCTTTGCTTTCTACTGGCCTTTTTACCCCTTGATTGGGTCTGTTCTTGTTTTTTTTCATATTGGCCTGGGGGGAAACCCATCGATGACCCTGACCTGTAAACTTAATGGACCCTACTTTCTAGGTCCTTCTCTGTCTCGCAAAGGGAAAAACCGATTTCGGGTCTCCAGCTCGCTTTTTAAAGTCAAAATCATCCCTTCCCCTCTCTGAATAATAACGGTTTTCATAGTATAGTCAGGGTATATGTCGTGACCTTGATTATCACGACTTGTTCTTTCTGGGCCCCTCGTGTGCCTCAGAGATTCTCTATATGTCTGATATTGTCCCACAGAAAGGCGAGCTTGAACTACAAGAGTGGTTTCCGGTACTTCAATGAGGCCGGGGTTAGTTTTGTACTCGGTTTCCAAGCTTGGCGACACTCATCATGATCGTAACCCGGCGAACACACTCTTTTTAGGGATCGACAAATTCGATCCAAATTGTAGGGGTAGTTCGCTAGTTAGGGAATTATCCAATCTTGAGATGGCCTGGATTTATTGGGTGAGGTGTTATACTCCCCATGGCCTGAACATTGACACTGACGTTAATGCTTTTATTGACAATGGATAATTGTAAAGTACCCTTTTCCTTCTGTCTTTCTGTATATATGATCTTTCATGTGAACCAGCTGAGATGTCCGGGCAAAACCTATGTCTTGTAATATTCACTGAATCTGGAGCTAGAGAGGGATAGGTTGTGAATTAATTTGTATTCTTATATTCACTAGTCCAATATTTGGACCGGACTTGGCTATTTCTCAATCTATGTGAGATGAATATGGTGTTGTTTCTCACCTTTACCGTGAAAGGCATATGTGGACTTCAGGTTCTTTTTTGAATTTTATTTATTTATAATGCCAATAATTTTTAATTATTTTTCATATTTTATTCTTTAGTTTTCCTTGATTGTAGACATGATCAACCCACCAGTTGGGACACAAATAATTTTTCGTGTTAATTGATCGGGGATTATTCCACGCTGAATGAGCATTTTACAGCTATTTTTGATTGATCAGTCACGATTATTAATTCATCTGTATTCATTGTCATGGAATTTTCCTATACATTTTTTGGTTTTGTGCCGTTAAGGCAATATTTTTCTATATTTTCATTGGTTACAATATTAATGAAAATTCAATTATGATGGTGGCTGTTGATACCCACTTAGTATCTGCCATTCTGAGGGTATCTATATGCCATCACACCATTCGTTTTTAACACGATAGATTAACTCAGATCCCCACAGAGGTTATTCTATTAATCTCAGTACGTTGATATTTGTCTTTTTCCTCAGATTTAATAGGTCTCTTGAATATTTTAATAAATATTTCTAATAAACAATTTTTGTAACCGCATCCTGTGATTTACTATCATTGGATTGTGGTGAAGTTTTGGTAAAATTCCCTCTTTCAACATGGTGGTTTTAGCTAGTATTGGCAAAATTCCCCATTTCTATATGGAGAATTAGCATTGGGGATTCCCAGAGCTCTGAGCTGGACGTTCCTTAATGCAGTGTAGATAAAATAGTGGTGAGTCAGCGTGCTGCTCGTGGGTGTTAATCTGCTTGAAGTCACGGATAACCAACTCACAGAACGGACTGTTACTTATACTATGCTACTTTGGAACACTATTTACTTCTATATTGATCACCTTATGTTCACAGTGTTAATCAGTATTGTAGGGGTACAATTTATGTTTCCATATTGTGTATAGTCACCTTGGATTTTTGTAGACACCTATTCACCGATTTTTTTGTTCAACATTTATTCCAATAATTTTTTGGTTTCGTTTTTTAAGTTCATTGATGAACCTTATGTGCAATGCAGCGCAGCTATATTTTTTCTATATTGTCCTAGTGTGTGTATCTTGCATATTTAGTTGCAGCAGCTGTTGCGTATCACCAATTTTTCCACATTTCTTTTATATAAGTTTTTTCATATACACTGTTACTGCGCAGTATTTCCTTTACACATATCATAAACCCTGCATTGTCGGCCAATACATACAGATGATTGAACACTGGCAAAACTTTTGAGGAAAACCTTGTGGATTCCCTTATAACCCCACTCAATGTGCCAGATTCAGGTAGAGTTAGGCTGGCGGATCAATGGATCCGCCAGCCTAACTGTCACTTTAAGCTGGCGTTTTTGTTTTCTGTAACCAGAAAACAAGAAACGCCGGGTTGGAGTTCCGATGCGATCGGCGTAATTGAATTTCGCCATCGCATCGTTACTTCAACTTAAAAATGGCGCCGATTTACGCTAAAAAAAAATGTTAATGAGCGGAAATCGGCAATTCACGATCTTTTTCGGGCGCGACGCAGTGACTTTACGACGTTTCCGGAAGCGATACGCGGCGTATAGATAAAGCAGCTCCCTAGTGGAATATCCTATGTTAGGTATAGGCGTCGTCATCGCGTCGGAAAAAAAACAAATCGCGTCGTTTGCGTAAAACATTCATGAATGGGGACGTGACGTCATTGACGTTCACTGACAGAACTTGGAGCATGCGCACTGGGATGCATTGACACTCGACGCATGCGCAGTACGTTCGCCGCGGGATCGCGCTTATTTTAAATAATACGCGCCCCGTACCCGCCCAATTTGAATTACGCCGGCTCATTTGCGATACGCTGCCGCAACTTTAGGAGCAAGTGCTTCATGAATAACAGCACTTGCTCCTAAAATTTCTGCAGCGTAACGTAAATGAGATGCGTTACTCCAGAGCAAAGATGCTCTGATCTACCTGAATCTGGCCCAATGACTCTTTTATAAATAACAGTTATTTTAATAGCTCAAATATTTTTTAATAATCTTCTTCTTCTTTCTTTCTTTCTTCTTCTTCTTCCGTCGTATGCCGCGGGGAATAGCCTGTGCTATACAATAGGCTACAGGCTCAAGCCAGCAGCATGCGCCGTATCCATAGACCGGCACATAAACATTCAATGTGAGAAGCTGGGAAGGGAGACAGAGCGATGATGTAGTCACACTAGTCTGCGCGAATAGGAGGACAGCAGGCAGGCTCTTACACTGCTAGTGACGCCCACATTAGAGAAGAGGAGGGGACGGACACCCGGAGAATAGGGCCGAAGCAAGTTGGCAGTCAATGTAAACACGGCATAAGCGTCCCAATAGACACACATCAGGAATAGAGCCATACGACTGCTGACAGCCAGAGTGCAAGCATATCAAGATATAATTGCCCTAGTATAATAAAACCAGGTGGCACAGTAAAGGAACAGGGAGAAAGAGAAAGAAGGAAAAAGAAGAGAAAAGAGGGGGGGGGGGGTTGAAAAGTAATAGTGCATTGGGTGCGTGCATAAAGCCACAAGGTGGCAGGCTAAATACAGGTGGAATAAACATGGAGCAATCTGGACTAAACGTCCCCAACATCCACTTTAGTATACACGGAGACATAAAGCACATGCCAGTTAAAAGTAAATAAAAAACTATTTAGAAAAAGATATTATATAAGGTGATATATTCCCTAATTAACAATAACAAATACAGATAGTAGTAATGATATAAAATAAAAAACAGAATGCACATATATTGATTACAATCAAACATGTGTTTTCCATATTAGACCCAAGTATAAATACCAATAAGGGTATCAATAAGGATAGTAAATGACCCCATATATATAGCATTAAATAGCATTAGCTCATATGTCATTTTTAGGTATAATGGCGTTTCTATAACAGATAAATCATGAAGGAAGGATTCAGTAGAACCTGTAGTGATAGGACAAAGAGTCCAGTTGTCACAATACCAGAATGACATAGAGTCGTTGGGAAAGGCTGTAAAGAAAAAATCTTTGAACTTCCTCCTCTACATACCAACTCAAATGTTTGGGCATTCCTGACACAGGCAATCAGAGATGTTGAATCCCTTCCTCTTTACAAATCAGGGAACCAAGACCTTACTGCGGCACAAATGCAGGCCCTTGATAATTTGAGCCGTAGCCCCCACCAGGTGATCAAGCCCTCGGACAAGGGCGGCAATGTGGTAGTGCTGGGACATTATCAAGAACTGAGCCTGGTACAAACCAGTCTTGGAAGATCTTGTTCTGAGATATAATCCACAATATAATGATGCTCTCCCTGCCCATCTTCTCACATTAAATGTTTATGCATTGGTCCATGGATACGGCGCATGCTGATGACGTCATTACGTCGGACGCCACTCGTCTTGCCAGCTATTTATTGCTGGGTTGAGCCTGAAGCCTATTGTATAGCACAGGCTATTCCCCGGGGCATACGACGCTCGTTTCATCTCTGGGCAAGTACCTTATTTTATACAACTCCCCCCCTTTCTTACTGGACTCTTTGTTTACTGTTTTCTCTTTATTTGTTGACTTTTAGGTATCTCCTTTACTGGGATTGCACTGTTTTCTGGCTTGTTGAGGCTTTTTTATTCAGGCTGATATACCTGGCTGTGGTATATTGGACATATATATTTGTCCTGACTACACCTCCTCCTGCCTGCCCCGGTATTAGTGCTCATTGGCTCAATACTAGGTATTTATTTATTTTCATTTTTTCACATCATAAGTGGTAGATGGAACTGTTATTGCTCCCTTTTCTTTTTTATTTGAAATTATTATTTTCTATACATACGGTGTAACTGTCAATGTAGACAGGACTACTTATATGTATACTTATATATATATATACTTATATATCATCATATTTGGTGTATACCTTTTCTTTATGTATCTCCTTTTCTTTCTAGTGCCTCTTGGATACATCTCGCACTTGTTTTTGGAACGCTTATGCAACTCAGGGTGCTGTTTGGCAACTTGGAGAGCCGACTTCCGTTTTGGAATTTATGGAGACGTTTTGCATATGCCTTTTTAATATTTTAAACCATTAAAACTGTTCTAAATAAATTTGTTAATATGATATGTTTCATTCTAGATAATGAGATATACATTTGTCCCACTGCTAAATCTCTTCTGCTCGTCCTGAGGAAGCCCCAATGGCGAAAAGCGTAGATGATGCACAGAGGATATTTTCTACATCATATATCCTATATGGTTTCTTTTTATTTAAGTTGTTTATGTATAAACTTTTGTATATTTTTGTAATAAAATATATGTATTTTTGATATTTCCTCAAAGTCTGTCCATTTAATTACTGTTATTTGAGTAATTTTTTGCTCTCCCCCTCCCTTTCACATTTTTGGATTCAGGTCCCCATTAAAGTTATAATGTGATGCACAATGCTCCTTCATTTGTAACTCACATGCTTCCCTTCCCAAGCACTGCACATTGGGGGGTTCAGCAATAGAGGCAATCCTGTCCATCCAGAAAGTAGTGGACAGGACAAGGTGTGCCCAAGTGCTAATTAACCGCTTGCCTACTGAGCACTCTTACCCCCTTCCTGACTAGGCCAATTGTCAGCTTTTAGCGCTCTCACACTTTGAATGACAAATGTGCTAAGGACTTGACAGTCACAGAGTGCGCTGCAGGCATTGCCCAGGCAGCACGGTCATGGGAGGACATACATTGACACCCTCCCGGCAAACTAAGCCCAGGCTGTAGCCAACCTTTGCCTATAGCGTAGGCTGGAAGTAGTTAAAACAGTATTAAACCCAGAAATAAACATTTACTCTACCAACCATTAAGCTTACCAATTCTTAGATAGGGTGGCTTAATTTGTGTCCCTTTTTAGGCTTTCTTTCTTCAATTTACATCTGGTGATCTAGCCAGTAAGTCTTATTTTTCAAAAGTACAAGCTCTCTTGCAGTTACAGGGATGAGACAAACCATTTAACACTGACAGGGGTACTTACAGTGATCAGCTTTTCTTTATTTATGTAAAACCTTTTATCCAAAAAGGAAAACAAATCTGTTTGCTCTAACTAATTATAAAGTAATAGCTGGAGGCCTGTAGAAGTTGGTATTGTTCTTTTTAGTTCATTCTGATTTTATTATGTTATAACAATACATTATAGAATATAATACAGACATTGATGTGTTCAGATAAGTAATATAGTTATTTCATCTAATCAATTTCTGATATATTTTTGTTTCCATATATTGTTCAAAAAGACTATACAAAACCGGACTGGACAAGACAAGACTAGACATGACAAGACAGGTCAAGACAAACAAAACTGGACTAGACAAGACAAGACAAGACAACATACCCAAATACAAAAAAAAAATATATATATATATACAAAAATACAAAAAAAAAAAAAAAAATTAGGGCAAGGTTAAGGATTGGTAGCAACAACCCCCACCACTCACCACTAATTTGTTCTGTTCCTACAAGTAATTTCTAAATTCTTGTTGTTTCTCTATATACTCTCCAGTGGACCCAAGTCTGAAGGTGTTCCTCATATGTATCCAATTCAAGTGCTAAAAGTGATTCCATCTTTTCTATACCATCCATTTCACTGGCCCATTCCTTAACTGATGGAGTTTGTATTGAGCGCCAGTGCCGTGGTATAACTAATCTTGCTGCTGTCAACCAGTGTCTCAAAAGACCCCTTTTAATATTCTTATATGATCCTGGTAGTATTGATAGCAAAGTGATTTGTGGTATATTTAATATTGGTTCCCCAGTAACTAAAGTGTATAGCTGCATAATTTTTTCCCAGAAATTTAAGATTGGGGGACATTCCCACCAAATGTGTAGCAATGAACCTTTAAATATATGGCATCGCCAACATATGTCTGATTTATCTGGGTATATACGCTTTAATGATATTGGGCTCCAATACCACCTGGAAAGAAGTTTGTAATTTGTCTCTTGTGCTTTAATTGTTAGTGACATACAATGTGTTAAATTAAATGCTTTCTTCCACTCTGCATCTTCAATTTGAACATTTAACTCATTCGCCCATTTCCTTATGTATTCAGGAAGTTCAGGGTGTTTTTTTATAGCTAATATCTTATAGATTGAAGATAAGACATGTTTTGGTTTTGAGTCTTGTAGCAATAGAAGTTCAAACTGAGTTGTGTCTCTATACAAAAATGTATTTGAGGGAAGAGAGGACAAGAAAGATAATAGTTGCCGATATTCCAACCATTGCGTAAGTGAGGGCTTCGATGTAAAGATTAGGTTTAGTATAGGTGGAAATGCTGCCTGGCAAGTAATCTGGCACACTCTACGATGAGATTCTTTGTTCCAAATGAGGAAATCTTTACGTTTTAAAGCCGGCGGAAATCATGGGTTACCAAATAAAGGTGTCATAGGTCCCACTAATGAGGAAAGTTCTAATTGTAGAATTGTTTTGGTCCAAATTTTTAATAGGTGGGATGTTAGGGAGGGCATAGTAGAAGATAAATCTCGATAGATATCACTATTCTCAAGGTCTAACCAAGGGAGGGCGGTAAGATCAAATTGATTTAGCCATTGCTCTATTAGTACCCATTGTTTAGTATTGGAGGAGTGGAACCAGTTCACTATCCTTGTTAATACTGCCGCTACATAATAATGGTAAAGATCAGGTGCACCCGCTCCTCCGTTCACTTTGGGTAGTGATAGTAATTTCTTTTTCAATCTATGTTTTTTATGGCCCCAAATAAATTTTGTAAAGGCCGACTGTAGAGTAGAAAAATAAGATCTAGGGATAGAGACAGGCATGGTTTGGAAGAGATACAAAAACCGCGGTATTATATCCATTTTTAGAATATTAATCCTCCCAAACCACGAATATTGATTGTGATCATATTTTTTTAAATCCTGTAAGGTTCGTTGCATAAGAGGAATATAATTTGTTAGATATAAGTGGTTCAGGTCAGAGGGGATAAAAATACCTAAATATTTTAATACCGAAGAACAGATTTTGAGTGGAAAACTATTTTTCAATACCGCCACTTGTTGTGGACTGAGTGACACATTGAGAATAACTGATTTTGATATATTTACTTTAAAGTTACTAAGGGTCCCAAAACGTTTAAATTCTGATAAAATAGCCGGTATGGAAACCTGTGGATTAGTGACATATAGCAATAGATCGTCAGCAAACAAGGCTAATTTTATTTCCGTTTGGTTTATCTGTATGCCCCCAATCAAAGGGTTCTGTCTAATTGCTATTGCTAGATGCTCCATTACCAGGACATAAAGTAAAGGTGATAGTGGGCATCCTTGTCGGGTACCATTTTGTATGGTGAAACTTGTTGATAACGATCCATTGATCTTTATCCTAGCCTCAGGTTTAGTATATAATGCCAGGATCTTGTGCAGTAAATTTGGGCCCAGACCTATTTGCATTAATGCTTGTTTTAAGAAGGGCCATCCAATTCGGTCAAAGGCCTTCTCTGCATCAACTGAAAGGAGACATACTGGTATTTTTGCTGTTTGAGCATAGTTCATTAATAAAAAAGTTTTTATAGTATTGTCCCGTGCTTCTCTACCTTGTACAAAACCCGTCTGGTCTAAGTGTACCAGGTTTGGAAGGAGAGGTTGGAGACGTAATGCAATTAATTTAGCAAAGATTTTTAAATCTATCCCAATTAATGAGATCGGGCGAAAACTGGAACATAAAGTTAGGTCCTTTTCCGGTTTCGGAATCAGAGTGATATGCGCTTCTAATGTCTGAGTTGAGAATTGATTCCTAGGGGAGATAGAATTTAATACTTGGAGCAAAAATGGAGATAGATATTCCTTGTAGGTTTTGTAAAATTTTGGAGTGAATCCATCTGGGCCTGGACTCTTTCCTGATGGAATATCGGCAATCACATCCAATAATTCCTGAAGTTGAAAAGGACAATCTAACAATGTTCCTTTGTCATCACTTAATACTGGGATAGCTGTTTCCTGTACATAATCTTCAATTTGTTGATTGACTCCAACTACATCTTCCAAAGATGGTGATGGAGCTAAGTTATAGAGACCTGAGAAGTAATCTCTAAAAACATGTTGAATAGATTGTGGGTCTGACGTAATTTCTCCCGATGGCTTTTTTATACTGGGTATAAAGGTCTGGGATGAACGGGGATGCAATGTTCGTGATAATAGTCTCCCGCATTTATCCCCCAATTTATATCTTTCCAGAGCTCTTCTCTGTTCGTATGATTTATGGGATGTTTCAAATAGCTGCAATAGAGAGGCCCTTGTGGATGAAATATTAGCTAATATTTCTGCACGATGACTGGTTTTATGTAAAGTTTCTAAAGAGTGAAGCTTTGATAAAGTATTTTGGATAATTATGGATTTTTTCTTTTTAAGTCGTGAGCCATGTTGAATAAACAGACCCCGTAATACTGCTTTTAGAGCTTCCCATTTTAAGGGGAGTGCGGTTTCATCCTGGGCATGGTCAGAGATAAAATTACTAATTGCTTCTATAACTGCCTTATGACATATTGGATCTAACATAAGTGTATCGTTTAGACGCCAAGACCAATTTGTTCCGTGAGTCTGTGGTGGATTTATTGTTAGAAATACTGGTGAATGGTCAGACCAGGTAAATGAGCCTATTTCCATTGAAGGATCCCATTCTAATACCCTTTGTCCAGTTAAGAAATAGTCCAGTCTATTATATGTTTTATGGGCCAATGAAAAATATGTGTAATTACGGTCTTTGGGATATAAGATCCGCCATAGATCCAGTAGCCTATGTTCATAGAGTTTTTTTTTGAGAGCCCTCAGGCGAGAGTATGAGATGTTCGATCGTTGAGTGGAGCTATCTAATATGGGATCTAAGGCTAAGTTAAGGTCTCCTCCCACAATAATAATTCCTTCCGCAAAATCTGCTAAAAGATCAAGATAATGTGAGATTGTTGTCGTTTGGTCACAGTTCGGAATATAAAGGTTTGCAATGGTAATAATCTTATTCCATAACCGAATTTTAAGAAAAATGTATCTACCATTTGGGTCAGCTATATGATTCAGATATTGTATTGGCATATGTTTATGGAGTGCTATTGACACTCCTCTTGCTTTTGAACCCGGTGTAGAACTATGGAACCATTGAGAATAATGTTTACGTGGACACGCAGGAACACCACCTGTACGGAAATGGGTCTCCTGGAGAAGTATAATATCTACCTTGGCTTTGTGCAAACTATATAGAATCTGGCCTCTTTTTGATTCATTATTTAAACCTTTAACATTGTAGGTACAAAGTTTCAGAGATGCTATAGAGTAGTAAGTTGCTGCCATAATAAAAAATAAAAAATAAATAAAAATACAAAAAATGGGGAAATTAATAAAAAGAGAGGCTCCCTCTCTAAACTCTTCGTACTACCAGAAGAATACAAAGGAATAACAAAAGGGAGAGAGAAAAAAAAAAAACACACACACAAAAAACACTCAAGGGAAATAGGTGTGAGGGGTGATATAAATCACCCCCCAAGACAAAGGGAAATGGAATATATCCAAAAAAAGTGCTAATTAACCGCTTGCCTACTGAGCACTCTTACCCCCTTCCTGACTAGGCCAATTGTCAGCTTTTAGCGCTCTCACACTTTGAATGACAAATGTGCTAAGGACTTGACAGTCACAGAGTGCGCTGCAGGCATTGCCCAGGCAGCACGGTCATGGGAGGACATACATTGACACCCTCCCGGCAAACTAAGCCCAGGCTGTAGCCAACCTTTGCCTATAGCGTAGGCTGGAAGTAGTTAAAACAGTATTAAACCCAGAAATAAACATTTACTCTACCAACCATTAAGCTTACCAATTCTTAGATAGGGTGGCTTAATTTGTGTCCCTTTTTAGGCTTTCTTTCTTCAATTTACATCTGGTGATCTAGCCAGTAAGTCTTATTTTTCAAAAGTACAAGCTCTCTTGCAGTTACAGGGATGAGACAAACCATTTAACACTGACAGGGGTACTTACAGTGATCAGCTTTTCTTTATTTATGTAAAACCTTTTATCCAAAAAGGAAAACAAATCTGTTTGCTCTAACTAATTATAAAGTAATAGCTGGAGGCCTGTAGAAGTTGGTATTGTTCTTTTTGATGTCGATGTTGTCATTCTTATTTCCAGGTTTTCAGATGATGTTGTTTCTAGGTCTTCATATGGTGTTTCCAGGTCTTCATAGTTGGTATTTCCCATGCGGTCGTATACTATTGTTTTCAGCCCTTCATCTGACGTTGTTTGCAGCCTTCAATGGGGTATTGTTTTCTGCCTTCGACGGGGCATTTTTCTACCGCTTCGACTAAGCATTGTTTTTGGCCTTTGATGGGGCATTGTTTTCAGTCCTTCATGTGTTGGTGTTTCCAGTTCAGATGATGTTGTTTCTGGGCCTTCAGATGATGATGTTTCTGGGCTTTGAGATGATGATGTTTCCGGGTTTTCAGATGATGTTGTTTCTAGGTCTTCATATGGTGTTTCTAGGCCTTCATCGCTGGAATTTGCCATGCGGTCGTATAGTATTGTTTTTAGCCCCCCATGGGGCATTGTTTTCAGCCTTCGATAGGGTATTGTTTTCTGCCTTTGAGGCATTTTTTTCCCGCTTCGATGGGGCATTGTTTTTGGCCTTCGATGGGGCATTGTTTTCAGTTTTTTATGTTGTGGTGTTTCCAGTTCAGAGGATGTTGTTTCTGGGCCTGCAGATGATGTTTCTGGACTTTCCGATGATGATTTTTCTTGGACTTCAGATGATGTTGTTTCTAGGCCTTCATGGGGTGCTGTTTCCAGGCCTTCGTTGGGAATCCTTTCCAGGTCTTCATGGGGTGTCAATTCCAGGCCTTCACGCGGTGTAGTTTTCAGGTCTTCACCTGGTGTTTCCAGGCCCTCATGAAGTATTGTTTTCACTCCCACACAGGGTGTTGTTTTCACTTCGACACAGGTTGTTGTGTCCACTCCATCATGGGGTGTTGTGTCCACTCCCTCACTGGGTGGTGTTTCCAATCCCTCACGGGGTGGTGTTTCTAGGCCCACACAGGGTGTCGTTTCCAGGCCCTCATGGGGTGTCATTTCCAGGCCCTCATGGGGTGTCAATTCCAGGCCCTCACTGGGTGTCATTTCCAGGCCCTCACGGGGTGTCGTTTCCAGGTCTTCAGGGGGTGTAGTTTCCAGGTCTTCACAGGGTGTCGTCTTTAGGTCGGCTCTCTGTGTTTCCAGGTCCTCATGAAGTGTTGTTTCCACTCCCTCACTGGGTGGTGTTTCCACTCCCTCACTGGGTGGTGTTTCCACTCCCTCACTGGGTGGTGTCTCCACTTCCTCACTGGTTGGTGTCTCCACTCCCTCACTGGTTGGTGTCTCCACTCCCTCACTGGTTGAGGTTTCCATTCCCTCACTGGTTGGTGTTTCCACTCCCTCACTGGTTGGTGTTTCCACTCCCCCACTGGTTGGTGTTTCCACTCCCTCACTGGTTTGTGTATCCAATTCCTCACTGGTTGGTGTTTCCACTTCCTCACTGGTTGGTGTCTCCACTCCCTCCATGGATGGTGTTTCCACTTCATCACAGGGTGGTGTTTCCACTCCCTCACAAGGTATTGTTTCCAGGCCCTCACAAGGTGGTGTTTCCACGGCTTCTTGGGGTTGGTCTGCCAAAAAGACAAAAAACGCAAGTTTGTAAATGCATTGTCTTAGCAACCTTAATGGCAACTTGGAGGGCACATTTTCATTTCTTCATTATATTTAGTCTTAACATGTGTTTTATTAAGGCAGCCCGATAAAAATAACCTGGGTGTGACCTACTTTTTGTGATGGTATGGACTAGCAAAGGTGCTTTGTGGTGCCATTTAGAATGTATAACATGGTAATGTATGAAATATGTGCTATTGTGCTTTGTGCTAATGCATCTGGTAATTTAGGGCCCTAATGAGACACGATGAGACATGTCCGCTCAAACATGTCCGACGGACCGTTTCCGGACATGTCTCATCGGATTTTGGTCCGATGGCATGTACACACCATCGGATGAAAATCCCCTCGGGCTGAGGACGCGGTGACGTGGCGGTGAAGTTGACGCGCCACGTCACCACTCCAGGAAGTAAAATACTTCCACGCATGCGTCAAATCCATTCGACGCATGCGCGGAGATTTCTGTCCGCTGGTTCTGTCTGCTAGTTAGTGTACTAACCAGCGGACATATCCGACGGACATGTCTCCGGCGGACAAATTTCAAAGCATCCGCTAGCCCGTACACACGATCGGATATGTCCGCTGAAACAGTCTAAGTCAGATTAACTAGTAAGTAGGAGGGAACTGAATGGACTGATTCTTCAGTTTATCTCCTGAGGGCCAAGTTACTTAGCTCTTGTGTTCTGACAGGGGGACCACCTCCCCTGCCAGAACACACCGGTCAGCATTCGCTGATGCCCATCGGCTGCTAGTTTTCCAGCATCCCCGTTCGATAGTTGCCGACTACTCAGCCAGCTTCTGTTGGACAGGCTGATATACATCGTCCGGTTTTCGTTGAAATGTGTACCAGGCTTAAGTCCTGTTGTGGTGTGACAACATACCAATTTTGGGATCTATATTGTGTCAGCCCTGCCCATTTCGAGATGTCTTTTGCTAAACGAATAACTCCCCTCTTAATATCTACAACATGGATGCTAATCATTGTGTAGTCCAGGAAAATAACTAGGAGGATGTTTTGTTTGCATCTATCTAGCAAGGTATAAGAAGAAGGAAGCTGAGACCTCTGCAGTGTGTAAATGTGCTTTTACTATACATAGATGCTGTACATACAAAACGATTACAATGTTAGGAATACAATACCAGACTGTCAGATATCTATAAGAAGCAATATGGCTTGCAAATAAAAAGCCTATGGTCTATAACAGAAGAAATACACTTCAAAGTTACTTAAAGTGGATGTCACAATGTAGAGTATAAGATTTCCTATCATCTGTGCCCAGTCTTGCCACACAGAGTTAATCCAGCGCTGAGTAATCTTCTTTTAAAGTTCAGTGCAAATTAACAGAATTCCAGATAAAAACCTGCCAAAATATAAAGTCCATTTCTCTGTTATTGCTTTCAGTAACAGGTTATTTACATATCTAGCTTGGATATGTTTATCATAACAAGAGGTGATCCAAAGTTCATTGTATATTACTAGGATGTGTTATGATGTTATATCACCTCATGTTATGATAAACAAAACATAACATATGATAAACATGTCCTAGCTAGATATGTAAATAACCTCTCACTCAAAGCAAGAAGAGAAAACTTTTTTATTTAGGCAGGGTTTTATCTGGAAGGCTGTTCATTTTCACTGAACATAAAAGAGGATTTCTCAGATCTGGATTAACTCTGTGTGGCAAGACTGGGCACAGATGATAGGAAATCTTATACTCTACATTGTGACATCAAAAAAAATAAAAAAAATTTGGGGGGTTTACATCTACTTTAACTTCGGTTTCTGTATACTCGTGATCTCCATTGACAACAATGCTCCTGGAGACCAGGCACCTTCTTGCATGATGAGTGGCTTCTGGTGTTACAGCATGATGAAGTGGCTTCTAGGTGTTAAAGCATGATCAAGTGTGCTTCTTATCAGTCTCTACTGCTCCTTTTATTTGGGCTTTTGTTTACCAATTTGTTGACAATGGTTGAAAAACAGCCAAACTGCTAACTGTCAACAGTTCCCATTGTTACCAAGGCATTAGTTTGAGAAATATCCTCAAACAAACCTGATCTGTTAGGCCGCGTACACACGGCTAAATAAATCCAATCAAATCGGTCTGACAGACCGATTTGATCGGATTTGTCTGCTGGGCTATTTTGGTTTGATCGTGTACACACGATCGTGTACACACGATCAAACCAAAATCCCCGCTGGCAGACAGCGCGGTGACGTGGCAGTGACGTTGACGCCACCACGTCACCGCACCAGGAAGTAAAAAACTTCCACGCATGCGTCGAATCCATTCGACGCATGTGCGGGCAGATATGTCCGCTGGTTAGTGTACTAACCAGCAGACATGTCGGACGGACGGGTTCCCCAGCAGACAGATTTTAAAGCATGCTGTCCGCCCGTACACACGATCGAATTTGTCTGCTGAAACGGTCCGTCGGACCGTTTCCAGCAGAAACATTTTATCGTGTGTATGCGGCCTTAGAATTGCAGGGAGCTGCAGTGGCTCAACGCGATTGGCACTGGCACTGTTCACCTCTGCAGCTAAGGGTTCGGATCCCGGTCTCGGCTGCATGTGAATTGAGTTTGGTGGTCTCAGTCCAACTCCCGGTGGGTGTGCTATGCGAGGTAAGCCTGCGCTTAGTACACCCACCCCCCTCCCACAAAACCACCACACTTAAGCCGCGTACACACGCTAGAGAACCTCGACGGGCAGAACACATCGTTCCGCCCGTCGAGGTTCTCTGCCGGCCGTCAGATTCGGCGACCCGCCCGTCGGGAATGGCAACCAGCCATTCATCCCGACGGGCCGTCGAGCAAATAGAGAACATGCTCTATATTTCGGCTCGACAGCATTCCCGACGGGATGCTCGCCGAGAGCGTACACACGGCCGAGGTTCTCGGCAGAATGCGGCTCCCAGCGAGGTTCTCGCTGGTTTCTGCCGAGAACCTCGGCCGTGTGTACGCCACCTTACACGGACTCGAAATTGGGTTAACATGCACGCACTTTGGCCATGCGGTCTCTAAAAAAAGAGAGGCGAAGGACTAACAGGGCTGGCTGAGCGGGCTAGATCCTCTCACTCCCTCATAGGGGGAGTCCCTCTGCCCCGTTGGGCTTCAAAGTGGAGCAGGGGAGGACCCCCTCACACCTGCCATTGCCACCCGGGGGCATGGAGAAAGATGTCAGATTGTCTCTGGGGGAGGTCTGCCTACTCCCAACTCCTGCAGTCCGGCTCCGCTCTTGAGTACATGCACAAAAATACACTTTAAAAAAAAAAAAGAATCGCAATCAGATTGCTATTCTATCACAGTCTTATAGAAAAATCGTATATATTTTATATCTAATGCAACACAGAGGACCAAACAGACTTTGTGAGATGACACAGGAAATGTGGAGAGGATTCACAACAGCTCTGAATTTCTGACAAGAGTAACCGTTTTTTTTTTTCACTTATCCCAACCTCATGTAACAAAATGCTTTAAATTGTATAATAAACAGACCCAAAGGGAGCAAATAGAAGTTCATTGTAATGCCTTGTACACACGATCGGAATTTAAGATGAAAAAAGTCTGATGGAATTTTTTCATCGGATATTCCGACCGGGTGTGTGCCCCATCTGAGTTTTTCCTTCGGAAATTCAGACGGACTTAGAAAGAGAACGTGTTCTCTTTTTTCCCAACGGAAATTCTGTTTGTTTCTATGGAACTCCGACAGAGAAGAAATCACACATGCTCAGAATAAAGTCGACCCGTGCTCGGAAGCATTGAACTTAATTTTTCTCGGCTCATCGTAGTATTGTACGTCACCGCGTTCTTGACGGTCGGAATTTGGTGCAACTGTGTGTATGCAAGACAGCTTGAACGGAATTACATCTGAAGAATCCGTCAGAGTTTATCCTGATGGACATTCCGATCGTGTGTACAAGGCATTAGACTTTAAAACTTGACAGAAGTTGACCCTTGAGTTAAGTTTTAATCCGTGGTTTTAATCTTTAACCTCTTAACCCCCGGACCATATTGCTGGTCAAAGACCAGAGCACTTTTTGCGATCCGGTACTGCGTCGCTTTAACTGACAATTGCGTGGTCGTGCGACGTGGCTCCCAAACAAAATTGGCGTCCTTTTTCCCCACAAATAGAGCTTTCTTTTGGTGGTATTTGATCACCTCTGTGGTTTTTAGTTTTTGCGCTATAAACAAAAATAGAGCGACAATTTTGAAATAAAATGAATATTTTTTACTTTTTGCTATAATAAATATCACCCAAAAATATATAAAAAAAACTTATTTTTTCCTCAGTTTAGGCCAATACGTATTCTTCTACATATTTTTCGTAAAAAAAAGTCTCAATATTGATTGGTTTGCGCAAAAGTTATAGCGTTTACAAAATAGGGGGTATTTTTATGGCATTTTTATTAATATTTTTTTTTTACTAGTAATGGCGGTGATCAGCGATTTTTTTCGGTACTGCGAAATTATGGCGGACACTTCGGACACTTTTGACACATTTTTGGGACCATTGGCATTTTTATAGCGATCAGTGCTATAAAAATGCATTGGATTACTATAAAAATGCCACTGGCAGTGAAGGGGTTAACACTAGGGGCGGGGAAGGGTTTAAGTATGTTCCTGGGTGTGTTCTAACTGAAGGGGGGGGTGGACTGACATGGGGAAATGACTGATCTTCTGTTCATACAATGTATGAACAGAAGATCAGCATTTCTCTCCCTGACAGGACTGGGAGCTGTGTGTTTACACACACAGCTTCCGGTCCTCGCTCTGTAACGAACGATTGCGTGTGTCCGGTGGCGATCGTGCCCACCGGGCACGCGCACGGGAGTCGGGGGCGAGCGGGAGACACGCCCCGCCGCTTTTAGAGCCAACGTTATTGTACGGGCTCTTGCGCAGGGGAGCCGACCTGCCGCCGTAGAACTGCGGCGGCTGGTCGGCAAGTAGTTAAAAGTGTGTGTTATGAAGCCTTTACTGATCACGCCTATCATCACAGGAGCAAGCTCTCAAACACCCATGCATGTGCTGTTCACTATCTCTTTACAGCAGCACTGAGTTTAGAATTGAAGAGAAAGAGAGCTCATATCTGTAATAGTGGTGGTGAGGAGTAACATTTGGGAGTGTCTCGACAATGTAATAGCAATGAGACAGGACAGGGGGATGCCATCTGTGTTTATCTATATGAACAAGGACTCTTTACCTACATAGGTAGTTTTTTGGTAAAGGTGAACTAACCCATTAAGAACTAAGCCCTGTAGGCTAAATTCACAAAGCCAACACACAAAAACTTTTTCAAGAACATTTTTTCGGTAGAATCCAGTAAGATCTGAAAATCCTGGTCACATTGCTAAAATAAAGCTCCTTATTTTTGTGGTAAGACTTTTTGTATTGAGCCTGATGCCATGCACCAAAACACAGAATTTTTTTTAACCACATCTGGCAGATCACATCTCCATTTGTTATACCCAATTGCTTTCGTTCTGCAATATTGGGAGACATCAACCGAAAAAAAAAGGGACAGATCGCTGTATTTATGCAAACTTCCCAGCTGTGCTATTGTGTTCTGACAGGGGGGCTGCCCCCCTGCCAGAACACACCAGTCAGTGCTCTCAGCCATTGGCCGCCAATGCTGATCAGATGGTTTTTCAGTATGCCCGTTTAACAGAAGCCAGTTGTGAGATTGGCTTCTGTTGGACAGGAAGTAGTACACGCAGGTTGGAATTCGGCCAGTTCCTGCCAAACCGACCATTTTAGCTGATTTCCAGCTCAAGTGTACCCAAAATAAATCTCCAGTCATCCCGAACAATGTACTAGCGTGTGGAGGGAGGGGCCTGATATGGGCATCGGTCATGAGAGCTGCTGCTGATCCCGTGAGGCTTATGAGGCTCCCCTTCGTATACGGCAATGAGGAAAGGACCCCCCGTCACCCCCCTTCCCCCTCGGCTTTCGAAGCTGCCGTGCTGATGAGTCCTAGCCTCCCCTGCTCATACCTGTGCTGGAGGGGGCGGGGAACAGGTGGTGAGTGAAGTGCTGTGTGAGCTGGGTCTAAAGGGCAGAGAAGCCTCTGGATGCCTGCCGGGAAGGCGGAAGTGGAGAGGAGAGTGGCGTGTGTGGTGATCCACCTCATAGGTTTTAGGCTTCAGGAGGGAGGCAGTGAAGGAGGAAGGAGAGTGTGTACAGCTCGGCGGGGACGATGAAGGAACGGACAGATAGCAAGTCCCCCCTGGTAGCCTGGGGAGAAGGCTGTCTCAGTGACTTTAACCCCGACCCCCTGGCAACTCTCAGAATACCCCTGGAAGCTGGCCTGAAACCTGGCCTTAGACCCCAGCTCCCTCTAGAGCAGAGACGTACTGAACTGTGGAGGACCTGTTGAGAGAACAGTTCCAACAGCAGCACACAGTGGGTAGCTTTGTAGGGACAGGCGCAGACCCAGACCACTTTGAGTCTGGAGTACGATACACCCCCAATGGCATACATTCCTATAGCCACAGTTGTGCACGGCAAACTGTCAGCCAGCTGGATATAGCAGGCAGCTTCAGAATGAAAGGCGCAGACCTGTACCGCTAAAGGGGTGAGTCAAATCTACTTATGTCCTGACTCTGTGCTTGGACTACGATACTCCCTCAGTGTGATATACTCCCACAGCCATAATTGTGCTTAGCAAACTGTCAGCCGTGAGAGAGGCTGAGTAGAAGGAGAGACTATAAGAAAGGCTGGGGTATACAAGAGGCTATGTACAGCTACAGGTACGAAGAAGGGGATCTCAAGGATCTATAACGTACTGGTGGGACTGAAAGGGCTGGAATTACCTCCATTTGTCAGAATGTGGGAAGAAAAACTGGGAAAGCAAGAGAAAGATCTAGATCTAGGGAAAATACTGAGGCTGGCACACACCATGGCAATAGATAGCAACACTATAGAAATTAACTACAAATGCCTAGCATGCTGGTATAAAACACTGCAAAACACAAATGCCAAAAGGAGGTTTTGCAGTTATTTTGGAGGGGTTGCAAGGCACTTGAAACCATGGCCCACATATGGTGGAGATGTCCTAAAATCAAAAAATATTAGAGAGAGGTGTTACAGATGATAAAGGAAATAACCAGCATAGAAATACTAGAGGACTAATGGGAGTGTTTGTTCCATGGGGTTAGAACGCCAATCAAAAAATATATACGAAAACATTGGTGCCCCGGTTATTAAATGCAGCCAAAAGTTTAATCCCTCGACCGTGGCAAGAGTTAGAAAGTCCTACGATGAGGGGTTGGTGTAGGAAAATAAAACAAAACTTATAATATGGAATAAATAAGGTTCAGTGGTGAGGGGGGAATGGAAAGTTTTCGAAGAGAAGTGGAGAGTTTGGATAGAGTTTAAGCAGACAAGTACTGTATTTGCTGGCGTATAAGACTACCTTTTAGGCCGCGTACACACGATCAAATCTATCTGCTGGAAACGGTCTGAGGCCCCGTACACACGAGCAAATAGATCTGTTCAAATCGGTCGGACAGACCGATTTGAACAGATCTGTCTGCTGGGATGTATTGGTTTGATCGTGTACGCCGGCAGACAGCACGCTGATGTGTCGGTGACGTGGCGGTGACGTTGACGCCGCCACTTCACCGCACCAGGAAGTAAAACACTTCCGCGCATGCGTCGAATTCATTCGGTGCATGTGCGAGCAGATATGTCTGCTGGTTAGCGTACTAACCAGCAGACATATCGGTCCGACGGGTTCCCAGCCGACAGATTTCAAAGCATGCTTTGAAATCTGTCGGGTGGCCTAATCCGTCTGTTTGCCCGTACACACGATCGAATCTGTCTGCTGAAACGGTCTGGCAGACCGTTTCCAGCAGACAGATTTGATCGTGTGTATGCAGCCTGACAGACCGTTTCAGCAGACAGATTCGATTGTGTGTACGGGCGGACAGACAGATTTTTCCAGCAGACAGATTTTAAAGCATGCTTTATATCTGCTCGCACATGCGTCGAATGGATTTGACGCATGTGCGGAAGTGTTTTACTTCCTGGTGCGGTGACATGGCGGCGTCAACGTCATCGCCACGTCACCGCGCTGTCTGCCGGCAGGGATTTTGCTTTGATCGTGTGTACAGCGATCAAACCAAAGCAGCCCAGCAGACAAATCTGATCAAATCGGTCTGTCAGACCGATTTGAACAGATTTATTTGCTCGTGTGTACGAGGCCTTACACTTAAAAAAACTGGCCAAAAAATAAGGGTTGTCTTAGGCTGCGTACATACGATCAAATTTACCTGCTGAAACTGGTCCGCCGACCAGTTTCAGCGGACATCTCCGATCGTGTGTACGACCTAGCGGACAGGTTTGAATGTTTTCTCTTTCTACATGTGTTCCATCACTAAAAAAAAGCTTGTTGATATGAGAACATTTGGCCTGCCTTTATCGGTATTGGTGTTCTGCCCACAGTAACTGTGCACATTTTCTTTCTCCTCACCAAATGTATGTTAGCGATGTTTATATGCAGATGAGCTACTGAGGCATCTTTCTACACAATGCAGGATATGCACCCAGTTTTCTCTTATTTATATTAATTGATCTACTTATATTTACCTGGTCCCCGTTCAATAACAGATTTTTCATCAATAAAGCGGTCTCGTATGCAAGGCAATAGGAAGATGTAATATAATACTTTGCTGTAATAATAATTAAATTTTATTTTGTTAATATGCATCATTTAAATAAAACCTTATCATTATAGCACTTCAAAAGTATTGTATATGTCCCTCAAAGTAAAGGTTTCTGTATGGCAGTATAGACATGTTCTAATTTCCCTAAGTGAGCCAAATCCCCCTTCATTTGTAGCGCCCACACTCCCTCTCCCAGACACCACATTTCACATTTGGAGGGTTTCTGCAGCAGATGCAATGCTATCAATCGAGAAAGCAGTGGGCAGAACTAGATGTGGCCAGGTGCTGTCACGCTACAGGTGTGGGAATCAGCAGTGAGAATGCATATAGCCACGCCTCCCTACAAAATGTCCTCCCAGTGTTGTGCAAGCAGGCACTGATTACATAAGGGTGACAACACTGTTGTGATTTTAAGGGCAGTCCAGCAGTGTTGTCACCCCATCTCAAGAATCTGTATAAGGTGGTCATAACTGGCAGGGTCAACAGATATTTGTGAGATTTTGGACAAAAAGAAAACTGTAGATGCAGATGCTCTTACAGTTACCATCAACGTTTAAATCCTTGCACTCACTCATGAGCTGCAATAGCAACTAGAGGAAAGAGCCTCTGTGAAAGCTTTTTCTTTTTTAAGGACTTGGCTGCCCTGGATGGACACTTAGGGCCAGATTCAGGTAGGAGAGCGAATCTTTATTTTGGAGTAACGTTTCTCATTTACGTTACTCCGCCGAAACTTTAGGAGCAAGTACTGTTATTCACATAGCACTTGCTCCTAAAGTTGCGGCGGCGTAGCGAAAATGAGCCGGCGGAATTGAAATTGGGCGGGTAGGGGGCGTGTATTATTTAAACTAGGCGCGATCCCGCGGCGAACGTACTGCACGTGCGTCGACTGTCAGTGCGCATGCTCCAAATTCTGTCAGTGAACGTCAATGACGTCAATCCCCATTCACGGACGTTTTACGCAAACGACGCGAAAATTTTTAAATTCGACGCGATGACGACGGCCATACTTAACATAGGATACTCCACTAGGGGGCATGTTTTTCTTTACGCCGCGTATCGCTTACGGAAACGTCGGAAAGTCACTGCGTCGGGCCCGAGTACGATCGTGAATTGCCGATTCTCGCTGATTAACATATTCTCGGCGTTAATCAGCGAGAACGCCCCGAGCGCCATTTTTAAAATTGCAGTTCCGATACGACGGCGAAATACAATTACGCCGCTCGTATAGGAACTCCAACCCGGCATTTCTTGTTTTCTGCTTACAGAAAACAGAAACGCCGGCTCAAAGTGAGAGTTATGCTGGCGTATCACTGATACTCCAGCCTAACTCTACCTGAATCTGGCCCTTAAAGTGGATGTAAACCCCCCAAAAAATGTTTTTGATGTCACAATGTAGAGTATAAGATTTCCTATCATCTGTGCCCAGTCTTGCCACACAGAGTTAATCCAGCTCTGATCAATCCTCTTTTATTGTTCAGTGAAAATTAACAGAATTCCAGATAAAAACCTGTCTAAATAAAAAGTCAGTTTCTCTCTTCTTGCTTTGAGTGACAGGTTATTTACATATCTAGCTTGGACATGTTTATCATATGTTATGTTATGTTTATCATAATATGAGGTGATCCAAAGTTCATTGTATATTATGAGTATATATATATATATATATATATCATATTATGATAAACATAACATAACATATGATAAACATGTCCAAGCTAGATATGTAAATAACCTGTCACTCAAAGCAAGAAGAGAAAAACAGACTTTTTATTTAGACAGCTTTTTATCTGGAATTCTGTTAATTTTCACTGAACAATAAAAGAGGATTGCTCAGAGCTGGATTAACTCTGTGTGGCAAGACTGGGCACAGATGATAGGAAATCTTATAATTTACATTGTGACATCAAAAAAAATCCACTTTACATCCACTTTAAGCTAAGCTGTCACATAGAAGAAAAATGCTTTGTTATCTAAAGTTCCACTTTACAGTAAAGGGAAACGCTCAAGATACTAATTTGGGCGCTATCATTAAAATTTCTATGTCTAAATTGTCAGAATGTTTATACTTAAATATTAAAATAGTATTGTATTTATGAAATATGCAAACATCTATGATTGAGGAGATTTTAAAAAATTTCCACAAATACAACCAAGTAATTCAAGTTTGTTTATCCGTGCTATTTTGAAGACAAGTGACACAGTGATATGCCAAAAATATATATTTATTAACTAAAAATTCAGTGTAAAATAATATCAGGTATATTTGATGATAATACAAATATTGATATACTTTTAAATATCAAAGATTTATGATGATACAGATGATGATCATATTTCTACGCAAGTTCTTATTACACAATATCATATTTCAACATTTTTAAGATAACTTGGTAACTTTGGCTCCTTTCACACAGATGGACTCCGTCGCTACGCAGATCTGTCAGCAGATCTCCTCTGAGCCGACCGATGACAAGTTTCTCTTTGCTCACTGAGCGGGGAGGGGTTTGTCGGGCGCCACTGTCTCCTATGGAGCGATCTGATGAAAACAGACAGCATGTCCGTTTTCATCAGATCTTACCCGATCCGATCCACCATGGACAGATTGGGACGTGTTTCCATATGTCTGTTTTTAGCGGATCGGATCAGGTCGGATGTCTCCGCTGACATCCGACGCCCCATAGGGATGCATAGAGCGGGTGTTCAGGTCTGTCCGTGTTAAAGGGGCCTTAGTAATTAGCTTTCCGTAGCTCTACGGACTTATGTAAACAAGCTGATGTTGATTTTAGCTCTTGTGATTCTTCTCAAAACAAACAGACCTTAAAGATTACAATTTAAAAATGCACAGACAAAGTGTTATATTGTGCACAAAGCTTGATAATTAAAATCAAGTTTTTTTTTTTTAATTTAGAATGAATCTATTTTTAAACACATATCACAACAAAACATTGTACAGACTTTGGTCTTAGCTTTGTAGAGAAAGACAAAAATGTGTATGTCTCTTAATATTTGGAATAGTATTATATCATGCTGCAGGTAGAAATAACACAACTGAAAATCCCTAGGCCACAATATTAAATGGTTTTGTTTTGTATATGCCAAAAAATTCAATTATCAAAAGATAAAATAGAAGGTGGTCTAAGAAACTTTGGTTTTGAGAAGTATCAGTTAGGTGTCCCTAAGGACTTCTTCCAACACTACAGCCTACATTTCAGATCCCCTTTCTCTGCTATGTGTATACTCTTTTATCCCACCCAAATAAGTGAGTGTGAGTGTCACTACCACGCAATTGATGATGTAAAATGACGGGTTGTTCCCATGTTACTATGACTGGTGGCCATCTTGGACTCTTAATATTTTCACCACCAGGTGAATTATTAGAATTGATTTTATTTAATAATCTAATACATTTTTGACCTTAGCTTAGCAAAACCCAATAAACTATCAAAACTGTCTAAATTCTGACATGGTGGAGCTTTTCTAAGATCTATTACTTTAAGAAAATATACCCACACTAATTACCTTATCGTTGAAAATGAAGTCATAGTTCTGACTAGAAGCATAACAGTTATTCATGAATACTCTCATTAATATAACTCCTAAACATACCAAATCATATACAGTATTTGAATCATATACCTCTTGTATACTAATATTTTCATTATTAATATTCAACAATAGATAATGAATACATATAAAGTTTGAGTATTATTTATCAAAACTTCCCTTTCCCCTGCCCCCCCCTCCACATTTATGAGCATTACAAATATATATATATATATATATATATATATATATATATAACAAAAATGCACAAACCAAAATATGTGACATTGTTCAATTAATTATGTATATAATTACTTTAATATAACTTAAATATATATTTGGCATTATAGCTAATATGATTGCTTTTGCGATACATAATGCAATATGTTTCTTTTGTGAATAAGCCCTCTCTTGTTACTGAATGAATGAATGAATGAATGAATGAAAACTTGTATAGCGCGGCACATGCGAACTGAATCGCCTCTGGGCGCTTGTTGTTCCTGTCTCCTTTGATATCAAAAGAGAAAAGTCTTGACCTTTTTCCTAAATGCTAGGTGGTTCTCCTCCAACCGAATGCTGGTTGGTAAAGCGTTCCATAGTCTGGGACCCTGGATCGCGAATCTTCTTTCTCCTTTGGACTTGAAGTTGGCTTTCGGAACCTGGAGCAGGTTCTGATTCGTGGATCGCAAAACGCGATTGGGATTATGCGCTTTTATTATTTCGCATAAATAAAGGGGGGCATTCCCATAGACACATCTATGCGTAAGACAGAGAGCTTTAAAAGCAATTCTGTCTTTAACTGGCAGCCAATGAAGGGCTCTCAGTGAAGGTGAGATGGATTCCCAGGGTTTTTTCCCAGTCACAAGTCTGGCGGCCGTATTCTGAATGACTTGCAGACGAGCGATTTGGTACTCGGGGAGGCCGAGGTAAAGGGCGTTTGCATAATCCAGCCTGGAGTTTACAATAGCTCCCACCACGACCGCTAAATCTTCTTTGGGGATGAACGGAGTGAGTCTGCGTAGTAGGCGCAGTAGATGGTGAGATCCGCTGACTACTGACCCTATTTGAGCGTCCATTGTCATAAAGGAGTCAAAAATGACCCCTAGGCTTTTGACTTTGGCGCTAGGGGTGATGATTCTGCCCAAAATAGGCGGGGGGGTCCACGCTGTTGAAAGTTGATTCCTGCGCTTGGCGTGAAACAGAAGAAGTTCTGTTTTTGCTCCATTGAGTTTAAGGTAACTCTTTGTCATCCAGTCCTCTATCAAAGAGAGACATGTCTCTAGATTGAGGTGGTGATCCTGTCTGTTGCAGATACGGAAATACAGTTGCGTATCATCTGCATATGAGTGGTAGAGCAGTTTTTGGCTGCTGATGATCTCAAAAAGAGGACGAAGATAAATGTTAAACAGCACTGGTGACAGAGGCGATCCTTGAGGGACTCCGCATGTTACTGTGCGTTTTTCAGACGTAAAAGGTCCTAACTTCACTGTTTGCGATCGGTTTTCCAGAAAAGAGGAGAACCAAGATAAATCGCTTTCTGCGACTCTGGCTACTTCAGCAAGCCGAGTCAGTAACAGATTGTGGTCTACAGTGTCGAAAGCTGCACTTAGGTCCAACAGAACCAGGAGACAAGATTCTCCTTCGTCTGCGGCCTTGAGAACATCGTCCCATACTTTCAGCAATGCTGTTTCCGTCCCATGTCCGGGACGGAAGCCTGATTGCAATGGGTCAAGTAGCTTGTAGGTATCTAGATGCAGTTGCAGCTGTTTTACCACTACTTTTTCCATTATCTTAGAGAGTACGTTGAGGCTTGTTATGGGACGGCGGTGGAGTGGGTCCTTGGGGTCCAGGGAGGGTTTCTTCAGGATGGGTTGGATTATACCTTCTTTCAACTGTGAGGGCACTATGCCCTCCAAGAAAGACTGGTTGATAAGCTGCGTGATGGGAGGAGCCAGGATGTAGGCGCATTCCTTCAGCAGTTTTGTGGGGATAATGTCATTTGGCGCTGTGCCATTGCGCAGAGTACAAATGACATTCTTAGTGGTCTTGATGGAGATGGGTTCCAGGGTGAACTTACCTGATATCGGAGAATTTCTATGGGTGCTGTGTGAGAGGCTGCGGGGGGGGGCTGGGGGGAGAATTGTTTTGCTGAATGCTTTCGCGGATTACCTCGATTTTATTAATGAAGTAATCCGATAGTTCATTGCAAAATTCTTGTGTGTCTGAACTGGGGGCTTCAATGCATCCTGGCTTCATGGTCTGGGTGACCATCTTGAAGAGTTCGCGGGGGTGGTTTAGGGCACCGTTGATAGCCTCCGAAAAATAATTTTTCTTGGCTTGGAAAATTCCTTTGTGGTATTTTCTTGTAGTCGCCTTGTAGATGGATAGGTTTAGCTCTGAAGAACATCTTTTCCAGGCAGATTCTGCCCTTCTGCGTTCTTGCTTCAGTAACGACAGCTGGTTGTTAAACCAGCTGCGGTTGTTTTTTCGAATGCGGGTTCTTCGTTTTGGCGCTACCAAGTCGGCTGACTGTAGCATGGCCGAGTTTATGGCTTCCAATGTTTCAACGGCCGTTTGATGCGGCTGAGTTGTTTCTATCTTTTTCCTTAAAGTCGTTTTGAAGAGTTCCGAGTGGAGCTTCTTCTGACATCTAGTCCAGTGTGTTGCCACTGGATTTGATGTTTTTGTTGCGGGGGGGATGGTGGAAATACTGAATATAATTGCATGGTGGTCTGTCCATGGCAATTTTTCATTTTCCCAAATTTTTATTTCCAGAGCTTGTCTGAAAATAAGATCAAGTGTGTGACCTGAAGCATGTGTGGGCCCACATACTAATTGCTGTAATCCTAATCCTTCCAGGTGGTCAATACAGGCGTCGGCAATGGGGTCTTGTGAGGAGTTTGCCCAGAGATTGAAATCCCCTAGCAGCAAAAGTTGTTTGCTGTTGAGGGTATAAGTGGAGAAGAAATCCGTCCAAGATGATAGCAGCTGCGATTTTGGGCCTGGCGGCCTATAGCAGAGCAGAATGTGGACGGTCTCCTTTGAATTTGCTTGAAGTTGCAGAGTAAGGGTTTCCATAAATGGAAGAGGGTTTTGGCGGACTGGTTTGGTGATCGTAAGATGAGTCTTATAGATCACCGCCAGGCCGCCTCCTCTTTGCCCTATTCTGTTTTCTGTAATAATGCGATAGTTTTCTGGCACCAGTTCTCCTAGAATGGTGTTAGTCGGCTGGAAACAAAATTTAGGTCCGTGAGCACATCTGAAATATAAGTCTCTTAGTCTAAACACTGCCCGTGGATTATTTTCTTATCTTTACAAGCTGACAGAAAGAGAATTACGATCTTAAGAGAATTTAACATAATACAGTTAAGACCTTCTATTGAGATTTCCTTAGTTTTAAAGACAATGAACTAAAGTTAAAGGGTCACTAAAGGAAACATTTTTTTTAGCTAAATAGCTTCCTTTACCTTACTGCAGTGCTGTTTTCATGTCCTCATTGTTCGTTTTAGCTTTGATGTTGCTGTAATTCTGCTCTGATCTCCACACTTCCGGGTTGTCTGTTTCCTTATAACCACAGTGCTGGGGGCTTTCTCACTGTGGTCACTAATCACGGAGGTGTGATTACTGTGTGTAAACTGAAACTGGGTTAGTGCTGAGGGGTTTTAGACTAACCATCACTGCCCTCTATTGGCTCTCTGGCTCTGTACATCTGAGAGACAGGAAACAACAGCAATAACGAAACTAGAACTGTAGGTTGATTATATGATTGATTTTCATCTATTTTTAATCATTTTTAAAAGGAATCAGTTAACTTTTATGTCTTTTTACCCTGTAAACAGTCATTTCAGCCCAAAAAATGTTTTCCTTTAGTGACCCTTTAACGATGGGCTCTGTGACCGTGCCCATAGGACCTGCAGACTCGATGTCCACCAGTGTTTCGTGATTGTGTCACGGAGCTGCAGAACAAGGCATTTCCCCTGTTCTGCCTAGTGACAGGCCAGTGATCTACTGCTCCCTGTCATCTGGAACAGTGATCACTGTTGTGTCACTTGTAGCTCAGCCCCCACACAGTTAGAATCACTCCCTAGGAAACACTAAACCCCTTCATCGCCCCCTAGTGTTTAACCCCTTCCCTGCCAGTGTAATTTACACAGTAATCAGTGCATTTCTATAGCACTATTCGCTGCATAATTGACAATGGTCCCAAAAAAGTGTCAAAGGTGTCTCATGTGTCCGCCATAATGTCACAATCATGATAAAAAATAGCGGCCAGAATCAGCAAGAAAACTGCTGGCAGAGCTTTTTGCCAAGAAAACCATGCATGTGTATGGTTTCTCGTTGAGAAAACTGCCTGGAATCTCGACGAGAAAAAGAGAACCTGCTCTCTATTTTGTCCTTGTGATTCTCAGCAGTGATTTCCTGATGAGAAACCCGAGCGTCTGTATACTTACCTGCCTCCATGGAAACCTGTGCATGCTTGATGAGACTTCGGCGCATGCGAAGTAGCTTCCAAGGCATAGTGTAGGGTGTAGCAAAATGGCGGCGACGGCATCGCATGTGACGAGCACATGCTCGTCGTAGTAAATGACGTCACCGCGTTCTTGCCATTCAAAAGAACGGCGGTTCTTTTGAATGGTCTTGTGTACACTCTGCGAGCAAAGAAAGCTTGCCAGAAATCTCATCGGAAAAAAACAGGTTTTGTTCCTGACAAGATTCCCGGCCGTCTGTACAGGGCTTAATGAGTAAATTATGTTTGTAACTTACCAGATACAGCCAAGGCCAAGACATATTCCAAATAAGATCAGAAAAAACGTGATCGACCAGTGTTTGATTATTGACCCTGTAAAAAAAACAAAAGAAAGAAAAAAAAACATTAGAGGAACAAATAATATTTTCACATTGAAAGAGAGCTTCAGTAACTTCTCGGTATACGCTGGAGCCTCATACATCGAGGCTAAACAGTCAGTGTGCACGAGGCCTATAATGTCTGATTAAAAACGTGGATGATAAATACTTACAGTTTAAAGAAGGAAAATTGGATTCCACTGTTGTCTTTTTAGCCCGTTCTTTAGAAGTTTGTTTTATTGTTTTTGTTGTCAATGTTGTCAATGTTGTCATTCCTTCATACGTTTTTGTTTCTCGGTTTTCAGATGCTGTTGTTTTCAGGTCTTCATGTGATGTTTCTAGAGATTTATAGCCAGGTGTTTCCATGGGGTGATAGGGCATTGGTTCCACCCCTCCATGGAGCATTGTTCCCACCCCTCCATGAGGCATTGTCTCCAACCCTCCATTGTGTATTGTTTCCAGCCTTTCATGGGGCACTGTTTCCACCCCTCCGTAGGGCATTGTTTTCAGCCCTTGATGGGGAATTGTTTCCATCCTTCGATGTGGCATTGTTTTCAGTCTGTGATGGGGCATTTTTTCCAGTCCTCCATTGGGAATTGTTTCCAGCCCTCCATGGGACATTATTTCTAGCCTTCTGTGGGGCATTGTTTCCAGTCCTTCATGTGGTGGCGTTTCCGGTTCTTTGGAACCATAATTGTAACTGCCCAAAAAAAAAAAAAACGTAAGTTTGTAAGTGCATTATCTTAGCAATATTAATGGAAACTTTACACTTTGGCATGATATTGTGTTAACATGTGTTGCAAAACTAATTAGGACGTGACCTATTTTTTGTGATGGTATGTACTAGTGCAGGTGTGTTGTAGTGCAATTCAGAATGAATAACACTGCAATGCATGTAACATGCTCTATTGTGCCCTGTGCTAATGCGTTTGGTATCTTAATGCAATAGTGTAAATGGGGGGGCATTGAATGAGATTATTCTCCAATTTGTCCCCAGAGGGCCACGTTACTTAAAATAATGTATTGTTAATCAGGAGCCTTGCCATACTTCTAGTAAGAGTGTTAGCAGAAAAACATATGGCAGTAGAAAGTTGCTAGGTTATTGGAGTAATGTGCATTTGAGAGGTGATAATAGCTTCCAGGGATTGAATATTAGGTTTAAAAAAAGAGCGTGGAAGGGTCAAAACCAATGCTAACTTTTTATTGCATTCTGTATGCCCATTTGGATGATTGTTCCCCACTCTTGTGTTTCATGGGTATCGTACAGAATAGGTAGCTAGGGAAATTTCCCGTAACTTCTTTCTAGGTGATGGGCATATCTTTGGGGACACAGGATCTAAAATCTTTCAGAAAAGTCTCAATAGGGACACAGACCACATGGAAAGTGTATGTCAAGTATGCAGTACATATCTGCAATATGTGAACATTTCCCCATGCTTTATGCTTTTAAAGACTCTGCTAGTACAGAAAATACAGGTTGATCTGTTCGAATTGCATTCTGATTCTAAATCCTATAGTGGGAAGACAACACAGAAATATTGTGATTTGAATGGTGTCAGCCCTGCCCAGTTGGAGATGTCTTTTGCTAAACTATTAATCACTCCTACTCTTTAAAGCAGGGTTCCGGGCAAGCTAAAATTAATCACATTAAATAGTCCCTAAAACATATTAATAGCTCCCCAATCGTTCCAGAAATCATTGCAAACACTTGTCTTATATCCTCTAGCTCATTTTGTGGCCGTATACATCATATGTGTGGGCATATGAAGCCCAGTTCCTTTTTCTTCCTGGTTTTCAGGGAGAGGTGCATGCTGGGCGATTTTTAAGCACAGTAATGCCCAGAGACTCCTGGAAAATGAGTGTCATCATTTCCCAGGAGGCAATGGGGTCTTAGTACAAGAAGTTGAACCACCTAGGACCAGGAACTAGACGGATTATGAAATCTGCCTAGTAACAGCCAGATAGAAGTGAGTAATTTTTTATTTTTTTTATATATTTTTTTACATTAAAGGCAAGCTGTTAATAGAAAGTTCTATTTTAGGGTGGAACTCCGCTTTAATATGTAAAACATAAATGCTAATTGTTGTGTAGTCCAAGATAAGAACTAGGAGGACAAGACTTTTTGAGATAACCCAGGAAACGTGGAGAGGATTTAGGACAGCTCTGAATTTCTGACAACAAAACTGTTATATGCCCAGATGCACCTCAAAGCTCAAATACATATGGGTGTGCATGTGTATACATACTGACGGTGTCAGTAGAGCAGTGGCGGGTGCCAGTAAGGCAGAGATTGATGTCAGTAAGGCAGTGGATGGTGTCAGTAGGTTTTATTAGTATTTTTTTTTTTTTAGGAGCCCTGTTAGAGGGCCTTGGTGAAATAGCAGGGGTTTAAACAGGGAGAATCTGCACCACACAGGATGATTATGGTGTGCCCAGCAAGCCTATGATGCCCAGTATATTCCATGTTTACTTTCTCTTAAACTGAATTTTTTTGTTGTTGTTTTAACTCTGCTTATAAGCTGTACTGCTGGATGACATGTATTTTTTCTTGAACTGCATGCTACCATTTACATGTACACTGCTGTTTTATATCAATAAACATTCTTTCTGTTAAAAAATAAATAAAAATAAGGAAAGTAAAGTGATTTCCTGGGATGTCGCCATGACAGCAAGCTTGTGGGCACAGTAGGGAGTCAACAGGGTTGGGGGATCTGTATTCTGTACAGATCAGCCCGAGGGCTTTCACACTGGAGCGGTGTGCTGGCAGGGCATCAGAAAAAGTCCTGCCACCAGCTTCTTTGCAGCTCATTAGGAGCAGTGAATACACCGCTCCTGAATCGTCACTGCCCATTGAAATCAATAGGCAGCACCGCCGAACCGCCGCTTTTAACCCTTTTTCGGCCGCTAGCGGGGGTTAAAAGCGCCCCGCTAGCAGCCAAAAAGCACCACAAAAACGGTGGAAAAGTGCTGCTAAAAATAGCGTTTTATCACTGAATTCCGGGCGCTGTGAGTGTGAAAGCACTTTTAGTGTTTGATTTTCCCACCGTAATTTCGCAGTCCCACTATAAGTCGCTGATTGCCGCCATTACTAGTAAAAAAAATATGTCCCCAGATTTCATTTGAAAAATCTGGTCACCTTAGTATAGGGCTTCTAGTAGGTTCTTCTGCGTCCTATTTTAGCGTATTTCTCCATGATTCACAGCTCTTTTCCAATAAGTTTCACAATGTAACAATGGTTGTGCAGTGCTGTTAGTATGTAAATATTGCTTATTTACTACCTTCTATAATAAAAACAGTATTAAAAATGTCTCTTACTTGGTGCTAAGTGCACAGGAAAAATCGCAAAAAGGAATAATAGCATTAGCTCAGACATGTTGATGCTCACTCCTCCACAAAGCTTAACCAGCTGGCTCCGCACTGCTGTATACTGCTGCATGGAGGATGATGACATCATAGTGCCTGTGTTGCCATGGCAGTAACAAACCTGTTTATGCAGACAGAACTGTAAGGGCTCATTCACACCACTTCAGTAGGACTATGTTAAAGGGGTGGTTCCCCTAAAAAGAAACTTTTAACATTGCCTGTCTCTTCTTAATAAGATGTAGAATCGGCTGGTAGTTTAAAAAAAAAAAGTCCGTACATACCATTTTCGGCATGTAGTCTCACCGCCGCTTCCGGGTATGATGTGTGGGGACAGGCATCCGATCGACGCATACAGCGCGTCACGAGATGCCGAAAGAAGCCGAACGTTGGTGCGGCTCTATACGGCGCATGCGCACCAACGTTCGGCTTCTTTCGGCATCTCGTGACGCGCTGTATGCGTTGATCGGATGCCTGTCATTTAAGTAGGCACGCCCATCCCCGGCCGCCAGACCCGGAAGCGGCGGTGAGACTACATGCCGAAAATGGTATGTACGGACTTTTTTTTTTTTAACTACCAGCCGATTCTACATCTTATTAAGAAAAGACAGGCAATGTTAAAAGTTTCTTTTTAGGGGAACCTCCCCTTTAAATTGCACAGATGAACCTCAACCTCAGGACCCTGGTCACATGACAAATTTTCCTTGATGCACTGCGTTGTCCAAAAACACAAACACGCTGTATTTTTCTGTAACACATCACAGCTCACCTGATTTCACCACAGTGCATAGAGTTATAGTGAAATGTCATTTTGTGACATTTTAATAAAGTTAGACAGAAAATGATTTCCTGGGGTGTTGCCATGACAGCGAGGTTGTGTGCACAGTTGGGAGTCAGCAGGGTTGGTGGATCTGTAACAGTGCCGATCCTGACCTCCCTGGGCCCCTAAGCAAAATTCTGCAAAGGGGCCCTCTAACTGGTCTTCACATATATTTCTGCTTGAAAAATTTGCATTTCATTTTGTGCACACGCCTAACGCCTGATAACACACCCAACGCGGTTATCTTTTATAGGCCAAAAAGAGCCTAGATGTACACCGTAGAGATTGTGAAGTAAAATAGGTTTCATCAATCAAGCCCCCAGCATATTTCAGGGTCAGCAATAACCTTAATTCAGTGGTGGCGTTAAATATAAAAAGTCAACAGCCACAAAGAAGCCAGAGAACCATCCAAAAACTCAGTCACACATTGATAACAGGCTATGCAGTCAGGCACATTGTCCCATACCCAAAAAACTACAAAATGTACTAAAGCTAATTATCACCACAATGTTCACCACAATAATTCAAAGAAAGCAGTAAAAGCATAAAAATATCAGTAAATAATATATAAATTAAATATTTGATAAAAACGATAAGTGTAATCTGCGCATAAAGTGCACTATGCAACAAGCATAGGGGGTGTATGGGCAATGCATGGAGTGTGCAGCGAGCATAGGGCACCCTATGGGGAAGCATGGAGTGCGTCACATTAAGAGTGCAGAGCTGAGGGGTGCGCTATTTACAGGAATTTACAAAGTGCAGGGTTATGGTGTGCGCTACACACAATGCAGGGTTCAGGAGTGTGATACACACACATGGCATCAGAATGTCCTTTAATTTTTCAATCCATTCTTCTTGTATTGTGACAGCAATTATGAATGGATGGATAGATAGAGATGTGGGTGCAAAAGTGAAATGGATAGATGGGATTGGGATGAAGAGCTACGTGCATGTGTTGGAGTTAGATAGAGAGTAGATGGATGGATGCATCAGTAGATTGAATAGATGGAGGTAGATACATGGCAATGGAATGGAGTAGATGGGATGGAATAAGTAGAATAGATAGATAAGCAGAAGATGAGGATGGATGGTGGGGCTTGGTAGAGATAGGATAGGGATGAGATAGATAGATTAATAGATAGATGAGATAGATGAGATAGATATAGATAGATAGATAGATTAATAGATAGATAGATAGATAGATAGATAGATAGATAGATAGATAGATAGATAGATAGATAGAATGGATGGATAGAAGAATAACTCAGAAATCCTGCATTTTCTCCCTGTCAGAGTCTCTGTAAGGCCTCGTACACACAAGGCAATCTATTTGTTCAAATCGGTCGGACCGACATGTCTGCTGGTTAGTGTACTAACCAGCAGACATGTCGGGCGGACGGATTCCCACCCGATAGATTTCAAAGCATGCTTTGAAATCTGTCGGGTGGCCAAATCCGTCGGCTCGCCCATACACACGGTCGAATCTGTCTGCTGGGACGGTCTAGCAGACCGTTTCCAGCAGACAGATTTGATCGTGTGTACGAGGCCTATGAATCATGTATGAATTGTGCTGGCAGAGGACTGCAGGTGTCAGCAGGGCTATTTGAAGGATTTTGGGAGCCCCAAGCAAAATGGGGCCCCTCCCAAGCACCCCCCGCACGCAAAGCCTACGTTAGTGCTACACTCATTTTTTACACCCATGTTCTTACTCCTCCCCCCCCTCCCTAGTCCCTATGTTTTTCTATTCTCACCTCCCTTCTTCCCTGTAGGCTGCTGCTGTAGCGTGGCCAAGCTCCTCTTCCTCCTGTCAGTCCGGTGTTATATCATTATGGGTCCCCAGTGGTTGTCAACCCATTAAGAAAATAAAATAAAAATAAAAACCCTACAAGACAAAAGCATAATAAGCTAGTATGCATAGCATACTAGCTCATTATATATTACTTACCTTAGATCTAAGCCCCCCGCAGTGGTCCTCATATCCCCCTCTGGCCGCCAACATCTGACATCTCTCCCCGGGGTTACTTCCGGGTATCGTGGCTCTGACGCTGTTATTGGCTGGAGCATTGGGGGCCGCTGGAATAACTGCAAGCTGACTGACATACGTGCCGTTGCTTCAGTTTGCTTTAGTGCGCCGATGACCTCGGCACATGCAGGGGGCAGGGGATATCTCCTAAATCATGCAGATTTAGGAGATATCCTGAGCAGCTACAGGTAAGTCTGTAAAAGATGTATGATTACTTAAATGCTCTGTACACTATTGGCAATAATCCCCACCGTTTACACTGTTTACACCGTTTACACTGGTGCAATTTGTCATGCGATTTGACAATTTTCAAATTGCATGACAAGTTGCACCCCACTGTCCGCAATAGGACCGTTAAAATTGTGGTGACTTATGTAATAACGTCGCTGAAAAATGTTCATGCACTACTTTTTGCAAATTTCAGTGCAACTTGCATAGACTTTTTGTAAAACTAAGTTGCAAGCCGCAATGAAATCTGAGGTGAAAATTGCAATGATCTGCAGATTTGGAATCACCTTGAAATAGCGCATTCTCAAAGCCACACCAGTGTGAACCAATGTCAGTATGGTTACATTGCCAGCAGTACCTTCCTCTATATAGCACATAAAACAGAAGAATGCCACCTGGAGCCCAGTGTGGGGATCATGCCATGATTTTTTGTGATTCTTATAATCGTCAATGTAAGGAACAACACCCTGCTGTGTTAAAAGTCATGATGACGATGACAACTATTGGGTAGAGCTACTTTCTAGCTAGAGATCCCCTGTGCTTTATCTGCTATCATGGGGTGGATTCTTTGGTTTTTCTCTATCTATTTGAAAATAATGGTCTTTGGAGGTGCCATGAGCATACCTCCCAATATGAGGGACTGAGAATGAGGGACACCTACTAACAAACCTATGTAGGCATAGGACATGCCCCCTGCGACATCCCCTTTGACAACGTGTACCTGACACGAAACGTACGTTGGGAGGTGGACGTACTGACGTCATCACCAGACACAGTCTGCAGGCCGGCCGACTTTTCTTATGGAAACTAAATATCGTTTTTGTTGTAAGTGTGATTAATGCTTTTTAAATAAAAAATATTGTACTGTATTACACTATTGAGTGTTCTTACATTTTGGGACTTACTGATGACTTTCTGGGAGTTGAATATACACACCTATTCCCATTGAATTGGATCTCGCATATCCTTTGGAGGGTTACAGACTTCCTGATAGGCTTGATATCCTCTTTCCTCTGGTAAGCGGTTCATTCAGATGGTGGCGGAGCACGGGTGCTTGCATGAACACTTTGAGTTTCATCCCCTCAATATTTTATCATCATCATCTATTTTTCATCACGGATCGCCTTGATTTTGAGAACTGGGACTGTTTTTCATTTTCCCATCATTGGATGTGATTATACTTTCTTGCTTCTTTCACAATTTTCTTTATTGGTTAATATGTTTTTTTAATTATTTTTTAAGTGCACTAATCTTGATCATAATACCAACCAATTATTTATGGTCACATGCTTCACTATTGTTATATGCACTTTGTCACGTGATGGACTGATCACAGTATTTGTCCCTTACCTTGTAGCGCAGCTTTTTACTGTTTCTTTACCTACCGTATTTATCGGGGTATAGCGCGCTCCCGCGTATAGCGCGCACCCCTAAAGTGGCCCCCCATTCCTGTGGAAAAAAAGATTTTTATACTTACAGTTTTGGTGTCTTGCGCGGCATCCATAGGCGGTTTCGGGTGTCCTCTTCGTCGGGTCCGGCGTCCTTCTGCGGCGTCTTCCCCGCTCGATCCTCGCTTTCCCGCGCCAAGTTTGAATACTGCGCCTGCATATACCGAGCGCAGTACACTTGTGTATAGTCGGGCAGGCTCGGCTACTCTCGCGCGTACGTCCAGGACGTGAGCGCGAGAGGAGCCGAGCCTGCCCGACTATACGCGAGTGCACTGCGCTAGGTATATGCAGGCGCAGTACACTCGTGAATAGTCGGGCAGGCTCGGCTACTCTCGCGCTCACGTCCTGTACGTCCAGGACATGAGCGTGAGAGTAGCCGAGCCTGCCCGACTATACACGAGTGTACTGCGCTCGGTATATGCCAGCGCAGTATTCAAAATCGGCGCGGGAAAGCGGGTATCGGCGTATATCGCGCACCCACGATTTTGCCCTGATTTTCAGGGCAAAAAAGTGCGCGGTATACGCCGATAAATACATTTATGTTTATCACATGCAGTGGCCTAACCAGAGTTATGGGCGCCCGGGGCAGAGAATTTTTTTTCCGCCCCCCCCCCCCCCCCTTGTATAATCATCCACTCTGGTTATAAGGATCTGTAATGTATCCCTCTCAGGGCTTTCAGCATGTAGGGGGTTAAATGATTAATCCAATGTAATGCAGCCAGCCTTCAGGGCTTTCAGCATGTAAGGGGTTAAATTATTGCAGGATTAATCATTTAACCCCTTACTGTAAGGGATTAAATGATTAATCTTGCAATCATAATCATTTAACCCCTTACATGCTGAAAGCCCTGAGGGATGCATTACATTGGATTAATCATTTCACCCCTTACATGTTGAAAGTCCTATAGTTCATGCGCTGTTATAATCAAATTATTGTAGTAGGCCGCAGCAGAAGGGGGCTTTTGGCAATGGCATCAGGACAGGCATGTTGTTACTGTAATGAGTCTGTACTGTGTGTCTGTGCTTAGGCCCTCAGGGCAGGCATGCTGCGTGACTGTGTACTTGTCTTGCTGGAGAGTGAGCCTGGTCGGGCAATGCATTAACATACACGTGGCGTGCAGAGTTCTGTGGGGTGGGTGCAGTGTGCAGAGTGAGGGGTGCAGGGTGCTGTGAGGTAGCTGCAGGGTGCATAGTGAGGGGTGCAGGGTGCTGTGGGGTGGGTGCAGGGTGCAGAGTGAGGGGTGCAGGGTGCTGTGAGGTAGCTGCAGGGTGCATATTGAGGGGAACAGGGTGCAGAGTGAGGGGTGCAGGGTGCTGTGAGGTAGCTGCAGGGTGCTTTCACTAACATACCACCTGGGAATCCTGCCATTAGGGTCCTCATTCAGGCACTTCCTGTTATAGGGTGACAACACTCTGTCCCACTCTTCCAGTTGTCACCACGTGTTGGCACCCAGTCACATGGGCTTGCAATGGAGACTACGAGTTGCTGTGTCTACAGCAAAGAGAGATTGACAGACGATCCAAACACAGTGGATACAGAAGCACCTCCACCACAGTAAACATTGACCCTTACCAGAGGGATAGATCTCAGTGAGATCAAACACAGCATAAACAAATGGATTCCTTCTGTATCAATAACCGATCCGAGCGGGATTCCTCTCGACGTGCCACAGTCAGAGGTATATACAGAGAGAAGAGGGACTCGCATAGTGTAAAACCATAGGACCATAGGATTTTAATAAAGTAAAAATATTTGTACACTTACATCATCCATAAAATCAAGGAGCATAAGAAATCAAGCCGGCCGGCTTCCAGAACGTGCAGCCGTGTCTTTCGGGTCCGATCACGTATTGTGGTGACGTTCCCATCGATGTGACCCGCTCGGATCAGTTATTAATACAGAAGGAATCCATTTGTTTATGCTGTGTTTGATCTCACTGAGATCTATCCCTCTGGTAAGGGTCAGTGTTTACTGTGGTGGAGGTGCTTCTGTTCCCACTGTGTTTGGATCGTCCGTCAATCTCTCACTGAGGCTATCACTGATCACCATCATTTAGATATGATTGGACTTTTCTTACATTATTAATTTTGTTTATTGATTGTATTTTCATTCACTGTTTCTTGTGCATTTTGCTGTGGTTATTCTGATCCGCCATTCCACAGTGCCTTATATCATATTGCAGCATATGGACTTTCTTTATGCTTTTGTTTGTAGCATTCACTAATTTGTGTCACTTCATTCATTGTTTTATTCATTGATGTTGTGTATTAACTGCTCACTGTCTAGTCACAGTACACTTCACTTAGGGCGACTTCTTTCTCCTTTATACCTTGTTTCATTTTAAGAGATAAAATTCAACAATAAATAATCCTCGCCAAATTAAACATGTAAGATTCAGTATGCATCTAACCATATAACAAGCTAGTTCAAAACATTGTAGCATAAACATTCCACTTTATTTAAATTCCAAGAAATATCAGAGAACCTCAATGGTAGTAGTCCGTACCGCGGTCCAAAAACATCTGCCAGACCGATTAGAATTGTCAACAAAGTAGAGCAAAGAAAAGAAAGGGAAAAAAAAAAAGAAGAAAAAGGCAGACAAGGTAGAAAGTAAGGCACTAGGTGTGTAGAACAATCTCACAAGTGATCACCCGTAAGCAACCAACATGCATGTAACCATATTACTATTAGGGGATTCCAAAAATAATAGAAAACAGCATAGTAAAGCAAGTTTCTCAGGATTTGTGGGAGGATTTGGCAGTAATAAATTCCTGAGAATATATAAAGACCAGCCATGGTTGCCAAGTTTTGTGGAATCTTTCCACGGCACCGTTATCCTGGACCACCATGTCCCCCATTTCATGTATATCATCAACCTTTTTTCAACCACTCTGCTATAGAGAGGGCCCGAGAAGAGTTCCAATGCAGAGGAATCAGGTATTTGGCGGTATTCAGCAGGTGTCTTGACAAAGAGTGTTTGTACTTTTAGAAGGAAAAGTTGGTCACATTCAACAAGCAACAAGCTGCGTTCAAATTTAGTGTTGTCTCGGTTATCTTTTTGATGAGTAACCTGACTTCCGCCCAGAAGGGCGAAATCTGGGGGCAATGCCACCAAATGTGAATCAGAGTACCCCGTTCAGATTGGCATCTCCAGCAAATATCTGTTTTTTGGTTATCCCATTTATGAAGTTTGGTAGGCGTGATGTACCAACGTGTCAGCAACTTGTAACTTGTTTCCTGAAGCTTTGAACTGATGGAACACTTATGTGCCAAGATACAGGCATGCCTCCATTGCTTGTCCGATATCTCTACATCTAAATCCTCCGACCACCTCCTCCAGTGATCACTCGGGTCCACGACTCTGGGGCGTTGCAGCCAGGAGTAAGCCAAAGATGTGGCTTTTTCTAGTGGCGTTTTTTTTATAGCAAACCGATTCCAGGTCAGTCAGGGCTCTATGCAAGTCTTGAGGGTTTCTAAATTTGCTTAGGTAACTGCGAATCTGAAAGTATGTCCACTGTTTTAAATGGGGAAAATTGTTATCTGTTTTAAGAGCAGTCCAATCTTTTAGTTTGTCCCCTACAAAACATTCCCCCACCGTCAGAGCAGAACCCCCCGACCTCGACATAAGCGAGACGTTCCGTAACCCGGGGGCAAAATCCGAGCTGTCTTTTAGGGGAGTCAATGGACTTGGACATGTGGTAATGTCTCTGTGTTTACATAACGTGTTCAAAATCTCTAATCTCTAACTGGATCGCTAAAAGTGCATTTTATATACAACTCCACAGATCAGACCAAAATGAGGAGGAAAGGGGGATAGATGTCATGTCCCAGGGTGTATTCGAACCGGGATCTTCCTGGTCTCTTAGCCACAGCCTTATCTGCTGTGCTACAGAGGAGATCTAGACCTTTGGGAATGTCCTTACAGTGTTCAGCATTACCTCGGGCTCACTAGCTCCACCTGCTGCCAGCTGTGGACAATTGTCAATCTAGGCCATCCCATAAATAGGAAGTGATGCTATCACTCAGTGCCTGTTTATGTGGATTACTTCCCTGGCTGTTTTGACTGCTCTGTGATCTTGCTTTTTGTATTGAACTTCTGCCTGAATTCCTGACTACTCTACAGCTAGCTGATTAAGTACTTTACTGTTCGTGTATGACCTTTGTGAAAAATAAACAGAAAAACAAACACTATATAATATATAACGTGTTAGTCCATTAAACAGCGCTGTCAGAATAGTGAAATTCTCCTAAGGTGTCAGAGAAGTTCACAGTGCATGATACATATAACTAGGAATCAAGCCGTGAATAAATGACAAAAAGTCCATAAAAAGTGATCAAAGGTTCTTCAAGGTCTTCCACCACACCAAAAGTGAACGGTGCCTCCACCACCCGTCAGACTGGTCACTCACCAGAATTAATTGCCTCAGCACTCGCGTACTTAGGCAGATCAGCTTATAATCACCATAAGGAATCCTCAAAAGATCATGTGATATCCTATGCAGTGCTCCAAAAGATTTCTCCAAAGCGTATAAGGAAAAAGAAATGCACAATAGTGTGATACCATAAAAATGGAAAATTGTATCAAATACTTACCGTAATTTTCCTTTCCTGATGCCAAGACATGGCAGAATACCTATGATATAGCCCCGCCCCTATATCCACCCACAGGACACGTGATAACTCTCTATAAAACTCTGACTGAGAGCTACCTCCCCCATTCTCCGTATAAAGTACAAAGATCAGAGGGAGGGTTCATATGCTGCCATGTCTTGGCATCAGGAAAGGAAAATTACGGTAAGTATTTGATACAATTTTCCATTTTCCTGACGCCAGACATGGCAGCATACCTATGATACATGAAGAGCTTTCTAGAGGGAGGGTTTAATGCCGTAAACTTAAAAAAGATAAAGAAGCTTGAATAAACTTCCTCCCAAACTCTACTGTAGTAAGAGCTGCTAGATCCACCCTGTGGTGTATTAAGAACATATAATGTGATGACCAGCTAGCCTCTTTGCGGACTGTCTACAGAGACAACCCTGCCTGTGCTATCCAAGAAGATGACATCACCCTGGTTGAGCGATGAGCTCTAACCATCTCTGGAGGATCCTTACCGGCTCCACATGCCCAGTGAGTATTTTCACGATTCAGGCCGAGATGGTTCGGGCCGAAGCCACTTACTCTTTAAATCTTAAACATTCTGAATGTAGACGTAGCCTGAGATAGGCTTTGAGGACTTTGGAATGTCCAACTTGTGCAGATCGGCATCTGATTGTGCTGGGAAGGCTGGAAGCACCCATTCACTGGAAAGACAAAACATGGATGTCACGCTTTGGAACAAAATGATTTTAGCCCAACCCTGTCTGGGAAGAACATGGAATAAGGCTCAACCGCCCCAAATTTTGGAGTCGACGCACTTTCCCCCGAAATCATGGCTAATAGAGAAGCCGATTTCAAGGAGATCTCCCATAAAGAACAGTGTTCTGTCAAGAGTACAATGAGGGTTTGCTAGAAAATTGAGGACTACTGCCAGGTCCCATTAGGGGAACCTATTTATTTTGGGAGGGCGTAGTCCAAGTACCTCCCATGAAGTGATCCATCAGCAGGTTTGCTGCCCATTTCTTTTGGGTAAAACCCAAGATGACGGAAATTTTCCCCTTAAGCAAACTGAGCTCCAAATCCGATTTAGATTGTAGAAAAAAGACAGGAATTGAGATAAATTTGGGTCCCGAGGGTCAAACTGATGCCCAGCTGCAAGCTTGTGAACCTAATCCATATTCTGAAGTAGATGGCATTGATTGACCCTTCAAAGAACTCTGCAAAGTTCTAATCCCCTCTGGGGAACTCTTGTAACTTCTGCCTTATAATTTCCAGGCTGCTAAAGTTAGTCGTAATGGTTGCCGATGTAGTGCATCTCCCTCAGATACAAAGAGATGAGGAGTCAGCGGCAGAGTGATTGGTGTGCACACGCTGATACCCATTGCCAGAGAGACCCATGGTCTGTGAGGCCAGTAAGGAAAACCTGTGATGACTGTCAAATCTCATCAATTTCTTTACTCCTAAAACTCCTTGAGGGAAGATATAGGCCAGTTGCCCAACCCAAGGATTGGTAAAGGCATCTGTCCCCTCCACTAATGGATGAGTGTAGCACGAGAGGAATTGGTTCCCCTTGTAGTAGGCCGATGAGGCAAAACGGATCCAGTTGTGGTAACCACCACTCGTGGATGATCCCCTGGAACACTTCGGGGTGAAGGGATCATTCGTTGGGATCCTTGAATTGCCCAGATAGACAATCAGCTTCCAAATTCTGATAGGCTGGAAGATATATGGCCCTCAAATCTGGGAGATATTGCTGGGCCAAAGTCATGATTGGTTCCACCTCTCTCAAGAGGGAATGGCTGTGCATGTCACCTTGTCGCTGTATATAGGACTGCTGCCATGTGGTCCAGGTGGAGTAGGACTGGCAGACCCTATATGTGTGGCAGTAAAGTGTTCAATGTCAATGCTGGTAGGAGTTCCAGAATATTGGAAATTGGCCCTAAGTGGGAAATTCCCACCTGCCCTGGATCCTGAGATGCTCGCAGGTAGAGCCCCACCCTGCTGTGCTGGCATCTGTAGCAACAATGATCCATGGCTGCAGCCCTAATAGACTAGGCCATTTAGCAGTTTTCTTTTTTTTTTTTTTTTTAATCACCTGAACTCTGGTGCCTCCGGCTAGACAAACGCTTCCACTGCATCAGGAAGCCTTGTTGGAAAACTGAGTTTCCAGTGAGCCCAGATTATCATCGGAATACAAGAAGCCATTGTCCCGCGAGGACTCATGCACTGAGATGCTGACATCACTGGTGCAGCCAACGCCTGTTGGAACATCTCCCTGACTTTGGGGAGTTTGAGATGGCAAAAAACTAAGGCTGCCTGAGTATTAAATCGGGCCCCTAGGTAGAGCATATTCTGCATAGGCGCCAGCTAGTTTTGGCAATGCTTGCCCCTCAACTCGAAACGGTTGGTATGGCTTAAGGATCGGGACATGCTGATAGATATACTGCAGGTCCACTGAAATCCTCCCGTAACCTTGTTGACTGAACTGGATTTATGGTATGGAGAGACTCCCTCTTGAGTCTATCCGTATAAATTGATTTAACCCTTTTGACGTAGTTCTGGAGGCTGCCGATTGAACAACCAATAACGGCCTTGCCATTGGTAATGATTAAGCACAAAATGAATGTGTGAAATGCGTCTATGTGACCTCGTGTTGGTGTCTTTGGTGTCATCACTTTAAACAGTAAAAGGAAAAATCTAAATTCCTGGATGCGCAGCCATTTCTTTTCTTACATGGCCTTGTGCCACCGAGGGCTGAAACCACCATTCTTTGGTAGTGGTCTTACCGGAACTGGGTCACTTTGAGCCACTTGGCTCCAACTGCCTTCTGGGCAGGCCTGGCGTTAAAATGGGCTTCTGAGCATCTTGGGGAGCCGCATGGGTCTTGGCCTCCTGCGATATTACGAAGGTTGAATATGTACCCCTCTAACGCCTTCTGACGCCCTTGGATGGGCGAAAGCCTCCAAAATCGCAGTACCTGTTTGGCGCTCCTCTGAATGATTGCCCCCTCTGGCTCTTCGATCTTGGGGTAGAAGATCTGATTTTCCTCCTATAACCCTGGATAAGATGGTTTCCAGTATTTTAGGCAAAACAGCGCCTTCCCATCAAAAGGCAGTTTACAGCAATTCTGCTTTGAGGATGGGCAAGCCGTCCAGGATTTTGCCCCAGTGCACCTTTGGCTGTGACTGAGCCAAGGATGGCTCTGGATGACCATCGAATGATGTCTATAGCTGCCTCACCTGTAGAGTCCGCTGAAAGTTATCTTATCAAGAGCCTTGATGACTCTTCTCTTTGGCAGCCGGTTTTAATCGCATACTCCAAGTTCTGCTCCCACACACTCGCATAGTACTTGCTACAGATGTTAAAGCAATGCGTCTCACAAGGATCTTGTGAAAGGAGGAAGAGCCTTCCATCGGAATTGTCACATTCTTGGTCAGTCTGGCGACTGCCGCATCCACCGTTGGTGGGTAGATAAAGGAGTCGGATCCTTCCCCGTTCGTGAATACAACTTCTGCAACCTATTGGCTGAGGAGGATTTTCTCTCTCCCTTTTCTCATTCCTCCTAAAACAGGCTTCCTATTTCTGTCATAAGAGAAAAGGTAGCTTACCTGCTTCTTTAGATTCCTCCTTTGGAACCCAAAGGCTTGTTTACACTTGCAGCAGGATCTGCCATTGCACTGAAAAGCAATCTGTGCTTAGGTCACCTTTCAGAGGTATTTGATATTGTCACTTAGAGTAGACCAATGTATATGCAATGCGATTTTCAAAGAGCGATTTGTACACAATGTTGCCATTAGCATGGGTGCGGCCCATTCACTTGGTTGCCCTATGTGCGCAAATAGAAGCCCCTGCTCCCATTTGAGGGCGACCAGCTTTACCCAATGTTTTGAAAGGTGCGTTCTCCAACGTGACCTATCACAGCAGAATCGCATGGCATTTGGGGTGCCCTGAAAGAATAACGGTACCTAATGCATATTGTACAGCGATTGTCACACAATTTTAAAATAAGATTGTACGGTGTGTAATAACAGGCTTTCTCCTTCTTTGGAGGAGGATCCGGATCCACCCATTTCAGTGCAGCTTTACTGCCATAACGAATGAGGATATTAGCTTAAAACAAAGCCTCAACCTTCCGGATCTTCTGATGAGGAGGAGGCAATATCATCTCCCTCTGCCTAAAAGGTTGGCTATAATACTGGGTTTGGGGAACTAGCCTGCCTAATCTGCTGGGCAGGAGACACCCCTGAAGTGCCTGGTACCCCTCGAATTAGAGAGGGTTTAATGGCTTGGTTTAGACCTGGTGTAGTGCCCATACTATCTGACCACTACTGTCCCTGGCTGCCGGAGATGACTGGAAAATTCAGCCAGGGGGTTGGGGACTATTTTGCTGAGCAAGGTTGACACTTGCTGACACTCAAACTCCTGGTCTCTGGCAAGCTGCCTGAAGCAGTCGCTGCAAAGTAGCATTCCAGGCATAGGGTCATCTCCACATGACCAACATTCGCCTTTAGAGCCCTCAGAGGAGAAGCTGTGTGCGTTCTCTTGAACGTACATTTGCACCCTTTGTACTTGGGTCTGCCAGGACTGGAGGAGACATCTTCCGCCCTGAAAATCCTGATGATCCAGAGAGGGCCTCTGAACCTCCTTGAGCGGGTGTGAGCGGCCTGGTTGCAACAAGATAAGAAGGCACGCCTCGTCAGGGCTCAATGCACTCTTTTCTCCCGCGTCTTCTTACTTACCAAAAGTTGGTCCTTTGCCTGATAGTGGGGGTGGTCTTTGTTATGTGACAGTAGGCTCATGCTGATGGGAGTTACTGAAAGGTGCATGGGGGACTGCATGACCACAGAAATAAAGGAAGTGAAAGAGAAAAATATATACATATATCTCAGCCTCTTTTTTTTCTTTTTTTTTTACAAATAGTAATAATTTAAACAAAATAAATCTGGCAAAAACAAAAAAAAAAAACATCCCCCTAGTAATACATTGCTCCTTACTCCTCCCCCCCATATTTCCCCATTACTAGGATAGATAAGACTTACCTCAGAAGGAGATGCTTCCTCTCTGGATGCTTGAATAGAAAAGACATTCATTACCCGTCCATTTGCTCCCTGCAATTCTATCACCTGAGACTCAGTCCTCTCTCACCTCTACTCTAATACAATTAGGAAAGGCCAACACCCATCCACACAAAAGGACACCTTTAAGCTGGCTACACACCATACAATTTTCTGCATATTTTTTATTTATTTTTTCTGAGATTTATCAAAACCACACAACATGAGGCCAAAGCCTAAAGCCTCAACCTGTATGCAATCAGGCAGGCACCACATGGTCCTGGCAACTCTAAAGGAAATCAGACAACAAAAGTTGCAGTGTGTATAGGGCCTTTAAAGACATGAGAACAAGAAAGAAACTGACAGACCTGGACAGGGCTTCCATAGGAAAGAAGTCATCATGCAGTCCCAGCTTGCTAAAATCAGACTCCATCGCCGGAAATGCCAAAGGAGGACTGCCGTCTCTGATTAGAGAACACCTCAACCCCAGAAGACCACCAGAAGGGGTTCCCCACCTTGTTGGTGCATTTAGCGTGCCTAAGATGTGGGACCTCGAACTGGGAGAGGCTGAACCCAGCCGGAACTTCGACATAGTCGGCAGGTAAGGGCTTATACTGAATGAAACGGTCTGTAGGTTGATCTTTGAGGACGAAAAGGAGAATGGGGGAGGTAGCTCTCAGTCAGAGTTTTATAGAGAGTTATCACGTGTCCTGTGGGTGGATATAGGGGCGGGGCTATATCAAAGGTATGCTGCCATGTCTGGCGTCAGGAAAACAGTTTTAATAGCACACCAGAATCAAATCCAAAGGTTAAACTCACAAACAACCTAAAAAAAATTAGTAGTGTATCACAGCAGTCACCGTCCTCCTACAGATATCTTCGCATGGTTAACACTTGGCCACGGCGGACCCACGATCAAACAAAAACAATCTCACCACTTAGCAGCTAGGTGATCTAATCGGCTGAAGACTGGCTCTCCTAGTTGGTGAATGGCTCCAAACACTGCACAGCACAGCAAGCGTAACAATAGATTAGTCACTGACTATGTAGCCACGCCCCGACATGTTTCATTACTGATGATTTAACCATGGGGTTGGCCACATAGTACAAAACCCTCCCTTTTAAGTCAGCGACAGGTTAGAACTGCCCCGCCTCCCGTGACGTTCTGCGCATGTGTGTTCCCACACTGACAAATACCAGGCAGAAGTATCTACACATCCCTGCCCATATTCTCAGACAGCGCGTTTACGTTCCGGTGACATTATACGTCACGTTTGAACCGCCCCGCCTCCTGTGACGTTCGGCGCATGCGCGCTCCCATACTACTAAACGGGAGATGCAAGTATCCGCTTATCCCCGCCCATGTTGTTGAAAATCGCTCCTAAATTCTTGTGACGTCATGCGTCACGCATAGCGTCTAGGGCGGAAACACAGATTCTTATAGAGGATCCCCGCTGCCATAACTGAGGGCGGAAGTGTCAGCAAAAATACGGAAGCGTCCATAGAAGGTAAATAAAAAGTACTAGTAAACTGATCGGGTGTCCCCGTGGCCAAGAACTACCCAAATTAAAACTGAAATTAACTATAACAACTCACACAGGCTCCTCCTGACAGAAAGCATGTAGTGAGTCTAGTGATAATAAAAATAGCTAAAACTGGTTAATATACCGTGTTTCCCCGAAAATAAGACACTGTCTTATATTTTTTTTTCCTCAAGAAATCACACTATGGCTTATTTTCGGGGGGTGTCTTATTTTTATTACAGAAAATAAAGGTTGCCTACCTGAACCACACTTGCGCTTCTTAGCATTTCCTCTGTCCACCTGTAGACTGAGATTATCGTATTCTGCACGCCATTTTTGGACCATTCGGATATCCAACTTCTTCTCTTTGCACTCACCTTGTCTGGCTGTACAGAAAGATAGGCCAGCAAAGCTGATGTGGAGCACAGTGGAGCTGGGGTGATCTCTTTGGACTCAGTACCAGTGGCGTAACCAGAGTTATGGGCGCCCGGGGCAGAACTTTTTTTTCACCCCCCAGCGCTAGCGCATAACCACATACGCCCAATCACAGGGCGCCATGCCATCAAATGCAGTCACTGTACCATGCCATCAATTGTCACCACTGTGCCACCAATCGTCACCACTGTGCCACCAATCGTCACCACTGTGCCACCAATTGTCACCACTGTGCCACCAATTGTCACCACTGTGCCACCAATTGTCACTGTCCAGACATCTATCCACCTCGGAGCTTTATATTATAACCTGCTGGGACTTGTAGTTCTCCATCGTCTCCTGGGGCTCGGGTGCATGCAATCCACCATCTTTGTTCAGTTTTTCTTACTGCTGGGACTTGTAGTCCCATAGATGGTGGATCGCATGCACCTGAGCCCCAGGAGACGATGGAGAACTACAAGTCCCAGCAGGTTATAATATAAGGCTCCGAGATGGATGGGTGTCCGGACATCCATCCACCTCGGAGCCTTATATTATAACCTGCTGGGACTTGTAGTTCTCCATCTTCTCCTGGGGTTTAGGTGCATGCAATCCACACCCATCCACCTCAGAGCCTTATTGTATGATAATGTATAACCTGCTGGGACTTGTAGTTCTCCAATCTCCATGAGCCCCAGGAGAAGATGGAGAACTACAAGTCCCAGTAGTTTAACTAAAATGACAGGCTCTGAGGTGGATAGGTGGAGATCAGCAGAGCACCCCTTTAGATTTACACCGACCCCCCCCCCCCACTTACCTTGCTGGAGATGGAGATGCCGCCGCGCTGTAAACGAACACATGTTCCAGGCCAATCAGCGCGCCCTTCTGCCTGGTTGGCTGGTGTTTCCCGCCACTCCCACATCAAGGGAGACAGACAGTTCCACCAGCCAACCAGGCGCGCCGCCGCCGGGTGTACCAAGATGGCCGACAGCTCCAGAGCTAGGGCAAAGCCGCGGCCTTTCCTAAGGCGGCGGCGGCGGCGCATTCCGCGGACGCCAGGATTTCGCCCCCCGCAATTTTTCGCCCGGTGCAGGAGCCCCCCCTGCCCCCCCCCGCTACGCCAGTGCTCAGTACGGTAGCAGCTTTTCCCCCTATCCCCTGGTGTTTGTGTGGGGTGAGAGAGGGGTTTGCTGGTCAGTGCTGGGAGAAGCTTTACAGCTTTACAGAGCGTTCTTCTCCTCACTTCAGCTCCTGAGCTCCGCACCAGTACAGTACCGTACGCCTATCACGTGTTGTTTACCACTCTGCGCCGTGCCGCTACGCATTCGACACGCCCATCACTACGTCTTATTTTCGGAGATTCGACACGCCATCGCTACGTCTTATTTTCGGAGATTCGACATGCCATCGCTACGTCTTATTTTCGGAGGGGTGTCTTATATTTCGAGCTTGTGTCGAAATCCCGCTACGGCTTATTTTCGGAGTACGTCTTATTTTCGGGGAAACACGGTAAACTATAAAAACATATACATGTATATAAAAACTCATCAATAAATTGACATACATTAATATGAATATAATAAGTGTATAATAAATGGATGAATGGTTATAGGCATTTTTTACATAATGTCTAACATATAGCATGAAACTCAATAAATGGATGCCCATAAAGTTATGATTTGACACTTGCTCTACTGTTCTCAATAACAGCAAAGCATATGAGTTCCTAAAAAGATGCAAGATATAATTCCAGTGTCCCCCACCCATCCTGCACAAAAGGTTAAAAACTGATCTCTCCTGCTACCCCAATAAATTCAAAAATATTAAGTTTAGGAGTTATTGATGAAACAGTTGAGATCCACCTCTATGTTGAGCCCCCTAGGCCACAAGCATTTCAGCAAAAAGATCCATTGGGTTTTGAAGGAGATTTATGCTTTTGCAATTGTAACGCCATCTTGTTCGCTCCTCAGCTCCATTTTAGATATTTGCTTTTGCACGTCTTTGTCTGTGGAATGTGTTATCTGGAAATTGTGGCCTCAGCAGTTTCTCGGAAAATAATGTGTTTTTGTTCTCTTTTCAATGTTCCCTTGAAGCCAAGGCCATAACTCCCTTTCTTCCCTTCATCTGTACCCGCCTATAGAATACTGACAATTTATCTTATGCTAATGTCTAATACATCCTCCCCGATTTGTGTATAAGAATCCTAGACAAGCCTAAATAAACGGAGAGCTCTGATTTCACTTGCTGCATGACTCTGTGTCCTTTTCTATGGTGAAATTGATCTCCCGGGTACCCTTGGGCACAACACGAGTCAACCGATAGTCAGGGACTATCTGAACGGAGGACGGTCCGGGTACCTGTCTCCGAGGACCACCTACAGTTTGGGGGCTTCGTCCGGCATCGGAACTTCAACCCTACTCACCCACCCGGTAAGTTGAAATATTTTATTTTCCAACTGTCCGGGAGGGGGGGGGCTCTGACTAAGTTTCCGATCCCTGAACCTTAGAAACACACTCTGGGAGTGTGGACGCTCTGGGAGCGTGGACAAAACTATAAGAAACACAATCCGGGATTGTGAACACACTCAGGGAGTGTGAATGAAGTTATAACAAACACACTCAGGGAGTGTGAGCAAAGTTATAACAAACACGCTCCGGGAGCGTGAACAAAAAGCACATTCAGGGAATGTGAACACTCTGGGTGTGTAAAACAAAACTAATATTTCAGGGAAATATTAGCCTGTCTCAGGGAGACAAATTATTGACCCGTGTTGTGCCTAAAACTGCTTTGCTTCTCTTATCTGTCGCGTAGAAGTTTAAGATAATCTGTTTGTATGGTCCAATTGTGCGGTTGGTAAGTGTACGGACTGTGATCATTGACTGAATTTAAAGTAATAAGAATCATTCAATGTTTACTTCAGTGTATGTCTAATGGTCAATCCACGGTGATGGTCAACAAGATACGGACTGGCCCGAGCATGCGTCTGGTCTAGGCTGATTCCATCTAAAGATCAGGTTAGCCTCGATTTTATTACCGAGGTTAAAACCAATCAAGGGTGGAGTCGGAGCGAATGAAGAGGTTCATGCTGCATTGAACATCACAAATTTGATCTAACATATACTGAAGCTGTATTTATGACAAGTAGAGACTGTGTTAACTGATGACCTGCCCGTCCTGTACTCAGTGTCTAAATTTTAACATAACAAGTCATGAGTTAAATGCTGCCAAGTTAGTCTCAATAACCCCACCTGCAGGGCAAAATAAATTCTTAGGTGGACGAGTTATTTCCTGCCGTCCCGAGTGTAGAACAGTTTATTACAGAATCAATTTCCATGGAGAAGTGGACTGTAGTCAACTCGGGCTTACTTACTGGCAGGTTAGAAACATCTGCCATCTGCAACCACATATATTTTGTAGCAGATAGACTGCCAGTACTGCAAGGATAACGAACCACTGGTTGTCTTTCTGTTAGAAAATACTAATAATATATATAAAGACATTAATGACATGCAAATATTGTGTTTGTGTAATTGAACTTAACCACTTAAGACCCGGACCAATACGCTGGTAAATGACCCAAGGTGTTTTTGCGATTCGGCACTGCGTCGCTTTAACAGACAATTGCGCGGTCGTGCGACGTGGCTCCCAAACAAAATTTGCGTCCTTTTCTTCCCACAAATAGAGCTTTCTTTTGGTGGTATTTGATCACATCTGCGATTTTTATTTTTTGCGCTATATACAAAAATAGAGCGACATTTTTGAAAAAAAAACACTATTTTTTTACTTTTTGTTAAAAAAAAATCAAATAAACAAAATTTTAGTCAAACATTTAGGCCAAAATTTATTTAGCCACATGTCTTTAGTAAAAAAAAAAAATCGCAATAAAAAAAAATAGCTACCTAGCGGGAACAGCGACACTAATACAGCGATCAGAAAAATGATCGCTTAGTGACGCTGGCAATAGGGAGTGAAAGGGTTAACTAGGGCGGTGATCAGGGGGTTAAAACTTTATTAGGGGGGGTGGGGGGGGCTATCCTGAACCTAACACTAACTGTTTTTTACAGTGCCTGTCACACTGACACTAAATGCAGTGATTAAATCACTGCATTCAGTAACACTGTGACAGGGGGGTGGGGGGGGGCGATCACAAGGGGTTAATATGCCTATGTGAGTGTGTGTCAGTGTTGTGTTGGTGCACACTTACTTGTCATGTCTTCTCTCATCAGCAGCGCTGGGAAACAGCGCTGCGATGAGAGAATACATCATTTCCTCCTTCCTGTGTAAACACAGGAGGAGGAAGTGACAGGCTGGGAGCGCGCTCCCATTGGCTGGGAGCGATCGCGGGGGGGGCGGAAAACACGGACATCCGCCCGCAGATCCCGGATCGCTCCCAGAGGTAGGGAGACCCCCGCACGCCGCGGAGGGGGTCCCGATGGGACCCCCGAACCGCACGAAGGCGGGGACGTAAATTTACGCCCTTGTGCCTGTACGAGCCATGTTGTGGCCGTATATGTGCGTGCGGGGGTCTTTAAGTGGTTAAGCATACTAAAGCTGACAATAACTTACGCCTTGTTAGACAATTGAAGTGAATGAAGTGATTGTTTGTGATTATGTGAAGGTATATGAAAGCTTTATACCTCCATGGTGTTCTATGAGTTACTGTAATAAAAAAAAAAATTACAAATTCTGATAGTGAGGGTCAATGGACACCCCAGACCGAAAAGATGAGTGAACCCCGCTTTTGGCAAAAGAGCGGCCGCAATGACAACCGTTATTGTCATTAAATTTTGTTATCAGTGGTCAATAACTAATCAGTGTCTGGAGTCCATTGGCTAATACAAAAACAAAAGATTTGAAGAATGTTAAGTGTGAGTGAAGTTTCGCAGAAGACCCTTAGGGTTTTCTGTGAACGAATTAAAAGTATTCTGTGTAGCCGGGTTGATTGAGCATGCAGGAATATTAAAAGGAACTTGTGCATTTATTATTTGTATTGTTTAAATGAGCTGCAAGCTGACTGTATACGGGACTCATCCAATGTGGGTCCGATAAAATAGTTGGCATTATGCCAAATGTGTATTTTTCTAAACAAGAGGTTTATTTTGTTTAAAAATATTTTTTATTGTTTTGCACATTAACAGCCACATATTAGTGAGAGACCATATAACCTACACCATGTTTTTTGCAGCAGTAGACCCCCCAGGCGCTGTTGCAAGAACCAAGTATTATATAAACTTAATTGTTATTTCTCTGTACCAATTAAAGATTACATTGGGCAGACTCTAGGTTGATTACAGCTGTTCATTGATTGTTTCAGCGGTTTTATGTGAGGATTATGTGGCCCGCATTTGTGGGACCGGTTATTTAATTAACCCATTCATAGATAATTTAAGTGCATGGACCAAGAATATGAACAGTTGTAACCCGTTCCCCATAGAGGAAGGAGGAGGATTAATTGTTGAATCCTCGGTGTTACCCATTGATGCTTTCACTGAATCATACATTGTGACCATGTATAACATGCAGGCATATCTGGATCCTCCGGACGTGTCTGAAGATGTTTTGGCCACAGGAGAGTATGACACTGGCCTAATCTCCTGTGCCCCTTACAGGGTCACTCTGAAACCTGACCTCCATGCCGTGCTTGCCAACATACCACATGATGCCACACATTTTACTGTTATAGACTTAAAGAATGTTTTTCTTAGTCTCCCTGTTGACAAGAAGACCAGACCTTTTTTTTTTTTTCTTTTTCCCTTGTTGGCGAACCCCAGTTAAACTGGATGAAAGTGCCTCAAGGATTTGTGGACTTCCCCGTGGTATACAGTACTGTTTTTCAGTCCACACTCAGGCCATGGCACTCCCCCCAGGGTTCGGTAGTACTACAGTATATCAATGATTTGATGGTCTGTAGTAAGTCTAGGGAGGCCTGTCAACAAGACAGTGAATCACTAATGTTATGGTTATGTGAATGTGGTCATAAAGTGTCTAAGCAAAAGTTGCAATGGTGCAGTGAAAATGTTGAATACTTGGGCTTTGTCTTCACAAAAAGGAAAAGGAACATCAGTATTTCACGTATCCATGCAATAGTGGGCCTGGTCACCCCACAAACCAAGAGGGAGATGCTATCCTTCCTTGGTATGATTAATTATTGCAGGCAATGGATCCCTGATTGTTCCTTTTATGATAATGTTCTGAGACAAGCCACTCTGAAAGATTCTCCTGAAAATGTTAAATGGTCTAATGAAATGTTGCATGCCTTTGAGGCATTAAAGGAAGCTATAGTAATGAGTCTTTGACTGAGCCTCCCTGACTTTTCATTGATGTTTAATTTGTATGCTAGAGACAATTGTAAAACCATGGCGGGTGTGCTGGCCCAAGAACACGGGGGCAAGCTACGACCTGTAGCTTATTTTTCAAAGGTCATGCCTCTACAGGTCCAGGGTTTATCGTCCTGTTTTAGGGCTCTGGCAACATGCGCTATGGTGGTAGAAATGGCATCTGTGTTCACATTAGGACATCCTACAACCTTACATACCTCACATGATGTAGTAAGCCTGCTTAAAGGCATACACATCCAACACATGTCAGCTCAGGGATTAAGTGAGTATGAGGTTATTCTGCTCAGTAATCCACAGCTGTACATTGAGTATAGTGCCAGTAACTCGGGCCCGGCCATGATCCTAGATGCACTTCTAGGCATGAAGTCATCTGAGGATAAAGGACCTGATTGTCATGACTGTCTGGAGGCAATCGAAATGGTTACTTCCCCCAGACTGGACATGATGAACACACCCATCCCGGGTGCAGATGTTGTCCTTGTGGATGGTTCATGTACCAAGCCCAATGACAATACATACCATGCAGGGTATGCAGTAGTTAAACTACCAGATCACATCATAGAAGCAAATCCCATCCCGTACCAGTCGGCCTAAGCAGCGGAGCTTATTGCTCTAACCAGAGCATGCACTCTTTATGCTAACAAACCCGTTACCATCTACACTGACTCGAAATACGCACATGGGGTTGTCTTTGATCATGGGGTACTGTGGTCCCTAAGGGGATACGTAGGAGCTGATGGGAAAATAATTTCCCACTCACAGCTCATTGACAAACTTCTCAGAGCCATCACCCTTCCCAGTAAACTTGCCGTTATACACTGCAGAGCACACACTAGGGGCACTGATGAGATCAGCAAAGGGAATGCCTTGGCTGACCAGGAAGCAAAGCGAGTGGCCCAAAGAGGGGAGACCCTGTTGCAAATGCCCGCCCTGGTCCCTATTCTCCCAGAAGAAGCCCCACTGGTTGCTGATCTCCAGCGCTCAGCGTCCCAAGGACTGGTGTTATCCTGTTTTTGCAGAGAAATCCTAGAACTGGATTGATCTGCAAAGAGGGGAGACATGCATCCCACAGTGTAGTGCCCCAATACATTGCACAGGCATCCCACAGTGTAGTCCCCCAATATACATTGCACACTATCATGGGATAGGACACCTAGGTTGGAAACACACTCTAAAACAACTACTAAAAGATTTTTATGTTACAGATGCCAGGCAATTGGTAGAAAGTTATGTCAAAAGGTGCATTACATGCATCAGGAGTAATCCCAATAACCCACATCGGATTGCTCCACCCCACAACCCCGTTCACACACCTTCAAATTGATTTCACCCACATTTCACAGCGAAAGAGGGACAACAACCAGTCTGTATGATTACAGACGTGTTCTCCCGCTGGCCTGAAATGTTTCCCACTAAGAGGAAAGATGCTAAAAGGTAGTGGGAATCCTCACAGGGGAAATGATCCCCAGGTGGGGAATACTACTACAAATAAATTCAGACCAAGGCCTAGCATTCACTTCCCAAATCAAAGACAAGCCGAGGAAAGCTACGAGAGGTACGTTTAAAAAGTGAAAAAGATACCTCCCAGCTGTCCTTGCTGAGATAAGAATGGCACCAAATGCAACCCTAGGATATTCTCCTTTGAAATCCTGATGGATAGACCTTTCCCAACACCTTGGGCCAGACGCACATTCATGACACAAGACAATCTTGACAACATTAGGGATGAATATATGAGAAAGTTGATTGAAACTTTAATAGAAGTCAAAGACAATGTTACTCGCAAGTTTCCGTTTCTTCCACAGGGCAACACTCACCCTCTCAAGGAAGGAGATGTAGTGGTGATAGAACAGCTGAAGAAGGGAAACTAACTAACTGAACACAGTCCTACCTGGATCCATGCTGCTGGTACGCAGGGAACCTGAGTCAGAGTAAACGGAGTCAAGAAAGGAGGTACTAACGAGAGCAGACAGCTCTGACCTCGAACAGGACCCAGAAGCAAGCAAGGAGGTACTAACGGGAGCAGACAGCTCTGACCTCGAACAGGACAGTCAAGAAAAGGGGGTAATAACGGGGGCAGACAGCCCTGACCCTGTAGAAAATGACAATCCTGATTTCACCGGACTCAAGCAAATTGTGGCTACTGATAGGACTGGTTTCATTTTCAGTGTACACCCTTGTGTGGATCACAACTAACTGCATTTATCATCCAGAGGACTTGGGCGGGCTACAAGTTATTTGTGGTAAAACTTATACAAACAAACAACCATGCAGGACGAGGAGAAGTGCCTCTCTTTCTCCCTCCAGTCCCCAGCAAGTAGCAATAACACAAACAGGGGGGACACCTGTTATAAAAAGGTTTAATGATGGGAGGGATTATTTTTGGAATGTAAAGGGGGCTCTTACTACTTTCTGGTTTAACTCCTCCAGTACCCAAGTAGCGACATTTATGTTCAACCACAGCTTGTGTGACCGTATCATAATACCCACGGGAGCTCAGGCCTACATATGTGTGATTGATGATTACTGGGGACATACCTGCAGATACTGGAGATCAGTGGGATGGAATACAGGAAATGATTGGGGGTACCGACCTCAGAGTGCATTAGACCGAAAAGACAAAAATGGCAGGTCCCTCATCAGTCGTATGACTCTTATAAAAGGGTCCACTACCTTTACCCATTCCTACCCCTACACAGTGCAGAAGGGATTCACTGACAATCTACAACTCACCCTTAATATAGAAAACCCTAGTAAGGAAGACGAAGGTTTTTACCTCTTGGGTGTATATTTTAACGGGGACCATATGACACATTGTAAGTTTCAAATCAAAAATATGTATCAGTCAAACGAGTTGACAGGCCAGGAACTCCTTAATTCACTCAAGCCCCACTTACACACCCTTAAAGATATGATGGCCATAGCAGACCCCACATATGAAGACACTCTAGCCATAGAAACTGGGTTCTCAGATGTCAACCTATGGTTGGAATGGATGAAGTATAATGCCCACACCCATAATAAAAGTAATTGCTATGTGTGTGGTAAGGCCAGACCTCACTTGGGTACTGTGCCCCTCAATATCCCTTCCAACCAAGAGGAATGTTTCCTGAGCCTCTTCACCTCCACACCCACTAATAACACACTTTGCGAGAAATGGAAGAAAGAGTATCCTATCTTATCGAAAAACCCAAATCCAGGTAGTCATATCACCATATACCCAGGGAATTATACCTGTTACACGTCCAAAGGTACACCTAAGGGTAAAGGCAGGGACCTCCAGGTGTTTCCTGAGGGTTACTGCCATGAGAGAAGGAATACAACAATTGTGAACCAAACAAGGTCCCTCGGGGACATTTACTGGATATGTGGTGATATGAAATTAAGAACCAAATTAGATTCCCCATGGAAAGGGGAATGCGCCCTGGCCAAAGTTATAATGCCCCTACACATAGTGTCAGAAAGTAATCCTGATAACATTCAGATTTCCTCCAACCCCCTAAGAAGAAGAAAGAGAGAATCCCCAGGAGGAAGTTTTGATCCACATGTATATATAGATTCGATAGGGGTGCCAAGAGGGGTCCCTAGTGAATTTAAAGCAAGAGATCAAGTTGCTGCAGGTTTTGAGTCCTTAATCCCTATCATAACCATAAATAAAAATGTTGATTGGATAAATTACATCTATTACAATCAACAAAGGTTTGTTAATGATACAAGGGATGCTCTAAAGGGGATAGCAGAACAGCTCGAATACACTTCCCAAATGACTTTCCAGAATCGGATGTCTCTGGACATGATTCTGGCTGAAAAGGGGGGCACATGTGTATATATTGGTAAGACTGACGGATGTTGCACCTACATTCCTGATAACACTGGTCCCAGTGGTAAGGTTACTCTAGCAATTCAGAAACTAGAAAACCTATCTGTGGAACTGAAGAAGAATTCAGGGTTAACCAACCCCTGGGATCAGTGGTTTGGGTGGTTTGCTAACTGGAAACAAATCCTAGTCCAACTAGGAATTTTTATAGTTGTAGTACTCCTTGTAATAGGAGTAATAGTCTGCTGTGTGATCCCCTGCTTTCGCAAAATATTTAGCAAAGGTATAGACAATCTTTCAATGCTTTCCACTGTAACCTCCGACTTGGAGGTTCCTTTTAACCCCTCCCCCCAAGGCTATGCTGATTACATAAAGAAACATAAGCTAAGAAAGAAGCGTAACCTTGTTGTTTAGGATGGGTGGAATAGGTCCCTTTTTATACTAGCAGGGAACCCAAGGCTCAGTCACCTATTCACACTTCTCACACCCAGGGAGACTAGGTCCCTGATGACATCCTTCACACGAAGATAGGAAAATCATTTTTTGTACATATACATGATTTTAAGAGGGGATTGAAGGAGATTTATGCTTTTGCAATTGTAACGCCATCTTGTTCGCTCCTCAGCTCCATTTTAGATATTTGCTTTTGCACGTCTTTGTCTGTGGAATGTGTTATCTGGAAATTGTGGCCTCAGCAGTTTCTCGGAAAATAATGTGTTTTTGTTCTCTTTTCAATGTTCCCTTGAAGCCAAGGCCATAACTCCCTTTCTTCCCTTCATCTGTACCCGCCTATAGAATACTGACAATTTATCTTATGCTAATGTCTAATATATCCTCCCCGATTTGTGTATAAGAATCCTAGACAAGCCTAAATAAACGGAGAGCTCTGATTTCACTTGCTGCATGACTCTGTGTCCTTTTCTATGGTGAAATTGATCTCCCGGGTACCCTTGGGCACAACACGAGTCAACCGATAGTCAGGGACTATCTGAACGGAGGACGGTCCGGGTACCTGTCTCCGAGGACCACCTACAGTTTTCCCATTGAGATAAGTCCCTCACTCTATTAGATCCCCTCCAAGAGGGGTAAACACACTCAATCCCACAGAATTGTGCCAAAGTTGGATCCCGGTTGTGTTTCTTTTTAAAATGCATAGAGACGCTATGATCCTCATAACCTTTTTTGATGTTGGCTAGATGTTCGGCTATCCGAACTCGTAAGAGTCTCTTAGTTCTACCCACATAAAGTAGCCCGCACGGACACCAAAGCAAGTAGACAATGTGAGAGGAATTACACGTGCTGAATTCTCTTATTGCAAATACTTTTCCATCGGAGCTCATCACTTCGTTCTTTACTCTGTTGTGAACCTTAACGGTTCGACAACAGATGCATTTTCTACAAGGGAAAAAGCCTTTAAGGTCAATTTTAATTCGTTGATCTGGTGGATCCAAATTTTTTTTATTTTTTTTTTTGCGGACCACTTGGTCACCAAAATTAGGGGCTCGGCGGTAGATGAACGTTGGTTTATCTGACAGAACCTCCCCTAAATGTCTGTCTCTAGCAAGGATGTGCCAATGATTCCTAAAAATAGTCTCTGGGGTAGATTCATGTAGAGATCCGACGGTGTATCTACTGATACACCGTCGGATCTGTGAGATCCGACGCTCGGATCTATGCGGCTGATTCCTCGAATCAGGTTCCGCATAGATCTCCCTTAGAGCCGACTGGTGTAAGTGAGTTACACTGTCGGTTCTTAGGCTGCATTCTCCCGACGTCCGCTAGGTGGCGCTTCTTTTTTTCTACGCAACGAATGTGCAAATGAGGAGAACCGCCGATTCAGAACCGAACGCCCGGCCGTCGCTTTTTTTTTACGTCGTTTGCGTTCGGCTTTTTCCGGCGGATCGTTACCCCTGCTATATGCGGGGTAAGTGCGTCGGATCCTATGTTAAGTATGGCCGTCGTTCCCGCGTCGAGTTTTGAATTTTTTACGTCGTTTACGTAAGTCGTCCGGGAATACGGCCATACGTTAATTGCGTTAACATCGAAAACAATGACGTCCTTGCGACGTCATTTAAAGCAATGCACGCTGGGAAATTTTGCCGGCGGCGCATGCGCAGTACGATCGCGCGGGGACGCGCGTGATTTAAATAGTAAACTCCCCCTAGCCGCGGAATTTGCATTCCGCCGGGGGATTTACGATCCGCCAGGGCTAATTACGAGGCAAGTGCTTTCTGAATACAGCACTTGCCTCAAAAACTGGCGCAGGCGGATCGTAAAAAAGATAGATCACGCGGATCAAAAGATCCGCTGATCTACATGAATCTACCCCTCTATCTCTATTTTATACTGATTGTGAAAGCCCGATAAAAAACTCAATTGATGTTGTGTATCAATTTGTTTTACCTCCCTTTTCTTAAAGCACTGTTCTCTTGGAATTTCTGCCACTTGTTGGATAATTAAATCCAAGTTAGACTCATCATATCCCTTCTGGATGAATCTACCTTTTAATTTTATGGATTGTTCAACAAAATCATCAACCTCTGTACAATTCCGTCGTCCCCGTAAAAATTGTCCTTTCGGTATATTTTTGATCCAGGCCGGATGGTGCCCACTTCGGATTGATAAATAGCTGTTCCGATCGGTCGCCTTGAAAAAAACTTTTGTCTTCAGTTTCTTTTCAGAATATTCAATCAAAACATCTAAGAAGCTCACAGAACACTTGCTAATGACATATTCCAGTTTGATGTTGTTATTATTAACATTGAGATCTTCCAAGTAGAGTCTAATATCTGGTTCAGTCCCTTCCCAGATAATTAAAAGATTGTCAATAAATCTTCGATAGAAGATTAATTGTGGTTTCTGGTTTTTGAAAATTCGTCTGTCCTCCCACTCAGCCATAAAAAGGTTCGCTCTTTTAATTATCTGGGAAGGGACTTAACCAGATATTAGACTCTACTTGGAAGATCTCAATGTTAATAATAACAACATCAAACTCGAATGGAAAAGTATTTGCAATAAGAGAATTCAGCACGTGTAATTCCTCTCACATTGTCTACTTGCTTTGGTGTCCGTGCGGGCTACTTTATGTGGGTAGAACTAAGTGACTCTTACGAGTTTGGATAGCCGAACATCTAGCCAACATCAAAAAAGGTTATGAGGATCATAGCGTCTCTATGCATTTTAAAAAGAAACACAACCGGGATCCAACTTTGGCACAATTCTGTGGGATTGAGTGTGTTTACCCCTCTTGGAGGGGATCTAATAGAGTGAGGGACTTATCTCAATGGGAAACCCAATGGATCTTTTTGCTGAAATGCTTGTGGCCTAGGGGGCTCAACATAGAGGTGGATCTCAACTGTTTCATCAATAACTCCTAAACTTAATATTTTTGAATTTATTGGGGTAGCAGGAGAGATCGGATTCATCATATTTCCTCCTATATGTCCTGCATTTATGCTATTGCAGATTGTTAACCAATTTTTTACTTTTTGTGCAGGATGGGTGGGGGACACTGGAATCATATCTTGCATCTTTTTAGGAACTCATATGCTTTGCTGTTATTGAGAACAGTAGAGCAAGTGTCAAATCATAACTTTATGGGCATCCATTTATTGAGTTTCATGCTATATGTTAGACATTATGTAAATAATGCCTATAACCATTCATCCATTTATTATACACTTATTATATTCATATTAATGTATGTCAATTTATTGATGAGTTTTTATATACATGTATATGTTTTTATAGTTTATATTATCCAGTTTTAGCTATTTTTATTATCACTAGACTCACTACATGCTTTCTGTCAGGAGGAGCCTGTGTGAGTTGTTATAGTTAATTTGAGTTTTAATTTGGGTAGTTCTTGGCCACGGGGACACCCGATCAGTTTACTAGTACTTTTTATTTACCTTCTATGGACGCTCCCGTATTTTTGCTGACACTTCCGCCCTCAGTTATGGCGGCGGGGATTCTCTATAAGGATCTGTGTTTCCGGCCTAGACGCTATGCCTGACTCATGACGTCACAAGAATTTAGGAGCGATTTTCGGCAACATGGGCGGGGATAAGCGGATACTTGCATCTCCCGTTTAGTATTATGGGAGCGCGCATGCGCCGAACGTCACAGGAGGCGGGGCGGTTCAAACGTGACGTATGATGTCACCGGAACATAGGCGCGCTGTCTGAGAATATGGGCAGGGATGTGTAGATATTTCTGCCTGGTATTTGTCAGTGTGGGAACGCCACGGGAGGCAGCGCAGTTCTAACGTGTAGCTGACTTAAAAGGGAGGGTTTTGTACTATGTGGCCAACCCCATGATTAAATCATCAGTGATGAAACATGTCGGGGCGTGGCTACATAGTCAGTGACTAATCTATTGTTACGCTTGCTGTGCTGTGCAGTGTTTGGAGCCATTCACCAACTAGGAGAGCCAGTCTTCAGCCGATTCGATCACCTAGCTGCTAAGTGGTGAGATCGTTTTTGTTTGATCGTGGGTCCGCCGTGGCCGAGTGTTAACCATGCGAAGATATCTGTAGGATGACGGTGACTGCTGTAATACACTGCTAATTTTTTTAGTTTGTTTGTGAGTTTAACCTTTGGATTTGATTCTGGTGTGCTATTAAAACAGTTTTTATGGTATCACACTATTGTGCATTTCTTTTTCCTTATACGCTTTGGAAAAATCTTTTGGAGCACTGCATAGGATATCACATGATCTTTTGAGGATTCCTTATGGTGATTATAAGCTGATCTGCCTAAGTACGCGAGTGCTGAGGCAATTAGTTCTGGTGAGTGACCATTCTGACGGGTGGTGGAAGCACTGTTCACTTTTGGTGTGGTGGAAGACTTTGAAGAACCTTTGATCACTTTTTATGGACTTTTTGTCATTTATTCACAGCTTGATTCCTAGTTATATGTATCATGTACTGTGAACTTCTGACACCTTAGGAGAATTTCATTATTCTCACAGCGCTGTTTAACGAACTAACACGTTATATATTATATAGTGTTTGTTTTTCTGTTTATTTTTCACATTTTTCACATTTACTTATTATTTAAACGGCAGCTAGATCCTGTACAGTTATCTCTTTGTGCGCAGCGCATTTTTTCAGATCATTCAATTTTTATGTTCAATAATTTTTATTGAATTTTCAACAAATATCACAAAGAGCAACATGTCATCTTACAGTCAGTCAAGGCATAAACAGAATCTTCCGTGTCCTGGGGCCACAGTTCCAACACTAGTGCCAGAATGGAAGAGAGGAGAGAAACAGTAAAACATCGGCCAAGTGTTGGCCTGGCAGTAAACAGTTTGCATAACAATGTACAGTAAACTACTCGAGGTCCCCCCAGAGACAACTCTCCAGCGGGGCAGGGGCACAGGACCCCAGGTCCGATAGGCCCCAGAGGGATCACACTGCCCCTCGGCAAAAGGGGACCCCGCGCCCCATCCCACGTGTATCCGAAAGCCATCACTGTGTGGGAGACCCATGAAATTGTCTACCAGGAGGGTGCACATTAGGCCTTGTAGGCTGTTACCTGGGGGAGCTAGACTCTGCCCAAAAGAAAATATAACAGTAACCGGAAAATCAGAGAACAGTATGGTAACCGGGGGAGGTAGAAGTAAAAGAAAAGGCAAAGATGCATAGTAAAGGGATGGGAAGACAAGAAGAGGAAGAGAAGAGGGGAAGGGTGCCTACTCCGTTAGGGAATTGGGCGAGCGTTCGGCCCGCCAGGCGGAACTCCCGGTATAAGAGATATGTTACAGTAGGCGGCCCAAGGTTCCCAGATGGCCAGAAATCTCTCGGATTTGTCATTAATTCTAGCAACGATCTGCTCCTGTGCCATAATCCAGGAGACCTTTCTCCTGAATCCCTGTAGGGATACCGTGGGTTTCTTCCAGGCTTTAGCGATAGACATTTTGGCTCCCAGTAGCATGAAAAATGATAGGGTCTGGTAATGTTTAGATAGTCCCGGGATGCTGTGGTTCAAAAGAGCTATGCCTGGGTGTGGAGTCACCACCGCCGCTGTTACGGAGCGAATGATCTGGAATACCTTCCGCCAGAACGACCTGATGCGGGGGCAGGTCCACCAAATGTGGAGCATCAACAAGTGATATTGTTTGCGCTGTGGTGGTGATGCCTAAAGGGTGATGGGAAAGGGGAAGTGAAGTAGTAAACTAGGTGAATACAATAAGTGACAAAAATGTATAAATATATAGAAAAAATTCTATAAAACACAATGTGAACAAAGTAACAGTAAATAACAGTGACCGTGTCATCTATAAAGATGTGTGGTGGACATAATAGAATGCATGGTCAAACTCAGTCCTGCAGACAAAACCAAATAAAAGAAGAGAGTCCAACTTAATCATGCAACTCGGTGCAGCAAGTGAAATCTGGTGTGAAGTCAAAAGGAGATGTTCCAGCAGCCAAATGAGTGAAGGTGCAATGGAGGATTCCAAAACGTGCAGCCCACACCTCTAGTGATCCTATCAGCTTACCTCAAGGCTATCTGATATAGCCAGAAAGATAGGGCATCAAACTCTTGATGAATGGAAGCCTCAAATCCGATGGTGCATGGAAGGGGAAAGTACAAAAAAACAAACATAATACCGCATAATACCGCAAAATAAAGATTTAATAAACAAAGCACCTGATGAAGTCACGTGGTGTGACGAATACGCGTCGGGATTGGAGCACTGGACCCTTTACACCTGACGGACGGTAGACGAGCTCGCTGCTCGTGGATGTATGACCGCCTCAGCTGACTTTATGTGAGTTTTTATTTTTTTTATTTTGTGCTTTGTTTATTAAATCTTTATTTTGCAGTATTATGCGATGTGCCCTCCTATTTTTGTTTCAAACACCATCGTTTGAGTATCGGCGGATCAACATCTAGCCAAACAGCGGCAGCAGAGCAGCACCTGACGAGCTCGCTGCTCGTGGAGATAGGCACCCCCTTTCACCACTCTGTGTAAGTGCACATCTTTTGATTGCTAGCAGGAATCCCTCCAGTGGTGACAGGACTACTCTATGTTTGTTTTTTTGTACTTTCCCCTTCCATGCACCATCGGATTTGAGGCTTCCATTCATCAAGAGTTTGATGCCCTATCTTTCTGGCTATATCAGATAGCCTTGAGGTAAGCTGATAGGATCACTAGAGGTGTGGGCTGCACGTTTTGGAATCCTCCATTGCACCTTCACTCATTTGGCTGCTGGAACATCTCCTTTTGACTTCACACCAGATTTCACTTGCTGCACCGAGTTGCATGATTAAGTTGGACTCTCTTCTTTTATTTGGTTTTGTCTGCAGGACTGAGTTTGACCATGCATTCTATTATGTCCACCACACATCTTTATAGATGACACGGTCACTGTTATTTACTGTTACTTTGTTCACATTGTGTTTTATAGAATTTTTTCTATATATTTATACATTTTTGTCACTTATTGTATTCACCTAGTTTACTACTTCACTTCCCCTTTCCCATCACCCTTTAGGCATCACCACCACAGCGCAAACAATATCACTTGTTGTATACCTTTTATTGTCCATTTGGATAGACCTATTCTTTGTTTGCTGCAGTATACCTCCCGTGCCCCTTTCCCACGGCCCCTTTCCCACGGTCCAATCCCTTTTCACCCATTTCAGCGCAGGAGTTTCACCTATCACAAATGTGGAGCATCGACCCCTCCAGATCACAGCCCCTGTAACAGACCGGTGACGCCCCTGGGAACATCCTAGCCAGCCTGGAAGGAATATAATACCACCTGAGTAGAACTTTTAAGCCAGCCTCTATGAGAGAGACGTTGAGGACACCTTTAAACGCTCTAGCAGTCGCTCTGTGCCAGACCTCAACGTCCCACGAACCGCCCAACTCCTCCTCCCAGGCCCGAGCATATGATGGCTTTACCTTCTTAGAAACAAGCGCTGTGTAGATCAAGGAGATGCCACCCCTCTGATCCGCTGCTGTAGTGCACCAGTGCTCATATGGCGAGATTGTGGGGGGTACCTTTTTATTGGTCCAGATTGAGTGCATGAAATGGGAGATTTGTGAGAACCTGAACAATTCCGAGTCCGGCATGTCCAGTTTCTGTCTGCAAAAGGATAGAGAAATAGGTCCCGTCGGGGAGAGGAAGTGGCCAATCCGGTAAAGGCCCTTGTCCGTCCACCAGCGAAAGGCCTCAATATTCATTCCCGGGGGGAATTCTGCATTATGGAATAGGTGTGCCAGGGGTCTTAAGGGGGATGTCAGGGAGTGCGCGCTAAATAGTTTGGAGCTTAAGGAAACCGAATGCGATAGGGTGGGAGCCAGGATCGCGGGTCTGACCCTTGGGTCACAGCAAAGGAGGAAGTCAACGGTGTTCTTGGGGGTGGCTTGTCTCTCAATTGAGAGCCAGTCAGGTTTAGGTCCTTGGCGGAAAGCCGTCGAGATATGTGCAAGTTGGGCCGCCTGGTAATAACCCCAGAGATTCGGGAGTCCCAACCCACCCTGTGACTTCAGCCGATAGAGGACGCCGGAGGGGCATCTGTACCCCTTGTTGCCCCAAACAAAACGGACTATTCGGGACTGGACAGAACTGAGAAAACGTTTTGGAATCGGGACCGGGAGGGAACGGAAAAGATATAACAGAGCGGGGGAGGAGGGTCATTTTCACTGCGTGTATCCTACCCAGCCAGGACAGACCACACTTCGACCACGCGTCCAAATCCTCTCTACACTTGCGTATTATGGGGGGATAGTTGGCTTCAAAAAGAGTTGTTATGTCCGGCGTAAGCTTGATGCCTAAGTAAGGAATCGACCCGGAGGCCCATTTGAAGTCGAAATTGTTAGAGAGCTGGGAAAGGATGTCGGGGGGGACAGTAATGTTTAAAGCTATCGACTTGGTCATATTAACTGTCAGTCCCGATATGTCACTAAAGGCTCGTAAAATCTTAAGTATCACGGGGGTAGAGGTCAGTGGGGAAGTGACGAAAAGGAGTAGGTCATCTGCGTATAGCGTGCACTTGCGTCTCTATGGCTAACGCGAATAAGAGGGGGGAGAGTGGGCATCCTTGTCTAGTTCCCCGACCAATAGTAAATGAATCTGAAAATCTGCCTAGCAGGCGAATTTGGGCCGTGGGGTTCGAATAAAGAGCTTGGACTAGATTTAAGAAGTATGGGCCGAAACCCCACTTCCCCAATAAATCGGTCAAGTACTTCCAGTCAATCGAGTCGAAGGCCTTGTGAAGGTCTATGGAAAGGAGAAAGCCTTTCTGCGGGTTACCCCCATCCCATTGGGATCTAAGGAGCGAAATGATGTCAATGGCCCTCCTGACCTGGTCTGGACCCTGTCTCCCAGGAATGAACCCCACCTGGTCCCCATGTATGTATGTAGCGATAAAACTCGCCACCCGATTGGCCATGATCTTGGTCATAATTTTGATGTCGTTATTGATAAGCGAGATTGGGCGGTAATTGCTAACCTCACTAGTGTCCTTGTCCGGCTTGGGAATCACTGAAATATATGCAGAGTTCAGGTCCGCGCCCAGGAGGTTTCCCTCCCGTAGGGAGTTAAAAAACCGAGCCATATGTGGAGCCAAGCAAGAGCCAAATTTTTTATAGTAGCCATTTGAGAATCCATCGGGACCAGGCGAGGAGCCAACTTTGAGGGATTTTATAGTGTCCAATATCTCGGCAGGGGTAAACTGTTCCTCAAGGAGGGTCCTATGTTCAGGGGAGAGGGTGGGTAGAGGAAGAGTGTCCAAAAAAGTCTCACCCAGGGAGGCCTGAACCGGGCCGGCCGGTTTGTATAAGTCAGAATAAAACTGTAGAAAAGTGTCCATAACTTTTGTTGGGTTTTGCGTCAGGTCCCCCGAGGTCGTCTTAATTTTAGGGAACGCTAGGGCACGTGGCTTAGGGTTCAACTTCACCGCCAACTTAGAACCAATCCTGTCCTTCTGAGAGTAGAACTTAGCCCCAGTCCATCTAAGGTGCCTTTCTGCGTCAGTGGTCAATTTCAGGTTAAGTAGGGCCCGAGCCCCTTCCAACTGTCTAAGGGAGTCTGCCGTAGGGTGTCGCTTGTGCGCTTTCGCTAGAGAACGGAATTCCTCCGTAAGTTTCAGCGTGTCCACCCTATGTTCCGCCCTGCGTTTCGAAAGCATTTGTATGATCTTCCCCCGTATCACCGATTTGTGTGCCGCCCAAACAGTAGCTTCCGAGACCTCGCCCGTCGCATTGGTAAGGAAGTATTCCTTAATGGCTGTTTACAAAAGGGTACATTGTATGGGGTCACTCAATAATGACTCCTGCAGACGCCAGCGTGGGGCCATCCGCACTCCCGAAGGTCTCAACGTGGTCAAAACGACCATCGAGTGGTCCGAAAGGGAAGTTTCAATAATCTTGGAGTCTTTAATTAAGGGGATCGACGAGGATCACGTGAAAATGTGGTCTATCCTGGCAAATGAGTTGTGTGGTGCAGAGAAATGCGTATAGTCCTTCGTGTGAGGGTTAACCTCTCTCCAGACATCAATCAGCCCCGCCGAGTGTAGTAGTTCCGCAATTTTAAGGCTTTGTTTGGAGGGTCGTTTGGGCATCGGTTTCACAGACCTGGACTTATCCAGCGAGTAATCGAAAGCGATGTTAGAGTCCCCACCAATGTAGACCGTCCCCTTGAGATGTTCGCTCAGATTGCGCAGCAGAGAGTCAAAAAAGGGTTTCTGGCCCTTATTAGGGGAGTAATAGGAGACAAAGGTGTAGGTTTCTCCATCAATTTGACCAGAGACCAAGATGTAGCGCCCCTGCGGGTCAGCTTTGACAACCGGTTGGGATAAATTAATGTGTTTAGCGAAACAAATGGCCACTCCCTTAGTTTTATTGTCCGCGGAAGCTAGGAAAAATTGAGGGTAATGCTGGTGGAGGAAAGTAGGCTTAAAAGTGACCGGGAAATGAGTCTCCTGTAGCAATAGCACATCAGCATGCATAGAGTGGTATAGCTGATACAGCTTCCTACGCTTAACAGGAGAGTTAAGACCCTGGACGTTATGAGAAACTATTTTGAGGGATGGAGGGGGGGGAGAATGCATTAGGCATGGATCAGAGTGGGAGGAACTAGTGTGATGTATAGGTGCATTCCTTGATCTAAAGAGCGGTACTCACCACACAGCCTGAGGAGCAGACACAGCGAAGGCTCGGGTCCTGGGAGGCGAAGTCCGTGACAACCGAAGGCCCCGAAGAGACTCCGATAGGAAGTAGCACGAGGAGCAGGCAGGACAGGTGTGAGAGAAGAAGGGAGAAAAAAGAGACCGGTTACAAATTGATAAACTGAACAAAATGACTGAAACAACACTGAAAAAACTGTAAGACATAAACCATAAACCCCGGGGTCCCCTGACCCCACCCCACCCCCGGGTCGAGATGGGCTATCCATCCCTACCCTCAATCCTGAGAGGACCGGAGTTCCCTCGAGACAGGGACTCCGTGACAGAGCCGAAGAGCACAAAAAGCGCTCCCGGCCCTAGAATGAGGTGCACTGGGTCCACCACAGCCCAACCACCCAAAATAGATCTTCCGTTATACTAAAGCCCCAGACTGGGGCCTAACGTATTCTAAAGGAACAAACAGGACGCCCCCATGTATGTCACTAGCTAGTAAACTGTGAGCATCAGGTACCCCCCCGGACCCCGCCCCCCCCACGGGACCCGGGCCCCTGAAAGGGAAGGAAAAAGGATATCAAAACTTAACACTGCATTGCTGTCAACGATAAATCGCATGGGGAGCTGAACGGTGCTCCAAAGGGGTAGGGCCGCTCTAGGCTGACCGCCACCCCCGCAAGTTCCCCAGTCCCAAATCGGGCAAAGCCCACCCGCCCCAGCCTCAGTCAGGAAGTAAGTAAGGCCCAGCTGGGCAACCTGCAAAAAAAAGGGAACCGTTAAAGGAGACAATAGTCTAAGTGCTGTCAGCAGGAAGTCTTCATCAACAGGCACCCCCAATAAGGGGTAGCGGGTGAAGCGCCCCCAAATCCGGACATCATGGGAAGTGAGAAGACAATGAGCCCCAAGAGGGACAGAAGGGGGGGATGTCTTCAGGTCTGTAGATTGTCTTTGGACCGCTTGTAGCCTTGCTTGTGCCAGGTGTGCTGCAAAGGGCTTGCAGGTGAGGGTCTCTTTGTAGAAGCCTGGTTGCTCCTGCCGGTCTGCATGGGAGGGAGGTCCTGGGGCAGGATCCCTAGATGCACCAACAAACGCTCCCCTTCAACCAGGGATGAGAAGCCATAGTGTTTATTCTTGAAGGAGAAGTTCAGCCGTAGAGGAAAAGACCATCTATATGTGATTTCCCTTTCCATCAATAGGTGCAGCAGTGGTTTAAGCGACCGCCGTCTCTGCACCGTGTAGGGGGAGAGATCAGCAAAGATTTGGATTTTATGACCTTTAAGCGTAAGATTTTCGGAGTACCTGGATTTCCTCATCACCTCCTCCTTCACCGAATAAAAGTGAGGCTTCACGATAATGTCTCTGGGGAGTCCGTCCGTGCGAGGGGGTTGTAGGGCCCTGTGCGCCCTGTCCAGCTCCAGGCGGTGGTCCGCTATATCAGGAATGAGACTTTTAATAAAGGTTTTCACAGCCGCCTGCACCTCCTTTTCAGATTCGGGGAGCCCCCTGATCCTAAAGTTATAGTGCCTTGACCTATTCTCAAGGTCATCGATTTTGGCGAAGGCAGTCTCTAATTGATCCTGGACTTCTTGTAGCCTGGCCGTGTTTTGGTTAATGCGTGCCACAGCCTGGTCAGCCTTTTTCTCCATAGTGTCCATTCTCAATCCGATCTGCTGCAGGTCTGCATGAATGGAGGAAGTGATTTGGGCTGCATTGAGGGCTAAGCTCTTAGAGAGCATCTGAGCAAAAGCTTCCATCATGGAAGGAAAGTCAGTGGGGACAGGAGTGGATTCTGCTGTTTCACTCACAGTCAGCAGCATTCCTGTATGGAGATCCAGCAGGGGGTAGAGGGGGGCCCTGCGCTCAGTCTTCCCAGCAGGGATTCTGTGGAAGCTGGGGAGGCAGCCTGATGCAGGGAGGGGAAGTCGGTACCTGGGGATGGCGGCAGGACTAGGTCCTGGTCAGCAATCGAGTCCCCTGTGTCTCCCGCGTCCTCCGCCGCATGAAGGCCTTGCTGCGCCGCCATCTTGGCATAACTGAGGGGTCCGGGGGAGGCCGCCATCTGACGTGATAGATTCCTCCTCACCGGTGCAGTTAGCATCCGCTCGTTCCCGGGGTCTTCCCCTGCTTGTTGGTCCCGGTGAGAGCGCTGGGGGGGCGTCCTGAGAGCTCCGGTGGCTATTACAGGGCCGTGGTGGAGCGGAGCTCTAGAAGCCGGCGGCCATCTTGGGATCTGCCGCGCATGGGCCTCAGATCATTCAATTTTTACGTGTATGACCTTTTGCCTGACCATTCTCCGGATTTCGATGTGTACTATTTTGCCTTATCCGTTGCCAACCGAATCTGCTTGACGATGTGTTGCCTGAATCCTCAGCATACAAGTTTCACTTCGGACACTACCTTTCACAAGTACCTTACAATAGAGGGATGTTGCTCCAAACCAGGGACAGTCCCTTGAAATCAGGGACAGCTGGGGGAGATATGGACATGAGCTTTCCATATCAGCCTTGGCACCAAGACCCCACAGTGGTAACCTTCATGTTTTATTCAGTACATGTTTTCTTTAACACGATTTTTCTGGAATGCTTAAAATAAATGTTGCTGGATATACAGTACACCATGTGCACATGGCTTCTTAGAGCGTGTTCCTATTTTAGCATATTTGTCCATGATTCACAGCTCTGGTTTACTAAGTTACACAATGTAACAATGGTTGTGCAGTACTGTGAGCTGCACTTTTTGTTTGTTCAGGAAACAATCCACTAGATGGCATCAGTGTTCAGCTTTATCAGTTATTTTTAGCAGTTTACTGCATATATGTTGTTATAGGCATTAGAAAAATGTGAAAGTGATCCAGCGCTACCCAAAAACAAACACTCCGTGATCCAAAACAGATATAAATATAAATGTAAATATAAATATATAAATATATAAATATAAATATAAATAAAAGATCTCCACATAAAGATCTCAATAAACATATGAGTCCATCAGTGAGCCCACACATGCATTGAGTGAGCTGTGGTGCACATCAAAGTGGATCTGTGATTTATCCAATATCACCATATAAAGTGCAAGTGCCAATCCGTGGAGAGTAGTCTCACAAGCCTCTCACCTCACTGAGAAAATTACTCGCATTATCTCAAACTCATGGACATCTCCGGAACATGATACACTCCTGTTCGTCTGCACTCCAAGTCTTCAGCGAGTATCTGAAATCTATATCATACTCAGAGAAACAAAGGAGAGACGGACCTCCAATGGTGTAGTATGGTAAACCAGCACACAATTTATTCAAAATAAAATCTCCTTACATAAAATCAACAGGTAAACAGCATAAAACATAAACGGCCAGGGCCGAGTTCTCACGTCACTCCTGGTGTCCGCTATTCCCTACGTGTTACGGCAAATGCCTTCATCTGGGGAACCTGATCGGGTGTAATGCATTCCTTTATATATGACCCCGGCGGAAGTGTTCCTTCCGCCATTTTCGCGGTGCCGGCGGAAGTCGTCGTACCGCCATTTTCGACATGTCGGCGGAAGTAGTCGTACCGCCATTTTCGACGTGTCGGCGGAAGTCGTCGTTCCGCCATTTTCGACGTGTCGGCGGACGTCGTCGTCTCGCCATTTTCGACGTGTCGGCGGAAGTTGTCGAACCGCCATTTTTTCGAAGTGTCGGCGGAAGTCCTCGTTCCGCCATTTTCGCGGTGTCGGCGGAAGTCCTCCTTCCGCCATTTTGTCGAAGTCCGTTTGTATATAGAGACATTATTCATCCATGTGGTAAAACTCCAATTACTTGTGATCTGTTCTTCCTCACATAGACATAGACGAACATATCGGAATTGATACATCCAATCCTAAACGTCTATTATTGTCCTATTACTATTCCGGGATGTGGCAGATATATGGCAAATATCAACCATCAAATCTAAAAATCCTATAGCAATCAGTACCTAAAATAGAAACAAATCTGTACTGGGAAGTAAAAATACTGGAATAAAATACATATATAGAAAAATATATAGAAATATATAGAAAAAATATATATACGATAAAATGAACATAAAAATCATATGTTGGGCAAAATATCATGCTGCTCTTCAAACTATATTGCACATCGTAGCATGACATTATGCACCTACGTCTAGTCTAGGTGTCTATACCGTGTATATAATGTGAAATGCGGTACACTCTCCGATAAACTTAGGAAAATTGCCCGAAAATCTCTACATCATCTGAAGCTCGGTATAACGTGCACCTGGAGAGACGTTTAACATAATCAAAAATACATACGCTATAACTACTACATGAATCCATAAAAAATTGCTCAGGAAACAGTTCAGATCGAACTCTACGTTCAAACCCCCTGGTACTAACATACGCATAGTGTGTATCCATTTGGATTCCATCTGGCTAATGGTCCTTACTAAGTGGCTACCCCTCCATGCTTTGTTGTATTTTTCAATACCCCAAAACTGTAACTGAGTAGGGTCTTTGTTGTGTACCCGGTCGAAATGTCTGGATACATTGGGCCAGATTCACGAACACTTGCGCTGGAGTATTTGGATATGCGCCGCGTAACTGTGATGATGCGCCGTCGTTTCTATGTGCCCGTACCCACCAAACTAGATGCGCCCAATAACGGGTCATTTGCGACCGGCGGAACGTTCCGACGCCAGAGTATCGTCGGCGCTTAATTTCGCTGGGCACATCAGTCGCGCCTATTGATTTCCCCTGCAAATATGCAAATGAGGGATTTTTCCCAATTCACGAACGGATTAGCACCATACGCTGGCTACATGCGCCGCGCGTATCTCGTCCGTCCGGCGCAAAGTTATTTCTACAAAAGGCTGCTTTATCTTTACTCCAGACGGTCAGAGGTCAGCAGGAGAGCAGCTACAGCAGTGTTACCGACGATAGGAGCTAGCTGAGCACCCCCACTTGCAGGACAACACCTCTGTCCATGCTTGTCTGTCAAATTTTACAGCCATGGAGGAAGACATCATAGGTCTCCATAGCCGAGATGACGGCTGACAGCTCCTGGCCTTTAGAGTTCAGCTTTCTCCTGTGTGTTTGCGGGGAACGGGAGCAGCCATCTCAGAACAAAAGTAACATCACTGCGGGGAGGGGGAGCAGGATATACTTTAGTGCCGGAATGGCGCTTCTACGGGCGCATTTAAACGCCCAACGGAAGGCATTGCGCTGACGTTTCCCGTGAAGTGGTGCCGACGGAAGTTGTGAGCATGCGCACAAAGGGGGCGAGTGGAGCCTCACTCACTGCGCATGCTCTGTGGTTGATGCGCTGAACGTAAGCCTCTGCGCTGGGCTCCGCCCATCATTTACATATGATCACACCCACTTCCCCTTGCGTCGGGTTACGCCAGCGCATTATCGTTACTCTGGCGCAAGTTTACGCGCAACTGCTATGTGAATTACAGGACTTGCGCTGAAAGGGTCTTCAGAGTAACGTAAATGAGAAGCGTTACTCCAGAGGAAAGATACTCTCATCTACCTGAATCTGGCCCATTGTGTTTATGGCAACCTTTTAAAATCTTTTTGACATGCTCTTTCACTCTAACCTTTAATGCTCGTTTGGTTCTTCCAATGTATTGTAATTTGCAGCTACATTGGAGAACATATACGACTCCTTCCGTATGGCAACCAATAAATTCCCGAATCTTGTGCATTTCTCCTGTATTGGTGGATAGGAATTCCATCCTTTTTTCTTGAAATTTTTGTGCACGTTTACATGCAAAACAGTTTTTACATGGGTGGAACCCTTTTCCTGTGAAGAACGAAAATCTGTTTTTCGGGGGAGGTTCTACTATTGTTTTGACAATTATGTCTTTAAGTGTACCATTAAAAAATTGGTACCATTCGTCCATTGATTCCTTATCTGTAAGTCCATCATTTGGGGGCACATCCCACCGTAATCTCCTGGGGACAATTTCTTCCTTTATATATCTGTCAAAGGTATTGATGTCCCACCAGAGTCTGATTTTTTTGTCCATCAGTTGTCATAGCTTTCTAATTTGACTCTCAAGATCACCATTGTGTGTTTTGGTTTGTGGGTTAAATATCTCATCTAGATTAACGTTTCTGTTCTCCACAAATGTAAAAACATCCATTGTAGCAAAGGTAAAGGTAAGTGTGTAACTAACTAAAACAATGTGTAAAGAAAGCCTCCGCGCTATCAGTGAACTAGTGTAATCCGATCAATGCCCACCGTGTCAATATAAATAAATAAATAAATATATATATATGGAGGGAAGCAGCCAAATCTAAAGTGTTTACAATACACAAGTGACAATAGAAAAATGTGAAAGTGATCCAGCGCTACCCAAAAACAAACACTCCGTGATCCAAAACAGATATAAATATAAATGTATGTATGGATTGGATGTATCAATTCCGATATGTTCGTCTATGTCTATGTGAGGAAGAACAGATCACAAGTAATTGGAGTTTTACCACATGGATGAATAATGTCTCTATATACAAACGGACTTCGAAAAAATGGCGAAAGGAGGACTTCCGCCAACACCGCGAAAATGGCGGAACAAGGACTTCCGCCGACACTTTGAAAAAATGGCGGTTCGACGACTTCCGCCGACACGTCGAAAATGGCAAGACGACGACGTCCGCCGACACGTCGAAAATGGCGGAACGACGACTTCCGCCGACATGTCGAAAATGGCGGTACGACGACTTCCGCCGGCACCGCGAAAATGGCGGAGGGGACACTTCCGCCGGGGTCATATATATAGGAATGCATTACACCCGATCAGGTTCCCCAGATGAAGGCATTTGGCGTAACGCGTAGGGAATAGCGGACACCGGGAGTGACGTGAGAACTCGGCCCTGGCCGTTTATGTTTTATGCTGTTTACCTGTTGATTTTATGCAAGGAGATTTTATTTTAAATAAATTGTGTGCTGGTTTACCATACTACACCATTGGAGGTCCGTCTCTCCTTTGTTTCTCTGAGTATGATATAGATTTCAGATACTCGGTGAAGACTTGGAGTGCAGACGAACGGGAGTGTATCATGTACCGGAGATGTCCATGAGTTTGAGATAATGCGAGTAATTTTCTCAGTGAGGTGAGAGGCTTGTGAGACTACTCTCCACGGATTGGCACTTGCACTTTATATGGTGATATTGGATGAATCACAGATCCACTTTGATGTGCACCACAGCTCACTCAATGCATGTGTGGGCTCACTGATGGACTCATATGTTTATTGAGATCTTTATGTGGATCTATGCTGATATTGATATTTATATTTATACTTTCACTGTTACCTTTTATTTATATTTATATTTATATATTTATATTTATATCTGTTTTGGATCATGGAGTGTTTGTTTTTGGGTAGCGCTGGATCACTTTCACATTTTTCTATTGTCACTTGTGTATTGTAAACACTTTAGATTTGGCTGCTTCCCTCCATATATATATATATATATATATATATTTATTTATATTGACACGGTGGGCATTGATCGGATTACACTAGTTCACTGATAGCGCGCAGGCTTTCTTTACACATTGTTATAGGCATTAACATGGTGCTGACAATTTATGCAACGCTTTACCAATTGTACACTTAAAGTATTATTTATTTTATTTTTTGTATAGAGTGGGAATGAGAGTAGAATACTTGTCAGATTTTACTGCCATCCAAGACTTTTCTCTCACTAATTTCCTGTTTTGGGGACAGCTTTTCAGACATCCCAACCTACAAAAACTCATTAAATGCAACCTTGCCATAAGGTGACCAGATTTTTAAAATGAAATCCGGGGACATATTTTTTTTCCTTACTAGTAATGGTGGCAATCAGCCACTCTCTCCCCATTGCCGCAGCGTCTCAAGTCTTACTCTTCGGGCCCCGGCTCCTACTGGGTGGGGCGGAGGAAGATCACTTGCCAGGGAAGGCAAGGAGATAGGCAGGCGGCTAGCCAGGACTTGAGCAAAGGCAGAATAACATGCGAGCGAAGCTGAATGGGCATGCACCCGAAACTGAAGAAATATTCCCTCCGTTCCGACCAGCACATGATCATCAGAAAGGGGCACAGATAATGGGAAAAATACAACTCCCCTATGCTAGTAGGCACCACAGAGTGGCAGTGTGTAATTCAAATTTATTTTATTTTAATTCTGCACAGACTGTCTTTGAAATTGCCCCTGCCCAGGGCCGGCCCAACTATGGGACCCACTGGTCCCAAGGTACCAGGCGGCACTTTTCAAGGGAGCCGCAAATTGCCCCCCAGTGTCCGGGACTCCTTTGTATCAGCCTGTCCCTCCGCGCTGTGTGTCTGTGTGTGCAGGCGGGGCTCAACGCAGATGGGATCATTGAGAGAAGCAGCTGACCTCCCGGCTCTTTCCAAGCAATGACTCAATGGAGCGGGTGGATGGCACTGGCATGGTCCCTGAGCAGAGCCCTGATTATGGTCGATGAAGCCACAAACAGCAGAGGTAAGGGAGGAGGACGGATCCTCACGGAACTACATTGAGCTGTGTGTGTGGGGGGTCAGTGTGTGTGTGTGAGTAGTCCAGGAAGTAGTACTCAGTTGGGTCAGTGTATGTGTGAGACAAGGGGGGTCAGTATATGTGTCAGGTAGGGGGGGTCAGTTCATGTGTCAGGTAGGGGGGTCAATGTATGTGTCAGACAAGGGGGGGTCAGTGTATGTGTCAGGTAAGTGGGTCAGTGTATGTGTCAGGTAAGTGGGTCAGTGTATGTCAAGTAAGAGGGTCAATGTATGTGTCAGACAAGGGGGGTCAGTGTATGTGTCAGGTAAGTGGGTCAGTGTATGTCAGACAAGGGGGGTCAGTGAATGTGTCAGACAAGGGGGGTCAGTGTATGTCAAGTAAGAGGGTCAATGTATGTGTCAGACAAGGGGGCTCAGTGTATGTGTCAGGTAAGTGGGTCAGTGTATGTCAAGTAAGGGGGTCAGTGTATGTGTCAGGTAAGTGGGTCAGTGTATGCGTCAGGCAAGGGGGGTCAGTGTATGTCAAGTAAGAGGGTCAATGTATGTGTCAGACAAGGGGGGTCAGTGTATGTGTCAGGTAAGTGGGTCAGTGTATGTCAAGTAAGGGGGTCAATGTATGTGTCAGACAAGGGGGGTCAGTGTATGTGTCAGGTAAGGGGGTCAGTGTATGTGTCAGGCAAGGGGGGTCAGTATATGTGTCAGGCAAGGGGGGTCAGTATATGTGTCAGGTAAGGGGGGTCAGTGTATGCGTCAGATAAGGAGGTCAGTGTATGTGTCAAGTCAGTGTAGGGGACAGGTAGGTCACTGTAGGGGTCAGATAGATCACATGTGTTGCAAGGGCAGAGTAAAGTGAAGTCAGGGGCGCAGCCGGGGGAGGGGGGCAAAATTTGGTTTCGCTTGGGGTGTCAAAGATCCTTGCACCAGCACCCCACATCCCCCCAGGAAACGGACGGGAAAGATGGCGATCGCCGCAAGCACCCCCCCAGGAGACAGATGGGGAAGGAGCCCCTGGAAAGATCAAAGCAGGTGAAAAAGGAGACAGACTGGCATGGAAGGTACCGTTCTGGCCAAAACATACACATACCCATCTGCAGACAGAGACTGGGACAATGGGATATAGGAGGCACTGCAGATAGGGACAGGGCAAGGGATCTCTCTCTCCCTCCCCCTCTCTCTCCCCCCCCTCTCTCTCTCCCCCCTCTCCCCCTCTCTCTCCATCCCCCCTCTCCATCCCCCCTCTCTCACTGACGTGGCAAGTTACAATAAACTACGCGTGGCAGTTTTTTTTTATGGGGGGCAGCATTTGATTCTTGGTACCAGGCAGCACAATGTCTTGGGCCGGCACTGCCCCTGCCCCCTATTAAATCCAACCTGGGGACAAAACCAGGGACAGACTTGGTCCAGGGACAGTGTTCTCAATCAGGGTACTGTCCCCTGAAACTAGGGATGTCTGGTCACCCTACCTTACCAGTGCCAATGAAATACAGCCTTACCAATGCCCATGAAATACAGCCTGATCACACAGAGCTCTGAATCAGATTTGAATATCCAGGTGTTCTATTAAGAAATGCCCTGAGTCACAAAAAATGCCTCTGATGGGTTCGAACATAAATCGGATCACATGGGTGTGAACCAAAAAAAGGGTCTTGTGCAGGATCGCATGTAATTCACACCACACTGCAGTGGAAAGCGCATGTGATGTCCATGCAATGCAATTTTAGCCATACAGATAGTATGGCTGAATTTGCATTGCATTCGGACCAAACTTACACAAGACCCTTTTTTTTGGCCCGCACCAGAATCGGATTGGATGGGTGTTCACACCCATGCGATCCGATTCATGACTGAATTTTCAGTTCACAGTGCGATATGCAAGCTGAAATGGGGGTGTCATTAACAATTTATTGACACTCCCAGCAGTTGTACATGGTAGTGTGAAAATCGGGTGCGATGTGGGAACCTGCAGTGGATTTGCAGGGTTCCTGCATCACACAAGTGTGAACCAATCCTTTATAGTGCTTGTAGTGTGCCCCTTCCTCTGTGGTTTTTGGGATCCAAGAACCATAAAAAATTACTTAAGGATGACAAGCAGGAGGAGATCGAGGAACATTTGTTCCCTGATCTCTGCTGCATATGAAGCCGGATGTTCTCTGCTTTGAGTGTTTGGGCCCGTACACACGACCGAGCTTCTCGGCAGAATCCAGCGAGAAGCTCGCTGGGAGACATATTCTGCCGAGGTTCTCGATCGTGTGTACACTTCCGACGAGCGTCCCGTCGGGAAGCTCGTCGAGCCAAAAAAGAGAGCACACTCTCTTTTTCCTCGTTGTTCAATGAGGACTTTGGCTCGACGAGCTATTTTCGACCGCTCATCGGGAACGATGAGTTTAGCCCGACGAGGTTCTCGGACGTGTGTACACGGCCTTTCTGGCTTTAAAGATGTCATTCCCTGGCTGCTTGGACTGGGTAAGCAGCTAATAAAGCACAATCAGCTGTAGTTAAGGGCAGGGGAGTTATTAAGAGTCTAATAGATGGTGACCCCTGAACCTGTCACCTGCCCAATGCTATCACATAGGCTTGTTAGCTCTCCTGTGATAATAAACTAAAAAAATATTTTTTAAATGTAAAACAAAATTGCAGTTATAATAAAATTATTGAAAATAGCAATTCTGTCGCCCTGCACTTACCCACAAATGCAGACACGCACATAGCATGTACATGTATGTATATGGTGATTGCAGCACATGTTGTATTTGGAAACGAATGTCAGAGTGAGAGCAATAATTCTAGCGCCATTCTAGAGATGTGCCTAAATATGCTAATGACCTGGCAACTGGTTTGAAAGGATGGCATTGTCGGGTAAATTCTGGAAAGTTACCAGGTATGTAGATTATGCTGCAACAGTTTAAATATTGCATAGAAGCGATTGTACAATTACTACATGCACTGACAGATTTGGTGCAATACATTGGTATGACTAGTGCTTCTTGATTGAGCCCAACTCAGATCTTATCTTCTGGGGCGGATTAGGTCTAAATTTGTACAGTAAAACCTTTGTTTGCGAGCATAATTCATTCCAGAAACATGCTTGTAATCCAAAGCACTTGTATATCAAAGCATTTTTTTTACAGGGTATAAAAGTGAGGCACCTCTAAGTGTAGCAATAAGTTGCTAAATGTTGTACCTTCATTAAATGTAACCATATTGCTACACTTAGAGGCTCCTCTTCTTTTTTTATACTCGGTTGTGATATGACGCTACTCTTATATCAAGACATCGCTTGTATATCAAGGCAAAATGTATTAAAGCATTTTGTTTGTCTTGCAAAATGCTCTCAAACCAAGGTTTTACTGTACATCTGAGTGCTGGGTTGCAGAGCTCTCTCCTCCAAATAAGAGGGTCAGTCATTCAGGTTATAATCATTCAGGAGAGTTTACAGTTTTCTGCCAGCGTATGATGCTATTTGACACTAAGCATGACTAGTGTAGTTCAAATAGACCAACCCTCTCCTGACCCCTTTAGATTAACCTCCCAACCCCCTTTAGATTAACCTCCCAACCTTTATTCCCATTAACGAGAGCGACACAGATATTGGAGTAAAATTGGCCACAACAGCCATTTATTTTATAACCAAATTAAATATATATTAACCAAATTTAAATAATTTCCAATAAAATCCAACCTTTATTTATTAACAATATTTCAAACACTTTTATTATTAACACCGGTCTCTTGGTCTTTTTGACCACCACACTGCTGTACCATTACCATATCCGGCCTCCAGCCGACTCCAGCTCGGAGACACCCACTTTTAACCCGCAGTGTACCACAACCATATTACAGCGGACACCGTTCCACTGCAAATAACCCCATAATGGGCCCATCCCAAGATGAGCCCCCAACCATTTTCCATTCCATCTGTAAACTGTCACCATCCCAAGACCAAGGACACCGCCACAGCCCGAAAGGGAAAAACCTTTTCCTTAAGGGCCCCTCCACACCCGCAGGGCCCTCTGGATACCCTCCTGTATCCCCATTATCCACAAATCTATACCCACATCAGTTAGGTGAACACCATCCCTGAGCAGGTATAGCCCCACATTTAAATCCAACTCTCTGTGCCTCACTACCAACCCCCCATGCTTAGCCACAAACCGTCCCAAAACCTTATTAACTTTAATCCTCCCCTTGTTGAGCCGATCCACCGACCTTGCCATACACCAATTAGTGCATGCCACAATGTCAGACCACACCAGTAACATCCCTGGGAAAGACGCCCGGAATGTCAAGACATCCGCCTTAACAGCCGAGATCAAGTCCCCTATAGGCCGTATCCCCAAGTCGTTCCCCCCGACGTGTAACACTAACACATCCGGGGGTCGATCAAGCAGAGCATAGCGCTGCACCTCCAGCAGCACCCTGCTCCACCCCATCCCAGGGATACCCAACCACCTCAACGTTGCCTCCCGCCTAGAAATCCCCAACTGCCTACCATTCGGCCTAGCATCTGCTCTCCTGGCCCCCCTACAAACATAGGAATGCCCCATGATCCACACGAGGCGTGTATGAACTCCATCTGAAAAACAAAAACAGCAGCAATAATAATCAGGAATCACCCCAACATCATAACCCGGAAACCCCCCCCCCACTCAACCTTCAATCCAACACCATATGTGGGCGCACGCAAGAGCGGAATCTCCTTGATTCCCATCTCCCAATTCTCTCATCCAACCCACACCGGGCCGCCTCAGTAGCCGCCCCGACACGGAACAGTCGCTCGTCAAACCCCGCCTTTTTCAAGCATTTTCTGAATATCGCCACAAATTGAAACCTTGATACAAATGAACCATCCCCGTGAATCAAAAACAGCCCACCCTTCCCCGGTCGCACCAACAAAAACTCCCGTACCACCCGCACCGGACACACCTCCGAACCCGGTAACTGATATAAAAACACATCCACCCCTTTACCCCTCTGATCCGTCTTAGACCGCCGTAGCCTAAAAACCACCCTGTCCTCCGATGACCGTACGTCCTCAAACAGGAGGCCCCCAGCCACCCGTTTTGAGGGAACTGACCAGCTCCCCCACCCGAAATGTGCCAAAAAACTCCACCGAAAAAATTGCATGGAATAAACTCACCTCGTATCCGGATGAACACACCTCCCCTAGGACTCCAAAAATCTTCTGCAACACGGAAAAGGACATCCTTGCACGGGTGACCCTTCTTGTACCCCTTAACCGCCTGTTTTACCCAAAAATTATTTGTGAGATCAGCCCCACCTTCCAACTTAAACAGAAAGGCGAGACCCGCCAGTTTCTTCTCCAAGGCCGAAACCGACCCCCCACTCTCCATATGCCTGGCTACAAAGTATATAACCAACCATCCCGTCTCCACCTCCCCCAGTTCAGTGTCCGCCAGCCGTTTGAAACCTGCTCATTCCTCCCATACCTTTTTGTACGCAGACCATGTCAGCCCACTCACCGACTTCCTGATCCAGCCCGCTGCGATTCCAACGCAATTCCCCACATCCAACCCGGGCATGGGACCCCGTCCTTGTCCGCCTGTGGAGCCAGCTCTCTGAACCTGTCCCACTGAAACCGAAACAAAGCGTCAGCGAGTCTGTTGTCCACGCCCGGAATGTGCACCGCATACAGAAAAATATTCCATGGTAAACAGCGCAACACAAGGTGGCGCAGTAACCGAACCACCGGCAAAGATGACCCGGAAATCCGGTTAATAACTTACACCACCCCCATGTTGTCGCAGTTCAACCTGATTTTTAAATTCCTGCACTCCGCCCCCCAAAGCTCAATCGCCACCACCACCGGGAAAAGTTCTAACAGTACTAGGTTCTTTTCAAAACCTGCTGCCACCCAAGACTCGTGCCATGCCTCCGCGCTCCACCTACCCTTGAAGAAAGCCCCATAACCTGTGGACCCAGCCGCGTCCGTGGCCAGGCCTAGGTCAAAATTGCTGACCGGCCCTGACATCCAAATTGCCCGACAGGCAAAGTTCAACTTGCCCAACAGGGACTGCATTGCCCGCAACTGAACCTTGTTCCGCCCTATCATACCCCGAATCTCCAGCCGAAGATTCTCCACCTTGTCCACCGGGAGCCTGCACTCCATCTCCTCCGAATCAACCAATATTCCCAGAAAACTCAACACCGTGGTCGGACCCTCCGTCTTGTCAGCTGCCAATGGCACCCCGAACCTGTCCGCAATGTGCTGCAACGTTGCCAACAAAATCGCACACACATTGGAGGACGGAGGACCCACGCACAGAAAGTCATCCAGATAGTGAATGATTGAATCCGAACCCGACACCTCCCTGACCACTCACTCCAAAAATGAACTGAACGTTTCAAACAACGCGCAGGATATGGAGCAACCCATTGGCAAAAATTGATCCACGTAAAATTCCTCCTGCCACCCGCAACCCAACAGCCTAAAACTGTCCGGGTGAACCGGCAACAATCGAAACGCAGCCTCAATGTCCGATTTTGCCATGAGAGCTCCCTTCCCGTAGCGCCGAACCCACCGCACCGCCGCGTCAAATGACGTGTACGACACCGTGCATTCTTCGGGATCAATCCCGTCATTCACCGACCCCCCCTTTGGAAAGGAAAGGTGGTGAATGAGGCGAAACTTGTTCGGTTCCTTCTTAGGAACCATCCCCAGGGGCGAAACCACTAAATCTGGCAAAGGCGATTCCGTGAATGGCCCCGCCATCCTACCCAACTCTACCTCCTTTGCCAACTTTGCTGAAACCACCCCAGGGTTCTCCAAAGCAGACCGCAGATTCTTCGCCAAGGGAGGCACCTTTGACAAGGAACAGGGAATGACAAAACCTTCGGAGAACCCTGACGCGAGCAGCCGCGCCGCCGCCTTGTCTGGATACCTATTTAGAAAAGGCTCCATCCTTTCCCACCTCACCGGCGTCGTCCCTTTTTCCAGCAGCCTCACCCACTCGCTTTCCTTTTTTGAAACACCAGGACAAGTGGTGGGCACCCCCACAACCGGAGCACTCATGCTTAAAACGACAGGTTCCCCCAAACTTGCAGGAACCCTCATTGTATTGCCAACACACCCCCCACTTCTTTCCGGCCGGCGATCCAGAGGTGGGTGTACCCCCGGCCCCCCCATGAAAAACCAGGCTATTAGTCCGGGGAGCAGACATCATCCGCATCCACAGAGTAATCTCCTTGTGATCCCACCGCAGCGTAGGGCGAACAGCCCGCCGTTGGTGAAACTGCTCGTCATACCTCAACCACCCTGTCCCCCCATAAACCCGATAAGCCTCCCCTATCGCGTCCATATAGCAAAACAGCGCCAAACAATGTTCCGGGTTCTTCTCCCCTATGACGCTGGCCATAATCGCAAACGCTTGCCACCAATTGCTAAAAGTATGAGGGATCAACCTATACCTCCTCTTTTCCTCATCCTCCTTCTTTGTACTGTCTGGCTTCACCCTATCTAGGTTGAACTTTTCCAGAGGCAGAAGGGAAAAAATCTCAACATACTCACCTTTTACGTTTTTTTCCTTGACCTCCTGTTTCAGGTGCGCCCCCAACGGCCCATCGAAACAAACATATACCTCACCTCTCGCGGCATCCTCCAGCCGTACAACGTCAGTCCTACCCGCCGCTGGCTTCTCACCCCCCTTATCCCCCCCCTAAACCATTATCAGACAACACCCCAGTGTCCCCCACCACCGCGGTCTGCACCCCCAAGGGCGCCGACCCTGCACCCTCAGCAGGGCCAACCCACGGTGCTGCCTGTGGAGGAGTCCCGGGCCCCCCCACAAAACGTTGTAACAGGTCCCTCAAACCCCCTAACAACTCTTGCACCCCGCCCGTCACCCCGGGACCCCCAGCTGGTGGTACAACATTTTGTCCATCACCCACAGTAACCGGAGGACCCGCTCCCCCCACCCCCAACAATGCACATAAAGCAGAAGCTACATCCCCAGAAGAAGCAAGATTGGACTTACCGAGCTGGCCGGGAACATCCCTCACAGCCGTCACAGGCACATCCCTCGCAGACGACTCTTCCGTGCGACTTTCCTCCTCCGAACCGGATGCTTCACCCTCAGACCGATCTTCCAAGGCCGGCGTCATCGGCGATGTCAGCCCCCCAGGCAAAGAAGGCCTGGAGGCCGAAGATCCCAGGCTCCCGGAGGATCGTCCTCTCACACTCGACCCGGCCGTGGACGTCTCAGCACCCCCGCTCCTTCTGGCAGGGCCCCGATTGGACCCACCGCTGCAACCTGGGGACTCCGGCCTCCCCCCTGCCCTGGAACCGGTGGCCGCGATCCGGGACGGCCCCCCGGTCGTGTCACCGCACCTCCCACGCTGAGTTCCCCCCCTTGCTGGCCCTGTGGTGGAGGGGGGAACCGATCATTCACTGCTGCCACGCCGATCAGGCACGGAACGTGCGCCATTCCTGCCCGTAGCCCCGCTCCCCGAGGTCGTCCGTCACCCTGTGTCCTGACCGCCGGACCCCCCGACCGAAGCAGACGCACGCTTGGCCGGAGGGGGTGACTGTGCATCAAGGGGGCTCCTGCTGCGCCGCTGGGATACCGCCATAGGCCCGGGTGAGTACCGATCTGGCGGCCGCGATCGCCGACACTACCCCGCTATCCTGGGACCCCCCGGCTTCCTCCACTAACAGGCCCCCCACCTGCTCCTCCAACCAACCTGGTTCACGGGATGCTGCCACGGAGCGCAGCCGCGATAAAATCAAGTCCACGCTCTGCATGCTGCTAGGCCTAAAGTACAGGGAGCAGAGAAAAAACCTGCCTCCCTGTGAAATTCCTCCCGACTTGTGCCAAGTGGGTTCCCCCGCCCCCGTATATATAGGGCTCCTCCCCCCAACTCTCTACAGCCTACGGCCACTCCCCTGAAAACACCTCCTTCCCAGCTTAACCCTCTGTTGGCCATCTTCCACTCCAGTCATGCCCGGCCCTACGTTATCATTGTGTCTTGTCACTCCGGGCCTCCCTGGTTGGCAGCTTTGCTCTTTAGATCCAATTAGCAGTGTACTGTATATACTGCTGTTTATGTATTAAATTAAATGAGGCTGTTGACCTCACAAAGTGTATATTTACTTTTGCAAAGTGAAATGTTAGTATATAAGATTAAAGCATGTTCACTTTAAATAACCCTGTTTTAAAATTTTCCTTGCGCATTATTGAGTATTTAAAGTGAAAACAGCTTTATTTTATTTCCCTTTAAAATAAATGGGGTTTTCCTCGCAGAGCAAGGATTGAATGCTTAGGGTACTGTTAAAAATCTATTTATCCCTGGCTCTGCCAGTACCCAGAGCTACAGGGTTGTGGTTGGGCCCTTGGTGTCCTCAGTTACATTGCAGGAGTGCTGGTGTCCTCAGTTACAATGCAGGACTGCTGGTGTGCTCAGTTACAATGGAGGACTGCTGGTGTGCTCAGTTACAATGCAGGACTGCTGGTGTCCTCAGTTACAATGCAGGACTGCTGGTGTCCTCAGTTACAATGCAGGACTGCTGGTGTCCTCAGTTACAATGCAGGACTGCTGGTGTCCTCAGTTACATTGCAGGACTGCTGGTGTCATAGGTGTGTGCATCCTATTGCATTAGGGTGTGCACCCCAAAACCCAAACACACATGACCGATCACTCACAATGTTCATTCCTAAAGGGAAGGGGCCGTTAAATTACATATTTACTGGCCCCTTCCCCACTCCTAAAACATCCCAGGAGCAACAGCCGATAGGAGAGGAGGGAAGATGTCAGCGCTGCAGGGGAAAAGATGAGAGCTAGGGCAGTAGGGGGAATGTGTGCTGCACAGGGTAATTATGGTGTCCTCGGGTACATTGCAGGACTGCTGGTGTCCTCGGGTACATTGCAGGACTGCTGGTGTCCTCGGGTACATTGCAGGACTGCTGGTGTCCTCATTGTACATGAAGCCAGAGCGCCGACAACCGACTAAACTCTGAGGAGAAACAGCTTGGAGAAGCTGTGGTACCAGGGGGGGAAAGTGAAAGGAAAGTAAAAATGATTTTTAATGGTGCCCTAGACCAGTGTTTTTCAACTCCAGTCCTCAAGGCACACCAACAGGTCAAGTTTTCAGGATTTCCCTCAGATGAAATGGCAGTGGTGATTACTAAGGCAGTTAAACTGATCAAATCACCTGTGCAAAATAATGGAAAGCCTGAAAACATGACCTGTTGGTGTGCCTTGAGGACTGGAGTTGAAAAACACTGCCCTAGACATAATCAGGCATTTAACCTTTGCATTGCAAGGGTGAAACATTAAAGCTGAACTGTGGGGAAAAAATGAATTCTCACTTGCAGTATGGCTCTTCCTGCACTACAAGCCTTAGGGTCAGGGCCGACATCAGGCATTATGGGGCCCCTTACACAGCTTCAGGCATGGGCCCCCCGGAGCAGAGAACGGGGGGGGGGGGATGCTGCCACCTGAAATTGAGAAGCGGGGGGGGGGGGGGGTTGCACCGCGAATTGAGAAGCGGGGGGGCCCTTTACATAAAAAAGAACAAATAAAGAAAAATATATATATAAAAAAGGGGGGTAGCCTGGGGATGTCTGGGCCCTTTAATTTTTTTAAGAAATTACAAAAAAAGGGGGGTTTCCATCCTCTGGGCCTCTAAAAAAAAAAAAAAATTGGCCCTTTAATAAAAAATTTAATACAAATATATTAAAAAAATATATATTTTTTTATAAAAAATAAATAAAAAAAGAGGGGGTTGCCATCTGGGGCCCTGGGGGCCTCTGGGGACCTCCTGATCCCTAAAAAAATTGCCCTTTAACCACTTCAGGTCCGCGTCATTGTCGAAAGACGGCAACAGCGCGGACCTGAGGCGCCGGGGTTACGTCTTTGGACGTCAATGTTTTGTAATTCTCCGCGCGCGCCACTGGGTGGCGCGCAGCGGGGAAAAGCAGTGCCGTCGCATCGCCGAGGATTCGATGCGTGTACCCGGCGGCCGCGGTGTCCGTCAGGTACACGCGATCGGCGGTGACAGAGCAGGGACGTGGAGCTCTGTGTGTAAACACAGAGCTCCATGTCCTGTCAGGGAGAGAGGAGAGCGATCTGTGTCCCTTGTACATAGGGACACAATCGGTCACCTCCCCCAGTCACCCCCCTCCCCCCACACAGTTAGAACACTATGCAGGATACACATTTAACCCCTTCCTCACCCCCTAGTGTTAACCCCTTCAATGCCAGTCACATTTATACAGTAATTAGTGCATATTTATAGCACTGGTCGCTGTATAAATGTGAATGGCGCCAAAAATGTGTCAAAAGTGTCCGATGTGTCCGCCGTAATGTCGCAGTCCCAATAAAAATTGCAGATCGCCGCCATTACTAGTAAAAAAAAAATATTAAAAAAAAATCATAATTCTGTCCCCTATTTTGTAGGCGCTATAACTTTTGCGCAAAGCAGTCGCTTAATGCGATTTTTTTTTACTTTTTTTACAAAAATACATAGAAGAATACGTATTGGCCTTAACTGAGAAAAAAAAAGTTTTTTTTTAAAAAAAATTGGGATATTTATTATAGCAACAAGTAAAAAATATATATATATTTTTAAATTGTCGCTCTTTTTTTGTTTATAACACAAAAAAAAAAAAACAGCACGGGCGATCAAATACCACCAAAATAAAGCTCTATTTGTGGAGAAAAAAAGGACGCCAATTTTGTTTGGGAGCCACGTTGCACGACCGCGCAATTGTCAGTTAAAGTGACGCAGTGCCGGAAGCTGAAATTTCGCCTGGGCACGAAGGGGGTTTATGTGCCCAGTAAGCAAGTGGTTAATAAAAAAATAAAATAGAATTATGTTAAAAAATAATTTTTTTTATCAAAAATAAATACAAAAGGGGGATTGCCATCTGGGGCCCTGGGGGCCTCTGGGGACCTCCAGACCCCTAAAAAAAATTGGTCCTTTAATAAAAAAATAAAATAGAATTATGTTAAAAAAAAAAATTTTTTATCAAAAATAAATAAAAAAGGGGGTTGTCACCTGGGGCCCTAGGGGCTTCCGGGCCCCTGTGGACCTCCGGACCTCTAAAAAAAAATAAAAGAAAAAAAAATTGTCCCTTTAATAAAAAATAAAAATATATTAAATATATATATATTTTATAAAAAAATAGATAAAAAAAGAGAGGGGGTTGCCTCTTTTTATAGGGGGTTCCCATCCGGGCCCCTGGGGACCCCCGGGCCCCTTACAGGTGTACTGCCTGTACCCCCCTGATGGCGGCCCTGCTTAGGGTTACATATTTGTTTGTGCCTAAGGTACTACAATAAATAACTTTTACTTACCCAACCCCCTCACTCCCCAGGCTGCTGGCACTTTCTTATTTTCTCTCACTCTCAGGCTTGTAGGTGTTCCCCTGGCAATTGCCCTTAAAGCAGGGCTGTTGCACATTGAACTATTTGGCATCAGGATACCTGCGACTGAAGGAGCATCTAAGAGAAGAGGCTGTGAGGAGCTGGTCTTCTTTTTATTTTTATTTTTTTAAACATTTTATTGATTTTCAACAAATACAAAGCGTTACATAGAACATCATAAAGAACATCTTTACAAAGTATACAAGACAAACATATGCAAAGTACAATGGACTCAAAAGGATGACTATAGTGCTAACCTTTCATGCACGTGACCAAACACATACTGTAAGAGGATGGAACTTTTCAGGTCATCAAACCGACATACGGGGTGTAGGTGGGGGTCTTGAGACTCAGAAATGTGAACTTGTAAGTACCGGACCAGCAAGGGTCAACCCAGTACCCGCACACCCCACAAGGGAACACACTGTGAGCGGGAGGGGACCGCAATTAACTTAACCATGTAGAAGGGCAGAAGTGGTCCTACTAGAAAAAGGAACATGACGTCTCCGGTGAGGACATAGCCTACCTGAAGGGAAGGGGTCCTGGGCACCAGTGATCAGTCAGCCATAGGCCCGGTCACCTGGGGGACCATGTGTCAGGGTCTGCGGCCCAAAAGGCCAGCATCCAGCAGGACAGGAAGCGTGATTGGACAAATGTAAAGCGTGGATGTTCAAGACTAAGAGGGGGGGGCAGGAGGAATAGGACATGATGGAGATTCCTTCTGAGTCAGGTAACAATGACCCCATCTTGCGCCACAGAGGGCACAGGAGAGGCCAAAGGAGACGCAGTTCCCACAGATTCCCTGTAGTGTATCCAACAGGCCCATGTACATCTGAACTTGTCGTGCATGTCCTTTCCATCTCCTCAATTTTGTTCACTCTGGAATGCCAATCTGCAATGGTGGGGGGGAGAGCGTTTTTCCAACGGATGGGAATACATTGCGTGGTGCAGCTTTAGGGATTTACGGTAGGTAGATTGTGGTAAGGAGGTGTGGTGGAGTAGATACTGTGCCGGTGTGAAGTCAGGAGTAAACGTGGTGATTCGAGAAATAAGATCATGCACTCCTTTCCAGAATGGTTGAATGGCTGGGCAATCCCACCAGACATGGAGGAGTGAACCCGTATCCAAGTTGCACCTCCAGCATGTTGCTGGGACACCAGGGAAGATTTTGTGTAGGTTGTCAGGGGTACGATACCCAGGGAATAGATCTTGAATCTGTTCTCTTGAGCGGAGACATTGATGGAGCCCTTGTGGGTGTGTTCCCACACAGACTCCCAGTCGCTATTTGACAGGACAGTTGAGAGATCAGTGTCCCACAACCAATGGATGTCGGTGTTAGGAGGCGCTTTCGATAAGAGTAGGGAATACAAGGAGGATATAAAGTGTTTCAGGGGTTCAGTGTTAGTACACAATTGTTCAAAGGGTGTGAGGCCTCTATGCCAATGTGAAAGCAGTGGAGCACTGTGAAAAAAAATTCTGAGTTGCAGGAACTTAAAAAAAGGTATGTTGAAATTTGGCGGCCATTTCGGAATGGGAAAGAAGCAAACCATTATCAAAAAAAAAGGTGTCTCGTATCGTAGGGTCAGAGTGGGACACCGCGCGGTCATGGGCAAGTATGTCAGTCGGGAAGTCAGGGTTCCAGGTCAAAGGTGTCATAGGTCCTGGGGAGGGGGTCAGGTCGAGAGATCTACAGATCGCACTAAAATTAGACATGGTAGGACCAATCAATGGGTGGCTAGAATAGGACCTGGGGATGGAGCATGAAGAAATCCACAGCAGGTGCGAGAGCTGGTCTTATAGCATGGAGAGAACCCGAGGTAGTTGGGGATGAGACAAGTAAAAGTCCTCTTTACTAATACACTAGTCATATACAAGCATTTAAAGGGGTTGTAAAGGTTTGTTTTTTATTTTCTAAATAGGTTCCTTTAAGCTTGTGCATTGTTGGTTCACTTATCTTTTCCTTCTAACTGTTTTTTTCTTTGTCTGAATTTCTTACTTCCTGTTTCTCCTCAGTAAGCTTATCACCATCATCCATGGGGGTTAGTCAGCCAGAACAGCTTACTGAGGAGGAACAGGAAGTGAGAAATTCAGACAAAGAAAACAAAGAAAAAAAACATTTTAAAGGGGAAATCGAAGGAAAAAGGTAAGTGAACCAACAATGCACTAGCTTAAAGGAACCTATTTATAAAATAAAAAACAAACCTTTACAACCCCTTTAATCCTTGCAGTGCGGGGCAGCCCTACTGTAAGTGATATCAAATGCCAGTTTCCTCTAGCCCTATGGGTTAGGTTCATTAAAATCAAACTCCTGGGATCAATGCGCCCAATCCTAGGGGACCTTTTGCTCAGTCCAACTAGTGTTTTTTTATTTTGTTTGCTTTAGTAATGTACCTCTGGCCAAAAACTTAAAAGGCTCTCTTCCTGTTTGTTCTTCTGATGGTGGTGGGCATACCTCCCAACTGTCCCTGATTTGGAGCAATGTCCCTCATTGCCGTAATTTGTCCCTCATTTTGGTCTGATCTATATAGATGTATATAACATGCACTTTTTATCTATCAAAAAGTGTTTCCCAGTGCTAAACCTTTCATCTGATTTGTAAAGTCCAAAACCAATATAAAGGAATAATAGTGGTAAAAAAGCACTTGTGGGTTTAACCAATCGCATGTTTTTGTACAATTCTCCTTTAAGGGTATGTGTGCTTTGCCTGCATACTTTTGCTTATAGGTGTGCCTCATTCATCTCAGAAAGTTTGGAGGTATGGTGGTGGGTGGTCCTGGAGGATAATGCATAGATGCATCAATACGTTATGATTGCAGGGCACCATGCTCAGGTGGGTCCTCTGTATGTTTTCTGAGTCGAGTGATGACTGAGGACATCTTGTGGCAAAGAAGAGGTGTTGCAGGGAATAGCTCCAGGATTGAAAACCTCTAGGGGTTCTTTAAAAATTAAAACATTTAGCCTTGCTTGTGCTTTGAGTTTTATTTTATTTATCAGGCCAAATCATTTGTTCAATATCTTCATCTCTAGTTGTTATATAGTTCAATGCTTTAGGTGAGGTATGAAAACATTAGATATTTCTCAAAAACTTAAGTGTGATCATCACACTATTAAGAGATTTGTGGCTGATTCAGAGCACAGACGGGTTTCGTGCAGATAAAGGCATATTGAGGAAGATTTCTGCCAGATCCATGCATCGGATCAAGAGAGCAGCTGCTAAAACACCATTACATAACAGCAAACAGATATTTGAACCTGCTAGTGCCTCTGGAGTCCCATGGACATCAAGGTGTAGAGTCCTCCAGAGTTTTGCAACTGTGCATAAACCTTCCATTCGGCCACCACTAACCAATGCTCACAAGCAGAAACGGCTGCATTAGGCAGAAAAATACATGAAGACTCATTTTCATACCTCCCAACATTTGAAAAATTCACTGCGGGACATTCTCAAAGTTTTTCAGGTAGCCGTGGGGGTGGGGGGGAACTGTGCCGTGAACGAAGTTCGTTGATTGAGCGGGGGGGGGTTGTGGGTGCCGCAAACGCAATTGTTAAGCGCGGGGGGGGGGGTTGTGGGTAACGTGAAGTTGGTGAGCGGGTGGGGGTGCCGAGAACGAAGAGTTGTTGAGCGGGGGGGTTGTGGGTGCCGTGAACGAAGTTGTTGAGGGGGGGGGCCTCACCTGTGCGCAGCATGTCTCTCTCCCCTCAGGTCTTTTCCTCCTTCTTCCCTGCTCCCCCTTCTTGTACAGCTTCCTGTGCGGGACAATTAACCCATTTGTGGGACTGCGGGAAGATGCAGTCTGTGCGGGTAAATCCCGCAGAATCCGTGCGGGTTGGGAGGTGTGCTGGATGGTCCAGATAGATGGAGTAGTGGTTGGTGGCCGGCCACCCTGTTCCAACAAGGCTGCCACGTCAGCAAGGCAGTTGTGGAGTCATGATTTGGGCCAGAATAATGGGAAGATAGCTGGTTGGCCCCTTTAGGGTCCCCAATGGTGTAAAGATGAACTCTGCAAAGTATGTGGAGTTCCTGACTGACCACTTCCTTCCCTGTTACAGAAGGAAGAACTATGCTTTCCGTAATACAATCATCTTCATGCATGACAATGCACCATCTCATGCTGCAAAGAATACCTATGCATCAATGGTTGCTATGTGGATAAAAGGAGAGAAAGTCATGGTGTGGCCTCCATCCTCCCCTGACCTCAATCCTATTGAGAACCTTTGAAGCACCCTCAAGCAAAAGATCTATGAGGGTGGGAGGCAGTTTACATCCAAACAGCAGCTCTGGAAGGCTATTCTGACATCTTGCAAACACAAGTTCAATGGATGCAAGACTTGTGAAGTTGCTATCAAATAAGGGGTCCTATGTTAAAATGTAACGTGACCTGTTAAAATGTTTAAAAAGTTAAAATGTTGTTCAAAGTTTGATCGAAATAGCTTTTGATTTCAGTAAATATACTGCAAACACAACAAATGACAATTTTCAGTTCTTCACAACTTATGAAGTGTTTTGAAACTTACTGTGCATAATAATTTGGAACAGTGCATTGTAAGTTAAACTGTTATTAGGAGGTTTGTTCAATAAAATTTTAATTGTACTCTCAGGCGGCGTACACACGAGGGGATATGTCCGCTGAAAACGGTCCGATGGACCGTTTCAGCAGACATCTCCGCTCGTGTGTATGGGCTAGCGGACAGATTTGTCCACCCGACAGATTTCAAAGCAAGCTTTGAAATCTATCCGGTGGAATCTGTCCGCCCGACATGTCTGCTGGTTAGTACACTTACCAGCAGACATGTCGGCCCCCACCGCCGCCGCGCCGCTGCCGAATGGATTCGGCGCATGCGCGGAAGTGTTTTACTTCCTGGTGCGGTGACGTGGCGGTGACGCGGCGGCGTCACCGTCACCGCCGCGTAACCGCGCCGTCCGGCGGCGGGGAATTTGATCCGATGGTGTGTACACGCCATCGGATCAAACTCCCGATCGGACATATCCGATGGAAATGGTCCGCGGACCGTTTTCATCGGATATGTCCGATCGTCTGTACGCCGCCTAAGGCCTTGTACACACGAGGGAATAGATCCGATGGGAACGGTCCGACGGACCGTTCCCATCGGATCTGTCCGCCGGATTGCTTTGATCCGATGGCTGTACACACCATCGGATCAAATTCCCCGCCGGCGGACAGCGCGGTGACGCGGCGGTGACGTTGACGCCGCCACGTGACCGCCACGTCACCGCACCAGGAAGTAAACACTTCCGCGCGCATGCGTCGCATCCAGTCACAGGATACGACGCATGTGCGGGCAGATATGTCCGCTGGTTTGCCCTACTAACCAGCGGACATATCTGACGGACAGCTCTCCGGCAGAAAAATTCCAAAGCATGCTTTGGAAATTTTCCGCCGGAGGAATCCGGCCAGAAGGGTCCGTTTGCCCCTACACACGAGCGGATTTTTCGGCTGAAATGGTCCGTCGGACCATGTTCAGCGGATTTATTCACTCGTGTGTACAAGGCCTAAGACCCGGTTCACACTGGGGCGGCACGACTTTGGGGCGACTTGGCAAGTCGTTCTGAAGACGACTTCACAGGCGACTTGCAAAATGACTACTGTATAGAAGTCAATGCAAGTCGCCCCGAGTAGCCCCCGACGTCGTACAAGAACGTTTTTCCAAGTCGGAGCGACTTGCGTCTGTCCTATTGGAACGGTTCTGGTGAATAGAATGGGAAGCGACGTGACAGACGGCTGAGTCGCCTGACGAGTCGCCCCAGTGTGAACCGGCTCTTAATAGTTGATAACATGAGAATTATGCTGACTGTTGTTAATATCAATTATTTATGTAAATGAGAAAAATATCATTGGCATAATAATTTGGAACAGGGTGTATACACCACGGTAAATACAATCACCTCTTCTCCTCTTGCACTTCCTTGCTTGTAGACTATTAATCCTCACTCCTCTAGCACATCACTTGCTTGTACTTCCGGCCTAGCTAGCACTGTAGGCCTGACATTGGCTCAGCCAGGCCTAAAGCAGATGCCCTTTGCAGACAGGGACTGTGGGCCCTTATGGTGTAGCAAAAAATAGAAAGTTCCAGTGCTAGCTGTCCCTGTGGCTACTGCTCCCAGTAACACTTTTCAGGCACTGCCAGCCCCCCTTTCCACTGCCTGTGCCACCACAATCCTCCAGACTGGCTCTGCGCCCATCCCAGACTGCTGCTTCTCAGTCCTCTCAAGTGTGCCTCCCAGTCCTCCCGAATGTGTGGACACTCACAAGTCCTCTTGGCTGCCTCTGTGGAACTCCTGGAGACTTGCCCAGCAGGGCTCTCCTGCTCTCCTCTCTGGCTCCTCCTTGTCAGGACACCTCTGTGTGTTGTAAGAGGGTCCTGTCCGGAACCCGAGCGCAGGTTTAAGGTCACCCCCCCCAGACTGGGGAAGTCCCTCAAAGATCCCAACAGCCTAACACTGCATCCCCATTTTCCACTCGATCAACTCCTTCCCAGCTGGGCTGACCCTGGGAATTTAAGCAACGGCCTTCCCCTCTGCCTATTCAGACTGGGAATTGGCCAGGGCTCCTCAGAATACCCCAGGTGGCTCCACCTCTCTTTCCAGAAAACACCAGAAGATTCTGGAAAGAAATGGGAGGTCCTAGTAACACCACCTGTGAGTCACAGAGCTCTATTCTGAGTCACTCCCTTATAAGATCACAAAAACACACCCAGGCTTGGCTCCCAGCCAAGCCTGTTAATGTACCTATTCTCACAAAAGGTACTAAGACTCCTAGCACACTAGATGGTGCTACATATTGTTTTGAACGTTTTCAGTAATTTTGAGGACTAAAATTTACATTATATCATCTCCACAAAATAAAATTACTCTTGCGGTGAAAGTGTTAAAGTGACTGTAATGGAAAAGGGTTAGACTCTTTATTTATCCTTTTGACCATTGTTATTAAGATGGGATAACCTCAATTTTACAATTGTCACCAGAACAAAATTCAAGGGCAGATCAAACAATAGGGACACCTGTTTCAGTGAAAACTATGATGGCAGCTTTCGAAAGATTTCTTCTGACTTCCTGTTACATCTATGGGGCGGGAAGTAAAATATACAGTATATACCTGATTCTTTTTATTTTGGATAGAGTAGAAGAAGATATTGGCCCAGATTCACAGTGCAATTACGCCTGCGTAACAGGAGATGCGCGGCATAAGTCTAAATGTGCGCGTGCGTTTCGATGCACGGCATTCCCAGAACGAGATACGCAAGAAATCTACTTTTTTTGTCCAGCGTAATTTCGTTAGACAGGCGCATCCGTCCGCGCAAAACTGCTCTACACACACCACTGATTTGCTAGTCAAATATGCTAATGAGGGACTTACGGGGATCCACAAAAGAACGTTGGTGCAACGCAGGCTACGCGGTGTGCGCAACAGCAAAATGTCCTGTCTAAAATTAGACCATATAAAAGCTGGTCTAAAATTAGAAAAATCGTCTACATGTCAGAGAAAGAAACACTGTTAGTGAGGAGCTGAGCAGTCACACGTGTTGCACAACAATCTGTATGCCAACATGCCAGGGGCATCGCCGCGCATAGCTATACTACTGACTTTAGATGAGCAAAGAAGGAGGAGGGCACGGAGGATGGCACGGGAGAGGATATACTGCACACGCATAGACCTGTTTGGCATGAGTGATTGTGAGGTGTATCGCATCTTCAGATTCAGCCCTCATGCCATCCTGGAATTAACCACAACCCTGCAGGAGGACATCACCAGCCCAACACACCGCTCACATGCAGTGCAGCCACTGGGCAAGGTCCTGGCAACACTCCATTTCCTTGCCAGTGGCTCTTTTCAGCGTACAAGTGGAGTGGTGGCTGGGATGTCACAATCCTCCATGACTGAGCAGATGTGTGCACCAGGTTGTCCCTGCAATCCTCAGACGCATGGCCAACCAAATCATCAAACCCACCACTGAGGACCTGCGGCTGAAGGCAATGACAGATTTCTACAGAATTCCCAGATTCCCACGCACCGTGGGGGCCATTGATTGCACACATGTGGCACTCCAGCCCCCCCAGGAGACAGAGCACATGTAACGCAATCGGAAGCATTGGCATTTCATCAACGTACAGGTGATAGTCGATGCCCAAGGCCTCATATGGCACGTCCGTGCCAAACACCCAGGGTCCAGCCATGACAGCTACATATACAATCAAAGCCCCATCCGAATGGAATTCGATCAGAACGTGTATGGGGACACCTGGCTGGTTGGTGAGTGACATGGGTGGCAGGCATGACTGTACCCCCCCATGATGCACACATCACAAGGGGCACATGCATGACTAACATCCTCCTGTCTTTTCCCTTACAGGTGACTCTGCATATCCACTGGGACCCCATCTCATGACTCCTTTCCGGAACCCCCAAACCCCAGGAGAGGAAAGATACAATAAAGTCCACGCCCAAACACGTGCAGTGGTGGAGCGCACCTTTGGCCTCCTGAAGTCGCGTTTCCGATGCCTGGATAAGTCTGGGGGTACCCTGTTGTATTCCCCAAACTTCGTGTGCCATATCATCGGTGCCTGTTGCCTGCTGCACAACTTTGCAGTGAGAAAGGGCCTGCAGATTGACCTACGTGATGACCTGACCCCTGAACCAGACAATCCCCCCCTGACCGAGGTTACCCCGTCTTCTGAGGGAAGAGCAGCCAGGAGACAGCTCACATTGGGCATCTTTGCACACACATTAATCATGGCACAATGAGAATGCATGCATGCACACCACTGTGGTCCCTAGCACACACACCCCACATCCTCATCAAATTGGATTGGCACAAGTCCACCATGCAGGACTTGTGAGCAGCAACGCCATGCCAAGGCTCCAATTATGTCACTGTACATTCATACACCATTCACACGGACCTGGGGATCACTTCTCCCTGGTCCTGGGGAACCCTTCTCCACCAAAATTGAGGGTGACACCCCTTTTCCGGCAGGAATGTCGCCCCCACATTCAACAGCATTCACAACCCAAAAAAAAAGACAAACAAAAAAAAAAATACCTGCAAAATCAAAAAATCTACAGGAAAAAAATAAGGCCCAAAAAAAAAGGGGAAAAACAAATTAGTGCCCTTGACGTGAGCCACGCCTGGGGCGCCCCCGGCCACGGCCCCGGCTCCTCTGGGGAGACTCATGGGGGAGGGGGTAAACCGGGGAAGGAGGAGCAGCCCCTGGTCTCTGCCCACCTGGCGGCCTGCCCTCCAAGGCCACGGCTATTCTGTCCAGGGCAGCACCTAGTGTTGCCGTGTTGGCCTGGATAGCCTGGGTGAGGGCCCTCACATCCTGCCCAATGCCTGCTGATGTAGTCTGCAGATCGTTAAGGCAGTTTGTGAAAGCCCGGGAGTGGCAGTCCAGGTTACCAAGCGTATCCTTGATGGAGGACAGGCTCTCCTCCATCTGCACCAATGTCTGGCTGACCTGTCCCAGATGGCGGGTCTGGAGGAACTGGTTCCTTCTCAGAGTGGCGGGCAGGAGATCGGCCACCCCCCTGGTCTTCTGGGTCGCCTTCCTGCCTCCAGCTGATGCTTGTGGCCGGGGAGAAGGGGAGCCCCTTGGGAGGGGAGCCATGTTGGGGGAGGAGGGGGGGGCTCCCCCTTAGGGAGGGCTGGCTGCTGCCAGCCAGAGGGGAAGAGTCCTCCAAAAACAATAGTCCAGTGCCTGACATGGACTCCTCCTCCTCCTCAAACTCCTCCTCCTCCTCTTCAACCTCCTCCGCGGACTCCGGCCTTGTCGGGGGGGCCTCATTAGGCTGCTGTCCTGGGGATGGTGTGGTCAGGCCAGATGGCCCAGCACCCTCCTGCACATCTGTGGATGACACAAAACATTCACAGGTTGGAGGATCCACACACTTGCCACATATTCCCTTTCACCCCCTCCCCCACACATGCTACACACCTGATAGAAAAAAAAACCTTACCTGGCATCACGCCTTCATGACTTGAGTCATAGCCGGGCAGGCCCTCCACTTCTTGCCGATGAAAGTTCTGGGCCACCGCACGCTCCTCCGCTGTCAGCCTTAAACGGCATGGTGGGCCCCCTCCTGTGGCCCTGGCATGGGCAAGCATTTTGGCCAGCTTCTTTTTGACCAGACGCCGGAGGTCATTTATCTTTTTATCAATCCCAGACCGGTTCCGTGTCTCCCCCTCCCCCACTGAATTCACCTGGTCAGTGATCATGTCCAAAATCTCTCTCCTCCTGGCCGGGGTGGTGTTGGCACTGTCCGGGCCGTGGAGGAAACGCCCATAGCCGGAAATGGCCCGGGCAAGAATTTGTTTCTCCCGCAAAGAAAAATTTAATTTCCTCTTCCTCTCTGTCATACTCTGACCAAAAATCACTCCCAGTCAACAAAAATCACTCACAAAAACAAGCACGACCAATCAAGCAAGAAAACAAACAAACAGAAAACTATCAAACAAAAAGTCTCACAAACACTTAGCAAAAATCACTTTCAAATATCTTCTAACAAACACTAGATCACACAGTACACAAATCTGACAAATATAAATCACAACACAACTAACAACGGAACAAAAGCACTTTGCTATATGGGAAGGGAAACAAAGGGATGTACTTTTGCAATGGAAGTGCGTTTGTGTCTGTCTATTTATGCTGTCTGCGTAGTTCTCAAATTTGCCCTAGTCCATTTCCAATTTCACTGATTGTGCCGTTCCCGAGTTGTGAGCATGCGCACAGAGGTGCTGACATGGTCTGCTTCAAGCGCGCATGCACGAGCCGGCCGGCCCTTCATTTGCATGGGGTCACGGCTCATTTCAATGTAACACGCCCACGTCCTTCCCAATTTGTATTACTCCGCCTTACGCCTCTGAAATAACGTTACGCATGCGCAATTTTCTGCGTAAAAGCGACGAGAATAGGGTGATTGCACGGCTACATTGCGCAAGTCTAACGTAAAGGCGGTGCGCTACGCTGGTCCAATAATGCGCAGATGTACCTGAATCTGGCCCATTATTTCTAAAGCAAACTAAAAGCAATGCCCCTGCTTAACTGTTAAAGCTGAACTATGCTCACCTCCACTCCTTCGATGCAAATTTTAATTCGGTGAGTAAAGTTCCATTTTAAGACATTGGGCTTACAAGAAAGTACCTTGTCTTAAAACTTACTCTTATGCCTCTTACACACGACTGGTTTTCCTGGCAGGAAAACTGCCATGAGAGCTTTTGGCCGGGAATCCTGGCCGTGTGTATGCTCCATCACAGTTTTCCCAACAGAATGTTTTCTTTTTTCCTGCCGCGATTCCCGGCAGTTTTTAAGCCGGCAGTTTCCCTATGGGGAAAACCTGTGGTGGAGCATACACACAGCCGGGTTTCCCGGCCAAAGCTCTCATGGCAGTTTTCCTGTCGGGAAACCCAACCGTGTGTAGGTGGAAAAAGCTACCGAGCTGGTTCTTAGTTTTCCTGGCAGACTTTTTACTGCCAGGAAAACCGATCATGTCTACAAGGCAATAGAGTTGAATTCTGAGAAGGACCAGTAAACAAACATTCTGTAGCACCAAAAAAAAGGCCTGGAATGAGAACATATGGTTAATCCTTTGCACGATATGGAAAATTGGTGACATACCTGTAAATTTCCATTCCTGGAATTCCTATTCTTGTCGCCATGCTTGTGGGTCAACTCCGTCCTTTGATTTACCTTGGCAAGCCTAAGAACAGCAAAACGTGCAAAAAAAATTCCCCTGGACTCTTGAAAATACTTGTGAGAACTAAAATCAATAACAAAGGATGGAAAGAGAGAAAACAGAATGCTGCTACTTAAAAATGTATTTAAGAGGCAAGGGCGAAGACATGGAAAAGGAAGTGCAGCGCTATGCTTAATGAATCTGTGAAAATGCTGCCAAATTCACATAGCATACAACCGTGAAATCAAACAAAAAAAATATATATACAGTGCGGAAAATAGATATTTGAACACCCTGCTATTTTGCAAGTTCTCCCACTTGAAAATCATGGAGGGGTCTGAAATTGTCATCGTAGGTGCATGTCCACTGTGAGAGACATAATCAAAAAAAAAAATTCCAGAAATCACAATTTATGAATTTTTAACTATTTATTTGTATGATACAGCTGCAAAGAAGTATTTGAACACCTGTCTATCAGCTAGAATTCTGACCCTCAAAGACCTGTTAGTCTGCCTTTAAAATGTCCACCTCCACTCCATTTATTATCCTAAAGTAGATGCACCTGTTTGAGGTCATTAGCTGCATAAAGACACCTGTCCACCCCATACAATCAGTAAGAATCCAACTACTAACATGGCCAAGACCAAAGAGCTGTCCAAAGACACTAGAGACAAAATTGTACACCTCCACAAGGCTGGAAAGGGCTACGGGGAAATTGCCAAGCAGATTGGTGAAAAAAGGTCCACTGTTGGAGCAATCATTAGAAAATGGAAGAAGCTAAACATGACTGTCAATCTCCCTCGGACTGGGGCTCCATGTAAAATCTCACCTCGTGGGGTCTCAATGATCCTAAGAAAGGTGAGAAATCAGCCCAGGACTACACGGGAGGAGCTGGTCAATGACCTGAAAAGAGCTGGGACCACCGTTTCCAAGGTTACTGTTGGTAATACACTAAGGCCTCGTACACACGATCGGACATATCCGATGAAAACGGTCCGCGGACCATTTCCATCGGATATGTCCGATCGGGAGTTTGATCCGATGACGTGTACACACCATCGGATCAAACTGCCCGCCGCCGGACGGCGCGGTGACGTGGCGGTGACGCGGCGGTGACGTTGACGCCGCCACGTCACCGCCACGTCACCGCACCAGGAAGTTAAACACTTCCGCGCATGCGCCGAATCCATTCGGCGGCGGCGCGGCGGCGGTGGGGGACGACATGTCTGCTGGTAAGTGTACTAACCAGCAGACATGTCGGGCGGACAGATTCCCACCGGATAGATTTCAAAGCATGCTTTGAAATCTGTCGGGTGGAGAAATCTGTCCGCTAGCCCATACACACGAGCGGAGATGTCTGCTGAAACGGTCCATCGGACCGTTTTCAGCGGACATATCCCCTCGTGTGTACGAGGCCTAAGACGTCATGGTTTGAAATCATGCATGGCACGGAAGGTTCCCCTGCTTAAACCAGCATATGTCAAGGCCCATCTTAAGTTTGCCAATGACCATTTGGATGATCCAGAGGAGTCATGGGAGGAAGTCATGTCGTCAGATGAGACCAAAATAGAACTTTTTGGTCATAATTCCACTAACCGTGTTTGGAGGAAGAAGAATGATGAGTACCATCCCAAGAACACCATCCCTACTGTGAAGCATGGGGGTGGTAGCATCATGCTTTGGGGGTGTTTTTCTGCACATGGGACAGGGCGACTGCACTGTATTAAGGAGAGGATGACCGGGGCCATGTATTGCGAGATTTTGGGCAACAACCTCCTTCCCTCAGTTAGAGCTTTGAAGATGGGTCGAGGCTGGGTCTTCCAACATGACAATGACCCGAAGCACACAGCCAGGATAACCAAGGAGTGGCTCTGTAAGAAGCATATCAAGGTTCTGGCGTGGCCTAGCCAGTCTCCAGACCTAAACCCAATAGAGAATCTTTGGAGGGAGCTCAAACTCTGTGTTTCTCAGCGACAGCCCAGAAACCTGACTGATCTAGAGAAGATCTGTGTGGAGGAGTGGGCCAAAATCCCTCCTCCAGTGTGTGCAAACCTGGTGAAAAACTACTAGAAACGTTTGACCTCTGTAATTGCAAACAAAGGCTACTGTACCAAATATTAACATTGATTTTCTCAGGTGTTCAAATACTTATTTGCAGCTGTATCATACAAATAAATAGTTAAAAAAATCATACATTGGAATTTTTTTTTTGATTATGTCTCTCACAGTGGACATGCAGCTACGATGACAATTTCAGACCCCTCCATGATTTCCAAGTGGGAGAACTTGCAAAATAGCAGGGTGTTCAAATACTTATTTTCCGCACTGTATATAAACATGGTGAAAAAACACAAATTCACACAGCATAAGTGTAATGCTGTAAAAAGTCCATACATATGTTTCCAAACTGATGAGTGGAAACACCAACCAAATGAAATGAACAAAATGGATAGTTCATAGGTGTGTTTCCCAGTGGATGAAATGAAGTACTTCACATATAATGCCAATTCAGATAAATGAAGACAACAGTGATGGCTTGTCTGTAGCAATCTTCAGACTATCAAAACAAAGAGATTGGGTGCTCTTACCAGCTGTGGTGGACTGACATGTTAGTACTAACAGCAAGTCGGATCAGGCATGGTGGTCACAGCGGACCCTGGGCTCTGTGCGAAGAAGGTTTTGCAACGATGGTCACTCCGGCTGACGTGGTGGAATCAGTCTGGATCAGATACCTCACTTCAGGGACAGGAACCTGGATAGCAAAGTGCCGATGGAGGAATAACCAAGCTCATGGATCAACACAACATGTGTGGCATGAGGAGACAAATAAGAAAATGCTCCCAATGGTGCAGATCAAAAAAAAACAATAAAGGCTTTATTAAAATTATATGAAATAAAATCATGTGAAAAATATTTTTAAAAGCAGTATGGGGTACTAGCGATGTTACCCGACGCTTTAGTACATCAAAACAAATGCTCTAACATACAAATATAAAGCAAGATCTATCATACCAATATTTGACATGAATGAACAATCAAAAAGGTAAATGTATATAATATATACCAGTGGCGGCTGGTGCTCAAAATTTTTGGGGGGGCGCAAACGAAAAAAAAAATATTGCAGCCTCACTGTGCCCATCACATGCAGCCACTGTGCCATGCCACCAAATGTAGCCACTGTGCCATGCCACCAAATGCAGCGACTGTGCCATCAATTGTCACCACTGTGCCATGCCATCAAATGCAGCCACTGTGCCATCAATTGTCACCACTGTGCCATGCCATCAAATGCAGCTACTGTGCCCATCAATTGTCACCAATGTGCCATGCCATCATATGCAGTCACTGTGCCATCAATTGTCACCAATGTGATATGCCATCATTTGCAGTCACTGTGCCATCAATTGTCACCACTTGTGTCACTAATTGTGCCATGCCATCAAACGCCACCACTGTGCCATCAATTGTCACCAATGTGCCATGCCATCAAAAGCAGCTACTGTGCCCATCAATTGTCACCACTGTGCCATGCCATCAAATGCAGTCACTGTGCAATCAATTGTCACCACTGTGCCATGCCATCAAACGCCACCACTGTGCCATCAATTGTCACCACTGTGCCATGCCATCAAACGCAGTCACTGTGCCATCAATTGTCACCTCTCTGCCATGCCATCAAATGCAGTCACTGTGCCATCAATTGTCACCTCTATGCCATGCCATCATATTCAGTCACTGTGCCATCAATTGTCACCACTGTGCCCGGCCTGTGCTCATTGTTGCCTCTGTGCCCCATGATGCCACTGTGCCCCATGCTTTTACTGTGCCCCATGCTGCCACTGTGCCCCATGCTGCCACTGTGCCCCATGCTGCCACTGTGCCCCATGCTGCCCCTTTCCCTGTAAAAAAAATCACTTACCTGACGCTTCCATGTCCTCCCTCGATGTCTTCTGCCGCCCTGGAGAAGCTTCAGCCAATCAGGTTCCTGAAAACCAGAATCCGGGAACCTGATTGGCTGAAACGGCTGTCAGTCTAATGCAAGGACCGCAGATTGTCTGCACTCCGAGCATAGACTTCCGAGAGCCGGAGGGCGGGACTGGAAAAGCCTATCAGAGCCACTGGCTTTGATAGGCAGTTCCCCTCAGCCAACCAGCTGTCGCTATTCGGGTAACCGGCGTCCCATGTCCGGTTATACGAATAGACCAGGCAGCTGGCAACAGTAACACACGTCCAATGCATAGCATTGAACGTGTGTTACTTGCGAGAGGGGGTGGCGCTGCAGCGCCCTCTATAGACGGCCGCCAGAACTTTGGCTAAAATGTCAAAATGACATTTTAGCCGAATAAAAGTTCTTAAAGGGCCCGTTTTTTTTTTTTTTTTAATTCTTTTTTTTTTTGTGACTGCGGGAGGGGGGGCGGCGCCCGTGCGCCCATATGGGCGGGCCGCCACTGATATATACAATATATATGATGACATGCAAATAATAATAGGCATCTAATACAAACTAAATAAAAAATAAATAAAAGCACTATAATACTAAAAATGGGTCCTCCATACATCCAAGTAACCTGCCATTTAGACCAGGCAAGCCTCAGCACAAGACATTACCATCAGGAGGTATTACCTCCAACAAGGATTCTTCTGCCTTTGAACCTAGGCAGGAGGGTTGGAGTTGAAACAAAGAATGCTTCCAACTTAAAGTGGAAGTAAACCCTTCAATTTGATAGTTACAAAAACAGTTAGCATTCCCGGCATGCCGGAAATGCTAGCTGTCACATTTGTTTGTGCTCTCAACCAAACTGCCAAACCATCCAATGGCTGGTTTCATAACAGGTCACATGTACAGCATTATGGCAGTTGCAGATTAAACAGAGGTCAAGATGGCCACTTCCTTGGCTGAAAACAATAGGAGGGTTTACTTCCACTTTAAGAAAAATACATAACATATTCTCTGTGCTACCTGTAGCGGGGACAGAGAAAAGAACACTTTGGGGGAAGGAGTCTGGGGGAAATTTATACTGTCCTGAGGGTTACCCTGGCCTGGCCGGTCAGAGATCAGAGTTGACCCACAATTTTGCTAACCTGAGATGAGCCGTTAAAAATATAGTTACAGGTCGGCGTGACGTGCGGACGTCGCTAGTTCGGTGTCCTTGGCTGTACGAAGAAGATGGGTTACTGTGATACACCGGACAGAACCAATTGCGGGGAAAAGGCATTGATGACAATGAAGATAGCCACGGGGATGGGTGTGGTGGGATCTGCATATTACATAGTGCTTTTCGAGCCTAAGACGGTACTGGAGGGCATTAAAAAAACTGGAGGTGCAACTCTTGCTATGGCTTCGCTTGGAGCAATCTTTGGTATCACTACCTGTTTAACAGCCCAGATTCGTGAGAAGCCAGACGATGCATGGAACTATTTTATAGGGGGGTTGTACATCTGGTGCACTCCTAGGGTTAAAAAGTCACAGCTATGGAACTGGGGCCACGGCATGTCTTGCATTTGGAGGACTTGCTGCTTTTGCCAAGATTTCAAAAAAAGAGGGCTGGGTATGGATTCCATCTGAACCAAGACTCTGAAACTTTGTATTTTTGTCTTGTGATATAACTGCTGAAAATAAAGAGTCACACTTTTTGGTTGCTGTAGTGTACACAGTATATACATTGGTCCCTATCTGAGAAGATAAATAAACCTGCTACATTATATATATATATATTTTTTTTTTATCAGTTACAAACAAAACTGGAAACAAGATTTTTAAAGCATTGCACATTGAGATTATTCAAACTGATCTCTTTTGTACGCACAATGTAATGTGATTTTGGTTTTTCCAGGTAACGCCTGTGAAGATTCAGACACTGTCTAGACACATTCACGTTATTAAAAATAGATCTGCCATTAACAGATATCCCGCTATCCCCATGGAAGGTGTTACACATTTTTTTTCTTTCGTCAGTGCAGCTTTACTTTGTTACCAGCATCCTAAAATAAAAGATTCATGTTGGAGCTGTAATGATAACGTTCTATTTGATGAGTCCCCTTCTATGCTGCAGAAGTTTGCTGGCAGTGTAACACACATTTATACTGCAGAAAGACACCATTCAAGCAAGAATTGCTTGGCAGTCTTGGCAAAAACTGTAACCCATGTCACATTCTGTGGGCAGTACTGCTGTCGAACGCAACCTATTCAAGCGAATGGGGCCACACCACAACCAGCCTTTAACATTGTGGTTGCGGTGATATGGGCTTTTCAGAGTTAAAACAAGTGGTAAGGAGCTGCCTGTCAAGTGCTCTTTGAAAAGCAATCCACCGTGGCTTGCTTTCAGAGGGTCAGCAAAGGCTGCTGCAAGTATGAATAAGCCATAACTGTAACTCCAGCCCTGCAAGTGAATACGTTATAACAGCCTTTTTCATCCAGGGTGCCCAGGCACCTTCAGTAGTGTCTTGGTAAAATAGCCCCCAATTTCCCAAATATTCCCAACCATTGCAACATTCTAGCTGCCGGTGTCCTAACAACCAATGATGTCATTGGTTAATAAGGAAGATGTCAGGCGCGTGCACAGCATCCTCCGTAAGCACTGAGGTCACATAAATGAGTGAGGGCAAGAAACTGAGGGAGAAGAGAAATGTTGGAATACTAGTCAGTATACACCCCCCCCCCCCACATTCCTTGTGAATATTGACTGCAGAGTTTCTAAGTTCCAGCACAACCCCCTGCAGAACATAGCTCTAACCTTTCAAAGACCTTAGAACTGGCTGGGCCACCGGTTGCTGTAATGATCTTTGACCTGCAATAATAGTCCTGACAGTTTATACCTGAAGAAAGTTACCTTTGACTTATGGCATGTACAAACGCCATACATGCAAGACCAATGGTTTGAAAAGTGCTTTAAATGTTCAAACAATTATCATATAAAAGCCAACGTGTATGGAGGGCTTACCCACTTACCCACTTTGGTTACAAACACCAACAGTGCCGAGGTAGTTCATTGAGAACTACAAGGCGATAGCCACAAAGGCTGCTGGACCCTGTAGTTTTATTTTCACCGGAATCTGGAAACAAGTGACATTCTTTGCAGAGGATGACGGCCTGTCACATCGGGGAACCCGGGGAGGTTTGGGGGCTGGTGGATTTGTAACATGTTACAAAAGGTGAACTTATCCTTTAAGCTGGTATTATCTTCCATATTCTAAGAAGGATTTTAAATTAAATGTATTCAGTTTTAAACATGCTTCACTATTGGAGATTTTTTTTTATACATTTTATATAACTGGACCATTGCGGCTTAGGATTGGATGAGAGGCGCACTGTGGATACGATTAGGGTTGTCCCGATACCGATACTAGTATAGGGACCAAGGGCCGGTCCTAGGGTCACAGATGCCTGGGTGCAGAAATATTTCTGGCGCCCCCACATGGGCGTGGTCATCTTACTAACTCCTCTCCTTTACACATGTTTATATGGCTACGACTCAAACACAGAGATGCTCCCCTAAGAAGTCTCCATTAGTGTCCCACAGCAGGTGCCCCCCATCAGAGCCCCCCCACAGCAGGTGTCCCCCATCAGAGCCCCCCCACAGCAGGTGTCCCACATCAGGTGTCCCCATAGATCAGTACTTGTCTAATAGATCCCTGTAGCTCAGGCGCGCTGGGAGCAGAAGCACATTACAGGTGGCGGGGCATATGTGGCATCTTTGGTTACTTGGAGGGGGGCACTCAGAGCATTTCTAGGAGTGCACAAGATGATTGGCAGCAGCTCCGGCCAACTCAGAAGCCTCTCATCACACGGCCTATAGAAGAGCCGACACATGCAGAGGGGGCGGGGCAGACAGGAGACTGCTCCATGCACACCGGACAGAATTAATTAGTGGAGTCTAGTGCCGGAACGTGTTTCGGTACTAGGCTCTGCTGTGGTACCCAGCCTGGATTTCGGGGACAGCGGGAGGTATGCGCTCTTGTCAGTTGCCAAAGAGCAAGCAGGATGGGGAACCGCAGCACCCGCTACATGCGATCTGCCTCTGGACACAGACGAGGAGGGAGGGGAGCAAACAAACAATGTGTAGCGCTTGATGAAAAAAATTGTGATGGTTAATAAACACAAAAATGACCAACGGTAGTATTCAAAAGAAGTGACTTTGGTTGTAAAAGTTTATAATAAGTCCAAACAAGTCTAATAAAGACGTGACTGGGTGTAGATTGATCCTGAAGATCTGCCACTGGTGATAATAGTAAAAGGCTTACCAGATGAAGATGACCTAACTAAGTTTACACCTATTAGGTCAAATACGCTTTAGTGTGACACCAGGGATGGCTTCTAGGTGGACTCCAATAGAGGAAGGACGTCACGACGGGGGAGTGCACTTCTGACTCCGCCGTCCTATCGAATCGTGTCTTCGAGCTGGCCAGTCGCGGGAGAGCAACGAAAAACGAAAGACGCTCTACGTGCGCTCCAAGACTCGTACCCAACCGAGACAGTGGACCGCAACGTCAAGAGCGTGTGTGCCGTCCCATCGAGAGACACGTCATGGCGCTAGAAGGCGTCCATAACGATGCTTAGCCATCCTATCTGATGGCATATTCGAGCTGGCCAATCAAGGAACAGCATCGAACGGGCAGTGTGTGCTCCAAATCACACTCCGCCTTGCTAAAATAGGATTGGTATAAACAAACCAGGGCGGGCATTAGAACAAAATATGCGCTCCAAGACTAATTCGGTTATTGAAGCGCACAAATGCTCCAAGTCTACCATTCAATGAGACAGACAAATAAAATACAACATCTTGACACAAAAATCACTTAAAATTACTCATCTGAGTGTAAATGACTACACATCAAGAGATACATAGATCCAATATATAAAATGCTTATATAAAACTATACAATTAATAATTGTTATTAAAAATTATCACAATGAACACTTGTCCTGACTGAACAGGATAGCCTGAGAACAAAAGAAATAAATACATACATACAGCCTCTAGACATAACCCTAATAACTGAATAAGGACTTGAAATCAGACAAATGGCAGGGGTACTAAGATTGGTTAATGAATGCATTCATGTCCCACTCAACATTTAAGCCGTGTGGGACGTAAGTGCATAATTCATAAATCCAATAAGTTTCTAACTTAGACACGCCTCTTGTTTTAGCTCCGCCCCTCCAAGGTGCCACATATTTGTCTATAATTAGAAATTGGGTGCCCTTAGGGTTGCCGGAATTGCATTCTCTGTAATGCCTAGGTACTGTGTGTTTAGTACAATCACCTAAGATTTTACTCACATGTTCACCCACCCGTACAGAAAATGCACGTATTGTGCGTCCCACATACTGCTTTCCGCACGGGCAGGTGATGAGGTATACAATGTGAGTTGTGGCACACGTACAAAAGGTTTTGATAGGATATACACGACCAGTTATAGTGGATCGAAACTCCAAACATTTAGATTTACCATTAATGTTAAACTGACATACATTGCACTTTTTACATGGAAAATAACCCTTCATATCTTAAAAGAATAGAGGGCGTACTGGTGGATCAATTACATTAGGAGCAATACTCTTTCTTAGTGAGGGTGCTCCTTTAAAAATTACTTTGGCCGAATCAGGTAGATTTGGTCCTATAATTTTGTCATTTTTAAGTATACCCCAGTGTTTATTGATAATAGATTTGACATCTTTATGTTGGTTAGAGTAAGAGGTCAACATAGAATATTTGAATGTATTGTCCAGTTCTCGAGGGGGTTTTTGAGACAACAAAGAAGTTCTGTCAATTATTCCTACTCTTTGTACTGTAGTTCCGAATCCACTATTGAGGCATCATAGCCTTTTTATATGAATCTCTCCTTCAGAATCTGTGCCTGGGTAAAATAGGTCTTAACATCCGTACAATTCCTACGCAAACGTATAAATTGACTACGGGGAACCGAGTCAAGCCAGGACTTATGATTACAGCTGTCTCTGGGAATAAAGCTGTTCCTGTCAGTAGCCTTAAAATGCGTCTGAAACTTAAAATGCTGTGATTCTAGCTCTATTTCCAAATCTAGAAAATTGATTTTACTAGAACTACTGGTATGTGTAAAAAGAATTCCGCGGTCGTTATTATTCAGAAATGAGAAATACTCGTTCAATGACTCAGATGGACCATCCCAAAGGAGGAGGACGTCGTCTATATATCTAGCCCATAATACTAGAGAGGGGTGGCGATCTAAATAAACAACGTCCTCCTCCCATTTAGCCATGAACAAATTGGCTAGACTGGGGGCAAACTTGGCCCCCATAGCGACGCCCCGTTTTTGCAAATAAAATTTCTGATTGAACCAAAAATAATTGTGGGTAGTTGCGAACTGTAAAAGTTCAATAATAAACTACTTTTGTTCATCCACAATGGAATGGTCTTGATTAAAAAAATGGGAGACAGCTTCAAAACCCAAATGTTGGGGAATGCACGTATACAATGAAGCCACGTCCGCAGTTGCTAGAAGATAATCACCTAAGATATCAATATCTTCCAGGAGTTTAATCGTGGAAGTAGTGTCCTTTAGGTAAGATGGAGTGAGTTTGACAAGCGGTTGTAAATAAAAATCTATGTAAAGACCAATTCGGGATGTGATTGAGTCGATCCCGCTTACTATTGGTCTTCCGGGAGGTCTAACGGGATCTTTGTGAATTTTTGGTAGTTGATATATCTTTGGTATTCTTGGAGCAACTGGTATCAAATAGGCTTTCTCTTTCTTGTTTAAAATACACGAGCTAAAACCCTTATTCACTAATTTAACCAAATCCTTTTTAAAAACATTGGTTGGATCATTGGGGATTTCCTGGTAGGTATCTACATCACTGAGGATGCGATCCATCTCAACGTTGTAATCAGATTTGTCCAAAACTATCAGCCCACCCCCTTTATCTGCTGGGCGCACTATAATGTCTTTGCGGTTGCAGAGTGAGAGAAATCCCTCTCTGGGGATAGGTTGGTTGTAGAATTTCTTGATAGGTAGGACTTCTAGGTCCTTAAGGACTAGATCTCTAAATGTATTAATGGAGGCAGATGCGGGTGCAGGAGGATTGAACAGGGAGGGATTAGAAAGCCCCGAATGCACTGTCCCTGACGTAGCAGCCCTCTCCATAATGGGTGATGTGTTAGAGATAAAATGCCGTTGGATATTCAACTTGCGAACAAATTTATGAATATCGATAAATGTATCGAATTTACTAAGCTTCTTGGGAGGGGCAAACTTAAGACCCTTATCAAGAACCATTAATTCATTAGCCGAGAGTTCTTTGCCACTAAGATTAAATATCCCCTGGCCAATTAGGTTCTTCTCTTTTTTCTTTTGGTGCCTTTTGCCTCCCCGGTTACCTCTTTGACGTCCGAATGCCTTTTGTGGCCTTGTCCGCCCTGATGAAAATCCTGACTTGGACGGGTGTCCGGACCATGGTGATCATAGTCCGAATGGGGTCTTTGGTAACTGGAGGACTCATCATGAATGTCACGAAGTGGTGCAAACCTATTATTCGTATACGTTGGTGGATAATCGTAATATGGATTAGGGCCATGCAGAGACCTATACTCATTGGGTCTCATTGGTGATTCATTATATCCATAATGATCATGCCTTGGATGGTAAGGAGCTCTAGGGTCTGGTATATTGCCCCTAGACCGACCTCTACCCCCTTTTCTATCATGGTTAGAGGTATTTCTCCTTGAAGTGTGGAAACTGGGGTCTCTGCCCCTAGGGAGGAATCCTTTCAATGGAAGGGGGGGGGGTCGGGGTCTCGAATGAATAGGTTTGGGTTGATGTGAATTGGATAAATTCTCATTACTGGGAATATCACCTCTATCAACCTCAATGGGGGAATCTGGGACTGGCGAGCTCCTCAAGCTTTTCTGAATGAATGAATGAATGAATGAAAAACGTATATAGCGCAGCACATGCGAAGTAAATCGCCTCTGGGCGCTTGTTGTTCCTGTCTCCTTTGAGATCAAAAGAGATGAGTCTTAATCTTTCTCCTGAAGACCAAGTAGTTCTCCTCCAGCCGAATGCTGGCTGGTAAGGCGTTCCATAGTCTGGGACCTTGGACAGCGAATCTCCTGTCTCCTTTGGACTTGTATCTGGCTTTCGGTATCTGAAGCCGATTTTGATTGGTGGATCGTAGAATACGTTTGGGATTGTGAACTTTTAATTTTTCGCATAGATAATGGGGAGCATTCCCATGGATACATCTATGCGTTAGACAGAGAGCTTTAAAGGTGATTCTGTCTTTAACTGGTAGCCAGTGAAGGGATCTCAGTGAAGGTGAGATTGATTCCCAGGGTTTTTTCCCAGTCACACGTCTGGCGGCCGTATTTTGAACGACTTGAAGACGAGCGATTTGGTACTTGGGGAGTCCGAGGTAAAGGGCATTTGCATAGTCCAGTCTGGAGTTTACAATCGCTCCCACCACGACCGCTGTGTCTTTCTTGGGAATAAAAGGCGTGAGTCTGCGTAGTAGGCGCAGCAGATGGTGAGATCCGCTGACTACTGACCCTATTTGTGCGTTCATTGTCATGTCGGAGTCAAAGATGACCCCAAGACTTTTGACTTTGGCGCTAGAGGTGATGATTTTGCCCAGAATGGGCGGGGGGATCCAGGTTGTTGTTGATTGATTCCTACGCTTGGCGTGAAACAGAAGAAGTTCTGTTTTCGCTCCGTTGAGTTTGAGATAACTCTTTGTCATCCAGTCCTCTATCAAAGAGAGGCATGTCTCTAGGTTGAGGTGGTGATCCTTTTTATTGCAAATGCGGAAGTACAGTTGCGTGTCGTCTGGATAAGAGTGATATAGCAGTTTTTGGCTGCTGATGATTTCGAAAAGAGGACGCACATAGATGTTGAATAACATCGGCGACAGGGGAGATCCTTGAGGGACCCCGCACGATAATGTGCGTTGTTCAGAAGTGAAGGGTCCTAGCTTCACTATTTGCGATTGGTTTTCCAAAAAAGAGGAGAACCAGGATAGATCGCTTTCTGCGACTTTGGCTATTTTAGCCAGCCGAGTCAATAACAGCTTGTGATCAACTGTATCAAAGGCTGCGCTTAGGTCCAGCAGAACCAGAAGAGAAGATTCTCCTTCGTCTGCGGCCTCGAGAACGTCGTCCCATATCTTAAGCAATGCTGTTTCCGTCCCGTGTCCGGGACGGAATCCTGGTTGAAATGGGTCGAGTAAGTTGTGGGTATCTAGATGCTGTTGCAGCTGCTGTACCACTGCTTTCTCCATTACCTTGGAGAAAACATTTAGGCCTGTTATGGGGCGCCAGTTAAGTGGATCCTTAGGATCCAGGGTGGCTTTCTTCAAGATAGGTTGAATGAAGCCCTCCCTCAGCTGGGAGGGCATTATGCCCTCCCTGAAGGATTGATTGATAAGCTGCGTGACAGGAGGTGCCAGGATGTCGGCGCATTCCTTCAGCAGTTTGGTGGGGATAATATCATTCGGTGCAGTGCTGTTGCACAGAGTGCCGATGATATTTTTAGTGGTCTGAATGGAGATGGGTTCCAGCGTGAACTCACCTAACTGTGGTGAATTGATGCCGGTGCTGTGTAAATGACTACGGGGGGGCTGGGAGAGAAATTGTTTTGCTGAATGCTTTGCCGGATTGCCTCAATTTTGTTAATGAAGCAATCTGCTAACTCATCACAAAATTCTTGTGTATCCAAGTTGGGGGCTTCAAAACATCCTGGATTCATGGTCTGAGTGACCAGCTTGAAGAGTTCGCGGGGGCGATTTAGGGCACCGTTGATAGCCTCAGAAAAATCGTTTTTCTTGGCTTCGAAGATTTGCTTGTAGTATTTTCTGGTTATTGCCTTGTAGATCGAGAGGTTCTCATCTGAAGAGCTTCTTTTCCAGGCTGCTTCTGCCCTTCTGCGCTCTTGCTTCAGTAACGCCAGCTGGTTGTTGAACCAGCCGGGGTTATTTTTCCTGATCTGGGTCTTTCGTTTCGGCGCTATCAAGTCAGCTGACTGCAATAGTGCTGTGTTTATGGCCTCCAGTGTTTCTTCCGCTGTTTGGTGCGGCTGAATTGTGTTTATTTTTTCCCCTAACGTGGCTTTGAAGAGTTCCGAGTGGAGCTTCTTCTGACATCTGGTCCAGTGTGCTGTCACTGGATTTGATGTTTTTGTTAAGGGGGGGAATTCGGAAATAATGAATTTAATTGCATGGTGATCTGTCCATGGCAATGGTTCATTTTCCAAGATTTTTATTTCCAGATCTTGTCTGAAAATAAGATCAAGCGTATGACCTGAAGCATGTGTGGGCCCACATACTAGTTGCTGAAGCCCTAATCCTTCCAGGTGGTCGATGCAGGCGTCGGCAATGGGGTCTTGCGGGGAGTTGGCCCAGAGGTTGAAGTCCCCGAGCAGCAAAAGGTGTTTGCTGTTCAGGGTATAAGTGGAGACAAAGTCCGTCAAAGATGGGAGCGGCTGCGACTTGGGGCCAGGTGGCCTATAGCAGAGTAGAATCCGGACGGTCTCCTGGCCGTTTACTTGCAGTTGAAGAGTAAGGGTTTCCATGAATGGAAGAGGGTTTTGGAGGCTTGGTTTTGTGATCGCAAGACGCGTCTTATGGATCACCGCCAGTCCTCCTCCTCTTTGCCCTATTCTGTTTTCCGTTATAATACGGTAGTTTTCTGGCACCAATTCTCCTAGAATGGTGTTACAGTTGGCTGTGAGCCAGCTCTCTGTAATAAAGAGGCAGTCTAAGTCATGTTGCAATAAGAAATCATGGATTTCTAATCGGTGTTTTACTGCCGATCTAGTGTTGATCAAAGCACATGATATGTGCTTAGGCTGGGGTAAATGGCTGCGATTTCTGGCAGTCGATCGTCGATCGATCCTCAAAAGTCGCAGATTTCTTAGGGCTTTTTTGGTGGCGGCCGGCAGAATTGCGGCAAATCGACCCAGATCCCAAATGTTCTCCGCCGAGTATTGCCGCTTAACCATGGCCGCCGTGGAACCAAGGGCGGGGGGGGTGGATTCACAAGGATAACTGAATCCTCTGATCCTGGCTTGGTCCAGAGGAAGGCAAAAAAACCCTGACCACGCTGCGCCAATAAGCTGTGGTAGGGAAAAAAATTCCTTCCTGACCCCTAAAGAGGCGATCGGGTTAAGCCGTTAAGCCCTGGATCAAGTTATAATGAATTTGAGAGGGATGGGGCAGGGTGGAGCAAGATGGCCGCCGACCTGGCAGCAGGATCTAGGATGGGGGGTACCAGGCTGAGTGGCGCCTGGGGGGCTAAGAGTGATGATCGGAGGGAAAGGGGGCTCTACTGGGGTAGGGGGGGGCTTTGTGGCCCGATTAATGAAATAGTGCCGACTGTTGGGGGGTGGAGAGCGGCGCGCCGCTAGGCCGCGGATGAAGCCGCGGCCTTTCCTGAGTCGCGGCTGCCGCGAATCTCCACCGATCGGCGCGGAGGAAAGAACACACTGCGCCCGAGGGTAGCGGCGGTTAGTGGGATGGTTGGAAAGGGAGGATCTGAGGCGGAGAGGTGGCGGGGGATCGTTGCTCCGCTGGGCAGAGCCGGAGCTTATCCTTTAAAGGACGGCCGCGCTGTCCCAGGGGAGGCAGGGAGGCGGGGGGAACACAAGCGCCCAGAGAGAAGCAGGCTTACCTGTGAGACCCCCCGAAGAAAGGTACTGGCCAAAGGGGTAGAAGGAGAGCTGATGCTATGAGTCCTGGATGCAGCCAGGGGCTGGGGGAGCACCTGCCTGACTGATCTGTCTCTGTCTGAGGTGAGCCGACTCGTGTGAGAGCGTCCTGCTAGCACCGAACTGACTGACTGACTGATCTGACACGGGTTTCTGCCATTTGAACACAGTCACATATTTATAATCGCCAGCATCCCTAGAATACTTTTTATGTTTCTTGGTTTTTTGATCTCTGTCCTCTTTCTCCAGATGTAACTGGAGATTGGAGGAAAGTGTATTATATTCAGTAGAGTTTTTGAATAACAAGACTTTGTCCTTAATTTCTCTGATTTCCCTATCTAGTACAAGAAGTCTAGATTGTTTCCGGTATATTAGAAATTGTAGGAAGTTGGTACCATCATCATTGAAGTATCTATACCAGGAGTCAAGGTCGGGGTCACCCTGCTGGGGGTGAACCTCCCACCTAAGGCTCCTGGGTACCATACCTTCTGTAACGTAATGTGTTAGGAAGTCAATGTCCCATTGTAAATGAAGTTCAGAAACCATAACATTTTTCAATCTGAGGAACATGCCGCCGATTTCAGTGTCATTGTCAATGATGGAAAAGACACCTTCAGTGTTAACCGAACGTGTAGCCCTATATTCAAAAACATCCATGATGGACTATATATTTTGAAATATATGAAAAAAGTTGCTGCAGTGAGGACTAGAAAACAAACAAACAATGTGTAGCGCTTGATGAAAAAAATTGTGATGGTTAATAAACACAAAAATGACCAACGGTAGTATTCAAAAGAAGTGACTATGGTTGTAAAAGTTTATAATAAGTCCAAACAAGTCTAATAAAGACATGACTGGGTGTAGATTGATACTGAAGATCTGCCACTGGTGATAATAGTAAAAGGCTTACCAGATGAAGATGACCTAACTAAGTTTACACCTATTAGGTCAAATACGCTTTAGTGTGACACCAGGGATGGCTTCTAGGTGGACTCCAATGTTAAGGTAGAGTAGATACGTCAGACCAGATAGGAGACCAGATAAGATGATAACTGTGACGGTGGTAGAACATATCCCCGTTAAGCCTTCCCTTCTTCTCCCATAAAATAAATCACCCAATATTCCATGAGTAGGAATATCCCTGGAATCGCCGAATAATCCATATATGAGCCAAGGCTCAATGCTGAATGTAAACAGGACACCCTTTATTGAAAATACACAGCACACTTTTATACAGGATTTGGAACATCCCGCCCCCAACAACCGCTTTTCTATTGGTCAATTGTAAAGTACATTTGTGGTTTCACTCAGGTCCTTTCCCATGCAAATTAGGACTTCAAAATGTCTCAGCAGAGATTGGTCCCAAAGCTTGAATAGCCTGAATGGAAAGACTGATTTGTATTCAGACACAAGCCCCAGGGGGGCAATCAATGTACACAATAGCCAGCCACAGAACAATGGAACTGTCTGGAGAATTGAGACAGGGCAGAAGACATTCACACCTGATAATCCAAAGACTTTTGATAGGGTTATCACACAATGGACAATGAATATCTCTTATGAGTCTGTTGACCTGGCTGGGGTTCAGAATAAAATCTCCTGTAATACATGAATTAGGATTTCAGTATTTCATGGTCCATGACATTACTCCCCCTGGCAAATAGTTCAACATCCACAGTGGGACCCAAATGGGTCACTCGAGGATGTTGGGCAAGTAGTCTTAAGGTTCCAGGACTGTCTGCCAGGATAACCCATCCACCTTCCTGGTTTGAGGCCCTGGCCCATAATCGGACGGCAAGAGGCTCCCATTCAGTCCTCTCCAAAAGCCCCTGTCCCGGCTAGGCCTGTCACACATCTCCCCTTTTGGCAGGGGACTAACCCAGTAGGAGACACCAGATGGGTTGTCTCTGAATTTAGTCAGTAGTTCCATTCCCATAAGGGCGGTATCCATACAGTACCCCAAATCACTTGCTCCAAACCGAGCATTACTCACCCCGTCATCCTCTGCCTCTCTCAGGGAACACGTCTGCTGCTGGGCAGAGGCCTGGACTAGCCCTTCTCCCTGGAGTCCTTTCAGCCGCTGGAGAGATGGCAGGGTGGCTGGGCTCAGTCCATCATGCTGTTGGGGATCTGGGCCAACTGGCCACCATTTATGGGGTATACCAGTGGAGACTGAAGTCCCATCCACTGGTGTGAGGTGAAAATCCCCCAGTGCTTGCAAAGCAAAGCCGACATCCTCCTGTTTCAGTCCTGTACCATTTTTTGGGGTTGTGCCAGTGGAGACTGAAGTCCCATCCACTACCCCAGGAACCCCTTGTTCTGTTAGGTGAAAGCAGAGGCCCGGGGTACTCTGCTCTGTTGCCAGCTCTTCCGCTGGGTTGCTGTGAGTGGAGACCACAGTCCCATCTACCGATATCCACTCAAGCTGTAGTGGGGTGCAGCCGCCAGTAGCATCCTGTCCTGCTGCCAGTGATTCAGCTGGGAGTAAGAGCTTTACCACCTCAGCTGGTTGCTGGGGAAGGGGGCCAACCGCCCCGTCTCCCTGGAACTCCACAGTTGGTCCCGGTGCTGGGCAGAGATGGCTGGCACTCTGTCCTGTTGCCAGCACTTCTGCTGGGGGTGCATAATCCATAACATCCTCTGAACAGTCCATACATTCTGTAATCTGTGGCTGGGGAGTGATCGCCATCTTCTTACCCTGAGCCTCCGAAACTGCCACAGGGGTGGGGCAGAGGTCTTGAACCCTCTGTCCGGTGACCAGCGCTTCAACTGGGGAAGTTCCGTGTAACTCCACAAATACTGCTCTTGGTGCTGGGCAGAGCACAGTGAAGTTTGACCCTGATCCCAGCTCTTCTGCTGGAGGCCCATCAGGTTGTTTTTCCTCAGCAGAAAAATCTATTAAATCTCCTGTCTCTGCAACTGGTGTCTGGGGATAGAGGTTCACCATCTCCTGTCCATGTAACCCAGAAGATGCTATAGGTACTGAGCAAAGGTTAGCAGAGCTCGGCCCTGCGGTCAGAACTTCAGCTTTGGGAATGGCAATCTCCAGATTTTCCACTGCCGATTCACTGGCATACTGCTGGACAGGCACATTCCTCCATTCAAGATCGTCCCATGCAGAAACAGGATCATCAAGGTCAGTCGGCACTTGCTGCATCGTCATATAACCTCCTGGTCCATAGCTGCAGGGGCAGGTTGGAAAAGCACACTGTTACCCTGCCACATGGACGATTCTTCAGCCAGGACTTCAGCCTTGTCCACTGGTATTTCCTGATAGTCCCAGGCAAAGGGAGCCTGGCCCTGGCGCTGAGCAGAGTCTAGCAGCTGTTTGTAGGCGATCTCCAGGTCCCATTCCCGAGTGGCCAGAAATTCCAAATCTTCCTGTAGCCAGTGCGCTTCCGAGATATTCAATTTTTTCTCTCTTATTAGCTTGTTGGCTGGTGATTCCTCCTCCTGAATCACTGGTGTCTCCATCTCTTGTACTGCTGGCCTTGCTGCAACCGAGTTCTCCTGGTCTAGCTCCATTAATTCTGCTATGATGACACGCTCGGTTTTGTTGCTAGCAATCCTTCCACGAACTTCCAGTAGTTCTTTCAGTGTATTTCTTTTAAGCCGGGTGTACCGGTCTTCCATTCACTGTTCCCAGTGTCTGCTTGGAATCCTGGTGTAAAGGAAAGTAGAAGGGAAAATCCCACTGCTGCCAACCAGTTGTGACGGTGGTAGAACATATCCCCGTCAAGCCTTCCCTTCTTCTCTCATAAAAGAAATCACCCAATATAAAGTAGGAATATCCCTGGAATCGCCGAATAATCCATACATGAGCCAAGGCTTAATGCTGAATGTAAACAGGACACCCTTTATTGAAAATACACAGCACACTTTTATACAGGATTTGGAACATCCCGCCCCCAACAACCGCTTTTCTATTGGTCAATTGTAAAGTACATTTGTGGTTTCACTCAGGTCCTCTCCCATGCAAATTAGGACTTCAAAATGTCTCAGCAGAGATTGGTCCCAAAGCTTGAATAGCCTGAATGGAAAGACTGATGTGTATTCAGACACAAGCCCCAGGGGGGCAATCAATGTACACAATAGCCAGCCACAGAACAATGGAACTGTCTGGAGAATTGAGACAGGGCAGAAGACATTCACACCTGATAATCCAAAGACTTTAGATAGGGTTATCACACAATGGACAATGAATATCTCTTATGAGTCTGTTGACCTGGCTGGGGTTCAGAATAAAATCTCCTGTAATACATGAATTAGGATTTCAGTATTTCATGGTCCATGACAATAACCACATCCAGAAAAGTCATCCAGTGAAGACAGATGACTCAGGAGGCCCAAATTACAAGAAAAAAGGAAAAAATGCACATAGCGTAAATCCGTTTTAAAAATTTACTAAGCACATAAAATAATGTAATACACTCACATTTGGATAAACAACATGGGCATAAACATATAAAGGCAGTAGGGTCAATCGGTTCCCGACGCGTTTCGTTTTAAAAACATCCTCATGGGAATTGTCCTACTGCTAATAAAGAGACCCTTTATATATAATGTACCCCCATACCTTAATTACCACGGGGGGTAAGAGAGAAACGTTAATTGCTGACACTTCCGGGTATGCGGTAGAATGGTGGAAGCAGCGTGCGTTCCAAGCCTCTCACCCATATGAGGCAGTGGAGCGCAACGCCGAATACCTGTGAGTCGTCCCATAGAGGAAGGACGTCACGACAGGGGAGTGCACTTCTGACTCCGCCGTCCTATCGAATCGTGTCTTTGAGCAGGCCAATCGCGGGAGAGCAACAAAAAACGAAAGACGCTCTACGTGCGCTCCAAGACTCGTACCCAACCGAGACAGTGGAACGCAACGTCGAGAGCGTGTGTGCCGTCCCATCGAGAGACACGTCATGACGCTAGAAGGCGTCCATAACGATGCTTAGCCGTCCTATCTGATGGCATATTCGAGCTGGCCAATCAAGGAACAGCATCGAACGGGCAGTGTGTGCTCCAAATCACACTCCGCCTTGCTAAAATAGGATTGGTATAAACAAACCAGGGCGGGCATTAGAACAAAATATGCACTCCAAGACTAATTCGGTTACTGAAGCGCACACGATTCGATAGGACGGCGGAGTCAGAAGTGCACTCCCCCGTCGTGACGTCCTTCCTCTATGGGACGACTCACAGGTATTCGGCGTTGCGCTCCACTGCCTCATATGGGTGAGAGGCTTGGAACGCACGCTGCGTCCACCATTCTACCGCATACCCGGAAGTGTCAGCAATTAACGTTTTCCTCTTACCCCCGTGGTAATTAAGGTATGGGGGTACATTATATATAAAGGGTCTTTTTATTAGCAGTAGGACAATTCCCATGAGGATGTTTTTGAAACGAAACGCGTCAGGAACCAATTGACCCTACTGCCTTTATATGTTTATGCCCATGTTGTTTATCCAAATGTGAGTGTATTACATTATTTTATGTGCTTAGTAAATTTTTAAAACGGATTTACGCTATGTGCATTTTTTCCTTTTTTCTTGCAATTTGGGCCTCCTGAGTCATCTGTCTTCACTGGATGACTTTTCTGGATGTGGTTATCATCTTATCTGGTCTCCTATCTGGTCTGACGTATCTACTCTACCTTAACATTGGAGTCCACCTAGAAGCCATCCCTGGTGTCACACTAAAGCGTATTTGACCTAATAGGTGTAAACTTAGTTAGGTCATCTTCATCTGGTAAGCCTTTTACTATTATCACCAGTGGCAGATCTTCAGGATCAATCTACACCCAGTCAAGTCTTTATTAGACTTGTTTTTACTTATTATAAACTTTTACAACCATAGTCACTTCTTTTGAATACTAACGTTGGTCATTTTTGTGTTTATTAACCATCACAATTTTTTTCATCAAGCGCTACACATTGTTTGTTTGTTTTCTAGTTTGTGCTAAATTGGTCATATTTAGTTGTTTGTTTTCTAGTTTGTGCTAAATTGGTCATATTTAGTTGTGTCAGCTGCTCTGTTTCCTTTTACGTTAAAGTAGCGCAGTGTGTGTATATACCACGGAGGAGGGAGGGGAGCACTTTGGAGCTTCGGCGCCCCCACCTCTGACGCTTGGGTGCGGAGCACCCTGCCTAGGATCGGCCCTGTCGGGACCGATACCAAGCATTTGCCCGAGTACTTGTACTCGGGCAAATGCTCCCGATGCTTCACCCGATACCTGTACTGTCGGCGGTGATCAGTGCATGGGGAAGTTCCAAGCACCGATCACCGCTGATTTTAAAGCAGCTGAAAGCCGCCGTGTATGCCGCCGTGTATCCTGTGTATCCTGCCGTGTTTCTCTACCCATCCGTGCCTCTCCTCCACCCCCTGGAATTGTCAGGATAGAGAGGAGGTAGGAGCCGGTAAATCCGGCTCCTTACTGCTCCGAATGGACAGTCAGTGATCACTGACTGTCTATTCACATAACTAAAACATTGTAACCTGTGTTTACAAATGTTTCAGTTTATGAATAAAGAGAAGACACTGTCTTCACTCCATTCATTTTCAGCGCAGCTGATGCTGCTGAGAAAGGGACAGGGGAACATGTGTCCCTAGTCCCTTTCCCTGTCTCAAAGGGAAGATGTCAAAGGTCTGTTAAGACCCCTGATATCTCACCAAAGCCCCCCCAACAGGGCTGAAAAAATTAATAAAAAAATAAAGAATAAAAAAAACAAAGCATTATAAATAAATAGAAATTTAAAAAAAAAAATATTTTTTTAAAAATTAAAAACAATTTGTTAAAGATAAAAAAATAAAAAAAACCATACTAACACATGTGCCGCTGTCACATGAGATTAAAAAAAAGTATCGGTATTCGGTATCAGCGAGTACTTGAAAAAAAGTATCGGTACAACCCTAGATACGATGGTACCTTGTGACATCTATCTCTAAAAAAAGCAGTTTATATCTTTCTCTAGATATGAGGGACATTAACTTGGGTTGAGTGTTATATTCATAGGGCCTGATGAAGCATGTTTGAGAGGTGTACAAAAAGAGATTTAACCCAAAGGAAAATATAGGAATGAAGTATCCCCGGGGATATAAAGGGCTACTAATGGCAGTAATGGACAATGTTTTGAGGGTCAAAAAGTAGAAATTTTATTATTTTTATATTACAAAATATCAAAGTTAGATAAATAAATCACAAGACATTGTAGTCAATGACTAATATTTAAAAAACTTCTATTGGTTGCCGGCATACCTAGCACTGATAAACATAGTTTATCACAAATGTGCAGACAGACAATACACAGAAACAGAAACTTCCATGGACAACAAATAAACAGAAAACAGTCCGGACGCCAAATGTGCCGCACTTGCTGGGATTCCTACACAGTAATACATCGTGTATTAGTATTAGAACTTGTATGTAATAATTAGGAATGCCCACCATGTACGTCCCCGCGGGGACAACAATATGAAATATGTAATGAAGGCTAATTATTGCTGCCTGGTAACTAGAAATATTATTTTAGAGCCTTTAAAAAATAAGCTAGAAGTCTGTGATGATCCTGTATATAGAATACCTCGGAGGGTAGTGGCACACAGAAGCTTATAAATGGAAACACTCAAAACAAAAGGGAATAATTTATGGTTATACTTTGTTATAGTTTCCGTTACTCCAAATGAAATGATCCGATTCCTTTGTATTATGAGGTCAGCAGCATTCCTATGATGACATGCACATCAAAATAAAGATGATAGTATGGATGTATTGCAACATGAATTGCCGCTAAATTCTGACGTCTTTTAAGCCGTTTGTTTGACTGTTCATAGAGATTGCAACCACTGCTTGGTTATTAAATATATGCTGGTCACCTTACCGTTTCTGTCGGTCAGGACGCTACGATATGCATGTATGACTTTACATACTATGCCTCTGTGTCTGTGACTTCCAGATGCACCTTTTGTTGGGAAATGGTTGGTAGCTTGTAAGCTGTGGAAGCTACACAACACCAATTGTGAAACGCTTTGACATCACGCAGTACCGTGACGCCCTTACAGGTGATTCCCCGATCAAGCGGGTGATACGAAAAAAGGCCTGACCAAACACTTAACTGTGCATCACCGCCTGCCTGATACAAGGAAGGAGACAGAGCAATTCATTAGCGAGGCGCAGCACACAGCTTGGCAAACCACAGGTTACAAGCTTCCAAATTGCTCTACGTTTGCGGTTTACACAGTGTTTGTATCAGGCGTCCAATCATAGCAGAAGAGAATGGGAGAAGACATTGAGGACTCGGAGGCAGCGTGGAGGACAGCGCCATGACCCAAGACAGGTAAGTGCTGGGTGGGGGGGGGGGGCATACTGGCAGCATTTTATAGGGCACACTGGTGGCAATTGATGAGGCAAATTGGCTGCAATTGATGGGGCACACTGACAGCAATTGATGGGGCACACTGGCGGCAATTGATGGGGCACACTGGTGGCAGTTGATGGGGCACACTGGCGGAAATTGATGGGGCACACTGGCGGAAATTGATGGGGCAAACTGGCGGCAATTGATGGGGCAAACTGGCGGCAATTGATGGGGCAAACTGGCGGCAATTCATGGGGCACACTGGCGGCAACTGATGGGTCACACTGGAGGTAATTGATAGTGCACGCTGGCAACAACTGATGGGGCACACTGGCGGCAACTGATGGGGCACACTAGCGGCAATTGATGGGGCACACTGGCGGCAATTGGTGGGGCACACTGGTGGCAACTGGTGGGGCACACTGGCGGCAACTGGTGGGGCACACTGGCGGAAACTGATGGGGCACACTGGCGGCAACTGATTGGGCACACTGGCGGCAATTGATGGGGCACACTGGCGGCAATTGATGGGGCACACTGGCGGCAATTGATGGGGCACACTGGCGACAACTGATGGGTCACACTGGAGGTAATTGATGGTGCACGCTGGCGGCAACTGATGGGACACACTGGCGCCAATTGATGGGGCACACTGGCGGCAATTGATGGGGCATACTGGCGGCAACTGATGGGGCACACTGGCGGCAACTGATGGGGCACACTGGCGGCAACTGATGGGGCACACTGGCGGCAACTGATGGGGCACACTGGCGGCAACTGATGGGTCACACTGGAGGTAATTGATGGGGCACACTGGCAGCAATTGATGGTTACAGTAGCTGCATTTGATGGCACAGTGGCAACAATTTATGGGTACAGTGGCTGCGCTTGATGGGCACAGTGGCTGCGTTTGTTTTTGTTTTTTTCAGTTAGTTTGTGCCCCCCCAAAAAATTTGAGCACCAACCGTCACTGGTTGATTCTCTAGATCCTTCCTTTGGTCTTTGCCTGCTCCCCATTTAGGTCGGGACTTGGCTTCATCAGGTCTGAAATTCAGGAGTCTGTTCTTCATGCAGCCCTTGGGCTGCTAGTAGTTCCCCATTTTTTTCCTATTAGTCTGGATGTTACTCTGTTGCCTAACCCCTTAGTTGAATGCCTTTTGGATGTCCGCATAGTATCTAAATTCCTGTCCCTCTCAATGGATGAAATATAAAATATTTCTATATAGGCCCCATCCCACTGTGTTCATGCTCTTGTTAGTGCTTTGCCACAAAACTGAGACATGCTGGGAGTAGGAGTTATTCTGAGCTGGACCACACATTTTCTGGTTTGCTAGTGTCCATATCTCCTGTAGATGGCAGTATATGTGTATGAAACAGGTTTTACTTGTATATTCTCTGCACCCCATGGCAGCCAACTGAAACAGCTTTTCATGAGTATGAGACATTGCTGGAATTTTAGATGTTCATTAAGTGCTGATTCACACCAGCATGCAGTGCACGAATGGTGTGTTCTGTGTGAGTTTCTTGCACGGTGCTCAAAATGCACTGCCTGTGTCAATATATTCTTAACAACAAACCAAACACAGATTGCAAACAAAGTGCATTTGCCTGCATCAGTTCACATGGTACCGCAGTACCGTGCAATTTGGTGAGGTGTGTTTTTAAAAAAGTATTTTTTTATGCTACTACTTTTTGTGTGATTTCAGCCTGTTCAAATGAATGGGCTGCAAATCGCACTACACTGGATTGCACAGGAACGTGTACTGTGTTCCTGTATGATTCAGGTGTGAACCAGCCCGAAGATGAATAAGAGTGGTCTGGCACAGGTTTTATTCTGTTGCAGAGCTACAGAGGAACAGCTAAAAGAGATATGAATGAAAGATGGCTAATTAAAGTCTCATAACCTGTCTTATTGTAAGGTGACCAGATTTTTAAAATGCCCGCCTGCCATCCGCTGCCGCCGATGGGGTAAGTGCCGGACCGACCGGAAAACAGCAGGGGGGTGGTTGTTTGCCAACTCCCCCCTTCCCCAAAAAAAAACACCAGTCGCCACTGCATCTGATGTAAGGGGGTGTGTGCTCTGGACATCTAGTCTTATGCCGCGTACACACAATCGGAAATTCTGACAGGAAAAGTCTGATGTGAGATTTTGGTTGGAAATTCCGACCATGTGTATGCTCCATCGGAATCTCTGCCAAGAAAAACTGAGAGCTGGTTCTCGATTTTTCCGACAAGAAAAGTTCTTGGAAGAAATTCTGATTGTCTGTATGCAATTCCGACACGCAAAAAAAAACAGGCATGCTTGGAATCAAGTCGACGCATGCTTAATTTTTCTTGGCTTGTCGTAGTGTTTTACGTCACTGCATTCTTGACAGTCAGTGTGTATGCAACACAAGTTTAAACTGAAATTCCGTCAGAAAAAAAACAGAAATTGGGTGGTAAATATCCACCAATAATCTTGGCGGATTTTCCAATCGTGTGTACGCAGCGTTACTGATACAACAGACCTTTTGAAGGCAATCATAATGCTGATGTGGCCCACGATGAAATTGAGTTTGACACCCCAGCATTAAAGCATGCACATAGGTTTCATTTTTACCACCCAATTTCTGTTCAATAAGAAGCATTGCAGTTGGAAACAGGTTATACTCTAATGACAATCTTTTAACCTGTAGATTAGAACCTTTTAACGTTGTCATTAGAGTAGAACCAACTGCAAGAAGTTGCACAAGCAGTCTACACTGCTTGTGCATCTTCTCATCTAATACCACAAGTACTGTATTCTAAAATAATTGTGCATGCATTTATACACAAAAAAAAAAAATGACTGCAATAACTGTGAATCTCTCTGGTAAAGTGGACGTCTTTTCTTCACTCCTTCCTCAGAAGATTATACACATGGCCTAAACAGGCAGGATATCCTGTGTTGAAAGCAGCAGGAATTGGTTACATTTGTGCCATAGTCAGACTATGCTTTAACATCTGTATCAATTCACATCTGACACTGTGAAATACTTCAGATACCTATTGTACCAAAAAACATGAAGTCCCTCGGGTGCAGGACACCAAGGACTTGATGTATCCTCAGCAATTAGAGAAGACCCATTCAGCTATAAGAATGGTGAACAGAGCAACTACTAATGCTGTATTCATACTTTTGGTGCATTTTATTGCCATAGACCTAAAAAAGAAAAAAAGTCACTTCAGAGCAAAATTTGTAACAGAACAGGACACGTCAAAATTCAGGAACCCCATTTGTTTTTTATCAACCATAAAATTACACCCCAAAAAATGCACATACCATGCTCACCCATCTCTGCTGTACAAAGTGTAAATCATTTTGGAAGCATTCAGTCACATCACTTTGGACAGCCATATGGACAGAAAACTGTCTCACAAATGTACAGGTAGAAACTACAGCCGAATCTTTATTTTTAGCAGTAAGGAAGGGTTTGCAACTAGTGTCAGGTTCTTATTGATGCCTTAACTCAGTTGGCAGGGATTTCTCATCACTTCCTGTCCCACTGACACCCTGTACCACCCGACACAAATATTGTAATTATAACATTTACCCTTTCTGTGCTGGATGTGTCCATGTGCACCATTTCTCCGCTACTTATTAATTCATTGGATTGAGAAGCTGAACTGTATTCAATTGAATTGAGCAAACCTGGGCATTTGGTTTATTCACACCCATCCCTCTATGCCGGATGTGTCTTTCACCTAAATAAATTGAAACACATCAAATAGCATGTAAACGTGCATCATAATGCACATCAACACACATTAACACTGTGACATGCAAGGATGTGCATGCAAAATGTGTAAGGCTGGGTTCACATATGTGCAAATTGGATGCAGAGTTTCTCCACATCCAATTCGCATGACAGGCGAGTGTGCCTGGCTCGCAATAGAGCCGGTTCACACAGGAACAGAGCGGTCACAATACACATTCCAAAAGGGTCTTGTGCGCCTTTGGGTCCGGTTCAGGTGCGAATTCAGGCAATTCGGACCTGATTCGCACCTGAACTGTTGAATAGGGACACACCGGACCCCATGCTGTGAACCCACCCTTAAAAAAGAGACCATCTACATCAAACTGCAACAACCGTCATTGAAGAGGGGTGAGGGCCTTCAACACCACAGTGTTGATATACTAAAACTGGAGAGTGCAAAATCTGATGTAGCTGTGCATGGTAGCCAATCAACTTCTAACTTCAGCTTAAAGGAGAAGTTCACCTTTGGGAACATGTTACATGTTCCACCCATTTTTTGGGTGGAATATGTAACATGTTCCCAATGCTGCAGCCGCTTCCTAATTTCCACATTCTCTGTGATAGCAGTACAGGGAGAAGTTCCCCATACTAGCTGTCACTTTTTGAAATGAGCTCCATCCACACAGCTGTGTCATTCATTTACACAGCTCTGTGTGTCAATGAACTACAAGCCCCGAAGTCTTTTGCGGCTGATGGCCAGTAGTTCTGTAGTGCTGTGGTAGTTCATTGATTCTTCCTGCCAGATTGTATCTGCTTACCTGTACAGGGTGTAAGAGCACACAGATACACTGGCAGATCTGCTGGAGACCGGCATGGCACAAGTGATCTGCTGATTACTGGTACAATGCTTTACAGGCTCCAAAATAAATAAATGCACACTTTTTTTACCTGGGAAAAAAATGTGCATTTATTATTTTTCTTCTAAAAAGTGAACCTATCCTTTAGGCCAGGTTCACAGCTATGTGAATTGAATGCACGTTTCCCTGCATTCAATTTGCATATCAGGTGAATGTGACTGGCTCCCTATGGAGCCAGTTTTACATAGCTCCGCATTGGGTCCAGTGCGGTGTGCCGTCAAAACGCGTGCCTTTTTTGGTGCATTTTAGGTTCGATTTCGGGCTGAAATCTGACCTAAATCGGTGAACCGGCATGCACTGGACCCCTGTTGTGAACCCGGCCTCAAGCTTTGACAAAAAAACCTGGAAGCTGATCATCTCTACCCCAGCGGTTTAAAATGTCTTCAACATTACAGAAAAAGTCTAACTATTACTAGATATTTTATTGATTGTCAAAAAGAAAAAAAAGGCAACAGGGGCAACAGGGGGTACAGAATGTATCAAAATACCAAACATTGTAAACATTTGTTATGTACCTACTGTACTTGTTTATATTTTCTGTACAACTTTTTGTAAAAAAATTAAATCATCACGGACTGTGGAAAATGTTGCATTTCATTTGGAAATTAAAGCGGGGTTCAAACCACAATTAGCATTTTTTAAATGTATGTCCTTTCATCATGCGTTTTTATAATATAAATCCGGTCACTTACTATTTTACAATCCGCCACCGTTCCGCATAGTTATTCAAAAAAACTGAAAATTGTATCATACTTACCAGTAATTTTCCTTTCCTGGTGCCTATCCATGGCAGCATACCTGTGATAGAGCTCCGCCTCGACTCCTCCTTCAGGGCTAGTGAATAGCATAAATTAAAAGGCATAGCCCCTCCCCCAACATTCTCCGTAATATAGAATACCGAGGGTGGGAGCGTATGCTGCCATGGCTAGGCACCAGGAAAGGAAAATTACTGGTAAGTATGATACAATTTTCCGTTTTCCTGGTGCCTCCATGGCAGCATACCTGTGATAAATAACTAGCTGACATGGGTGGGATAATGCTTAACAATAAATGTTTAATTAGAAGAGGACATAGCAGCCTTAACTGCCCTTCTTCCGAACTCAACAGTCGTGAGAGCTCCTGGACCAATATGGTAGTGTTTGAGGAACATATGGTGAGAAGACCAGGTGGAGGCCCTACGCACCGTCTCCCACAAACCATTAGTCCTTGCTGCCCAGGAAGCTGAGACTACCCTTGTAGAATGAGCATTCACTCAGGATAGAGGATATTCTTCACCCTGTAGGCCTTCTGGATTAACTTCACAACCCAAGCTGCCAGAGTTCTGATGGAAGCTTCTTTGCCCCTGTATTTACTGAACAGTACAATAAAAAGTCTCTCAGGGGTCAATGGCTTCTAGGTAGGGCCTGAGCACTCTGGATACATCCAGGTCACGACGAGACTCTAAACCTGTGTCTATAAATACTGGTAGTGCTCAGGGTTCCAACAGGTGGCATGGCTCACATATAGTTGGTCACATAACTAATAGGAGTGTGAGGATCTTTGTTGCAAGATAAATGACTAATTGCGGAGTTAGGCAGAAGGATCAGCTGCGGAAATTTTGTAAGAAAGGGGGGAAAAAAGGAACTATGGAGCTTTTATCACTTTTTTTTTTTAAAACATACCCTTTTTTTAAATCACCATTTCTTTGAGAATAAAAACAAAGGTACCTACTACAGAGCAGTGTCAGTGAAACCTAGCAGGGCACAGCTGAGGAGACTCTGGCAGCTAACCCTGAATCTGAACTTAATTAGGCTCAGGTGGATGGGCTGATCCCATAACCACCATTGCAAATTAATTCTGGAAGTAAAGGGCAAATCTAGCCCTTTTTCCAAGATGGCCGCAGTGATGTCGAGTGATATACAAAACAACAAAAAGCTGTAACCCACCGCTAATTTCGGGGGAAACAAACAACAACTGCAAGCCTGTCAGGATAAAAAGGCACCTGCCCCATGAAACTGACTGGACTTAAAGGGAGCATCACAAAAAAGACAAAAAGCACACATTTTTTTTCTTTTTTTTTAAAAGGAGATAGGCAAGTTAAAGGAATGAAGGGATGGGAGAGGGGAGAGACAAAAAACAATATATGGATAAAAATAAAAATAAAATGGAAACCACCAGCCTGGAAAGATGTGAGCTGATCCTTTTGCGACTCCACTGCATTCATCATGGATGTGATAGCAGACTTCGTTCCTGTGAGGAAACTCTGCGAGATGACCCCACCAGATCCACAGAGGGGTTTCCCTGCCTTCTTAGCGCTTTGAGCGGCCCAAGACGAGGACTTTGCACGGGAAAGGCTAAACCCGGCGGATGCTGCCGCCTGCAGATGTATGGACATACATCTATTCTTCACCAGCACAAGAAGGTATGAGGGGAAAAAAGAGAATGTTGGGGGAGGGGCTATGCCTTTTAATTTATGCTATTCACTAGCCCTGAAAGAGGAGTCGAGGCGGAGCTCTATCACAGGTATGCTGCCATGGAGGCACCAGGAAAGATCGTTTTATAAAACTATGTCCACACCATTGTCATTTTGCTTGTGGGCATTGTGAAGCCCACAAGCACTTATTTCCTGGAAGTCTTGGATGGGGAGTGATAACTGGGTAGCACACTGTATCCTGGGAAATGATGACACACATTTCCCAGGAGCATTAGAGGGAGATGATGTCAGAATCCTAGGTGATTCCAAAGGCAGATTTTGTGGGACTGCATAGCAACAGGCATTTCCAGATGAGTAAAAAACGTCTTTCTTTTTTTTTTTTTAGGTCTAATGAGCACAATAATGAGAAAAAAAATTTGGGATGGAAACCCCACTTTAAGGTCCCAGAGTATAGAGGAAGATTGGAGAGGCGCATAATCAAAGTTGCATGAGGTCCAGTGTGAAGTTTCCAGTCAGTGATGATTTGTCATCTGCTGGTTTTGGTCCACTGTGTTTTATCAAGTCACTGTAGCCCTTTACCAAGAAATTCTAGAGCACTTCATGCTTCCCTCTGCTGACCAGCTTTATGGACATGCAGATTTCATTATCCAGCAGGTCTTGGCACCTGCCCACATTGCCAAAAATACCAATACCTGGTTTAATGATCATGGTATTGCTGTGCTTGATTGGTCAGCAAACTTGCCTGACCTAAACCCCATAGAGAATCTTCGGGGTATTGTCAAGAAGAAGAGACCAGACCCAACAATGCAGATGAGCTAAAGGCCACTATCAAAGAAACCTGGGCTTCCATAACGCCTCAAGAGTGCTGCCACAGGCTGATCACCTCCATGCCACGCCACATTGATTCTGTAATTTATGCAAAAGGAGCCCCAACCAAGTACAGTATTGAGTGCATAATATACATGGACATACTTTTCAGTAAGCCAACATTTTTTTTTTTTTTTTTTATTGATCTTATGTATTTTTCTATTTTTACTAGATCCTGAATTTTGAGTTTTTACTAGCTGTAAGTTATAATCATCAAATGTTAAAATATATCACTCAGTTTCACTTTTTTAATTGAATTACTGAAATAAATTAACTTTTTGATGATATTCTAATTTTTGAGATGCACCTGTATGTACAGTATACGGTCGGCAAGCGGATAATTATTTTTTGATAACATGGCAAAGAGAGTGCCTTGTTTTTAGTTAAATCTGAACTCTAGGTAGAAACAAAAAGGCACACATTAACGAAGCCCTGTAATCATTAACAAATTATTAAATCTAGTATGCATAGCATACTAGCTCATTTTGAATTACTTACCTTACATCGAAGCCCCTGCAGCGGTCCTTGTACCCCCCTCCAGCCAGCGACATCTCTTCCGGAGTTACTTTCGGGTATCGCGGGCTCCTGCGCTGTGATTGGCCGGAGCCACGATTATGTCACTCCCGCACATGCTTCAGTGCGCATGTGCCAATGACATCAGCACATGCAAATACAGGGGGTATCTCCTAAACTGTGCAGGTTTATGAGATATCCTGGAAAAAGGGGTTGTAAAGGGTTTACAACCTCTTTAAACAGATCATGTGCTGACAATTAGCATGCTGATAGGAATCAAAATGAGAGTGTTAAAGAGATGAGCTCATCATTGTGCTGCTTCTCTTTTCACTATGCAGTCACAGGCCAACGGCGGATCCGGAGGGGGGGTGCGCGCAACAGGGCAAGTTGCAGAGTCTCTCACTCTCTCTCTAATCACCAGGGCCGGTAGGCTGCCTGTCCTGAGGCTGCTTTGAGCTGTAGCTGACTGCAGGGCTCTCCTCTCTCCTGCGTGTATGGCATCGGGCATCTCTGGCTGTGTGTGAGAGCTGGATCTGTGTTCGGCTGTGCTGCCTGTGCTAGACCTGCTTGTGTGATAGTAGATGGAACACTGATTGAATTAGTGTTTTGTCTATCGTACAAGCGCGTCTAGGGGGAGACCTTGCTAGAGCACACTGTCCTGCCGAACACAGACCTACAGCTCCTGTTTGTTCCATGACACACGTCGGGAGAGGAGATACCTGCTGTGTGTGATCGCGGCAATGCCATGGTGAGTGCCATGCACAGTGGGGCTGCATTCATAGACAAAAGTGGGGCTGCATTCATAGACAAAAGTGGGACTGCGTTCATAGACAAAAGTGGGACTGTGTGGGACTGCGTTTATATACAAAAGCGGGACTGCGTTTATATACAAAAGTGGGACTGCATTAATATACAAAAGTGGGACTGCATTGATATACAAAAGTGGGGATGAATTTATATATACAGTGGGGCTGCATAAATATACAAAAGTGGAACTCAATTTATATACAAAGGTGGGGCTGCGTTCATATGTACAGTGAGGCTGCAATGATGGGCACTGATGAGGCTGCATTGATCTCTTGTACAATGTCTTCAGTCTCTGACCATCCCTTGTACCATGCCTGCAGTCTCTGACCATCTCTTGTACCACGTCTGCAGTCTTTGACCATCCCTTGTACCATGTCTGCAGTCTTTGACCATCCCTTGTACCACGTCTGCAGTCTCTGACCATCTCCTATACCACATCTGCATTCTCTGACCATCTCTTGTACCATGTCTGCAGTCTCTTTTTTTTTTTATATTTTTATTGGACGTTCAAAAGTTACAAATATCAATTGAAAGTACTAGTCCATAAAACAAGCAACTACAAATAACATATAACATGCAGCACTTTAGCATTGATATAATGTATAGGAGGATGGAGGGGGCCTCCCCTCAACAGAGTAGTATACCTGCTTAAACTGAAAACAAAACACAATATCATTGAACCAGTCTGGGGAGGCTGGGGAGGGGGGGCATGTGGAAGAGGTATAGGTTTAAATCCGATGTAGCAAGGAGCTTTCGGACCAATGGGGCTCTACCCAGCATCCGCCCACCCCTAAAGGGGACATACTGTGGGCGGGAGGGTACTACAGCAGGAAGTGAGGCGTGGGGAGTCAAGCTTGGTCCAGTTTAGCCTTTACTAGGAGGGGTAGGGTGGGGAAAGGGTCTCAGGCGGGGGAGATATCTCGGCCAAAGGGTTTAGGCAATGCTCGTCCCAGCCAGCCCAGGAGGGGGAGTAGGGGGTGTACAGGGGGTCGTGGGTTGTAGGGATTCCCTATAGTGAGTCCACCAAGACCAGGTATGTCTAAATTTATCGTGCATGTCCTTAGATTGATGGATAATCCTTTCCATGTCTTCAATTTTTGATACTCTAGCCTTGCAGTCTCTGACCATCTCTTGTACCATGTCTGCAGTCCCTGACAATCGTCTACAAACTATGGGATAGATTTATGGCATTTATATTTAAATATTTTTTACTAGTAATGGCGGCGATCATTGATTTTTTAGCACTACTGCAACATTGCAGCAGACACATCGGACACCTAATTGAGTTCTGTAAGCAACACCTTATTTTCTGGCAGTGCCCCTCCCGAGACTAGACTCTGGATCCGCCCTTGTCGCAGGCTGGGGTCGGTTCGGGACAACCTGAGCTAAAATGAAGCAAGTCAAATGACCATGACCCCAGGCCATCAGACTGAGGACATCTAGTAGCAGAAAAAAAGTATTGAAAGAGAAATCAATGGATTAAAGGGGAATATTTTAGGACTAGCTAGTTTTGTTATTTTTGGCCAGACAAAAGAGACACGAGTAGAAAAAAAAGAAACTTGTACACATTAATCTTATAGTAGATCTGTCTCCACATATGTTCCTTTTTTATGCTTTTATTGTATCTATAAAATAAAACTATTTATGTGATATCTACTGCAGTGTCACCAAATGTTCTTGTGTTTCTCAATGCTTTATTCCTAATGTACGCTGGTCCCTTACAGACAGTGATTATAAGTTGCTGCAACACACTTCCTGAACGCCTGACTTGCATGTCTCACCGGAAACATTTGGGTGAGATTCTGCAGATCTTGGCAGACTTTTGGGAAATGGAAAGTTCACACAACTTGTGCAGGGTCAGAAAAAGGAAAGTATGCAAGCCTGTGTTAGTAACAGAGGGAGAACACAAACTGGGTGCTGGAAGATAGGCTTGGATGTCTCCAACTGAGCTGCTGACCCTTGTTTAATTTCTAATAAATCCACCCACTGCGATCATTTACTGTACTTCTATGTTTTATTTTATTTATTTTTTCATATGATTTATAAAGCAATGTAAATAAATGTAGCGGGGTCCTCCTGTCTGAGTTAAATGACAGGTCATCCCGCTAGGACTTTATACACGCTTGTAAATATGTTAGATACTATTGTGAAGTTATGCATTGCGGGACTACAAGTAGCAGGAGATATGGACTCCATTGACTCATAGGAGAAATGGACTACATTTCCTGCAATGCTTTGCCCTGATATGATCATGTGATGCCTTCACACGGATTGGGGGGAGAAGGTTACTTACAGTAAGGAGAGGGAGTGGTGCCTTTTGGCGCTTTCGGGACCAGCCCTCTCTCCTCTGTGGGGGTGCTGACAGACACAGCCAAGTTACTAGGCCGAGAAGCCTGAGTCTAGATTCACAGAGAGACCAGCCATCCAGAGGGAAGCAAGACTCCAGCATCCAGTCGGTCTACCTGGAGATCGAAGAGGCAGCCCAGATGATAATCAAAACAGTGGAAAGCCATAGTCCGGGACCCTTGTGCTGTGATACAGCGACTTAGACGCACCCTTTGGGAGAGATCCAGGCGGCTCGGCCTGTCGTGTGAGAGAGCACATGCTCAACTGTTAATCCTCCTTCTAGACAGATGTTTCAGTGCCATCTCACAGGCCGCCTACCTCTGGTGGGCCTCAGTTTAAACCTAGAGGCCTTTCATTGCTTACAGCATTTATGCAGACGTGACTGACGCTAGCCAGCGATCAGTTTACCAACGCTAAAGTTTATCACCCCTTACCGGATTAAGTTCCCTTTGTTACCTGTTCCTTGTGGATTACAAACTTTAATGTGCACCATCCGGCCTCAACGTGAACTTTAGCTGCTTGCAGGACCGCCCACTAGAGGGAGCTCATGAGCACATACTGTTTTACTTCAGTTTGAATGAATGGTAGCATTCGTTAGTATATACCTGTTTATTCATTAGTGTCCCTATTGTTGATTTCCGCAAGGGCCCTTGCGAAATTATTTTTGCATTGTTGCATAGCAACTATTCATGTGTTGATTTAAACTTTTGCTTGTTCTTTTTGGATGTTTATGAAGTAAACTCACTCTGATGATTTAAATATAATACTGTGTGAAGTGTGTGAAGTGTATTTTCCCTATCTGGAAGAGGGATCATCCAAGATCCAGGTAATACTGTTATAGTGCTGCTGAGTGTGGTATGCTCTATTACTGTACCCCTAAACAACCAGGGGCTACAATACACCTACCAGATTTCTGATGTGTCAAGGGAGGGTTCGGGCTAGTTAATAGGGGTGAGACAGACAAAAAGAAGTAGAACCCAAACAACAACCAGCGGCTCCTTCGGGGGTAGCGCTACATAAATAACCCACAAGTGTGGTATTCTATTTTTGCAAATAATATAGCTGTTAAACCACAGCATACCCATATTTTCCATTAATTTATTTGTCTACATCAGGAATGCCTCCAGTTTCTACTCAACAGATACCTCAATTGAAACTCAGTCATCATCAACCAGTGGATGGTGGTATTTTGGGCTATACTCCGTACACATGATCCGAGAACCGGACGACAGATCATCTGACTTGTTTCGCTTGCTAGTCACAAGCAGAAATTGAAGGGGTTACTAAAGTTACGAAAATTCTCGTACGATGGAATAAAAATGTGGAAGTGATGTAATGAGTTTTCGAACGACAACCGTACTGATTAAACGAAAATCGTTTGATCTGGTTTCATATGAGAATTTTTTTGGCCCTAGTCCCATCAGATAATATCAGATGAACTGTTGTGATTGGCTATCGAAAGCTGTGTACGAACAATCAGATTATCGTACAGTTGATTCTATATCTGTATCTGTATTTCTATATCTAAAATCTGACTATTAGTACACTCCTTTTTTTACAATTGTTGTCCAACTTTTAGCCAACAAATGTCGAATGACAGGTTAGTAAATTTTTGGCGGACAACAGTTTCACGTCAGATTTTCGTATGGTCAGCACACAAATCCATCACACAAAAGTCCAAACACGCATGCTCGGAATCAATGCTCACCAAACACGAAATTGGCAGAAGGGGCCCAAAGGGTGGTGCGAAAGAGCTGAAATTCCTTGTAGTACATCACTATGTTTGTGTTTGTGGCACGCCAATTGTGTACCGTTAGTAATTCTGATTAGTGATTCATCCATCTACCTAAATTGTGTTAATTTTAATTATTATAATTTTTCCGATCAGTCTGCTGGCTGATTTCCATTATCCAATTATGTGCAAGCAAAAAATATATTTTTTTTAATTTTCCTTGCACCTGATTGGATATTCTTTACAAAGCTTCACCACATTTACTAAGCTCTGGGGAAAATTAGTGCAATTTATTTTGCTAAGTGCACAGTCTATTTCAGCCTTTTTCAACCAGGTGCCTTGAGGTTTCTTCAGGGGTGCCTTGGCAAAAGACTGTCCAAAATTTTAATGGGTGCCTTGAGATTGTCTATATTTTAAAGAGTGCCTTTGCTGAAAAAAGGTTAACCTCCCTGGTGGTATTATGTCAGATTTTTGTGTCTAGAAGCAGTACATTGTTTTGCATAGAAATTTGGTGTTTTATATTGTAGGCCTGTAATTCTTAGGAATAACTCATTTAAATCTGTGAGACGACGGAGTTTGCTGTCTGTTTACCTGGAGATCCAGGACATGCTTTTTACCATACACTCTGCCGCGAGTGTCAGCTATGTAAGTTTTATATTATTAGCTCAGGTGAGAGGCCATCTTTAATTATCTGGTGGAGGATCTGTCCTGTGGGTCACTGATCTTGGATTATTTGCACGCAGTCACGTTTGGATTGGAGCATTATCAGATTATTTTACTCACCAGTGCACTTTATATGGACTTTCTTTGTTTATTTTATTTTTGTCTAAATGTCACTTGTTATGCGCTGCACTTTTTGCCATTGAAGAAAAAACTGTGGGCCAGATTCTCGTAGATCCGCGTATCTGGCGGCGTAGCGTAGTGTATGTCATTTACACTACGTCGCCGCAGCTTACTGGAGCAAGTGCCGTATTCTCCAAGCACTTGCTCCATAATTTGCGGCGGCGTAGTGTAAATGGCCCGGCGTATCCCCGCGTAATTCAAAGGGGGCGGCTTGTATTTAAATTAAGCGCGCCCCCGTGCCAAACGAACTGCGCATGGGCCGGCCTTAAACGTAGGCCACTGCGCATGCTCCGTAGTACGCCGCAAATACATTGGTTGCGACGTGAATGTAATTACGCACAGCCCTATTCGCGACGAGTTACGTAAACAGCGGAAAAATCTGACGCTGTCCCTACGGCCATACTTAACATGGCGTACGCTGGACCTACGCAAAGTTAAAGCACCCTATAGCAGGTCTAACCTTACGGAAACGATGCAAACTACGACGAAGCGGTGCAAAAACTTCGGGAATTGGCGTATCGGCTTATTTGCATATTCAACGCTGAAATCAACGTAAACGCCACCTAGCGGCCCGCGTATTATTGCATTTAGGATCCGACGGTGTAAGTGCCTTACGCCAGTCGGATCCTAGCCTAATTCCGGCGTATCTTGTTTTGAGAATACAAAACAGTGATACGCCGGCGGGATTTTCAAATTACGCTGGTGTATGTGTAGATACACCGGCGTAATTCCTTTGAGAATCTGGCCCTGTATATTTAATATAAAACTGCATTCAGGGCACTGGACAAAGCACTAGGGACTAAAGGGATGTACTTTTTTAATCCGCCCCCAATGTGTCGTGATGCTTGCAGAGAATGGAGCCTGGCACACAGAGCATCAGGCGGAGGATCCGGGTGGGGACACAGCGGGGGGACATCGCAGGATCCTGGTGACAAACTAAGTACACTGAACTAGGATTCTGCAATGCAATCCCGAGTGTGGCTCTGGGTTACCTCTAATGGTACTGAAATTTAACCCTGAGCCACACTCTGGAATGTTGCCAGGGAGATTAAGCCCCCGTTCACATCGGCCCGATTTGACATGTCAAATCGCATGCCAAATCAGCGCCTATTGCCGGCAACGGCACCTTTCCGAATCCGTGCGACACTTAACAGTGCCGCACTGATACCCAAAAGTAGTTTCTGCACTACTTTTGGCGACTTCGGGGGTGATTTCAATAGACAACCCGCATTTCAGTGTGAACTTAGGCTGAGAAACACTGCTATTTGCATTTGGTAAGTACACCCCTATGAGTTTGAACCCACTTACCCACTGACATCTTTTTCTGTGATCCTCCTTCACTACATATTTGTCTCCCACTCCTGCTCTGAATCACTCCTCCCCATCTCCAGGGCCCTAATCCCCCCACTTCCCTTGACACTTAGTCACACGGCATCTTCCGCACCATGCTGTAACTACAAACTAAATTATGTTTATTCTTCGGTGCTTTTATACTGTTTAAGGTCAGTTCACTATAGGAAATTAATGATGATTTTTCATCTTTTGCGACTTAATGCTCAATTAGGAAAGTAGAAAAAATATCGAGTGAAACATAGTACGCAGTCTGATCTCTTGTTGAAGGACACAGTGTATAAATAGGTTTCTTGAATGAAACTGTAGCCCCAGAAAAGCAGTGGTTTCTGAACACATTCAGTACATATTCTTCATATTCTGATTTTCTTTGTTCAGCATTTTCTAATGCTGCCTTTCTCAACCTTTTTTTAACACAGAGGAACCCTGGAAATAACTTTCTGGTCTCAGGGAACCCCTACTAAAAATTACTATATCTACAACTCATGATATATTAATGTGATGGTCAATGGGAAGGATGCTCATTACACTTGTGGTCATTGGGAAAATACCCCTTTACAGATAGCTAAAAAGATCAAGGGTGTCAATGGGATCTTATCTGAGAGGCAGGAATTGCACATTGCTCTAGGAACCCCTAGCAACCTCTGGAGGAACCCTTCCATGGAGCCCTGGTTGAGAACCCCTGCTTTAACTTGTACCTTTCACGGTCTCTGTTACTGGAGGATGCAAAAAGACAGAGTGGGCATTTGAAACCTCCAATGTTTAGCCTTATTTCTGGCTAAAGGTGCCAATCAGAATGAGATATAATATCTTTGGGTCCCACCCTCCTGAGACTGGTAAGAGAAGTTGATATTGGACAAACTGATGACACATATTCACATACTGCTAGGATACACAGAAAACAGTTGTTTTCTATGGGCCAGATTCACGAAGAGTTACACCGGCGTATCGTATCAAAGTGAGATACGCTTAAATTTTGTTAAGATAGGACCAGCGTAAGTCCCCTACGCCGGCGTATATTAACTGCATATTTACGCTGGCCGCTAGGGGCGTTTCTGCTGATTTACACCTAGAATATGTAAATCAGCGAGATACGCCTATTCACGAACGTACGCCTGGCCGACGCAGTAAAGATAAACCACCAAAAAGATGGCGCAGCCAATGTTAAGTATGGACGTCGGGACCGCGTCAAATTTTTCAGATTTTCCGTCGTTTGTGTAACTCGTCCGTGAATGGGGCTGTACGTCAATTACGTTCACGTCGAAACAAATGCGCCTTAGCGTCGTAATTTGGAGCATGCGCACTGGTATACGTCCACGGACAGTTCAAAAAAAGAATCAAAAACGTGGGGTCACAACACATTTACATAAAACACGCCCACCTCATCCACATTTGAATTACCCGGGCTTACGCCGGCCCATTTACGCTACGCCGCCATAAATTAGCTTTGAGAATACAGCACTTGCCTTGCTAATTTACGGCGGCGTAGCGTAAACAAGATACGCTACGCCCGCACAAAGTTACGGCGGGCTATGTGAATCTAGCCCTATATAAATAATATATATTTACATAGTTTGAATCAATACCCAAATTAATTATATATAGTGAATAGATGGGGGAGTTTTACTAAAACCTGAGGGTGTAAAATCTGGTGCAGCTGTGCATGGTACCATATCTGCTTCTATTAAGCTTTGACAATCAAACCTGGAAGCAGATTAATCGACAACTAATCAATTATGAAAATAGTTGTCAACTATTTTCATAATCGATTAATCGGCCAGTTGATTGGTTAGCCTGCATATAGTATGCATTATTTGTTTACATATCAGGAAATACAGTGCAGCGCACATACAGCTCAGTACACCATCCATACATGTTAGTAAGTGCCTGAGAATTTGTGAATGTGAAAGTGTAAAGAGTAATGCCTCATGGGACATGTAGTCCTGGGCAGGAAGTAAGTGGTTCTAAAGGCAGACGTTTTTTTACCTTGCTATAGCGGGCGCTCTATACTATACTTTGCAGCTTGCTATTGAGGCACTCTAAAGACAGGAGGAGCCAGAAGCATCGGTGAGGGACCTCAGAAGTGGAGGATCTGGGCTGCTCTGTGCAAAACCATTACATAGAGCAGGTAAGTATAACAAGTTTGTTTAAAAAAATAAATCACTTTAAAGACTCTGTGCAGGGAAGATAAGCATCTGAACCCAGAGAAAGTGGAGGTAATAGAAGGCATTACAATTACTGTAGTTGGTTATTTATATTTACCACTGCATATGGATATTTTTAAAGATTAGTCGATTAATCGAAACAATAATCGACCAACTAATCGATTATGAAAATAATCGTTAGTTGCAGCCCTAACGTGATCCAAAGAATTTTAGGAGGACTCTGGGAGCTTGACATTTTCCTTTCTCTGAGGAGCTTGTGGGGGGTATGGTTAGACAGAAGTTCTGTCTGATAGGCAAAGCTAAAGTTATTTACAACTTTGAGTAGGCAGGTGCCCACAGATACAATGGCCAGCACCAGAATTTCTTCAGGAAATGTTCACCTACATTTTTGGTGATTAAAATGTACATGTGAGAGAATATCCAGCTTAGATGAAGCGCTTCATAAGAATCACGAGGCTATGTTTATTGAAATTTTGGTTAAGAGACTGCAGCACCTATGTTTTTGTCTATCCGAACAGATACATTCTTATTTAGGACCTAAGGCTATAGGTTTGTAGCATATTTCTGTTAGAGCTCAATTAGAAAAATGTAAGTGATATTAAAGGCATTTTTTTATTCTGCTTTGTGCAATGGTTTTGGTGCCCCGCCAGCGCTCCTGGCCTCTCTCTCCTGCCGAGTGCCCCCAGAGCAAGTAGCTTGCAATGGGGGCACCCAAGCAGACTCTCTCTTGAGCCACGGATCTACATGTCCATTCACACACAAAGCCACAGCTTGGCCCTTCCCTGCCCCCTCTCTCTCCTCATTGCCTCACTGGAAATGATTGACAAAGGTTGTCTCAGCCAATGAGAGGGAGAGTCCTTGTAGAGCTGAGGCTTTTGTGCACATCGTTGGATCGCGATGGGGCTCAGGTAAGTATTAGAGGGGCTGGGGGGAGCTGCTGCACACAGAAGTTTTTTACATTTACAAAATCTTCAGCCCTTACAAACACTTTAAGGAACCTTTTGCAAAAAAGTAGCATTATACATAAATAGTGAGGGCCCAGATATCTGCCTGAAAGTCTAATCAATTTTATTCTTCTGACTACAAGAATATCACATAATATAGCAGAGATGCAAATCCACAGTTTGGTTTACGAGAGCTTCTTTGGCTTTCAATGTTTTAACATGAAGAAAAAAAAAGCCTCTCACCATCACAATACACTAATCAGAACTGCACACTATAACCTGTGGTGCTGAATAAGTAGGGAAAATCCAACAAGGTGGTTGTACAGAAGATTGACTTCTGTACAACCATAGAGCCCATACATGGATTGAAATGAGGTTGATCATTGCTGAACCGGCTAAATTTAAATCCATATATGGTCGGCTTTAATCAGAGGAGTAACTTAGTTTCCGCTCATGCTCTGTACGAAATTAACATCTGCTGTGCTCTCTCATTAGAAACCGCATTATGCTTTGTGACAATGGTGCACATGAATTAAGTGTTAATTGAAACAATAAAATAAAGTAAGCAAAAAATATATAGAAAATGTATTTAATAAAATTTACCTAAAGCTGTTCTATTCAGTACATCAGATTTTCTTTTCAACAAAATATCCTGATGCTATCTGTTGATGTTGTTTTGAAATTCTTTTCAACTGACTGTTTCGTCCTTTGTAAAAGATGAAAGTATGCCTTTGTTCTGTGACCCCGTAAAAATGTAGTTACAAATTAATATACTGCACAGTGCAATTAAAAGAAAATTAAAGGGCATAATATTGGATCTTGCTTTAACACCAGAAACATTAAAAGAGATAAAACTAGACGCACTGGCATCCCTGTATTGTATATTGCAATCTATAAGAATGTCTATTTAAAAATAATAATAAAAAAAAAAAGTATATCTCTCTAGTCTAGAGCTTGTGGGAAAGAACACATTCCAAGACACAGTAACTAACTGGTCCTTCTGTAGCAGCTGGAATTCTCTTCATATGCTAATAGGCAAATTCTTTAGCCACTATGAAGCACTGAGGCATGATAAATACACATTGTTAGTAAACTGCTAGGCAGAAGCTGCTGTTGTAAGTAGCATTTTTTTCTAAAGGAAATGTACCCTTCCTTGGAGGAAAACACTAAAAAAAAAAACAGTATACATTATTTGTGTGCTATAATTCTCTTCACAACAACATTTTTTTTTTACTTTCTATGGGGCTGAAATCCTTAAAAATATTGATATTATATCAGCAAATCAGCAAAACATTGAGGACAAGGAACTGGTGCTGGATGATCACGTGACCAGGGGAAAGTTTGAGAAGGGTATTTAGAAAGGTGTTTATTTTTCATCATCCTAGCGATCAGTGAGAGGGGGTAGGACGTGGTGGTAATTTTATCCCAGAGCTGGACTTTAACACTGATACATTTCCCAGCATAGTTGGGCTTTAAAATGTGGGTCGTGCCAGGTGAGTACCCGATCATGGCTAAAAAGTAGGGCCTAAAAATAAAGAGAGAGTAGTCTTAAAGGAGTTGAAAAGAAAAAAAAAATGTTTTGCCTAAAATTAATGTCTGCAAGGTAGACAGACGGAATAGTGTAATGATTCTGTTAAAAAAACGAGTAAATACCTATTAAATTCCTTCATCTATATCACCTCAGGCGTTCTAGCTTCTGTTCTGTCATTCACTTCCTGGTTTGCATCACTTGTTCATGTAAGAACTACATTTCCCAGTATGCATTGCGTCACGCCCAGTAATTCACACCTCCTTGAAGTCTCTAACACGATGGGCCAGATCCACATACATGCCCCGCCGGCGCGGCGTGTCCCATTTACTCTACGCCGCTATAAGTTACAGCAGCGTATCCTTATCCTCAAAGCAATTCTGCTGTAACTTACGGCGGCGTAGCGTAAATGGGCCGGCGTTCGCGGGTGTAATTCAAATGAACAAGAGGTGGGCGTGTTTTATTTTAATTATGAATGACCCGACGCAAACAACGTATTTTTTAAACTGCGCATGCGCCGGCCGTAGACGTATTCCAGTGCGCATGCGTGAAATCACGTCGCAAATAGTCAATGAAAACGACGTGAACGTAACTTACGCAAATCCCTATTCGCAAACGGTTTACGCAAACGACGTGAACGACGGAAAATTTGACACTGGCCCGACGTCCATACTTAACATGGTGTACGCCTCTATATAGCAGGGGTAACTTTACGCACGACATACGCTTACGCAAACGACTTAAAAGGAATGCGTAACTCGCTCATTTGCATATTCAACGCGGAAAACCGACAGAAGCGCCCCTAGCGTCCAGCGTAAGTATGCAGCTAAGATACGACGGTGTAATAACGTTACGCCAGTCACATCTTAGCGTAATTCCGGCGTATCTTGTTTTGTGGATACAAAACAAAGATACGCCGGCGGGAATTTGAAATTACGGCGGCGTATCTGGAGATACGCCGCCATAATTCTTTGTGGATCTGGCACGTAGAGAACGTCCTGCCACACAGATGTAGTTCCCAGGAGGGGGCGAGCACGTCACTGACCACCGCAGTAAAGCCTCCCTTCACGGTGGTCAGTAAAATCAGACAAGCAGGAAGTGAACAGAACAGAGAAGAAATAGAGCAACTTCTGAGCAAAAACGAACAATGAGGAAGTGAAAAGAGGAATGTCTGCAGGTAAAGAATGCTTATTATGAAAAAAAATAAAAAAATCCTTTACAACCCCTTTAATTTTGTATGCTGAATTATGTTTGTGCAAATTTTTGTGTCTTGTTAACAAATTACAAATCAAGGCTCATGCTCCCGGCTGATTAGAGAACTCTTGAAAAAAGGGGGCTGGGGTTCTAATTCTTCCCCACACTACTCAAAACAAAATAAAGCTTTTGGCTTGACATACATCCTATCCCGAGAAGGATCCCGGCACAGCACAGCACAGAAGACATAGCGGCTGAGATCCCCATTGCTACAAACATTCAGCTATTAGCCTGCTTCAGACTGAAACATTACCATGTATAAAGTTTTGCTAATTAAATATTACTGATTTCCTTTTTTGATTTTGCAGTTAGGGAAGCATGGCAGCAACAAATATTTTTTATTTCTTTGGCGCAGCATTTGGGTAGCATCAGCAGCTAATGGGAACTCAACATAGATGGTACCCTATGATACATGTTTAAATACACACACACACTATATTGTCAACAGTATTGGGACTGCTTTTACACGCACATACATTTTAATGGCATCCCAGTCTTAGTCCGTAGGGTTCAATATTGTGTTGGCCCACTCTTTGCAGCTATAACAGCTTCAACTTTTCTGAGAAGGCTGTCCACAAGGTTTAGGAGTGTGTCTATGGGAATGTTTGACCATTCTTCCAGAAGCGCATCTGTGAGGTCAAGCACTGATGTGGACAAGAATGGCTATCTTGTAATATCTGTTCTAATTCATCCCAATGGTGTTATATCGGGTTGAGGATAGTACTCTGTGTAGGCCAGTCAAGTTCCTTCACCCTAAACTTGCTCATCCATGTCCTTATGGGCCTTGCTTTGTGCACTGATTCAAATCATTTGGTGGAGGGGGGATTATGGTGGGGGGGTTTTTTTTTTCAGTGGTTGGACTTAGTTCCAGTGAAAGGCGTCCGCATACCAAGACATTTTGGAAAATTTCATGCTCCCAACTTTGTGGGAACAAATTGGGGATGGACCCTTCCTGTTCCAAAATGACTGTGCACCAGTGCACAAAGCAAAGTCCATAAAGATAAGACATTGATGAGTGAGTTTGGGGTGGAGGAACTCTGTACAGGCCAGAACCAGGACTGGCCTCTACAGAGTCCTAATCTCAACCCGATAAAACACATTTGGGATGAATTAGAGCAGAGACTGTGAGCCAGGCCTTCCTGTGCCCATCAGTGCCTGACCTCACAAAAGCACTTTTGGAAGAATGGTCAAACATTCTTAAACCTTGTGGACAGCCTTCCCAGAAGAGTTGAAGCTGTTATAGCTGCAAAGGGTGGGCTAACTCAATATTGAACCCTACGGACTAAAGCTGGATACACACTACACAATTTTCTTAAGATTTTCAATTCGCATGCAATCAGGCAGGCACTTGCACTTCATAGTTGGAGGTAAATCTAAAGGAAATAAAACAACAAAAGTTGTATAGTGTGTATCCAGCTTAAGACTGAGACTATAGTATGTATGTGTGTGTATGTGTGTGTGTGTATATATATATTGTATATTATTATTATTAGCACCTCTATGTACAAAATTAAGCTGTGTGAAAACAATGGATTAAACTGGTTGCAGGGCCTGACAATGCTTTGGGTTAGCTATCCTTTCAGAAGGCTGGAAAAATCCAGATTTCCTTTTTAATTCAAGCACCACGGGTGTAAAGACGACATTGAGATCTAGTGACGGAGAATAGGAAATTGTTGGTCACAACAGGCAAAAGTCCTGTGCTGCTTTACCAATTTCACAATATTGTGCACTTATTTGCTCTGGTAGAAAAATCATTCTTTATCAAAATTATTATGTATTATTATGCATCCTAATAGAGAATAATGTACAGCAATTGACAATTCATTGCAATTACAATTTCTTGTCACTTCATTCAGTATGTAAGGACAATAAAGACATCCACTGAAGCAGACTGGGAAACTGATGGTCGGACTAGGGAAAAATCCTTTGGTGCACCCAACGACCCCCAACATAGCACACTTTCTTTGTAAGGTAAACACTGCTCTGTCAGAAAAACAACTGCGATTTTGCAGCTTACTGACTACTGGGCAGGAATACACATATTCTTCTGAATGTACAATTTCTTCTCAATTCAATTTAAACAGTGTGTGAGAAAGACAATAAGAAAATCTGCTGAGGGAAACTAGGAAATAGCTAGTCATTGCTATTACATCTAACAGCTATACACATCCAATGGCTGAGGCATCAAACACAACACAAGTTCCATTATGAATGGCCATTCTATCCAAAGCAAAACAAAATACGTTTTGGCTGCCGTCAAAGGGTTTCTAAGGCAGTGCCTACACCAACTGCAACTAGTTTTACATTTCTGTGTATTTTTCTTGGCTTCTGTTGGCTGTGGCCCTTTTCAGTATGCTTTAGGTGTGCTTAGGAACACTTAAGCTGTCCTTTCTTCATGCCAAACACCACAAAATAAGAGCTAAAGAAATCTTAAAGAGAAGAAATGTTGAATCCAGGGTTTTGAGTGGGAAGTTTTGAGGGCTTTTTAGTCTTTTCTCTCACTATATGTAGACTCCATGAGGGATGTAGTCCCAAGGTAGGGGGTGAACATGCTGACTAACCCCCAGCCAGAATGGCTCGGATGATGGGGGCAAGCTTACTGAAGAGAAACTGCAAGTGGGAAATTCAGACAAAGAAAAAAAACATTTAGAAGGGAAATCGAAGGAAAAGGTTTGTGAAGCAACAATGCACTAGCTTAAAGGAACCTTTTTAGAAAATAAATAATGAACCTTTACAACCCCTTTAAAGGGTTTCTAAAGGAAAAATGTTTTTCCCTTTAAAATAACAAACATGTTATACTTACCTACACTGTGCAGTTCGTTTTGCACAGAGTGGCCCCGATCCACGTCTTCTGGGGTCCCTTGGTGGCTGTCTCTGTTCCTCCCTGCAATTACTGACCACAGTCATGCAAGAGCTCGCATGGTGGTGAGTAATTGCGGGCGCGCTCCCATGATACAGCGAGCGGCCATAGCGGCTTACTGTATCACTCTTCCCCGCCCCTCGGCGCACCGCGTCACTGGATGTGATTGAGATCAGCGCCAGCCAATGGCTGCGCTGCTATCAATCCATCTGCTCTAGCCAATCAGCGGCCAGGCTGAGCGGGGAAGAGGATATCTGGACCGTGCAGGACTTTCGGCAGGTCAGGTAAGTATAACGGGGGCTCGGGGGGAGGGGTGGGGGGTGCGTCAGCATCAGATGTTTTTTCACCTTAATGCATAGATTGCATTAAGGTAAAAAAAAACATTTTTCTTTACAACTCCTTTAAAGAGGAAGTAAACCCAGATGGGTTTTACTTACTCTTTATTTCCCTGCAAAGGTAAAGCATAATGGGCTACTATGCATGGCATTGTAGCCCATTATGTGTCACTTACCTGAAACTGAAGTCCCCACTAGCAGCGAGCGTCCATCTTCACCTTCGTAACTGGGAGCCACCAGTCACGGCATGACCTCCTTTAGAAACGGCGCGATCGCCGTTTCTAAAGTGTGCCTGCGCCGTAGACATCGGTGCACGCCTCTACTGTAAATATCTCCTAAACCGTGGAGGTTTAGGAGATATTTCCAGCACCTACAGGTAAACCTTCACCTAGGCTTACCTGTAGGTAAAAGTGGTTGTACAGGGTGTACAAACACTTTAAATCCAGTGATCGTATCCTGCCAACCTTTTAACCCCACTGGAATCCTTTAAATAATTTGCAGGTCTCAAGGCACCCCTACTAAAACCAATTTAGAGTACTTAGCATTGGTGGTCATTTGGAAGTATTCCACCTCCTAGGTTTTCATGGAACCCTGATTGAGAATGGCTGGTTCAAACTTTATCACTGTCATAGGCATGCGCGCAGGGTGTGCCAGGTTTGCCCAGGCACACCCTAATTACCCTTTACAGCACAGATTCCCCAAGGATGTTTTAGGATAAGTGGAGGAAGGGGCCAGTAAATATGTAATTGACCATGCACTTCCCTTTTTGAATTAACATCGTGAGTGATCAGTAGTGTGTGTTTGAGCTTTGGGGTGCACACTCTAATGCATTAGACTGTGCACACCTATGATCACTGTTCTTATATAAGTCTAATGTTCTCCAGTCTGATATAAAATAATCAAATGATGTGGTCAAGGAAAGGCCAATTTATGAAAATCATCCTGAACTAGCACTCTTCTAATACTATTTATCTGGAAGATGGTAATTTCAAGGTAGTGGAATTCCTTTATGACTCCATTAATGAAATAACACCATGGATCACTCCAACCACTTATGAAAGCTAGTAATTATAGCTGCAGCTGATAATAGGAGAAACATCCAGCCTTTATGTAAAGGGCATCTGTCAGGATAGATGTGCGGGAGATGTCATTAGCAATTTGTTTTTAAAGGGTCACTAAAGGAAAAACATTTTTTTGCTGAAATGACTGTTTACAGGGTATAGAGACATAAAAGTTAACTGATTCCTTTTCAAAATGATTAAAAATAGATAAAAATCAATCATATAATGTGCCTGCAGGTTAGTTTCACTTTTGAACTGGCTTCATGTTTCTGTGAAGTAGAAATAGACACACAGAACAAAAACAAACAAATCCAGGGCAGTGTTTTGTTTTTAAAATGAATCTGATTGGTTCTGGGAAGTTTTAGACACATAGTAATGACAGCTTAGACCACCGTGAGAAAGCTCCCAGCACTGTGGTTATAAGGAAACAGACAAGCAGGAAGTGTGGAGAACAGAGCAGGATTACAGCAAAAACGAACAATAAGGACATGAAACCAGTACTGCAGTAAGGTAAAGGAAGCTATTTAGCTAAAAAAAAAAATCCTTTAGTGATCCTTTTTAAGGTCTAAGCTCTGAGGTTGTCATCCTAATCATAGCTTCATTACCTATTGAGTTTCTGCCCAGGAAAGTATGCAGCTTGAACTTGCTACCTGCATACTTGCTATATGTCAGTGACACCCCTGCTAGTAAAGGAAAGATACATATGACATCCTGCACGTTTGAAACAAGTGGTAAAGAGTAGCTTATACAATTATATTCTGATAAATTCATTCTATAGGAAAACTGTTACAAAATATTGTTTTTTTAAACTTCAAATTAACTTAAAATTTACGTAAATTTAGAACATTAAATGGGGCCAGTTTTAGTAATAGTAATCTAACTGAACATGTTGGTGTGCTGTGCACTGGCATGCCAGTTTGTAGTACAGCAGGGCTCAAGTCCTGCGGGAACGCATGGGAACGGAGTTCCTGCACTTTTTCACAGCAGGAACTCAGTTCCCTTTGCAGGACTAGAGCAGCTGAGAGCAGCCAAGCCGCCCGAGCCAATCCTTCACTAAGCAGCGATGCCCAGCTCGAGTCACTGTTAGGGGCAGGTGAACCTTAGTAATCGTTGATGTTACTGGCCGCTTCCTGTATATGGATTCATTAGGCAGTGTGCGGGTATTCCGTCACTTCCTCAATGCCACATTGTCTCCTGGGAACAATGACAAAAGTTTCCAGGAGACATTGCGGCATCGAGGAAGTGACGGAATATCCCACACACTAGCCGATGAATCCATATACAGGAAGCGGCCAGTAACAAAGGATTACTAAGGTACAGTGGACTTGACCCCTGTAGTACATCATTATGGGATGACAACACTGAGCTTCCATAGGCTAAAAAAGGGGCCATCTCACAATAGCATCTTTGTAGCTAGCATGGGCAGATCTCATTGGTGCCCAGTGCTCCGGACTCCAGCACCCTTCCTGATAAGTACATGTTAAAAAATATTTTTTTGCACAATCATTTTTATTTTATTTTTACATACTGTCACCAATGCAGTACAGCGTTATCATATAACTGGTGTGGCAGTGACCAGGGACCCTGACTGGTAAGAGTATGTAAAAAATAGTGTTTTACACACTATGATCACTTATAACAGTAAAGCCACACATGATCGGATTTTCCAACTGGAATTGTGTGTTGACAGCCCGTTGGTGGAAAATCCGACCGTTTGTACACTCCATCAGACAATTGTCGGATTTTCCACAGACAAATGATGGATGGCAGGCTTTAAATTTTTTCGCGGACAACGGTCTGTTGTTGGATATTCCGATCGTGTGTACACAAGTCCATCAGACAAAACTCCAAAGTACAAAAACGCATGCTCGGAATCAATGCTCACCAAACACGACAGTAGCAGAAGGTGCCCAAAGGGTGGCGCTCGAGCTGAAATTTCACGTAGTACGTAACTACATTCGTGTTTGTTGGCCGACAATTGTGTGCCATTTGTATGCAAGACAAGTTTTTGGCCAACCCCCTTCGGACAAAAGTCTGAGGCGGCGTACACACGACCGAGGTTCTCCCTAGAAACCAGCGAGAACCTCGCTGGAAGCTGCATTCCAGCGAGAACCTCGGCCGTGTGTACGCTCTCGGCGAGCATCCCGTCGGGAATGTCGTCGAGCAGAAATAGAGAGCATGTTCTCTATTTGCTCGACGGCCCGCCTGGATGAATGGCTGGTTGCCATTCCCGACGGGCGGGTCGCCGAATCTGACGGCCGGCAGAGAACCTCGACGGGCGGAACGATGTGTTCTGCCCGTCGAGGTTCTCTGCCGTGTGTACGCGGCTTGAGGCTTTGTCTGCGGAAAATCCAAATTGTGTGTAGGAGGCTTAATTATCAGTGTTAAAGGCAACCATTTTTTTTTTCTGAATGAAATCTATTTATTCAGTGTGTACTATTTTGATTAGTTGTGATCGGCCTTGTCTGTACTATGTGGTCACTGTGACCAATCAGAAAAACCAACACAATTGTACACAATGAATGACTATGAATGGAAGCCATCCATTGTGTACAATTGTCGCGTGATCTTCTGTAATTGGTCACAACAATCACACGGTACTGACAATGGCCTGGTATTCTGCCGATGTGGGTCCCCCCGGCAGATGATGCCCCCCTTGTACTGGGCAGGGTCAGCGCTTGAGCAGTACGACCCAAATTGGGGCTGAAGGAAATAGCCGAAGATAAATAGCTCAGAGTCAGCTGAACACAGTGCCTGCACAATGACGACGATATTGAGACAGACGCTGCCGCATGCTTCCGATGCTCGTGCTATTCTGCAAGGGGGCGGGGCATTACTGTTATATCATCTCAGGCCGGGTTCACACTAGTCCGACATACGCTCCGACAATGAGAGATCATGTCGAATGACGTGTGAAAATGAATGTTTCCCTATGGGAGCAGTCTTAACTGGTCTGACACATGTCGGAGTGACTTTGCAAATGCTCCCTGTACGACTTTGGTCATACTTCACTCCATTGACTATCATTGAAGTAGGATCAAAGTTGGATTGCAGTCTTGCACGCTCTGACTTTGGCATGCGACTTGTACTCTGCTGATCTTGAGGGGGAACTCCACACCAAATTTTACTTAAAAAAAACGGCATGGGTTCCCCTCCAAGAGCATACCAGGCCCATGGGTCTGGTGCGGATTTAAAGGGGAACCCCACTACGCAGAAAAAACGGCGTGGGAGTTCCGCCAAAATCCATACCAGACCCGTATCCGAGCAGCAGCCCGGCCGGTCAGGAAAGGGGGAGGGGACGAGCAAGTACCCCCCATCCTTAACCGTGCCAGGCCGGATGCCCTCAACATGGGGAGGTAGGTGCTCTGGGGCAGGGGGGGGGGCGCACTGCGGCACCCCCCCACCCCAAAGCACCCTGCCCCCATGTTGAAGAGGACAGGGCCTCTTCCCGACAACCCTGGCCGTTGGTTGTCGGGGTCTGCGGCGGAGGGCTTATCGGAATCTGGGAGCCCCCAGATACGGGCCCCCACCCTAGGTGAATGAGTATGGGGTACATCGTACCCCTACCTATTCACCGGGAGGAAAAGTGTTAAAAAAAAATAAACACTACACAGGTTTTTAAAATATTTTATCAGTCAGCTCCAGGGGTCTTCTTCCGACTTCTCCGCTCTCCCGGGGTCTTCTTCTGACTTTGGGGGTCGTCTTCTGTCTTCTCCGCTCTCTTCTTCTGCTCTCTCGCGCTCCCCGGTTCTTCTCCCGCACTCTGGTGCCTTCTGCTGGGCTGCGCCGCCGCTGCTCCCTTCTTTCTAGGTCTTTTACTATCAGCATCAGCCAGTCCGGGCTTCCTCCGTCGTCTTCTTCCTCGTCGCCTTCTTCCCTCTTCTTTTCTTCCGGTGTTGACTCAACGCTCTCTCCCGCTGTAATGCCGGGTGCGCGGCTCGCACCGATTTATATAGGCCTCTTATGACATCACAGTCCCAGAATGCTCCAGGATGCAGATAAGGCACCAAGTGAGTGTTTTAAGCACTAGCCGACCAGCCGCCGCAGTTATACGGCGGCAGGTCGGCTCGGCTGCGTGAAATCACGTAGCTATAGGTCACTTTGCATTGCAGCCCCTGCTCGCCCCTGGTGCCAACGCGCGTGCCCGGCGGGCGCAGTTACCGTCGGGCACCGGCGATCGCTCGTTATATAGCGAGAACCGGGAGCTGTGTGTGTAAACACACAGCTCCCGGTCCTGTCAGGGGGAGAAATTACAGATCGTCTGTTCATACAATGTATGAACAGCGATCTGTCATTTCCCCTAGTCAGTCCACCCCCCCTTCAGTTAGAACACACCTAGGGAACATAATTAACCCCTTCCTCGCCCCCTCGTGTTAACCCCTTTCCTGCCAGTGACATTTTTACAGTAATCAATGCATTTTTGTAGCACTGATCGCTAAAAAAATGCCAATGGTCCCAAAAATGTGTCAAAAGTGTCCACCATAAGGTCGCAGTACCGATAAAATGATTGCCACCATTACTAGTAAAAAATAGAAATATTAATAAAAATGCCATAAAACTATCCCCTATTATGTAGACGCTATAACTTTTGCACAAACCAATCAATAGACGCTTATTGCGATTTTTTTTTACAAAAAATATGTAGAATACGTATCGGCCTAAACTGAGAAAAAAAAAACGATTTTTTTATATATTTTTGGGGGATATTCATTACAGCAAAAAAAAAAATTTTTTTCACAATTGTCGCTCTATTTTTGTTTATAGCGCAATAAATAAAAACCGCATAGGTGATCAAATACCACCAAAAGAAAGCTCTATTTGTGGGGGGAAAAAGGCGCCAATTTTGTTTGGAAACCACTTTGCACGACCACGCAATTGTCAGTTAAAGCGACGCAGTGCCTAATCGCAAAAAGTGGCCCGGTCATTGACCAGCAAAATGGTCCGGGGCTGAAGTGGTTAATCAGCAACAGAACTCACAAAAGTTTTATGTGAAAATCCCAGATAAGCAGTTTTTGAAATACTCAGACCAGCCCGTCCAAAGTCACTTAAATCCCCCTTTTACCCATTCTGATGCTCAGTTTGATCTTCAGTAAATCGTCTTCACCACATCTAGATGCCTTGAGTTGCTGCCATGTGATAGGCAGGTGTATAAATAAATATATAATAGTGTTCGGTGAGTGTGTTATTTGGGTGGTAACAGGTTATAGAATGAGCTGCCATAAAGGATAAGTCCATGGCGAGGACAGAATGTGACTGCGCTGGGTGTCATACTGAGGACTTCTCTGGATGTGAATCACACATTCCGGTTGGATTAGTGACACCGGTTGGATTAGGTGTCACGTTGATGTAATCCAGTGCTGAGTATTATGAGAAGTGTCCCTCCACCTGACCGATCCCTCCTCTCCTCCTCCTCTCCCCCTCCCCCAGCTATCCCTCTCCTCCTCCTCCTCCTCCCACCTCCTTCCTGCACTGCCGCCAGGGCTGTGTGTGCCGGTGACCGGGGCTCCACCGAGATGAGCTGCCGCAGCGGGTTCTACCGGCAAGAGCTGAACAAGACGGTGTGGGAGGTGCCGGAGCGGTATCAGCACCTCACCCCGGTGGGCTCGGGGGCCTATGGCTCTGTATGGTAGGTACTGGGGGGGAGGGGTGTGAGGGAACAAGTGTCCTGGGCCCGTGCCCGTCGGCTTCCCCTTTTATATGTGGGGGAGGGGTGCATGGCTCCTGGCCAGGTGTGCCATAAAGGTTCATTCATCTGATTGGACGAGGAGAGGTGCAGCCCTCATAGGGACCCATTGTGTGTATCTCAGCAGACTCCTCCTGTCCCCTCATATCATGTCCTAGATTGTGTCTGTATACTCTGTGCTGTCATTGGAGGGCTTCTCTAGGTGTACAGCTTGTGTCACCTCTCTGATTGGATGTTTGGCTGGGATTTCTCCTCCCCTGTACTACAGGTGGCATCACTACCTCAGGGGACCAGACAGGGAGAGCCTTAGTGACTAGGCTGCATGGGGGAATGCCATAAGGATTGGGTTAGTCAGGGGAATTCCATATGGGGCTGGGCCAGACATGATACTAGGTTGGACAGGAAAATGCCAGAGGGACTGAGGCAGATGGGGATAATGCCAGCAGGATTGTGCCTGTCGAAGGATGTCAGAGAAAATGCCAGAGCAAACTGGTGCATGGGTAGGCGGCCGGAGGGACCGAGGCAGACGGGTAGGCAGCCGGAGGGACCGAGGCAGACGGGTAGGCGGCCGGAGGGACCGAGGTAGACTGCCAGAGGGGTTGGGGCCAGTCATGGAGACAGAATGCTCTAGGTACTAGGCTGAACAAAAAGAATGTTGGGGGGACTGGGACAAATCGCAAATGCTAAATGGGTTGGGCCGAGAGAATATCAGAGCAACTGGGGAGGATGATGAAGGGACTAAGCTGGACAAGGAGAATGCCGAAGGGACTGAGCCATACCGGAAATGCAGAGGGGGGAGAATGCCAGAGGGACTAGACCCAGACGGAGAGAGAAATGCCAGAGGGACTAGACCCAGACGGGGAGAGAAATGCCAGAGGGACTAGACCCAGACGGGGAGAGAAATGCCAGGGGGACTAGACCCAGACGGGGAGAGAAATGCCAGGGGGACTAGACCCAGACGGGGAGAGAAATGCCAGGGGGACTAGACCCAGACGGGGAGAGAAATGCCAGGGGGACTAGACCCAGACGGGGAGAGAAATGCCAGGGGGACTAGACCCAGACGGGGAGAGAAATGCCAGGGGGACTAGACCCAGACGGGGAGAGAAATGCCAGGGGGACTAGACCCAGACGGGGAGAGAAATGCCAGGGGGACTAGACCCAGACGGGGAGAGAAATGCCAGGGGGACTAGACCCAGACGGGGAGAGAAATGCCAGGGGGACTAGACCCAGACGGGGAGAGAAATGCCAGGGGGACTAGACCCAGACGGGGAGAGAAATGCCAGGGGGACTAGACCCAGACGGGGAGAGAAATGCCAGGGGGACTAGACCCAGACGGGGAGAGAAATGCCAGGGGGACTAGACCCAGACGGGGAGAGAAATGCCAGGGGGACTAGACCCAGACGGGGAGAGAAATGCCAGGGGGACTAGACCCAGACGGGGAGAGAAATGCCAGGGGGACTAGACCCAGACGGGGAGAGAAATGCCAGGGGGACTAGACCCAGACGGGGAGAGAAATGCCAGGGGGACTAGACCCAGACGGGGAGAGAAATGCCAGGGGGACTAGACCCAGACGGAGACGGGGAGAGAAATGCCAGAGGGATTGGGCCAGATGGGAATACCATAGGGCAGGGGTAGGTAACCTGGGGCCCTCCAGCTGTTGTGGAACTACATTTCCCATGAGGAATTGCAAGACTGGTAGTTACAATTATTCCCAGAGGCATGATGGGACTTATAGTTCTTCGACAGCTCGAGGGCCTCAGGTTGCCTACCCCTGCCGGAGGGGCATCCCAAGAAGAATGGCAGAAAATTCAGGGAGAATTTTGGAGTGTAGCTAGGCCAGAAGGGGAGAGGGATTTGGGGAAAGGGGATGCCTTAAACACTGAGCCAGATGGGGAGAGTGCCCAAGGGACCAGGCTGAAGGTCAAGAATGGCCAGGGGACTAGTCTGGATGTAATTAAAATGCCTGGCATACTCGGTTGGATGGGGCCAGGGAAATGCAGAGGGCCCGGGCCAGACAGGGAGAATTCTGAAGGGTCTTTGCCTGACACTGTGAATGTTGGAGAGACTGGGCCAGGCCAGTGAAATGCAGAGGGCCCGGGCCAGACAGGGAGGATGTCGGATGGACCGGGCCAGACGGGGAGAATTCTGAAGCGTCTTTGCCTGACACTGTGAATGTTGGAGAGACTGGGCCAGGCCAGTGAAATGCGGATGGACCGGGCCAGACGGGGAGAATTCTGAAGGGTCTTTGCCTGACACTGTGAATGTTGGAGAGACTGGGCCAGGCCAGTGAAATGCGGATGGACCGGGCCAGACGGGGAGAATTCTGAAGGGTCTTTGCCTGACACTGTGAATGTTGGAGAGACTGGGCTAATGGGGAGAAGTGTGAAAAACTGGGCCATGTTTGGGAATGCATATAAGCTGGGCGAAGCAGGTAGAATGCAGGAGACAGGGCTGTATAGAGCGTCGGAGAGACTGTCAGAGCGACTGTCAGAGCCTGATGTGTGATCCCTCTATAATCATGCTAAATATGCATAGCCATAAAAATCTATTTCACCACCCTGGACATTTGGTATACAAGGAAGTAGGGCTGAGTAGCAGATTCAGAACTTGCAGGTGAAGCTGTACTTGACCTAGGGGCCAGCAACAAGTAGCCACATCTGCTTTATTAGTATGTCTTTTATGTTACTGATTATTTTGTGATCCCCTTCTTGAATAGATATTGAATTGCCCCATGTCACTTATCATTCAGGTGCCCCTCTGGAACTGCCTCTTCAACCATTACTTTGGAGACTGCATGTCTCTCGTGACTAAAGCATACAATAACACGCAGGGTTGTACAGATCAGAACTTCCTTCTCTTGATGAGTAAACATTTGCTTTAACTGTACCATCAGTCAGATGGATTGAAGTACAGTCCAGGATATTGAATGTTGAGAATATAAACACCGCTTACTAGCTCTCCCTTGCTTCTTGTTACATTTGTTTGTTGGCTCCCTATCCCACTTACAATAACACCTGCTACTGGTACATGAAAAAAGTACATTTTGGGCATGCCTGGCCAAATGATATATTTAGTGGAAGTAAAGTTTTCTTTACAAATATAACTTAGTGAAGATTAAAGAAAATTGAAAAGTATTTCTGTGCATTTCAAAATGTAACACACCGCTGCATGTCAATTGCGCTTGTGTTGGAGTGCCTAACGCACACTTTGCGCTGTAAATGGCCCATCATGTTGCTTCCCTATTGCTCTGATATTCCCTGCATACATATTCTAATAAGTCTATTTTTTTTATGTGTGGGCACATGATCGCAAAGCTCCCTCTTTCCCCTTCTATGTGGCTAACTAGCAAAAAGCCGCTATCAGCCATAACTCCAGCCAGCTGCTTAATGTTTCAACTGGCTTGCCTAAAAAGGATCCAATGGTGCAGCTGCCTGGTCACAGAGGAAATACAAGACTAGATCATCTTTGATCGCCTCTATGGCCTTGGAGTACCGATACGGGGTCATGACGTCATTTCTTGTCCAGGGTGGAAGTAAACCAATTATTTTTTTTCCAAGGCAAAAGATCAACAAAAAAAAGTTTGTTTTTCTTAAATCTTTTGCTTTTAACTTCATGCTGACCTCCAAACGTACATATACTGCAAGGCATCGTCTCCTTTGTGCACAAATTACAGGTATGTGATTTTGCACCTCCTGGTCTGCGGCGCACACACGTGCCATTGGCGACCCGCTCCCGCAGAGCCAATCAGCGTGTCCGGTGCACCCTATCTCCAATGGGACATACCAATCGTTTCCGACAGGCATAACGGCAGTTTGTCTATGTAAACAAGGCAGATCGCCGTTCTGTTAGTAGGGAAGATGGAAATCCTGTGTTTCTGCTATGCAGGAACACGGATCTCTGTCTTTCCACAGTTAAAGCACATCCCCCCCACAGTTAGCACTCCCTAGGAACACATTTAACCCCTTGATCACTCCTGATGTTAACCCCTTCCCAGCCAGTGTCATTAGTAAAGTGATGGTGCATTATTTCTATCACTTTTCACTGTATTGGTGTCACTGGTCCCCAAAAGGGTCACTTGGTGTCTGCCGCAATGTCGCAGGTCCCGCTATAAGTCGCTGATTGCCGCCATTAATAGTGTAAAAAATAAAAATTCCATAAAAATATCCCATAGTTTTGTAGACACTATAACTTTGTGCAAACCAATCAATATGCACGTATTGTGATTTTTTTTTTAAACAAAAACATGTAGCAGAATACATATTGGCCTAAATCAGTGTTTCTCAATTCCAGTCCTCACGCCCTCCCAACAGGTCAGGTTTTCAGGATTTCCATTATTTTGCACAGGTGATTTGATCAGTTTCACTGCCTTAGTAATTCCCACAGCCTTTTCATCTGAGGGAAATCCTGAAAACTTGACCTGTTGGGGGGGCGTGAGGACTGGAATTGAGAAACACTGGCCTAAATTGATGAAGAAATTCGATTTTTTTTTTTTGTTATATGTTTTATAGCGGGAAGTAAAAAAAAAAAAGTTTTTGTTTATAGTGCAAAGAATAAAAAAATGCAGTTTTATTTGGGTATAGCTTTGTAACGCATTGCTGTATCGCAAAAAAAGGCCTGGTCATTAAGGGGGGTACACCTTCTGGAGGGCAAGTAGTTAAAGGTAAAGAAGAGATTTGGGGTCTTTTTGACCCCCCAGATCTCTTCATAAAGAGGACCTGTCATCCTGTGTTTCTATTACATGGTATGTTTACCTTCTTTATAATAGGACATGTCCAAACAGGAAATCCACTTGGACATCAAAGTGGCATGACAAGTTTCAGCCCATTCTTTTTAATGGCACCCATTAAAATCAATGCGAATTTGAAAAGGTGCCTGCACTACTTTGCTTTGACTTTTGATGTGACTTTGGTACAGAGAGTGTAAAGTCGGATCAAAGTCGCACTGGAAATCGTGTGACTTTGGAGAGCGCTAATGTGAATGGAGTCTTATGCCTGGTGAGATTATCAGACGAATGATCGGCGAAAGCTGTGTGCTAATAATCAGATTATCATACGTTCGCTTTGAACGCTGTATTTTTCATGTGATTTTCTGAACATGCGTACAGGTCTTTACTCTCCCCCTAGACTAACGAGCAATTAACCCTTGCAGTACGGGTTTGTTTACAAACCCAGATACAGTAAAACCTTGGTTTGTGAGCATAATTCGTTCCAGAAACATGCTTGTAATCCAAAGCACTTGTATATCAAAGCATTTTTTTTTACAGGATATAAAAGAGAAGAGGCACCTCTAAGTGTAGCAATAAGTTGCTAAATGTTGTACCGTCATTAAATGTAACCATATTGCTACACTTGGAGGCTCCTCTCTTTTTTTTTTTTTTTTTTTTTTTATATTCAGTTGTGACATGACGCTACACTTATATCAAGACATTGCTTTTATTTTAAGGCAAAATTTATTAAAATCATTTTGCTTGTCTTGCAAAACGCTCTCAAACCAAGGTTTTACTGTATTACATAGTGGCAGTATTGATTAATTTATCAATGTGCTGCACATAGCCTGTGTAGAGAGGAGATCTGTGGGAGGGACTCAGCAGGCCCCACACTAGATAGCATGCAGAAAACTATAGGAGGGGGCGGAGACTAGACCTGTTACTGTGCACAAGGATAGAGAGCAGCAGTGACTGGTCTTTATTACAGGTAGCTCCTGCTCAGAGGCATAGTTTTACACTGAATTACAGCACAGATCTGGAAGAAATACCGAGAATGCCAATATTCAAGTGCACATGCCTTTATATTTTTAGACATTTGCTTATTCCAGGAATCCGCTTTAATGTGTGTGAAGTAAAATGTTGTTTTATTAACACATATAGTATGTAATTTGGCCAGGGGCGTGCAAATTCAGCATGCAACTGTGTGTGTAACTGTGAATAGATTTTTTTTTTTCTTTTTCTTTTTTTTCTTTTTCCTCAAATGGTGAATTTACGTTAGCATATCTCCTCCATACTTCAGCGTGATTTCATAGCCACCGATCAGTGCGATTTTTCTTTTTCTTTTTTTTATGTGCGACTTGCCGACAACTGTGCAACTTTATTTACACAGATGTCAACACAAGTTGCATAAGAAATCGCACAGAAATCGTGCAGGAACCTTTTTTAAACTCGCGGAACGTTTTTTATTGCCAGCACAGGGATGCAACTTGTCATTCAATTTTGAACTGAGAAATCGCTCTGGTGTGAACCAAAGCTAAATGTGCACAATTAACCCATTTCTATTCTGTGTACATTTTTTATGAAGTCAGATTATACCTGCATGTCCACTTTCCATCTCATGACATTCTGTAGCTTAAAACGGAACATTGCCCAATAGGGGAAGTTCCACTTTTCCTTCCTTACCGCCTCCTCTCCCATAATTGGAATGTATTTTTAGCTAATGGCACCGCATGAGCGACAGGTGTCAAGAGATGTCAGTGCAGCCTTAGGCCTCTTTCACACGGAGCGGTCCGTTTTTCGGTCCGCTCCGTGTGTGTCCGTCGGCTCAGCGGGGGGTCCCGCTGAGCTGTCGGCGGACAGGGCGGTCCCCACACACTGTGCAGGGACCGCCCTGTCTCTCCTTCGCTATCCCCTATGGGGAATCAGATGAAATCGGACCGTCTGTCCGTTTGCATCCGATCCGCCGGACGGAAGAAAAATAGGGTTTTCTTCCGTCCGAAAAAACGGATGCGGATCTTGCGGACGTTAGCGGATGCATCATCCGCTAACGGACACGATCCCATAGGGGCCCATTACGGACTTGTAATAAGCGGACGAACGGTCCGCTCATGTGAAAGGGGCCCAAAAGCTAAGAAATATTTCATAATTTTTTTTTATTTTTTTTTATTTTTTAGGCATGCTGTAGGAATGGGAACACATAACAAACATATAGCAGGTTTTCTCAAATTTGACTGCAAAAGTGTCTTTCAGCCTAGGTTTACATTAGCGCAATCTCAGGTGCCGATCACATGCGATCTCTGAGCAATGCGAGTTCAGCCATGCAGTTGTATGGCTGAACTTGCATTGGATTGGCACAGAAAATAATGCAGGGACTTTTCCCCCACACTATTATTACCTAGGCAATCCTGCAATCCTATTCCTGTGTGAGTTTACAGTTCGCACTGCGATTTGTGAACTAAACTGGGGGTGTCATTAACTTTGTTAATGACACCCACTTGTAATTAGCAGGGTGGGCAGCCTGTCATGCAAGCTCCTTCTGTTGGCCATTGGGCTGCTTATATCCTAGATCTGATATACTGCTTATCAGCCGTAGACCAGATATAAGAAGATTATACTGACTACTGAACTGTGACAATGGATTGTGTCCTCCCTTCATGCATGAAATGATTCTTACCAGTATATCTTACACTTATCAGGGTGGTATCACTATTGACTGTCCATACATGGTTTGAGAAATCAATCGATTATCCTATCCACGCTAATCAGCATTGATAGGGTAATCTCCACTTTCAGCTATTGCATTCAGCAGCTTCAGCATCAATGTCTCCCTGAGCTTCTGAGCAGTGACTGTATCTGATCAGCCCTGTGGTAGGACAGAGGCACTACTAGATCTTTCTACTTTGATATCAGCCCCGGTAAAGACATTAAAGCGGAGCTCCACCCTGAATTCAACTTTCGCTTAATATTCCTAATGCTCCTAAATAATGCATAATCGGCTATTTTCATATTAAACAGTGTTACAATACCTTGTGAAAAATAGAGGTGTTCCCGTCGGGTTTTCTCTGGTTTCCTGTCCCGCGCTGTGTCTGCTGGGAGCCTGTGTCAGAGCTCCCTAATTATCATGTTCCGCTCAGTTAGCACAAACATCGCGCGACTTCGTTTTGACGCGGATGTAAACAAAAGAAAGGGCGGGCGTTTAAAAATTCCCTGCTGGTCCCCGTTGCTCGTGCGCATGCGCGAGATCCAGCGGTGGATGCTGGGACATCAGCATCCACCCCAGAACGAGGAAGTGCCGGGCTGTGGGCTTATGCCCACAGTTAAAATGGAGCCGGAACCGGATGGAGGAATATAAGTTTTTATTTTTCACTGTATTGCTGCGAAGCGGCGGGGAGAGACAGGACACGTGAGTAGCGCTACATAGGGTAATTTAACTTTTAAAGAGCCATTAAAAAAAAAAAAAACGTTATTGGCGTGGGAGATCCGCTTTAAGAAGATAAGAATCTGCACATGGGCTTATATTTATGAGAAATGCCACACGGTTTAGTCCCGATTCACACTGGTGCGATGCGGGAATCCCTGCGATATTAGTGCTGCATCGCTTCTGAATCACACACTGGTTCACACTGACATCTGCAAACTGCTGGGGGTGTCAATGTAAAGTTAATGAAAATGCCAGATCGGTTTGCAGATCGTAGTGCAAACTGTCAAATAGTGCAGGAATTGGATCACATAGGCGTGAACACTCATGTGACCCGATTCCAGTGCGGAATCAAAAAAAAGGTCCTGCACCATTTTGGTGGGAATGCAATGTGATTTCAGGCATACAGTTTGTATGGCTGAATTCGTATTACAGACATCACGTGTGATCTGCACAGCAATGCAGGGCGAATCACATGCGATGTCTGTGATCGAAAAAGTGTCACTGCAGTGCCTTAAAATGGAACTAAAGGCAACATTAAAAAGAACAATAAGGGGGGTTGTTTATTGCAGAAGACATGCAATTGTCTGTAAACCTCTGAGATAGGATTGTATCGAGGCACAGATCTGGGGAAGGTTACAGAACAATTTCTGCAGCATTAAAGGTACCAATAAGCAAAGTAGCCTCCATCATCTGTAAATGGAAGAAGTTTGGAAACACCAGGACTTGCAATCGGGGGAGAAGGGCCTTAGTCCGGGAGGTGACCAAGAACCCAATGATCACTGACAGAGCTCCAGTGTTTCTCTGTGAAGAGAGGAGAACCTTCCACAAGAACAACCATCTCTGCAGCACTCCACCAATCAGACCTATGTGGTAGAGGGGTCAGACAGAAGACACTCCTCAGTAAAAGGCACATGATAGCCCATCAGGATTTTGACAAAAGGCACCTGAAGTACTCTCAGACCATGAGAAACAAAATTCTCTTGTCTGATGAAACAAAGATTGAACTCTTTGGCCTGAATGGCAAGCGTCATGTCTATAGGAAGCCAGGCACTGCTCATCACCTGGCCAATACCATCCCTACCGTGAAGCATGGTGGTGGCAGCATCATGACTGGGAGACTAGTCAGGATCGAGGGAATGATGAATGCAGCAGTGTACAGAGACATCCTTGATGAAAACCTGCTTGAGCGCTCTGGACCTCAGACTGGGGCGAAGGTTCACCTTCCAACAGGACAATGACCCTAAGCACACAGCCAAGATAACAAAGGAGTGGCTATGGGACAACTCTGTGAATGTCCTTGGGTGGCCCAGCCAGAGCCCGATTTGAACATCTGAGGAGAGATCTGAATATGGCTGTTCTCCGACACTCCCCATCCAACCTGATGGTGCGTGAGAGATCCTGCAAATAATGGGAGAAGCTGACCAAAAATAGGTGTGCCAAGCTTGTAGCGTCATCCTCAAAAAGGCTTCAGGCTGTAATTGGTGCCAAAGGTGCTTCAACAAAGTATTGAGCAAAGGCTGTGAATACTTATGTACATGAGATTCTTTTTGTTTTTTATTTATAATAAATTTGCAAATATTTCAAACGGATTTCTTTCATGTTGTCATTATGAGGTATTTGTAGAACTCTGAGGAAAATAATGAATTTAATACATTTTGGAATAAGGCTGTAACAACAAAGTGTGGAAAAAGTGAAGCGCTCTGAATGCACAGTGTGCAGGGACCGCCCTGTCATCCGCCGGCTCAGTGGGGATCAAAGGAGCGATCCCCGCTGAGCAAGCGGAGGTTCACAGGGCGGATCATTACTGATCCGTCCCGTGTGAAAGGGCCCTAACTGTACTTTGCACAAAGGATCAGTCTGACACTCTAGGGACATCCTTAACCACTTAAGGACCCCTTCACGCCGATATATGTTGGGGTTGCGCGTGCCACTGGCGCGTGCACGCGACCCGGCCCGAAGCTCAGTGACCGCAGGACCCGATCACCGCTGGAGTCCCGCGATTGGTCCCCGGAGCTGAAGAATGGGGAGAGCCGTGTGTAACACAGCTTCCCCGTTCTTCACTGTGGCGCCGTCATTGATCGTGTGTTCCCTTTTTTAGGGAAACGCAATCAATGATGTCACACCTACAGCCACACCCCCTACCGTTAGAAACAGAGATGAGGTCACACTTAACCCCTTTAGCGCCCCCTTGTGTTTAACTCCCAAGCTGCAATTGTCATTTTTACAGTAAACAATGCATTTTCAATGCATTTTTTGCTGTGAAAATGACAATGGTCCCAAAAATGTGTCAAAATTGTCCGAAGTGTCCTCCATAATTTCGCAGTCATGAAAAAAATCGCTGATAGCCGCCATAATAGTAAAAAAAATAAAAATTTATAAAAATGCAATAAAACTATCCCCTATTTGGTTTGCGCTAAATTTATAGCATTTACAAATCGATAAACGTTTATTGCGATTTTTAATTTTTTTAACCAAAAATAGGTAGAAGAATACGTATTGGCCTAAATTTTTTTTTTTATATATTTTTGGGGGATATTTATTTTAGCAAAAAGTAAAAAATATTGAATTTTTTTCAAAATTGTCGCTCTATTTTTGTTTATAGCGCAAAAAAATAAAAACCACAGAGGTGATCAAATACCACCAAAAGAAAGCTCTATTTGTGGGGGGAAAAAGGAAGCCAATTTTGTTTGGGAGCCACGTCGCACGACCGCGCAATTGTCGGTTAAAGCGACGCAGTGCCGAATCGCAAAAACTGGCCAGGTCCTTTAGCTGCCTAACGGTCCGGGTCTTAAGTGGCTAAAGGGGAGATCACAGAGATAGTGAGGTGCTGACACTCCCTTTTCGTCCAGTTTGCAATCCATGGTAGAGGGATGCAGAATTTCCTCACTTTTCTGTAGTAGTAATAAGCTCCAGTAAGTACCGTTATCATGGCTCAGGCTTTGAAGCATATTCGGCTGTGCACTTATTGGATGTTTGCAGGGTTAGGTGTAAGGTAGGATATATTTATCTGTCATATAAATGAGGTCTACTCTGGGTATCAGAAGAGATTTTAAAGCAGACCTTCACTCAAGAGCTGAAGCCCTGCTCTTCTTCCTCTTCCTTGACATTTGGGACATCATTTTTTGGGGGATAAAGTGGGTACCTGGTTTTAACAGGTACCCACTCCACCACTTCCGGTCAGATCACTGCTGCAATCCAAGCGAAAGTTCGCCCCCTCCCGCTTCTTCCCCTTCAGCTTTCTGAGACACGTCACAGGTCCCAGAAAGCTACAGGACCAAATAGTACAAAGTGGTCCGCACATACGCGATGAACAGCTAGCTGTGAAGCCGCAAGCAGTCACAGCGGCTGCCAACAGTTAGTATGCCGGCGCCAGAGACTGAAGCCCAGTGAAGAAACTGACCGGATGAGGACAGCACTGGATCCTGGGACAGGTAAGCGTCCTATTAAAAGTCAGCAGCTACAGTAATTTTTGAGCAGATGACTGGACAACCGCTTTAGGAGGTCAGGTGATCTGTGCTATCTTTGATGTGAAATTAGCATGTCTCAGAAAGGTTGGGAGTTGGCACTCAATTTCATTGGCTAACTTAGGTTTGGCCCTGGCCTATTTTAGAAAGTACAGGTTATTTTTTAATCATTAAGTCATTAAGGAATACATTTATTATAAGGTAGCTTGTCATCATTTAGTATCGTGGCAAGCTGAAAGCTTTCGGGTAATAGCTGAACTATAAAAAATGATGATGAATTCGTAGCAGGTTTTTCCAGTCTGTGATGTGATCCTCCCAGCACTTTTATATTACTATTATCCAGAAACATCTAGGTTATTGTGACTCGGGATGAGCATCTTTGTAATAGACAGATGAGTGAGTGGTTGGTCAGGTTCTTACAAACCTCTTTCTGTGTTTGTGCAGATAAACCACATAGTATCCTGTGTCAAAACTACCAGCAAAAGTATGGTATAGAGTAGGCCTTCATTTTCTGTATCTGTACCAAACTTGTGACTCTCTCTTTTTCAGGTGATCGAATTAATGTGTGCATACGTTTTTTATTTTCCTTGCATTGAAAAGCCTCTATACAGTGCACTGCTAAATAGAAATTCAGTCTAGCCTGTTGCTTAGATGAAATTTGAAGGCCTTACTATATTGACAATGAGAGTAATTCATAAAAAAGAAAAGTGAAGCAGAACTAGAGCAGTTTCCTATAGCAGTTGGTTTTCTTTCCACATTTAAAACCTTTATTCAGCCTGTGTGTCAGTTTTTCTAAATGCTGTAAAATATATACAGTATAATAAGTCTGCGCTCTAATTAATAAACACGTTACAGTGTGTGTGTATAAGTATTGCACACATCACCATTTTTCTAGGCAAATATATTTCTAAGGCCCCTTTCACACTGGGGTGGCGGTAAAGCGCCGATAGCAGCGGCTATCTCAGGTCGCTTTGAAGTCGCTATTTTTAACGTTATAGTGCCTGCTAAGCGACCCAGTGTAAAAGGGGTCTCAAGGCACGGAGAGCTGAGACACCAGCTGAAATCTATCAGTAATTAGAAAAGCAATTGTCAGCAATTGTCAGTGCAAATTAATATCAACGTGTTCAGTCTCAACTGATGGCCTATAAAAAGGTGTCTCATTTCCAAGGTCTCGCACAAGAAACATCTCATGAGTAAAAGCAAAAAGCTCTCAAGACCTTTGCAACTGTAGACCACTTTCACACTGAGGCAGTTTTCAGGGGTTTTAGCGCTATAAATAATGCCTGAAAACTGCCTCCCATTTATTGCAATGGGTGCTTTCAAACCCAGGCGGTGCGCTTGCGGGACGTTAGGAAAAGCCCTGCAAGCAGCATTTTTCTTAAGGTTGGGGAGCGCTGTACACAGTGCTCCCCAAAACGCCCCTGCCCATTGGAATGAATGGCCAGTACTTTCAAAATAGCCGCAAAACGTGAGTTTTAATCCCTAATTTGGGGCCGAAAAAAGGCGCAAAAGCATTGTTAAACAGCGGTAACGCGGCCGCGACCCCAGTGTGAAAGGGGTCTTATTGTTGCAAAACATACTGATGGCATTGGATACAGAAGGATTTCTAAACTTCTAAATGTTCCAGGGAGCACGTCCATAGCACCTTTGAAATATATATTTACCTAGAACAATGGTGGTGTGTTCAGTACTTCTTTTACCTGCTGTGTGTGTGTGTGTGTGCAGTATCTCACAAAAGTGAGTACACCCCTCTCACTTTTGTTGCCAGCGATTTAGATATTAATGGCTGTGTGTTGAGTTATTTTGAGGGGAAAGCAAATTTACACCGTTATACAAGCTGTACACTCGCTACATACATTGTAGCAAAGTGTAATTTCTTCAGTGTTGTCACATGAAAATGTATAATCAAATACAAATATTTACAAAAATGTGAGGGGTGTTCTCACTTTTGTGAGATAGTGAGTGAGGTGTGTAATATATATATATATATATATATATATATATATATATATATATATATATATATATATATATATATATATATATATATATATATCTCCTGAATCTACCAGTGTGTCATACTTTTGCAAACAATAACATTATTTAACCACCTAAGGACCGAGCCTCTTTCTGAGATTTGTTGTTTACAAGTTAAAAGCAGAACCCCCAAACATTATAAAAAAAAAATTCCAACGCCTTAGAGAATAAAATGGCGGTCGTTACAATACCGTATTTGTTATACAAGCACACTTTTTTTGAAAAAAATACACTTTTTAATAAAAAACAGTAAAGTTAGCCCAATTTTAAAAATATATTTTACGCTGAGTAAATCGATACCCAACATGTCACGCTTCAAAATTGCGCCCGCTGGTGGAATGGGGTCAAAATTTTACCCCTAAAAATCTCCATAGGCGACGTTTAAAAAATTCTACAGGTTGCATGTTTTGAGTTAGAGGAGGTCTAGGGCTAGAATTATTGCTCTAGCTCTACCGATTGTGACAATACCTCACATGTGTGGTTTAAACACCGTTTTCATATGCGACGCTGCTCGCTTTTGCATTCGCTTCTGCGCGCGAGCTGGTCGGGGCGGGGCACGTTTAAAAAAAAAAAAAAAATCTTCTTTTTTTTTCCCTTTTTTATTTATTTTTTTACACTGTTCTTTTTTAAAAAAAATGTACACTTTTATTCCTATTACAAGGAATGTAAACATCCCTTTGTAATAGAAAAAAGCATGACAGGACCTCCTAAATATGAGATCTGGAGCCAAAAAGACCCCAGATCTCATATTTACGTTAAATTGCAATGAAAAAAAAATTGTCACTTGACAAAAAGGAAAGCATAAATGGCCCGCTACGAGCGGAAGGGACGTTTTTAACGTCCCTTCTGCCCTGCAATGGTATGGAGATGGGTGGGGGCACAGAAGCACAGAACAGGATCCGATCACCTGCCAACGGCGCCGGTAAGCGTCTCCCACCGCCGATAAAAGTGATCTTGCGGCGAATCCGCCACAGAGACCACTTTTATCTGAAAGAAGACCGCTCACTAAAGAAGAGGATATCTGGGTTATGGTAGCTAGCTGTAAGCCAGGACAGCTTACTGAGGAGGAACAGGAAGTGAGAAATTCAGACAAAAAAAACATTTAGAAGGGAATTCGAAGGAAAAGGTAAGTGATCCAACAATGCACTAGCTTAAAGGAACCCATTTAGAAAATAAAAAACAAACCTTTACAACCCCTTTAAGGTAGGCAATGCACTTACCGGACCCAATATCACACAGGGGTAGAATTTTTTTGCTGCCACTGCTCGTATCTCCTCCTCATGTGTCCCCATTTGCCTGTCAGTCCCATGGACATCCAGGAGAAGCTCTGCTCAGTTACCGGATCAGATACTTCTTCTCCAAGCCGCAAGACAGTCTCCCAAATGCCATACACAGTAATGTCGCATACAGACGATTGGACATTCCGACAAAAATAACGTGGATGTTGGCTCAAACTTGTCTTGCATACACACGGTCACACAAATGTTGTCGGAAATTCCAAATGTTAAGAATGTGGTGACGTACAAGATGTACGACGAGCTGAGAATCTGCTTGATTCTGAGCATGCCTGGAATTTTGTGCGTTGGAATATTGTAAACTCGATTGGAATTTCCGACAACAAAACTTGGGGCCTACACACAGTCAAAATTTCCAACAACAAGCTCCCATCGAACATTTGTTGTTGGAAATTCTGATCATGTGTACGCGGCATAAGAAAAAACTCTCATAGTGTAGTATATAAGAGCTTTATTATAAAACAAAGACCAAATAAAAGCAGAGCACTCAAAAAGATGGCAAAATATACTCTCATGAATGCCGCTGCTCACCACGAGACGGCAGCTTGGATCCATCTGGCATCCCCCCCATTACTGCTGCTGCCATATTTGCATCTTCTTCCACATTTAGCATCTTCTGTCCTTTCTCATTGGCTGGCCACTGATGATGTACCCTGTGTGCATTAGCGTTATGTTGTTCATGCCGTTGCTCCATTTATAGTATCTGAGCTGAGTTTACACTGCACTTTGCGTGTGCCAAAGACGGTGTACAAGTGTGGCATCCTAACGTTCAATGTTTGAATAATTTGAACTTATTTTTTGTTATCTTTTTTTTTTTTTTTTTTCTTAGCTCTGCATATGACACCAAAACGAGACAAAAGATAGCAGTGAAAAAATTATCCAGGCCGTTTCAGTCACTGGTCCATGCACGGCGGACGTATCGGGAGCTACGTTTGCTCACACACATGAAGCATGAAAATGTAAGTAGTGTATTTTTTTTTGGATGAAAAGCCTTAGATCATAGGTGTCAAACACAAGGCCCGCAGGCCGAATCCGGCCCTCCAAGCCATTTCATGTGGCCCTCCAAGCCATTTCATGTGGCCCTCCCACCTCTCCTGCAGCTCCAGGCCTCCTCTGGTCCTTTTCCCGACCCTTACTTTCTGCTTTCAAGCAATGCATTCAGCTTCTTCCCAGCAGCAGCATAAGGAAAGGGGGGTGCACTGTGATGTATAGGAGAGTGGGGGCCTCAACTTCTGATGGTGGGGGGCTCTTGACATCTAATGTAAGAGGAGGGAATGCGCTGGACATCTTATCTTACAGATACAACCGGCCCTTTTAAGGGCAATCATAATGCTGATGTGGCCTGCGATGAAATTAAGTTTGACACCCCTGCCTTAGATAATATCAGTTTTGTGCCACAATACACAGAAGACAATCAGTTTATGAGATAGTGTGACCCACTTTAAAGAAGATCTATGCTGATACTCAGTTCTTTGCTGTCATTTTATATTTAGTGAAACATCGAAATTTTGCTAGCAGCAAGCCATGGTATAAAAAAATCTTGCTGTCTTGTAAGCATGGAGACTCCAGGAATTATTTCATTCTGAAGTCACATGTAGTGTAGCCTTAAAGGGTCACTAAAGGAAAAAAAATGTAAGCTTAATAGCTTCCTTTACCTTACTGCAGTCCTGGTTTCATGTCCTCATTGTTTGTTTTTGCTTTGAAGTAGCTCTGATGCCGCATGCACACGATCATTTTCTGTGAAGTAAAAAACGACGTTTTTGAAACGTCACTTTTCAAAGACGATGTTGCATACACACCATCGTTTTTTTCACAAAAAGCGAGGTTACGTTCACCACTCTTTTTTCCATTGAAGCTCGCTTCATAACTAGCTTCTGGGCATGCGCGGGTTGAAAAACTTTGTTTTAAACTACGTTTTTGCTACACACGGTGACTTTTTGTGAAACAAAAAACGACGTTTTGAAAAATGACACAAAAAATTCAAGCGTGTTGGAATTTTTTTTTGGTCGTTTTTTTTAAGACAAAAAACAACGTTTTGCCCACAGACGATCAATTTAAATGACGTTTTTTTTCATCGCAAAAAATGACCGTGTGTACGCGGTATTATACTTCTCTGATCGCCACACTTCCTGCTTGTCTGGCTCCTTATGAAAAAAACTTATGCTAGCTTTTCACTGTGGTCCATGGTCAAAGAGGTGTGACTACTATGTGTCTAAAACTCCTCAGAACCAGATTCATTTTAAAAACAAACATTGCCCTGTATTTGTTTGTTTTTGGTCTGTGTGCCTCTTTACTTCACAGAAACATGAAACCATTTTTTAAAACAAACTAAACTGCAGGTACATTATATGATTGATTTTTATCTGTTTTTAATCATTTTTAAAAGGAATCAGTTGACTATTAGGGTTGTACCAATACGAGTATTGGTAACGGGACCGATACTCGCAGTACTTTTACTCGCGCAAATGCTCCCGATGCCTGGCCGAATACTTTTTATTCATTTTTCCTGAGAGGGGGTGGAGTGCGGATGGAGAGGGGGTGGAGAGGGGGCAGAGAGCGGAGCAGAGCAGTCCTCGTATGGAGGAGAGGAGAGCTGCTGCCGCCTAGTCACCTTAGAGACAAAGCCAAGTCCTCCCCCCCGCCGCTGCCGACATCTAGTTAATATGCGCTGGGGGAACACAACAGCTTTCATTTGAATAGTTGTGTGTTACCCACCGCGCCTCGTCATGTATAGCCCCTCCCCCTTGCCCGGGCACTTTGATAGACAGATCACCCGTCCAATCCTGTTTCAAATCCTATTCAAATGAAAGCTGTTGTGTTCCCCCAGCGCATATTAACTAGATGTCGGGGGGGGGGGGGGGGGGACTTGGCTTTGTCTAAGGGGGGACATGGCTGCATCTAGGGACATGGCTGCATCTAGGGACATGGCTGAATTAGGGACACAAGGCTGCTGGCAGGTAATTTTACAGTGAGAGAAAAAAGTATTTGATGCCCTGCTGATTTTGTACATTTGCCCACCGACAAAATAAAACCTACCATTAAAATTATAGACTGATCATTTCTTTAACAGTGAGAGATGGAATAACAAAAAATCCAGAAAAACGCATTTCAAAAAAGTTATGAATTGATTTGCATTTTAATGAGTGAAATAAGTATTTGATCCCCTATCAATCGGCAAGATTGTTGGTTCTCAGATGTCTTCTATGCAAGTGACAAGCTGAGATTAGGAGCACTCTCTTAAAGGGAGGGCTTGTTGCCTGTTTAAAAAGACACCTGTCCACAGAATCAATCAGATTCCAATCTCTCCACCATGGCCAAGACCAAAGAGTTGTCTGAGGATGTCAGGGATAAAACTGTAGACCTACACAAGGCTGGAATGGGCTACAAGACCATGAGAGGGTGACAACTGTTGGTGTAATTATTCGCAAATGGAAAAACGCAAAATAACGGTCAATCCCCCGGTCTGGGGCTCCATGCAAGATCTTACTTTGATTAAGCACTAAGTCATAGTGTGAAACGTGTGTACATGTATCCTGTTTTAACAATAAAAAGCAATATTTTTGGAGTGCGGCTGTCCAGATATCCTCATTCATTTGCATTGCCGGCACCCGTGGCTTCAGATTCGGTGAAGAGTAGGGCTGCGCATCTTCACCGATCTCCCGATTCGATGCGATTACGATTATCAAGTCCACGATTCGATTCGATTCGATTCCGCGATGCATCACGATGCATCACGATTGCAGCGCAAGTGCGCATAGCTCTCCCCCAAAATACTAAAGGAGATGGATCAGAGACTGCAGACATAGTACAGGAGATGGATCAGAGACTGCAGACATAGTACAGGAGATGGATCAGAGACTGCAGACATAGTACAGGAGATGGATCAGAGACTGCAGACATAGTACAGGAGATGGATCAGAGACTGCAGACATAGTACAGGAGATGGATCAGAGACTGCAGACATAGTACAGGAGATGGATCAGAGACTGCAGACATAGTACAGGAGATGGATCAGAGACTGCAGACATAGTACAGGAGATGGATCAGAGACTGCAGACATAGTACAGGAGATGGATCAGAGACTGCAGACATAGTACAGGAGATGGATCAGAGACTGCAGACATAGTACAGGAGATGGATCAGAGACTGCAGACATAGTACAGGAGATGGATCAGAGACTGCAGACATAGTACAGGAGATGGATCAGAGACTGCAGACATAGTACAGGAGATGGATCAGAGACTGCAGACATAGTACAGGAGATGGATCAGAGACTGCAGACATAGTACAGGAGATGGATCAGAGACTGCAGACATAGTACAGGAGATGGATCAGAGACTGCAGACATAGTACAGGAGATGGGTCAGAGACTGCAGGCATAGTACAGCAGATGGTCAGAGACTGCGGGTATAGTACAGGAGATGGGTCAGAGACTGCGGGCATGCTACAGGAGATGGTCAGAGACTGCGGGCATGCTACAGGAGATGGTCAGAGACTGCGGGCATGCTACAGGAGATGGTCAGAGACTGCGGGCATGCTACAGGAGATGGTCAGAGACTGCGGGCATGCTACAGGAGATGGTCAGAGACTGCGGGCATGCTACAGGAGATGGTCAGAGACTGCGTGCATGCTACAGGAGATGGTCAGAGACTGCGTGCATGCTACAGGAGATGGTCAGAGACTGCGTGCATGCTACAGGAGATGGTCAGAGACTGCGTGCATGCTACAGGAGATGGTCAGAGACTGCGTGCATGCTACAGAAGAGGTTGGTCAGAGACTGCGTGCATGCTACAGGAAATGGTCAGAGACTGCAGAAATTATACAGAAGATCAGCAGGTAAGTATGATTTTTATTTTAAAGAAAAAAAGAATACCCTTTAGTATCACTTTAACAAACCCATTGAGTCTTTTGGCAGCAACTTGCATAGTAAACAGCTCAACATCACTGCACAAATAAAAAAAAAAGGAGGCATTCCAATCAGCAAGAAATATACTGTTTGCAGATCAGTAGATGGTTCCAGAGGGGAGAGATGATAGGGAAATCACAGGAAGAAATTAGACACTAAAAGTTTGTGCAGCCCCAATGTGTTAGGCACACAGTACACACACACACAGGATAGCTGCAGCAGGGAAGGGGGGGGGGGTGTACCACCTTTACACTCACCCATATATCAAGCATGACAGGCTTATCTCACCTCCGGAGCACTTCCATCCCCCCCTGCTCTCCTCACAGCTCGTTTGTAGTTTCCAGAAGCCAACTTTATGGCTCAAGGATGTTACAACAGCTGCAGTGTGAGCTCCGTGCAGTGATCTGTGTGTCTGGTCTCTCAGCTCCTCGTGCAGCTCGGCACCGCCCATCGGGGAGATGACCAGTGTCACTGTCCAGTCAGAGCTCCAAATCACAGAGAAGGGGGAGATCGTGGGTGGGGGCAGCAACGAGGCTCAGGGCTACGTTGTGTGAGTTAAGGAGGGGACAGTTCCAGGCGCAGCCAGCCGATCAACGGCATTTCTTTCTAGTAAAGACATTGCTGTGCGGGGGGAGGGGGAGGGGCCGCGATGACGTCATTAATAATCGATTATTGCCCAATACCGCATCGGTGCAGAATCGGGCAGGGAATAATCTCGATGCATCGATGCGGCGATCATTTTCAACACCCCTAGTGAAGAGGTTCATCATTTGCATTTTCTACCTTGAGCGGTGACTCCCTTTCAAGGTCTTACTTTGTGAAGTTTCAATGATCATGTGAATGGTGAGGAATCGGCCCAGAACTACACAGAAGAGTCTTGTCAATGTTCTCAGGGCATCTGGGACCATAGTCACCAAGGAAATATGTACCATGTATCGTCAAATCTTGGGCGAGAACCTCCTTTCCTCAGCCAGGGCATTGAAAATGGGTCGTGAATGGGGTATTCCTGCATGACAATGACCCAAAACTCAAGGCAAAAGAGTGGCTCAATTGGAAGCACATTAAGGTCCTGGAGTGGTCTAGCCAGTCTACAGACCTTAATCCTATAGAAAATATGTGGAGGAAGCTGAAGGTTTGCGTTACCAAATGTCTGCCTAAAACCTTAATGACTTGGAGAGGATCTGTAGAGAGGAGCTGGACAAAATTCCTCCTGAGATATAATTGGCCACCTGGTTTGCACACAAACATCTGACCCCTGTGATTGCCAAGGGTTTTGCCACCAAGTACTAATTCATGTTTTGCGAAGGGGTCAAATACTTATTTCACTCATTAACTGCTTGCCGACCGCCCACCGCAGTTATACGGTGGGACGGTGGCACTGCTGGGCGAGAGCACGTAGCTCTACGTCCTACCATTAGCGGCCGCTAGGGGGCGCGCCCGCCCGGCGCGATCGCCGCCGGGCACGCACGCACGTGCACTCGTTCGTTAGAGCGGGGAACGAGAGCTATGTGTGTAAACCCCTTCCCCACCCCCTAGTGTTAACCCCTTCACTGCCAATGGCATTTTTATAGTAATCCAATGCATTTTTATAGCATTTGATAGCTATAAAAATGCTAATGGTCCCAAAAGTGTCCGATGTGTCCGCCATAATATCGCAGTACCGAAAAAAAACAACGCTGATCGCCGCCGTTACTAGTAAAAAAAAAATATTAATAAAAATGCCATAAAACTACCCCCTTTTTTGTAAACGCTATAAATTTTGCGCAAACCAATCAATAAACGCTAATTGAGTTTTTTTTATTTATTTTTTTATTATGAAAAATATGTAGAGGAATATGGCCTAAACTGAGGGAAAACAATTTTTTTTTATATCTTTTTTGGGGGTATTTATTATAGCAAAATGTAAAAAATATTGCATTTTTTTTCAAAATAGTGGCTCTATTTTTGTTTATAGCGCAAAAAAAAAAACCGCAGAGATGATCAAATACCACCAAAAGAAAGCTCTATTTGTGGGAAAAAAAGGACGCCAATTTTGTTTGGGAGCCACATTGCACGACCGCGCAATTGTCAGTTATAGCGACGCAGTGCCGAATCACAAAAAGTGCTCTGGTCTTTGACCAGCAATATGGTCCGGGGGTTAAGTGGTTAAAATGCAAATCAAATTATTACATTTTTGAAATGCGTTTTTCTGGATTGTTTTGTTGTTGTTCATTATTTCATTGTTAAAATAATCCTACCATTAAAATTCTAGACTGATCATTTTTGTCCATGGGCAAATGTACAAAATCAGCAGGGGATCAAATACTTTTTTTACTCGCTGTATAATTACTGTGTCTTATAACATGCTTTAACCACTTGCTTTCTGGGCACTTAAACCCCCCTCCTGCCCAGATCAATTTTCAGCTTTCGGCGCTCTCACTCTTTGAATGACTATTGCACGGTCATACAACACTGTACCCAAATGACATTTTTTATAATTTTTTCCCAACAAATAGAGCTTTCTTTTGGCGGTATTTGATCACCTCTGTTTTTTTTTTTTTAATTATAAAAAAAAAATATATACAAAACCGTTTTATATTGTGTTATAAAATTTTGCAAATGAGTAATTACTGATCGGCACTGGTAGGTGAGACTGATATGCCGCATTGCTAGGTGGCACTGACTGGCACCACTGGTGGGCATTGATAAGTGGTACTGATTGGCACTGGTGGTCACTATGGGCACTGGCAGGGGGCATTGGTGTTCACTAGTGAAGCTGATGTACCTCTTCCACTGGGGACCGATGTCCCCTATGCAGGAGCTGGTGATCAGCTTTTTTTTTCTCCTCACGATGTCAGCGGGAGGAGGAAAAAAAAGATTGAGTATTGTTTACATCACGTGATCAGCTGTCATTGGCTGACAAGCTGATCACGTGGTAAGGGTGCGGGACCGACCCTTACTCGGATCTGCGATCACTCGAGTCTCAGTGACTCGGTGATCACCGCACGCGCCCTGCAGGGGGTGTGCGGGCTGTGTGCAAAGGGGAGGATATCTATTGACGTCCTCCCAGCAATTTGGGGTCCGCACTGTAGCCGTCATTCGGCTATAGCGCGGGCCTCTAGTGGTTAAAAGAGCAGGATCCTTTATTTTTATTTTAAATTTGTCGTAAATTTTTTTTTACGAAAATTTGTCTGATTTTCTGATCGTGTGTAGGGGCCATGATAAGGAGTCTAACCACTGGGAAGCATTAATAGAAATGGGAAAATACACTTCATGCAATACACTGCGCAGTGTAATGTGGCAATGGTGATTACTGGTCTTTGTTTTTCCGACTGCTTTATAGAATTAGCCCAGAGGGCTTTTTAGCTTGTATTGCCTCTTTTAATGCATGCCAAGGTACACCTGTACCTTGGCATCCACATTCACATTCCTCATACAACTTGGTAGAACTCCACCTACGTCTGTGCTGCACTTCATTCTTCCAGAGTCCAAAGCAGTTCTGGTGCAATCAGTAACGCAAACTGTGGCCACAAACTGTAACTGGTAAGCCATCTGTTTCCCCTTTCCTGTACATTCCTGAACCATGATGGCAATTTTGAAGATGACATTGCCCCAGAATGTTTCTTTGTAAATGCTCTGACTATATTGCCTTAGGGGTTTATTTAATAAAGGCAAATTCACTCTGCACTTAGAAGTGCAGTTGCTGTAGATCTGAGGGGAATCTCTGTTGATTTTATCATCCAATCATGTGCAAGCTAAAATGCTGTTTTTTATTTTCCTTGCATGTCCCCCTCAGATCTGAAGTGACTGCACTTCAAATGCATTTGCAGTGCACTTGTAGTGCAGAGTGGATTTACCTTTAGTAAATAACCCCCCCCCCCGTCTCACAGCTGACATTGGGGGTAATTTACTAATTGCAAATAGACTGCATTTTGAAAGTGCAGTTGCTCCAGAGGTCATTAAATGAGGTAAATTTCACTTTGCAGAGAATTAGACAATATCTTATGATGTAGATGCAAAAGAAAAAAATTGCATTTTTACTTGCACATGATTAGATGATGGTAGTTAGAGCTTCTGCTCATTTACTGAGCTCTGGATCAACTGCTCTTGCAGAGTGCAAATGGACCTTGCAAAGTGCACAGTCTATTTGCCTTTAGTAAATTAACCCCTCTGTGTTTATGCCTTATTTACTAGCATAATGCAGTCCACAATTTTATTGATCTTGCGTTCGAATACTATTTTAAATTAGCTTGCAAACAAATCTATGCAAATAACTGTGCAGGAGAACAAAGAGAAACGTATCTTGATGACTGCTCCATTAAAAGTGTCACCAGTGTACACACCTGCAAGAAAAAAAACATTTATTATATGGTAATCTTCATTAGAAACGTGTGGGGGTAATGCATATACTTAATTTTATGATTTTAAGTAGACTTCACAATAAAAACTGAAAATGGCAATCTAGACTTATGGTAATGATTTCATATATGCTAAAAGTTTCAGTGTGTGTGTATGTGTATATGTGTATATATATATATATATATATATATATATATAATCTATACTCCACAGAAAGATTGTTTGTTTGTATTTTTTTTTTTTATATGGGCGTACCAAAGAACTACCAGTGTAAGGTGTTTACACACATGAGCATAAGGGGTCTTTCACACAGCCATAAAAAAACACATTTACAAGCACCAATCTTAACATAGCTGCTTTGTTTTCAATAGAGACATTCACACAGGTACAAAACATGCACCACACAAAAACCAAAAATCTGTGTCTGAATACATATGTTTAAACGTCAGCCAGATGCAGATTTTGGAAAACAAACAGGACAATTTTACGAAATTATTTACTGATCAGTAACATTTTCACACCAATAGGGAATGTAGCCTAAACAATGCTGCTTTTAAAGGCATTCAGCATATTTTCTTTCTCGTACATCACGGGACACAGAGCAGCATATTCATTACTATATGGGTTATATGGAGTACCTTCAGGTGTGGACACTGGCAATCTCAAACAAACAGGAAGTCCCTCCCTATATAACCCCCTCCCCTAGAGGGAGTCCCTCAGTTTTTTCGCCAGTGTCTTAGGTGTTGGTCACGGAATAGCTTTGCTCCACATCCTTGGGATTAAGGGCGGGCTAACCGGATCTGTCCAAGGAGCCTCAGTGCCAAAGTGGACAGTACCCGGGCCCCAAACCGTGGGGTTTTGCCTATAATGCTCCTCTTTGGAGGGCTGGGCCCAGGACTTGGAGTTTGTAAAGACCATAAGTTCCTGTTTGCCAGGGTGCTATATATGTCCAGGACAGTGGGTACCTTCATAGGACCCCAGGGCCTGAAGGTCTACTACGCTACCCACGGAGATGGGAGAAGATTGGACCGTTTTTGCAAAACGTCCTGCGGCATGGAGCAGGTAAGAGGGGAGCCTGCGGGACTTGGTTCGACAGCAGGCTCTCCAGGGGAGATCCTAAGGGGGGTAGCCTGAGTATGCTCTGCATTGGCACCATGGTCACTATGTCTGATAGACAGGATGCCCTGAAATGTTTCCCCCCATAACTTGATCCCCCTACCTATCTATGTATGTTTGCTAGCTACCTGCTGCTCGCTGGTTGAAGATCTTTTAAAAAACAAAACAAAAAAAAACAGATCTGTCTCTAGGCTAAAGGGACTCCTTAGGGGCCTGTGTTAGCCTTACCTTGCCGGGATTCAAATCTGCCGCCTGATGCGTCCTCCAACCTGCATTCCTGGGCTCCAGAGTGCGTCTCCTCCTGGGCTCTCCTCCCCCGACAGTCGCGCGCGCGCGCATGCATATAGAAAATTTTCGCGCCGTTCGGGAGGGGGGGGGGGGGCGGGGAGTGTGACTGCAGTGTAGAGTGGGCGCGCCTTTAATTGCTGTTATACACAGCAGGCGCGTTCTTAGCTCAGTTCAGAGCTGAGCTGGAGAGAGAGGACGTAGAGCTGGCAGCACAGTGACTCCCGGTGGCGAGAAGGGGTACTACATGCTGGAGTCGGCTCCAATACTTTTTGTTAAGCCAAAATCCCCTTGGCAACAGGTTGAATGCTGGCAAACATGTTGGGGGTGGGGCTGTATGTGGTGAATAATATATAAAAGAAAACATACTGAGCCCCACCGTTTTTGGGGCATTAGTGATCCTATTGTCCCCTAAACCTTATTTTTACTCCTGGCTATAACAGTCTGTTGTTGTAAGCGGAGTCCTTCGGTTTTGTATTATGGCTTCCAAGGGTTCAGGATCAAAAAAAATAAAAATAAAGAGAAAAGGCAAAGACAAAGGGGTTCCTCCTCTGGTTCTGATAAATATGCCAATACTTTCCCCACAGGTTATTCCTATAGGGGTCACCCTGGATAAGCCATTAAGGGGGTCTGGTGCTGAGGCTGGCCCAGGTCGGCCCAACCCTGTGTTATCACAGAGGAGATGCTAGCCGTCACCCTAGGGGGGGCTAGAGAAAAGAGGTTAACAGCTATGATCGCTGGCTCTTTTTCGGGCAAGAAGCGGACTAGATCCCCATCGCCAAAAGAGACAGAACCTAGAGGATCTACCATTGAAGAATTGTTTTCAGCCTCCCAGGCGGAGAGTCTGTGGGTCCAGTCTTTGACAGACATGGTCCGCTTGGCATTCAATTTGCCATTTCCAGAGCCTCAGGTTCCTGCGGTATCCTCTTTGGGTTCTTTTAAAAGCGCCTTTAAGCAACGCAGCTTTTCTGGTCCATCCTCTGTTAGAGGAATTGGTTTTTCCAGGATTGGGACGACCGGACAGAATTTTTTCTGCCGCCTAAAGCTGACGAGAGGGTAGTCTTTATGCACGTCTGCCAGGAAATATTTGTGCTTGCAGGCACTCTTTCCCCTGACCAAGTGCTCTTTAAAAGGGGCCCGGATGGCTCAGTTGGTAGAGCATCGGACTTTTGATCTGAGGGTCCAGGGTTCAGGTCCCGGTTCGGGCACTGCTTTTCAACTACCCGTGAGGTCCTTGAAGGCCTGGCATTACGGAGGCTAAGCAGGGTAGGGCCTGGTTAGTGCCTGGATGGGAGACCACCTGGAAGGTTTTCTGTTATTTACCCTATGGAAAAGACATTTTTCTAAAGAAAGGGGGGCGCTCCCAACGGTGGACGCAGCCATCTCATGGGTGAATAAATCATTAATTGGCCTAAGGGGAAACATACAAATGTTTAAGGTCCCGGTCGATAAACGTTTAGAGACACTTTTTCCAGCATCCCTGGCTACAGCCAGCAGTGGCTGCAATTGGAGTTTTTTTCAGGCATTAAGGAACCAGACAAAACAGATGCTTAGACGTCCCTGCCCAATAGGCAGAGGAGTTATTGGATATTCTCAGAGCTCTGTGCTTTGCGGTAGAGGCTATATAAAAAGACTCCATCCAGCAGGCGTCTCGTTGTCTCTATTTTTAGTGCATATGAGAAGGCTCTTATGGTTGAAGAACTGGGCGGCCGAGCCCCATGTAAAAGACTGCTGGCAGGTTTGCCCTTCCATGGAAAGATCTGGATAAATACATTCAGACTGTTTCAAGTGGCAAAAGTACCCTTTTACCAGTCAAAGGAAGTTCCGGGGTCCTGCGTTTAAAAGGGCAGCTCCCCCCGGTTCCAGGGCCCTCAAATTTCAGGCAGTACGGTCCTCCTGCGCGATCAAACTTTTAACAATGGATCGCAAGGACAGGCCTCTGGGGATCGGTCCCCGACAGAGGGGGTCCGATCATCTGTGGCCGCAGGCTACAGATTAGAATTTCTAAAATTTCCTCCACAAGGAAGGCCTCAATGCGGGCAGCATTGGATCACCTGCTTTACCAGGGCATAATGGTAGAGGTACCAGCCCAAGAACAGGGGCTAGGTTTCTATTCCAATCTGTTTGTCATACCAAGGCTCATCGGCAATGTCAGACCAATTTTGGACCTAAAAGGTTTAAATGCTTACCTAAGGGTTCGCTCTTTCCGGATAGAATCCGTTTGGCCAGCAGCCGCCACACTCCAGAAGGATCGGGCTTCTATAGACATAAAGGAGGGTTACCTTCATGTACCAGGTCTTTCAGCCACATCAAATATTTTTGTTTTTACGCTTCGCAGTGATACAGCGTCACTTCCAATTTGTGGCGCCCCCCTTCGGGCTGGCTACGGCCCCCGGGTATTCACGAAGGTCCTAGCTCCTATTCTAGTCAGTCCAAAGGATCCAAGGGATCTCGGTCCTAGCATACCTGGACGACCTCTTAATCATAAGATCACTCGCTTCCTTGGTGGAATGCGTAGTAGCCCTCATGGTTCAGTACCTCGAGAGGTTCGGCTGAGTCCTAAACCGGGGAAAGATCAGCATTTCAACCTACAAAGCAGTTGGAATATCTCGGCACGAGATTAGACACAGAACAGAAGATGGATGTTCCTGCCCCTGGTAAAGGTCGAGGCTATCAAAAGATTGATTCAGTTGGTTCTAAGCAAAAAAGAGCCAACTATTCGCCTATGTATGCGATGGCCATGTTCGAGGCAATACCACACGCTTCCACACTCGTGTCCTACAGGCAGCAATTCTAGCAGCTTGGTTCTGCCCAGTGGTCTGGAAGGCTGGAGAGCGGTCTTGAACAAGTTCACTCGCCAAGGAACTTGGGCAGAGGCGGAGAGGCAGCTGCCCATCAAGGTCTGGGAGTTCTGAGCGGGTCAGCTAGCCCTCCTGGCATAGACATCCAGATTACAGGGGTCCTCGGTGAGAAGTCATTCAGACAAGGCCACAGCGGTGGCATATAGGTGAACCACCAAGGGGGAACCAAGAGTCAAGCCACTCAGAGTGAGAGGAGCTTGGTTTTTCGGTGGGCAGAGGTTTATGTACCCTGCATATCGGCGGCATTCATTCCCGAGTTGGACAACCTGCAGGCGTACTTCCTAAGTCGCCAAACCCTGTCGCCGGGGGAGTGGTCTCTGCATCCACAAGTTTTTTTCAGACAATCTGCCAGAAGTGGGGAGTGCCAGACGTGGAGGTCATGGCATCAGGATTCAACAAGAAGCTAGACAGGTTCATGTCTCGAACGAGGGACCCTATGGCCTGCGGAACCGATGTGTTGGTTTGCCCTTGGCATCAATCATAACTTCTATATGCATTTCCCCCACTGCAGTTACTACCCCGCCTGCGGCGCAGGATCATAGCACAGGCTGGTATCCTGGTAGCCCCAGCTTGGTACCGGAGGGCATGGTACTCACTAGTCCTGAAATTGGCAGCGGGAGGCCCTTGGACTCTTCCTTTAGGGCCAGACCTACTCTCACAAGGCCCGATCCTCCACCCTGCATTACGGCGTCTAAATTTGACGGCCTGACGGCTGAATCCCTGATTCTCAGGGGTAGAGGTCTGTCTAGGCAGGTAATCCCTACCCTCATTGAGGCTAGAAAGCCGGCCTCCAGGGTAATTTTGTTACAGGGTTTGGAGGGCCTACGTAGGCTGGTGTGAGGCTAAGAGATGGGTTTCCCGCAAGTATACCATTGATAGAGTATTACGTTTCCTCCAGCTAGGAGTGGATAAAGGCCTGGCATTAAGCACGATCTAGGGACAGATTTCAGCCTTATCAGTGTGGTTTCAGAGGCCACTGGCCGCCCACTCGCTGGTTAAGATCTTCGTACAGGGAGTCTTACGTGTTAATCCTCCGGTCAAATCACCACTTTGTCCATGGGACTTAAATCTTGTTCTGTCAACTCTACAGAAACAACCCCTTGAGCCGTTGGCTGAGGTACCTTTGGTTTTACTGACTAGAAAGTCGGTATTTCTGATCACCATAGTTTCGGCCAGGAGAGTATCGGAATTGGCAGCCTTATCTTGTAAGGAACCATATCTCATTTTACATAAGGATAGGGCGGGGTTCCGTCCTCATTCTTCCTTTCTACCAAAGGTTATATCCAGTTTCCACCTGAACCAGGATGTGGTACTTCCATCCTTCTTCCAAAACCCACCTCTAGAAAGGAGGGGTTGCTGCATACGTTGGATATTGTCAGGGCCATAAAGGCCTATCTTAAAGCTACAGAGAAAGTTCGGAAAACAGATGTGGTGTTCGTTTTACCGGAAGGGCCCAAGATGGGTCAGGCAGCTGCTTGATCCACCATCGCAAGATGGATTAAACAATTAATCGTTCAGGCCTGCGGTTTGTAGAGGTTGCCTCCTCCTTTGTCGGCAAAGGCCCATTCTACCAGGGCCATGGGCACCTCCTGGGCAGCACATCATCATCAGATCTCTATGGCTCGAATATGCAAGGCAGCAACGTGGTCGTCAGTCCACATGTTTACAACATTTTATCAAATGGACGTAAGAAGGAATGCGGATACAGCCTTTGGGCAGTCAGTACTACAGGCCGCGATTCAAGCTCCTCAGGATCTGAGGGGGCTCCCTTGATTTGATTTGAGATTTACATTTCTCGTTTAAAGTTGGATTTACTAGTATTTGAGTATACCTCTAAATTAAATCCTTCTTTGGAAGATGTCTCCCTCCCCTCATTAAAGCATTGCTTTCGGACATCCCATATAGTAATGAATATGCTGCTCTGTGTCCCGTGATGTACGAGAAAGAAAAAGGGATTTTTAAATACAGCTTACCTGTAAAATCCTTTTCTTGGAGTACATCACGGGACACAGAGCTCCCACCCCTCTTTTTGGGAACATTTTGGGAGGCATACTGCTTGCTACAAAACTGAGGGACTCCCTCTAGGGGAGGGGGTTATATAGGGAGGGACTTCCTGTTTGTTTGAGATTGCCAGTGTCCACACCTGAAGGTACTCCATATAACCCATATAGTAATGAATATGCTGCTCTGTGTCCCGTGATGTACTCCAAGAAAGGGATTTTACAGGTAAGCTGTATTTAAAAATCCCTTTTTTTAGACCGCTTTCACACTGGGGCACAGGCGAGGTTAGCAGTAACCGTCATTTTTGCGGAGGTATTTGCCCACTAGTGGGGAGCTTTTAACCCCTGCTTTTAACCCAAAAAAGGGATAAAACCACTTGCAAAGTACCGCTGCAGCAGCACTTTGCTGGCGGTTCGACCACACTGCCCATTCATTTCAAAGGGCAAGAGCAGTGGAGAAGCGCTGTACACACCGCTCCTTCACTGCTCCAAAGAGGCTGCTTGCAGGACATTTTTTAAACTTCCTGCCAGCGCATGGCCTCAGTGTGAAAGCCCTCGGGCTTTCACACTGACACTGCAGGGGAGACTTTTTTCAGGTGCTTTACAGGCGCTATTTTTAGCCCAAAAACTCCCCAGTGTGAAAGGGGTCTTAAAGCGGATGGTTCACCTTAAATAAATATTAAAAGCCAGCAGCAACAAATACTGCAGCTGCTGACTTTTAATATTAGGACACTTACCTGTCCTGGAGTCCAGCGGCGTCCGCAGCAGAGGATGAGCGATCGCTCATCACCCTGCTGCTCCCCCCTCCATCCACGGCGAGGGAACCAGGAAGTGAAGCGCTCCGGCTTCACTGCCCGGTTCCCTACGGCGCATGCGCGAGTCGCGCTGCGCCCGGCGATTGGCTCCCGCTGTGTGCTGGGAGCTGAGAGTTCCCAGCACACAACGGGAAAAGCCCGTCTTTTGCCCGAGACTGCGGGCCGGAAGTGGGTGCGGATACCTGTCTTTAGACAGGTATCTGCACCCCCCTCCCCCCTGAAAGGTGTCAAATGTGACACCGGAGGGGGGGAGGGTTCCGATCAGCGGATCTTCACTTTAGGGTGGAGATCCGCTTTAATGTCTTTAATTGCAGTTCTATGATAGTCTATGTGGCCATGCACATTAGGCATTTAAATCCATCTTTTAAGAGTAGCATTTGTTGCAGGGGTGCTCAACCTTTTGAAGAGCGCGGGCCACTTAAGTGATTTTGTAACCAGTCGGGTGGCCACAGTAAAATGAAATAGTTCAGAATTTGTTTACTCACTGTTTACCTATAACAGTGATGGCGAACCTTTTGGCACCCCAGATGTTTTGGAACTACATTTACCGTTAAGCTCAGGCACTCTGCAATGTAGTTGAGCATCATGGAAAATGTAGTTCCAAAACATCTGTGGTGCCAAGGTTCGCCATCCCTGCCCTATAAGGCTGCTTTTACACTGATGCGCTCCCATTTACCCACACCATGGGTGCAGCACAGTGCACCATTGGCTTTCCTGCAGGTTAGCTGTGCTTTGCTGTAGGCTTCTATTATATCTTGTGGGTGTAATACACTTTCTGAGGCCAAACCTGCAGGATATAATAGAAGTCAATAGCTCAGTGCAGCTAACCCAAAGGAAAGCTGCAGGTGCAGTGCACCCGCAGATCAGTGTGAAAGAAGCCTAGTAGTTGTTGACCCTTTTTATAGGCGCTAATATGCCAATTGCAAAAGGGCAATGTATGTGTTTAATACAGTGACCTTTTCCTCTAGCAGCAGCAAGCTAGCAGAGGGCTCCATGGGACACAAGTTGATCACGCCTGATTTAGAGACTTAAAAAGAAAAATGCCCCAAAGCTGCATTCAGAGAGGGTCCTATGAGCATAATTTAGGCACACAAATTCCAGAAAAAATTACAAGCATATAGCACTGAGTATAAACTCATTGCACTGGCCAGCATATTAAGCGCACCTAATTACACACCAAAAAAAGCTTTTTTATTTTTTATTTTTTTACACTTGATTTGCCTGCCATCTTCTGGCAGAAAGTTATAGTCACATAGGAGTATTTTAATATGATTGTGTGGCCTAATTTATGAATGATTTGCTTTGTAATGTTCGTACACTGGGATAGAACAAGTAGGGTTCTCACAGGTTGGTCCATAAATATTTTGGTACATATCGGCCACAAACAAATGAAATACATTGTGTGTGTGTGTGTGTGTGTGTGTATATATATACACAATGTATGTACACACAGTGCATCTGGAAAGTAATCACAGCGTTTCACTTTTTCCACATTTTGTTATGTTGCAGCCTTATTCCAAAATGGAATATGAAGTCATTTTCCACTGGATCAGATCTCCTGCTGTGCTGCTTTTCAAAGTTTCTCTACTGCAGTGGTGCTAAACCTTTTGAATAGTAAGGGCCACTTATGTAATTTGGTAGCCGGAACTATGGTTTTTTTTTGGCCCCCCACACCACAAATGTAAACAAGCCCTTACTGTCCTGAGCCCCTATAAGGCAGCTTACACACTGATGTGCTGCGGGTTAGCTTCACTTTGCCATAGACATCTATTACATCTTGCGGTTATGATGCCCTTTCTGAAAGCACGCTAAACCTGCAGGATATAATAGAAGTCTACGGCTCAATGCAGCTACCCCACAGGAAAGTTGCAAGTGCACTGCGCTGGACCTGCGGATCAGTGTGAAAGCAGCCTAATGACCCTTTTTTTAATAAGTGTTAATATGTCCATTGCAAAAGTGCAGTGTATATGTGTTTAATACATTGACCTTCTTTCTTTCTCGTACATCACGGGACACAGAGCGGCATATTCATTACTATATGGGTTATATGAGTACCTTCAGGTGTGGACACTGGCAATCTCAAACAGGAAGTCCCCTCCCTATATAACCCCCTCCCCTAGAGGGAGTCCCTCAGTTTTTTCGCCAGTGTCTTAGGTGTTGGTCACGGAATAGCTTTGCTCCACATCCTTGGGATTAAGGGCGGGCTAACCGGATCTGTCCAAGGAGCCTCAGTGCCAAAGTGGACAGTACCCGGGCCCCAAACCGTGGGGTTTTGCCTATAATGCTCCTCTTTGGAGGGCTGGACCCTGGGCCCAGGACTTGGAGTTTGTAAAAACCATAAGTTCCTGTTTGCCAGGGTGCTATATAGGTCCAGGACAGTGGGTACCTTCATAGGACCCCAGGGCCTGAAGGTCTACTACGCTACCCACGGAGATGGGAGAAGATTGGATCAGTTTGCTGGACAAACATCCTGCAGCATGGAGCAGGTAAGGGGGAGCCTGCGGGACTTGGTTCGACAGCAGGCTCTCCGGGGTAACCTAAAAGGGGGGTAGCCTAAGTATGCTCTGCATGGGCAACCTTGCTCACTATGTCTGAGAGAGACAGGATGACACCTTTTTTCCCCCATCACTAGGTTCCCCTGTCTAAGAATGTGTTGCTAGCTAACCTGCTGCTTTCTTCCTAGGACTAGTAAGGATCCCTAGGGGCCTTTTGGAGAGTCCTACCTGGCCGGGGGTTTGAATCTGCCGCCTGTTTCTGCAGTCCTGGGTCTCCAGCAGCGCGGCTCCTCCATGTTCCTCCTGTTCCGGCATACGCGCGCGCGCGTGCGCGCGCACGTCTTATAGACGTTTTTCGCGCCGTTCAGACAGGAGGGCGGGGGGGGGGTGTGCCTGCGGCGTCATACAGGGGCGCGCCTTGTGCTGTTATAGATCAGCAGGCATTGTCAGTGCTCAGTCTGAGGCTGATTTCAGAAGGAGAGGACGCAGAGCGGCAGAACAGTGACTCCCGGTGGCGGAAGAGGGGTAGTACATGCTGGACTTTGTTCCAATGCCTTTTTTGTTAAGCCAAGAAATTTCCCTTTTTGCAGCAGGTTGGAGGCTGGCAAACTAAGTTTGGGGTCACTGTATGTTTTAAAAAAGAAAATATAATATATATTTAAAAAAAAAAAAAAAAAAAAAAAAAGAGAAAAACATACGGGATCCCATCAGTTTTTGGGCATTAGTGATCTATTGTCCCCTAAGCTCTGGTTTTGTACTCCTGGCCACTACAGTCTGTTGTGTGGGCGGAGTCCCTCGATTTTGTATTATGGCTTCCAAAGGTTCGGGGTCAAAGGGTACAAAAAAGACAAAAAAACAAAGGGGTTCCCCTTCTGATTCTGATGATATGCCGATACTTTCCCCGCAACTTATTAACATAAAGGGCGCCTTGGATGAGCCATTAGGGGGATCTGGTGCGGAGGCTGGCCCAGATCAGCCCAGCCCTGTGTTTATCACAGAGGAGATGCTAGCCGTATCCCTAGGGGGGCTAGAAGAGAGAATAGCAGCATTGATCGCTAGAGCTATTCCTGGTAAGAAACGGGTTAGATCCCCATCACCAAGAGGTGTATCCTCAGATGCTGAGATTCTCTCTCCGGAGGAATTGGAATCACAGGAGGATCAACTAGACCTGAACCAAGAGGGTTCAGGGATTGAGGGATCTGCCTCTGAGGAACCATTTTTCAGACTCCCAGACAGAAAGACTGTGGGTACAGTCTTTGACGGACATGGTCCGCTCGGCATTTAGTTTACCATTGCCAGAGCCTCAGGTTCCTCCGGTATCCTCTCTGGGCTCTTTGAAAGCTCCGTTAAGCAACGCAGTGTTTCCGGTCCATCCTCTCTTGGAGGAATTGATCTTTCGGGATTGGGTACGACCGGACAGGATTTTTCTGCCGCCGAAAAGATTTGCGGTCATTTACCCCATGGAGGAAAAATTCTCCAAGAGGTGGAGGCTCCCAGTAGTGGATGCAGCCATCTCATGTGTGAATAAATCACTAACTTGCCCGGTGGAAAACATACATATTTTTAAAGATCCGGTTGATAAACGGGTAGAGACACTTTTAAAAGCATCCTTTGCTACGGCAGGAGCAGTGGTACAGCCAGCTGTGGCTGCGATTGGTGTTTGTCAGGCGTTAAAAGACCAGACAAAAGAAATGTTAAAGGACATGCCTACCCAACAAGCAGAAGAGTTTTCTGACATTCCCAGAGCTCTGTGTTTTGCTGTAGATGCTATAAAAGATTCCATCCAGCAGGCCTCTCGTTTATCACTATTTTTGGTGCACATGAGAAGGCTCTTATGGTTGAAGAACTGGGCGGCGGAGCCCCCATGCAAAAAAGCTTCTGGCAGGGTTTCCCTTCCATGGAGGACGACTCTTCGGAGAGGATCTGGATAAATATATTCAGACTATTTCAAGTGGCAAGAGTACCCTTTTACCGGTCAAAAAGACATTCCGGGGTCCTACATTTAAAAGGCAGCTCTTTCCTGTCTCGGGGCCCTCAAATTCCAGGCAGTATCGACGGCCGCCTGCACGATCCAACGTTAACAGTAGATCGCAGGGACAGGCCCCTGGGGGTAAGAGGCCATGGTATCGCAAGCCGACAAAGACAGCCCCTAAGTCTGCCTTATGAAGGGGCGCCCCCACTCTCGCGGGTGGGGGGAAGGCTTCGTTTCTTCTCAGAAGTTTGGGAAGCCAAGATCCCCGACAAATGGGTCCGGGCGTCTGTAACCACAGGCTACAGACTGGAGTTTCTAAGGTGTCCTCCGCCTCATTTTCAAGAATCAAGGCTACCAAAGGATCCAGCAAGGAAGGCCTCATTGCTGGCAGCTTTGGATCACCTGCTTTGCCAGGACGTAATAATAGAGGTGCCAGCCCAAGAGCAAGGGCTAGGTTTCTATTCCAATCTCTTTGTACATACCAAAGCCCAACGGCGATGTCAGGCCAATCTTGGACCTAAAGAGGTTAAACGGTTACCTAAGGGTTCGTTCCTTCCGGATGGAATCCATCCGGTCAGCAGCCGCCGCGCTTCAGAGGGACGATTTTCTGGCCTCCATAGACATAAAGGATGCTTACCTTCATGTACCAATCTTTCAGTCGCATCAAAGATTTTTACGCTTCGCGGTGGGGCAGCGACACTTCCAATTCAGGGCGCTCCCCTTCGGGCTGGCCACGGCCCCCCGGGTATTCACGAAGATCCTAGCCCCAGTTCTGGCCAATTTAAGGATCCAAGGGGTCACAGTCCTAGCATACTTGGACGACCTTTTAATCATAGATCACTCACGGCCGGGTCTGCAACAGGCAGTAAACCTCACGGTTCGGTACCTCGAAGGATTCGGCTGGGTCCTAAACCGGGGAAAGTCAGCGTTCCAGCCTACAAAGCAGTTGGAATACCTCGGCATGAGGTTAGACACAGAACAGCAAAGGGGTTCCTGCACCTTGTAAAGATCGAGGCTATCAAGGGGTTGGTTCAGTTGGTTCTAAACAAGAAAAAACCAACTATTCGCCTGTGTATGCGAGTACTAGGCAAGCTAGTGGCCACGTTCGAGGCAGTACCATACGCTCAGATCCACACTCGCGTCCTACAGGCAGCCATTCTAGCAGCCTGGGGCAAGAGGGCACATGCCTTAGAGTCCCCTTTGACGCTATCATCAAGGGTCCGACAAAGCCTGGCCTGGTGGTTGAACCCCCAGAATCTTCTAAAGGGAAAATCCTTCAGCCCTGTTGTCTGGAAGGTAGTTACCACAGACGCCAGCCTGGCAGGCTGGGGGGCGGTCTTCGAGGGGTTCTCTCGCCAGGGAACTTGGGGGAAAGCAGAGAGGCAGCTCCCCATCAATATCTTGGGGATCAGAGCTGCTCGCCTAGCCCTTCTGGCATGGACCTCCAGATTAAAGGGGTTCCCGGTGAGAATCCAGTCAGACAATGCCACGGCGGTGGCATACATAAACCACCAAGGGGGAACCAGGAGTCAGGCCGCTCAAGAGCTTGATTTTTCAGTGGGCAGAGGTTCATGTACCCTGCATTTCGGCGATATTCATTCCCGGAGTGGACAACCTGCAGGCATACTTCTTAAAGTCGCCAGAGTCGGTTGCCAGGGGAGTGGTCTCGGCATCCCCAGGTCTTTCAGACAATCTGCCAGAGGTGGGGAATGCCGGACGTAGATATAATGGCATCCAGGTTCAACAAGAAACTAGACAGGTTCGTGTCTCGAGCGAGGGATCCTATGGCCTGCGGAACCGATGCGTTGGTTTGCCCTTGGCATCAATTTAAACTTCTATATGCATTCCCTCCGCTACAGTTACTCCCTCGCCTGTTGCGCAGGATCAGAGTGGAGCACAAGCCAGTCATTCTAGTAGCTCCGGCTGGGCCCCGGAGGACTTGGTACTCACTAGTCCTGAAGATGGCAGTGGGAGACCCTTGGACTCTTCCTCTACAACCAGACCTACTCTCACAAGGCCCGATCCTCCACCCTACATTACAGCGTCTAAATTTGACGGCCTGGAGGCTGAATCCCTGATTCTCAGGGGTAGAGGTCTGTCTAGGCAGGTAATTCCTACCCTGATTAGGGCTAGAAAGCCGGCCTCCAGGGTGATTTATTACAGGGTGTGGAGGAACTACGTAGGCTGGTGTGAATCCAAAGGATGGAATTCCCGTAAATATACTATTGACAGGGTGTTAAGTTTTCTCCAGCTAGGAGTGGATAAAGGCCTGGCACTAAGCACAATCAAGGGACAGATCTCAGCTCTGTCAGTGTGGTTTCAGAGGCCGCTGGCCATCCACTCGCAGGTAAAGACCTTCTTACGGGGGGTCTTGCGTATTAATCCTCCTGTCAAGTCACCACTTTGTCCATGGGACTTTAAATCTTGTTCTGTCATCCCTACAGAAACAACCCCTTGAGCCGTTGGCTGAGGTACCTTGATTTTACTGACTAGAAAGTCGGTATTTCTGATCACCATAGTTTCGGCCAGGAGAGTATCGGAATTGGCAGCCTTATCTTGTAAGGAACCATATCTCATTTTACATAAGGATAGGGCGGGGTTCCGTCCTCATTCTTCCTTTCTACCAAAGGTTATATCCAGTTTCCACCTGAACCAGGATGTGGTACTTCCATCCTTCTTCCAAAACCCACCTCTAGAAAGGAGGGGTTGCTGCATACGTTGGATACTGTCAGGGCCATAAAGACCTATCTTAAAGCTACAGAGAAGGTTCGGAAAACAGATGTGGTGTTCGTTTTACCGGAAGGGCCCAAGATGGGTCAGGCAGCTGCTTGATCCACCATCGCAAGATGGATTAAACAATTAATCGTTCAGGCCTGCGGTTTGAAGAGGTTGCCTCCTCCTCCTTTGTCGGCAAAGGCCCATTCTACCAGGGCCATGGGCACCTCCTGGGCAGCACATCATCAGATCTCTAGGGCTCGAATATGCAAGGCAGCAATGTAGTCATTACAAAATTTTATCAATTGGACGTAAGAAGGAATGCGGATACAGCCTTTGGGCAGTCAGTACTACAGGCCGCGATTCAAGCTCCTCAGGATCTGAGGGGGCTCCCTTGATTTGATTTGAGATTTACATTTCTCGTTTAAGTTGGATTTACTAGTATCTGAGTATACCTCTAAAATTAAATCCTTCTTTGGAAGATGTCTCCCTCCCCTCATTAAAGCATTGCTTTCGGACATCCCATATAGTAATGAATATGCCGCTCTGTGTCCCGTGATGTACGAGAAAGAAAAAGGGATTTTTAAATACAGCTTACCTGTAAAATCCTTTTCTTGGAGTACATCACGGGACACAGAGCTCCCACCCCTCTTTTGGGTGACCATTTTGGGAGGCATACTGCTTGCTACAAAACTGAGGGACTCCCTCTAGGGGAGGGGGTTATATAGGGAGGGGACTTCCTGTTTGAGATTGCCAGTGTCCACACCTGAAGGTACTCATATAACCCATATAGTAATGAATATGCCGCTCTGTGTCCCGTGATGTACTCCAAGAAAAGGATTTTACAGGTAAGCTGTATTTAAAAATCCCTTTTTTCGTCTTCCAGCTGCTGGCATTGCTCTCCAGGCTGCTAGAAAGGTCCTAGGTGAAGGGATCCCGCTCCACTGGGGACAGGAGTCGGCACTACAGGGGAAGCATTTGCTTATGCAGCTCCTGCTCCCTCCACGGCCAGCCCCATGCACTCTGCTCTGGGATGGCTGTTTAGAAACCTGTTGATCGTGATCTGAGGTTGCCGAAATGCCATCCCAGAGCAAGAGGTAGCAATGCGTTGAGCCCCCCTGCTCTAATGCGATTGTTTATGTCCCATACATATGTATTTTAATTGTTCGTACTGTGTCTTGGCATATAACCAGCTTGTGATTGCGCATCATAGAGGCAAAGGGCCTGAATTCCCAATTAAATTTTATTGTCTCCCTTTTAAAACTGACAAGAAATGGTGACCGGGTGACATACAATTACATTTTTTTTTTTTTATGTATTAATCAAGAAATTATGGTCCAGCCTTTTCTCCTGTTACCATGATTTTATCTCTGACATAATCTAATTATGATGTGGAACCAATCCATAGATGTCTATTTTACCGTCTTTGGCATGTGGTCATTAATTAATTAGTTTAATTAGGGGGAGGTGGTCTTTGTGTGGAATAAAAAGGTAGATGGGCAGAAGATAGGCAGAAGAGGAAACCATGGAGACTGTGCGGGCCAGCCAGCTGTGGCCTAACAACCGATTGATTGTGATGACATAGGCAAACAGTGTCATTGGTCGTTATAGTGCACCACAACAACCAATCATTGTTAAGTAGTTAGGGGAGATGAGTATTTACAAAAGGTCATGAAAGAAGGATGGAGGAAGAAAAGAGAGAGGGGGGAAAGGGGGGTGCAGAGAAGGAAGTAGGTAGGGTACAATCGGCGGGGGCCCTATCTGGCTAAGCCACAGGGAAAGGCCTTGGCCATATTCACAGTTTGAATATTGCAGAGACATTCAAGGACCCTGACAACCCACCTCGGTGCTGCCATGATGCTAGTCCGATTTATACTGCCAGTAATTGTTTACCTTCATTAAGCAATTCAAACTCAATCCAGTAAAACCATGTATTGTGGCATCTAGCATCTGTATCTTTTTTTTTGAGCTTGTAAGGCTTCCCATCTCCCTGATATCCTCATACTCTTCTAATCGATTGTTAAAGTGTTATTTTAACAAAGCCAGTATGCATGACCATGTTAGGTTAACTAGGTGGCATAGCACATATTATTTTGCAGGCCGACGTCGTTATTTGATTATGATGCAATGAGAAGAATTTAGGTGTTTTGGAGAGTTCCTGGTCAGTACATTTTTGGAATATATCATGAACCAAAGGAGTCCAAAAAGTAGCGAGAGATGGACAGGACCAGAATATATGCATCAAAATCACCAACTGGTTTCATATTCTCTAGGGTAGATAGAAGTGGAGTAGAGTGCGGTACCAGCGAGTTAGGATCTTGTACCCTGAATCCTGGTATTTGTTACATATAGAGGATCTTAAGGACATGGAATGTATTTTCGCACGTGCATCCAGTGGTAATCCAGAGTGATTCCCAGGTCATGTTCCCACTGATCTAAATAGTGTAAAGATGTGGCAGACGCCCCTGAAAGAAGCGATTTGCAATTCAGCGAAAGGGCATGAGCAGTCGGGCCCTCAATTTGGCTGTCCTGTTTAAAAGACATTGATTTGTGTGAGAATTTGACAGATGCAGGTAGAGACCATAGAAAGTTGGACAGCTGTGATATCTCTAAAGTCCCTATAGAAGTCAACTCCTTTGAATTTGCCAATAGAAAGGGAGACAGCCAAATAGAGCGACTTAGGAAATGTTTGGCATACCAAGGCTTGACCTGTTTAATTAGAAGAAAATGTTTGTCTTTTGTATCAAGAGTAAAGCAAATAGGAAGTCTGAGCAGGGTATTCATTAAACCATTGTATCAAATACAAGCCTAGGTAGGCAAACTAGTCACACGAATACAGTAAAACCTTGGTTTGAGAGTAACTTGGTTTGAGAGCATTTTGCAGGACAAGCAACATTTTTTAATTTTGCCTTGATATACAAGCGATGTCTTGATATAAGTAACATCATGTCACAACTGAGTATAACAAATAAGAGCGGAGCCTCAAAGTGTAGCAATATGGTTATATTTAATTACGGTACAACATTTAGCAACTTTATTGCTACACTTGGAGGTGTCTCTTCTCTTTTCTACCCTGTAAAAAAAAAAAATGCTTTGATATACAAGTGCTTTGGATTACAAGCATGTTTCTGGAACAAATTATGCTCGCAAACCAAGGCTTTACTGTACTTCTATTTGATCGACACTAGTAATTCTGAAGTGGGGGCAAAATTAGACCAACATTTTATTGGGATAAATGAGCAGTCCGTCTATCAGATTCCCTTCATCTCCATCTAGTGGAGGTTTGAAGCTGTTGCAGGAAGATAAAGTAAAAACACTCTGCTGCTTCAAGGCTGGATATTTGCATCTGATGGTCCTGTTATGCTGCTTGCAGGAGACATGCAGGCTATATTTGAATTTTTCCGGAACTAACTCATAAATTACATTATGTGACGTATATGTTTTAGACTTTTTTAGAAGAAGATTTGAAGCTTGTGCTCGAAAATAAGTGGATAATAATGGGTGACCAATTAACCCTGCTAGCCACTGTTAAAGCACAGAACATCGTGGTGGCACCTCTGCCCTTAAATAGACTATAGTAGATGTGGCCTTGACTGCCTGTGCAAAGAGGAAGTTGCTGAATGACGCTGGGTGTCTTCAATCCAAGAAGTGGGGTGGAGCAGATACAGTTGGTGAGATTCTAGATGACTAAAGTTTTGTATTCTTCAAGGATCACAAGGCTCTATTTCAGAACTGGACAGTTCCCGGTGGTCGAACACTATTGGCACAAGAGTGGTCACTCACCAGTGTTTGCATAGCTAGCAGCAGAAGCCCAGCCTGTTCTGTATGGAATAGAGGGCCATTCCTGGAAAGAGAGTGCGAAAGACTCGAGAGGTGCCCATCAGTTCAAGTGTGAAAGAGGATGCCACAGCTTAGGTGCAGCCTGCCCGAGGAATCGCCTGAGGGTCTCCAGTTTGACATGGACTATATCTCCTCCTTCTTTGGGGTCCTGAAATGCTATGGAGAGTGATGTGGATCCTGGGGATCTATGCACAGTGCAAGGAATCATTTCACATTGGGTTAAAACATCTTGGCAGATTTTTAGTTTATTTTTTTTCTTCGGGATCACATTCACCTGTTGAAGGGATAGACCAACCCGTATTGATCTTTCAAGCATAAGCAGATCCTTGTGGATGGCACACCACAGAACTTGTATAACTCTCGGCTTAGGGAGAAGTAACTTTGGGATTGCCTATATTTTTTTGCAGTGTGCATTGTGTTGTATACTATGGGCCAGATTCAGAAAGGACTTACGCCGTCGTATCTATGCGCCTTATTCCTGAAAGAAGATACGCGCGACGCAAGTCTCCTACGTCATTGAATCTTGGGCGCATATTTACACTGGCCGCAAGGGGCGCTTCCATAGATTTACGTGTCGAATATGTAAATTAGCAAGATATGCCGATTCACGAACGTACTTGCGCCCGTCGCTGTAATCTACCGTTTACGTAAGGCTTACGTCCGGCGTAACGTTACTTCTGCTATATGAGGCGCAGCTCATGCAAAGGTATGGACGTCGGAACAGCCGTCTAATTTTACGTCGTTTACGTAAGTTGTACGTGAATGGGGCTTGGGCGTAGGTTACGTTCACGTCGTAGGCATTGAGCCGTCGAATCTTAGGGAGTATATGCGACGTGGTTCTGAGAATGCGCACGCATGGGCCGTTTAATCAGCCATTTATTTGCATGGGGTCACGCTTAATTTAAATATGACGCCAACCTCCTTCCTACTTTGAATTAGGTGGGCTTACGCCGGCCAATTTACGCTATGCCACCGCAACTTACGGAGCAAGTGCTTTGTGCATACTGCACTTGCCTCTCTAAGTTACGTCGGCGTAGCGTATATTCGATACGCTACGCCCGCCTAAAGATACGCAAATCTACCTGAATCTGGCACCAGGTCTTTAAAGCTGGCTGCTACTTTGGGTAGGATTTATCAAGGCCTGCTCTATTGATAGGTAGGATGAATCTTTTGTGGGGCAGATACTTCATTTATAGGTATGAGAAGTGTATTGTGCGGCCATTTTTTTTTATATTTTGTTATACAAAATGTTTTCCTAACCTATAAAATGCTGGTTCTCCAGGGGCTATAACCTGAGCATGGTATGTGATATCTTCCCATTTTGCGGTACCACCAGTGAAAATAGTTTTTTGCTTTTCTTATAGGTAATAGGTCTGTTGGATGTGTTTACTCCATCAACGTCAGTTGAAACCTTTACTGAAGTGTAAGTATTCCATGTTAAACATTAATATTTTCAACCCCACTTTTTCTTTATTCTGAGGAGAAAGGATTTCCAATGCACCAACATAGTTCTGTGCACATGACTGCTGGCTGCACTCATTACCTGATGGATACTACCAATCATGATAATAGCCACACTGTGATTATTTAACCACTTGCCCACTGGGCACTTAAACCCCCTTCCTAACCAGACCAATTTTCAGCTTTTGGTGCTATCGCATTTTGAATGACAATTACTCGGTCATGCAACACTGTACCCATATGACATTTTTGTACCCTTTTCACCCAAATGGAGCTTTCTTTTGGTGGTACATAATCACCACTGTGTTTTTTTATTTTTCGCACTGTAAATAAAAAAAGACTGAAAATTTTGTTTAAAAAAAATAATTTTTCTTAGTTTCTGTTATAAAATTTTGCAAATTTTGTAATTTTTCTTCAAAAATGTTGGCCAAAATGTATACTGCTACATATCTATATATTGTTTGGTCTGTATGAAAGTTATAGAGTCTACAAGCTATGGTGAAAATTGATCACATCTGATGTACTGACGGCCCTAGCAAATGACACCTTTTTAGAAAGTAGACAGTCTAAGATATTTAGTAAAATTAACACCGGAATACAGCGCTCAGAATGTTCATAGATAATGATCGGCATAAGGAATAAAATAACTAACTAGTGCAAAGGTGCACTAGCGGCGATTTATAATATTTTGCTTATTTTAGTCCATGAAATTAGGTTCAGATGTCCATGTCTATAGAGGAGTTATCATGTGGTAAATGGATTTGTTGTGGATAACCAGGGCTGCTTCTCCGATAGTGAAGTCAACTCAAATATACATAGAAAAGAAAAAAGGAGGAGAAAAGCGCCTCTGGGTTATCTAGTAAGATTTTTAATAACAAATAAAACGTATCTAGCACTTACATATAATGTGACATCGGCAGGAGATGAGATGCTGGCAGTCTAAGAGAGCAGGGGATCTCAAGCATATGCAGGCTGTATCAAACATCCAATCAGAGGCTTGGAGGGCGCCGAATGTGTCACTGCAGGAGGTGGACGTGCTGACGCTCAAGACAGGACAGCGGCTGGTAAGGAAATATCCTTTAGAGTATAAACGGTCTTAGCTGGGAAGCTGGTAGAAAGCGGTCTGTTTATACTCTAAAGGACATTTCCTTACCAGCCGCTGTCCTGTCTTGAGCGTCAGCACATCCACCTCCTGCAGTGACACATTCGGCGCCCTCCAAGCCTCTGATTGGGTGTTTGATACAGCCTGCATATGCTTGAGATCCCCTGCTCTCTTAGACTGCCAGCATCTCATCTCCTGCCGATGTAACATTATATGTAAGTGCTAGATACGTTTTATTTGTTATTAAAAATCTTACTAGATAACCCAGAGGCGCTTTTCTCCTCTTTTCTTTTCTAAGATATTTAGTAAGAGGCATTGTGAGTTGTAATTGTAATTTCACTAATGTGGCACAGATGATTACTGATGTGGCACAGATGAGCGATGGATGGGGATGGATGAGCCAGGGATGGAGCATGGATGAGGAAGGATGAGCATGAATGTGGATGGATGAGCCAGGGATGGAGCATGAATGTGGATGGATGAGCCAGGGATGGAGCATGAATGTGGATTGATGAGCCAGGGATGGAGCATGAATGTGGATGGATGAGCTAGGGATGGAGCATGAATGTGGATGGATGAGCCAGGAATGGAGCATGACTGAGGATGGATGAGCCAGGGATGGAACATAGATGAGCATGAATGAGCCAGGGATTGAGCATGAATGTGAATGGATGAGCCAGGTATGGAGCATGGATAAGCATGAAGGTGGATGGATGAGCATGGATGATTTAGGGATGGAGCATGGATGAGGAAGGATGAGCTAGGGATGGAGGATGGATGAGCATGAATGTGAATGGATGAGCCAGGGATGGAGCATAATTGTGGATGGATGAGCCAGGGATGGAGCATGAATGTGGATGAATGAGCCAGGGATTAAGCATGAATGTGAATGGATGAGCCAGGCGGATGGATGGAGCGTGGATTAGCATGAATATGGATGGAGCATGGATGAGCACGGATGGAGCATGGATGAGGAAGGATGAGCTATGGATGGAGCATGAATGTGAATGGATGAGCCAGGGATGGAGCATGAATGTGGATGGATGAGCCAGGGATGGAGCATGAATGTGGATGGATGAGCCAGGGATGGAGCATGAATGTGGATGGATGAGCCAGCCCACAGTGCTGCTGCACCCGCTCCCTCTCATTGCATGCTGTACTGATCGGTTAGTGCAGAGGGGAGGAGCCGATCCGGACGTGCTTCGGTTTGTTTACAAGTGATCACTCTGATGAGAGATACATAGAGCATTCAGCAGATCATACATGCATGAGAATATGAATACTCATAGAGCTACTAGCATATAAGAATGTACATTAGGAATACAGTGAGAGTGAACCAAGTTAGAGACTTAGTATTGTCACGTACCATATTATAAAAATCTTCTGGGTTTGAAACACTTCCTTATTCTATTTAAAGTAAAAAAAAAAGAACAAGAAAAAAGCTTTTACCTCCTAGTTCTGCTAGTTTGAGCACACAATTGTAAACGGTGTTCGCATCACACATGTTGGCTATCGCCACAAACATTCTAGCGAGAGCAATAATTATAGCGCTAGATCTCCTCTGTAACTCTAAACTGGTAACCTGTAAAAAAAAAAAAAAAGTTTTGCCTTATACTTTAAAGGGGTAGTTCCCCCAAAAACCTTTTTTTTAACATTTATTCAGGCTCGTTATGTCAAGGGGAATCAAGTTTTTTTTTTTTAGAAATGAAGCCGTACTTACCGTTTTACAGATGCATCGTCTCCGACGCTTCCGGGTATGGGCTCCGACTATAGGCGTGCCTATTTGATTGACAGGCTTCCGAGGTCGCATACATCGCGTCACGATTTTCCGAAAGTAGCCGAACGACGGTGCGCAGGCGCAGTATAGAGCCGCACCGTCGCTCGGCTTCTTTCGGCTACTCGTGACGCGATGTATGCGACCGTCGGAAGCCTGTCAATCAAATAGGCACGCCCAGACCAGACGATCATACCCGGAAGCGACGGAGACGATGCATCTGTAAAAAGGTAAGTATTGCTTCGTTTCTAATAAAAAACCACCCGATTCCCCTTGACATAACGAGCCTCAATCAATGGTAAAAAAAGGTTTTTGGGGGAATTACCCCTTTAATTTCAATTTCTCAAGATTCCTACATGATACAGTCCTTCTGAAATTAGATTTGTGTTCGGTTTGAAGAGGTCTAATATAATCATCAACGTTTTTTCAGGAAGTGAACATTTGTTGTCCAGTGTTATCACAAGGAGCACCTGAGTAACTTCTTGTATGTTGTGGCACAGACGATGCCTCCAGCCTGCAGCCCTGTGCACATATATCGCATATTGTTTTCAATTACTAATAGCAATGCACCATAACTGTACTTCTTACAATTTGCAGGTACCTAGTAACCAATCTGATGGGTGCAGACCTGAATAATATTGTAAAGTGCCAAAAGCTAACAGATGACCACATCCAATTTCTAATATATCAGCTGCTTCGGGGCCTCAAGGTATTTGACACAAAACTTCTTTTGGTTTATATTTATAATAAAAATGAAAAATAAAGAGCATCTTGACTAAGGCCTGATTCACACCTATGCATTTTTTAATGTTTTTTTTTTAATTTTGCAGATTTGCACTACAGAACATGTTCCATAGGGAACCATGTTAAATGCACTGTGGTGCAAAACTGTAAAATGCAAAAAGCACAAAAAATGCAGAGGTGTAAATCATGTAGACACTAGGGGAAAAATACAGTTTACCCATAGCTGTCTCTGCGGAAGTTTACATTGCTTCCTCTCCATCATTCTCTGTGGCCAGGGCTTGGATGAATTAAGCATGCAGCAACACTCAGACTATTCCGGTTGCAGACCACAGGGCTGAAGCTGTGCCCAGTGGAACAATCTGCTAATCTGACCTCACTTTGCTTTTTTACTTCCTGAAAATAGAGGGCATAAACTAAGAGCCCCGTACAAAGGACTGCCAAGGAACAGCACATACAGCAGTGAGTGAGCAATGTCTTGTCTTGTGCAGTGTGCTTCTGTCACTCTGTATGATGTTATGCTTGACTTCTTATTCTGAAAACATGAAAAAAAAAAAAAGGTTAGTTTTGAATCCTGAGAAATGTATTATCTGGAAATGAGAGTTCCAGCCAGGCTTTAATTGTGTCACTGGGTGGCAGTGTTTTACTTCCAAGTACTGTCATATGATTATTACTTAGGCTGTCAATATTATTGCCAATAATATTTGTAGTCACAGCAAAAGCTACTGCTGCTTTGAAGGCTTTGGAGGCCACCAGAACAGGGGAGGCTGATACTATTCAGCTTTATGATCAGGGCCGATCCGCCCTATAGGCTCACTATGCAAGCTGCGGAGGGCCCCCCAAATTACTTGAGGCCCTCACCCCGCTTCTCAACTCGCTGGCTGCATGGGAGAAGATGTAAGAAGTCAGCACCCCCTTTCTTGTGAAAAAAAAAGAAGTCAGCACCCCCTGCTTCTCACTTTAATGTAAGATGCAATTTCCGACAGCAAAAGCCCCCTCCCCACTTCTCAACTTTAATCTTTAATGTGACATGTCGCTGTCGGCAGCGCCCTCCCCCTTCTCATTTTTAATGTGACATGTCATTTTCTGCAGCCCCCCTGCTTCTCTCAACTCCAAGGTGACATGTAATTTCTGCTTAGGGCCCCAGGGAGGTCAGGATTGGCACTGTTTATGATGATCCAAGACGTCATATTTGGGTAAAATTAAAGTGAACCAGTGCTTTAACCATGCAAAGCATAGCAACATGTTAACTTTAATTCTTCCCTCCACAGTAGGATATACTTGTCTCTTCTTTCCCTTTTTTCACTCCCCTACCAGATTATTTAGCCACCAGGAGCGAGGAAAGACAACCCTGTGTAAGATTTGATCCTGTGTGATCATTCACGCTGGACTCTCCTCACTCCCATGTGCCAGCATATGACAAATCACTAAGCACCATCACTGAAACATGGAGTAAACGCCGGCGCCAGCGTTTTTTTAGCTTTAAAAAAAAATAGGCTGATAAAAGCTACACTAAAAAACGCTGCTATTTTAGTGTATTTCGTGTATTTAGTGCTATTGCAAAAACAAAACAAAAAAAACGTTGCAAGGCTCCCTGCAAAGCTACTGGTGTTTTTTTTTTTTATAGCTTTTATCAGCTTCAGTGTGCATGGAGCCTAACCCTAAAGTGAAGTTTTGTTGTAGCAATATGAGTGCACTATACCAGAAATAAATTTTGTATCAAAGAGAAACTTAAAAAATAATTTTGCAGCAAAGTGGTGTAGGGCTCTAAACTGTTTGCCCTTTCTGCTGTTTAGGAGCTTGATAGGAAGATCTGCTTTTAGTTTTACCGTGACCCCTCAGTGAGCCCAGTTGAAAAGTTGGGTTGCTTGTTATCACTGGACAGAGGGTGTGTTCTGCAAATATTCCTGTGGAGAAAGCAATAATATGTACTCCATGTGAATACAGTGTTTTGAAAAAGTATTCATAACTCTTGAAATTTTCCACATTTTGTCATGTTACAACCAAAAACATAAATGTAATTTATTGGGATTTGATGTGATAGACCAACACAAAGTGGAAAATAATTGTGAAGTGGAAGGAAAAGGATAAATGGTTTAATTTTTATTTTATTTTTTACAAATATGTGAAAAGTGTGGCGAGAGTTTGTCTTCAGCACCCTTTATTCTAATACCCCTAACTAAAATCTAGTGGAACCAATTGCCTTCAGAAGTCATCTAGGTAGTAAATGGAGTCCACCTGTGTGTAATTTAATCTCAGTATAAATACAGCTATTTTGTGAAGCCCTCAGACGTTTGTTAATGAAAAAAACGCATCATGAAGACCAAGGAACACACCAGACAGGCCAGGGATAAAGTTGTGAAGAATTTTAAATGGGTTATATAAAAATATCACAAGCTTTGAACATCTCATGGAGCACTGTTCAATTCATCAATTCATCATCCGAAAATGGAATTAGTGTGGCACAACAGTAAACCTACCAAGACATGGCCGTCCACATAAACTGACAGGCCGGGCATAAAGAGCATTAGTCAGAGAAGCAGCCAAGAGAGGCCCATGGCAACTCTGAAGGAGCTGCAGAGGTCCACAGTTCAGATGGGAGAATCTGTCCACAGGACAACCTATTAGTCGTGTACTCCACAAATCTGGCCTTTTATGGAAGAGTGGCAAGAAGAAAGCCATTATTGAAGGAAAGCCATAAAAAGTCCAGTTTGCGTGAAGCCATGTGGAGGACACGGCAAACATGTGGAAGAAGGTGCTCTGGTCAGATGAAACCAAAATTGAACTTTTTGGCCTAAAAGCAAAACGCTATGTGTAGCAGAAAACTAACTGCACATCACCCTAAACACACCATCCCCACTGTGAAACATGAATGTGGCAGCATTATGTTGTGGGATGCTTTTCTTCAGCAGGGACAGGGAAGCTGGTCAGAGTTTATGAGAAGATGGATGGAACCAAATACAGGGCAATCTTAAAAGAAAACCTGTTAGTCTGCAAAAGACTTGAGACTGGGACGGAGGTTCACCTTCCAGCAGGACAATGAAACTAAACATACAGCCAGAGCTGCAATGGCATGGTTTAAATCAATTCATATTCACGTGTTAGCTATGACCAAGTCAGTCCAGACCCAAATCCAATTGAGAATCTGTGGCAAGACTTGAAAATTGCTGTTCACAGACGCTCTCCATTCAATCTGACAGCGCTTGAGCTATTTTGCAAAGCAGAATGGGCAAAATTTTCCCTCAGTAGATGTGCAAAGCTGGTAGAGACATCCCCCAAAAAGACTTGCAGCTGTGATTGCAGAGAAAGGTGGATCTACAAAGTATTGACTCAGGGGGGCTGAATACAAATGCACGCCACACTTTTCACATATTTATTTGTAAACGATTTTGAAAAACATTTATCATTTTCCTTCCACTTCACAATTATGTGCCACTTGTGTCGGTCTATCACATAAAATCCCAATAAAATACATTTACGTTTTTATTTGTAACATGACTAAATGTGGAAAATGTCAAGGTGTATGACTATACCCACGCATGCTCAGAAGCAAGTTATGAGATGGGAGCGCTCGTTCTGGTAAAACTACCGTTCGTAATGGAGATGGCTCATTCATCACGCTGTAACAGACAGAAAAGCGCAAATTGTCTTTTACTAACACAAAATCAGCTAAAGCAGCCCAAAGGGTAGCGTCATCCTCATGGAACTTCCCCTTTATAGTGCCGTTGTACGTCACCGCATTTGGCTAGAGCTTTTTTTTTTTCATGATCATGTGGACAACATCGTTTTAATGATGACGTTTTTTTCTAGAGCCTGAAAAACTTGATCGTGTGTATGCGGCATTAGCCTGGGCCTTTTTCAAAAACGGATTAAGGCCTGTCCTGTTGCACATGAAATCAAGGAAGTACATTATAAGAAACTTTGATATCCGATTTTGTTTTTATAACTTAAATGCTCAATAATTTAAAAGCTACACGTTTGATTTCCACAGTATATCCATTCAGCGGGGATCATACATAGAGTAAGTATCAAAAACTTCTTTCAAATTTATTTTCTTATCTGTTTTTACCATCCACCAGTCATGTTCCTAGAATCTGCAATCCAACATGTTTAAAGAGGAATTCTAGGTATTTTATTTTATACATAGTTACATGGGTCGAGCTTGGACCATTGTAACTATTTTATACCACACTTGGCTGATGCCCCTGGAAATCACTAAAGTAGTATACACTTTTCCAGTGATATCCACTTGCTTCCGGGTCCCATGCTGAGCGGCTGGCCTGCTACATTCTGAACCCAGGAGATTGGCCACTCGGTACTGGCGCCATTTTAAAAAATGGTTTTCCGTCATCCTCTCCATCATATACAATCAGAGAATGCTTTGTATTCATTCTGAAAATGCATTCTCTGAATGGTGCCTGTTCCAAGCTGCCAACTTCCTGTGTTCAGAATGCAGCAGGGCAGATGCTCAGCAGGAGACCTTGAAGCAAGTGAGTATCTTCTGTGATTTCCCTTTTGGGCAATGGCCAGGTATAGGATATACAGTACATAGTTACTTTGGTTCAAGCTGGACCTGTAACTGTATAAAACCTCCATACCTGAAATTCATGAAGGTTTTACACAGAGTAGGCCAGTTCATACCTGAGATTTCTTGATAGTACATCACGGGACACAGAGCGCATAGTCATTACATATGGGTTATATGGGTACCTTCAGGTGTGGACACTGGTGTAATCAACTTCACAGGAAGTTCCTCCCTATATAACCCCCTCCCACTGAGAGTGCTTTAGTTTTTTCGCCAGTGTCTTAGGTGTTGGTCACGTCTAGCTGTCCCTCGGAGGTCTCGGGACCCAGGATAGCTAGCCGGATCCGTCCGAAGTGCTTCAGAGCCAAGATGTACGGTACCCGGGCCCTGCTGGAGTGGGGTTTTGCCTATAATGCCTCTCCTTGGAGGGCTGGATTCTGGGCTCCCGTGCCTTAGTCTCTTCCAAGAACTAAACGCTACTGATGCCAGGATGCTATATAGGTCCAGGGGTGTGGGTTCCTTAACACAGGACCCCGGTCCCTGAAGGTCCAAGACAATACCCACGGAGATGGGGGAAGGTTGGGCCTCTTGCATTTTGCAATACCCTGCGGCGTGGAGCAGGTAAGAGGGAACCTGCGGGACTTGGTTCGACAGTAGGTATCCCCCTGGGGGTTCTGGGTTGGCTAACAGTATGCTGGTGCATCAGCCACTATCTCCACTATGTCTGTTGAGGCAGGATGGGATTCTAATGTTTACCCAGATAATATGTAGATATATGTATACTTGTGTAAGTTATATATTTGCTACTCACCCCAGGTCTGCCTGTTAACACTGATACTGCAACCCCACATGTTTTAAAGAGGAAATTGCTGGTAAAAACTCCTGTTTCTTAGGAAGCCCAAGGGGACAGCTTCCTCGCTGTGTGTGCACTACAATAAGATTAGTGCTTACCTGGTGTCTGTTGGTGCTGCATAACGCTGGTCCATGTTGTTCCTCTGCTCTGCTTCCTCCATGTGGTTTCAGCGTGGTGCGCGCGATCGTGCGCGCGTGTGTGCGCGCGTGCACGCCGCCTTTTATAGCGTCGGCGTGCGTCGGGGGGGCGGGCCAGCAGCGTCAGGGTCTGTAAAAGGGAAAACTTCTCTCGGGCTGGTCTTTCCTCCTGGAGGCAGAGGAAGAAAGGATACAGAGCGTGCAGCTGGGTCTTTTGGCCACACAGGGACACCTAGTGGCGGTTTTGTGGATCTTCAGGTCTAGGACTTAGGTCCACTATTGACCAGAAAAAAAAAAAAAGTTTTTTTGCTTAAAGGGACTCAGCCTTAGATCCAGCAGTATCTGAGTCTACCTTGGACTCCGGCTAACGGGCATTGGTGTGTCAATACTCACAGGTTTCCTCAGTATTGCCACCTCCCAGGCGGGTAAAAAAAAAAAAGAAAGAAAAAGACAGAAATTAGTTCTTTTTCATTTTCCTCATACCTGCCCTCATATTGGTTACTCCTAGCTGCAACAGTCAGGTGTTGGCTATAGGGGTGACCCAAGGTTGTACAATGGCTCCAAAGGGATCTGGACCAGCCAAGGCTGCTAAAGGTGCCAAAAAGCAAAAGGGGTCTCCATCGGGGTCAGAGGATTTGGGCCAGGCTTCTACGGCCCCACCCTCGCCAGTCAGGACACCGAGTGGCATAGTAAAAGAGCCATTGGGGGTGCTGGGGGCAGAGGCGGCCCCCGATCCACCCATTCCCGTTTACGTGACGGAAGAAATGCTAGCAGCCACCATGTGTGGGCTAGAGAAAAGGTTAACTGCGTTGTTTTCCCGTCCTTGCCCAAGTAGCAAGCGGGCTAGATCCCCCTCACCCAGTGTGGGGTTTTCAGATGCGGAGGTCTCCTCTTCAGAGGAACGGGACCCACAAGGGGATCAGGCAGACCCAAGTCCCGACGGTTCAGACAGGGAAAATTCCACTATAGATGAATATTTTTCGGCCTCTCAAGCGGAGGGCCTGTGGATCCAGTCTTTGACAGATATGGTTCGCACTGCCTTTAAACTTCCAGTGCCAGAACTAGTAGCCCCGGAGGTATCCTCATTGGGTTCTTTAAAGGCTCCATTAACTTGTGCATCTTTTCCAATGCACCCCCTTCTGCGGAACGTGATTTACCAGGATTGGGCTCGACCTGATAGAATCTTTGTCCCTCCTAAAAGATTCTCTATTCTCTACCCTATGGAAGAGGAATATGTAAAGAAATGGGCTCTCCCTACAGTGGACGCAGCCATTTCCTGCGTGAATAAATCCCTGACTTGTCCGGTTGAAAATGTCCATATGTTCAAGGATCCGGTCGACAAGAAATTCGAGACCCTACTGAAAGCAGCTTTCACCTCAGTAGGTGCCATGGTTCAGCCAGCAGTAGCAGCCATTGGTGTTTGTCAGGCCTTGAAGGATCAGGCAAAACATATATTAAAGGACATGCCGGCTCAGCATACTCATGAATTAGCAGAATTCCCTAGGGCTCTCTGCTTTGCAATAGATGCTATTAAGGACTCCATCCAACAGGCATCCCGTTCATCTCTACTGATGGTTCACATGCGTCGTCTTTTGTGGCTAAAGAACTGGTCAGCAGAGGCACCCTGCAAAAAGCTTTTAGCAGGGTTTCCCTTTCATGGGGGAAGACTATTCGGGGAAGACCTAGATAAATATATCCACACCATATCAAGTGGAAAAAGTACTTCCTTACCGGTCAAGAAAAGACCGCGTGGGCCCACGTTTAAACGACAGGCCATTGTAGGCTCGGCCCCTTCGACTTCTCGTCAGTATCGATGGCCTCCCGGGCGTTCAGCAGTTAATAGTCGCCCACAGGGACAAGCCGCGGCAAACAAGAGGCCCTGGTCTCGCAAGCCGGCTAAACCAGTCATCAAGTCAGATTCATGAAGGGGCGCCCCCACTCTCTTGGGTGGGGGGGAGGCTTCAGTTTTTCTCCGAAGTCTGGAAGGCCAGAATTCCCGACACTTGGGTTCGGTCCGTAGTAGCCTCAGGCTACAAACTAGAGTTTCGAGAAATCCCCCCTCCTCATTTTCAGGGGTCAAGTCTTCCAAGCGACCCGTTAAAGAGGGCCTCTCTCGTAAGGGCGTTGGATCGCCTCTTGCTCCAAGGAGTAATTGTAGAAGTACCAACCCAAGAAAAGGGTCTGGGATTCTACTCCAACCTTTTTGTTATACCAAAACCCAATGGCGACGTCAGGCCTATATTAGACCTCAAACGCCTAAATCGCTTTCTAAGGATTCAGACCTTTCGTATGGACTCCATACGTTCAGTGACAGCCAGCCTGCATCAGGGCGACTTCCTAGCATCTATAGACATAAAGGATGCATATCTGCATGTGCCGATTTACCCAGCACATCACAAGTTTCTTCGTTTTACGATAAACCAAAGTCATTACCAGTTCGTAGCCCTCCCTTTCGGGTTGGCAACAGCTCCACGGGTATTCACAAAGGTGTTAGCCCCGGTGCTAGCCGTCCTAAGGACAGAAGGCATCTTGGTCCTAGCATACCTGGACGATCTCCTGGTTATCGACAGTTCAGCTTCCAACCTCAATCATGCAGTAGTCCGCACAGTGCGGCATCTAGAAGAGTTCGGGTGGATTGTGAACCAAGAAAAATCAAGGTTACAACCCACAAGACAGTTGGAATATCTAGGCTTTCGCTTAGATACAGAATGCCAGAGGGTATTTTTACCTCAAAAGAAGATCAGGTCGTTGATTCAAACGATTCAAATAGTCTTAGGCAAAAAGAAGCCGACTATTCGCCTATGCATGCGACTGCTGGGAAAGATGGTGGCCGCCTTCGAAGCAGCGCCCTATGCCCAGATCCATACCAGAGTTCTTCAGGCAGCTATTCTCTCTGCTTGGAACAAGTCCATACAGGCATTAGACCGTCCATTAGTTCTTTCCCCAGGAGTCAGGCACAGCCTGTACTGGTGGCTGATCCCTCAAAAATTATCAAAAGGGAAAACCTTTTGCCCCATCTCGTGGAAAATAGTAACCACAGATGCCAGCCTAACAGGCTGGGGGGCAATCTTAGGAAAACGGACCCAGCAGGGACAGTGGTCAGAGGCAGAAAGTATGCTTCCCATCAATGTCCTAGAGATCAGAGCTGCTCGGTTGGCCCTGGTCGCCTGGACTCTTCCCCTGCAGGGTCTGCCAGTAAGGATACAGTCCGACAATGCCACGGCGGTGGCATACATAAACCACCAGGGGGGCACAAGGAGCCTGGCGGCTCAAAGGGAAGTAAACCTGATTTTTTCATGGGCCGAAGCCCATGTACCCTGCATCTCAGCAGTGTTCATCCCAGGGATAGACAATTCTCAAGCAGATTTTTTGAGTCATCAACAGTTACTCCCGGGAGAGTGGTCTCTTCACCCCCAGGTATTCCAAGAGATTTGCCAAAGATTCGGAGTTCCCGATGTGGACATCATGGCAACAAGATTCAACAAGAAATTGGACAAATTCGTATCCCGAGCCAGGGACCCCTCGGCCTACGGGACCGATGCGTTGGTTTGCCCCTGGCACCAGTTTTCTCTCCTGTATGCGTTCCCTCCACTACAGATGATTCCCCGCCTTCTACGAAGGATCAGGGTGGAGCGCAGGCCGGTGATCCTGGTGGCCCCAGCCTGGCCCAGAAGGGCTTGGTACGCACTCATCGTGAGGATGTCAGTAAGGGCACCGTGGCCACTCCCCCTGCGCCCAGATCTGCTGTCTCAGGGCCCGATCTACCACCCTGCTTCACAGCAGCTAAATTTGATGGCTTGGCGGCTGAATCTCTAATTCTTAAGGGCAGAGAGGCCTCTGCCCAAGTCATATCTACGTTAATTCAAGCTAGAAAGCCAGTCTCTAGAAATATCTATTACAGAGTCTGGAGAACCTATGTGGAGTGGTGCGAGTCTCAAGGAGGGCATCCTCGCAAGTTTTTTATTGACAGGATCTTGCGATTCCTCCAGGTTGGCGTTGACAAGGGGTTAGCTCTTAGTACTCTAAAGGGGCAGGTGTCTGCCTTATCGATATGGTTTCAAAGGCCTTTGGCCACACATTCGCTTGTGAAAACCTTTTTGCAGGGGGTCTTGCATGTAAATCCCCCTATTAGAGCTCCCCTCTGCCCCTGGAATTTAAATCTGGTCTTGTCAGCTTTACAAAAGCAGCCGTTTGAACCTCTGACAGAAATCCCTCTTGTGCTGCTAACCCGAAAGTTGGTTTTCTTGGTGGCTATGGCTTCGGCCAGAAGGGTCTCCGAGCTGGCAGCCTTGTCTTGCAGGGAACCGTACCTGATTCTGCATAAGGACAGAGTGGTTCTGCGGCCTCAGCCTTCTTTCCTTCCTAAGGTCATATCCAGTTTTCACTTGAATCAGGACCTAGTCCTACCATCCTTCTTTCCTACTCCCCAGTCCAGAGAGGAAAGATTGCTTCATACTTTGGATGTGGTCCGAGCCATGAGGGTTTATCTCAAGGCTACAGAAAAGATTCGGAAAACAGATGTGCTTTTCGTTCTTCCGGATGGCCCCAAGAAGGGTCAGCCGGCTGCCAAGTCTTCCTTGGCTAGGTGGATTAAGCAGCTGATTTTTCAGGCCTATGGTCTGAAGCGCGTTCCACCGCCCTTATCAGTTAAGGCCCATTCTACGAGGGCCATGAGTGCCTCTTGGGCGGCACACCATCAGATCTCTATGGCACAGGTTTGCAAAGCGGCAACCTGGTCTTCCGTACATACGTTTACTAAATTTTATAAGTTGGACGTCACAAAGGCTGCGGACGCAGCATTTGGGCAGGCGGTCCTACGGGCAGCAGTATAGAATCCTCTGGCCCGGTTCACGCCCCTTTTTTCTGTTGGTGGAGCTATTTTACCTCCTGATATATTTTCTGTTTGGCTATTTTTGGCCTTACGGTCTCCCTCCCTTCATGGAGCATTGCTTTGGGACATCCCATATGTAATGACTATGCGCTCTGTGTCCCGTGATGTACGATCAAGAAAAAGGGATTTTTAATAACAGCTTACCTGTAAAATCCTTTTCTTGGAGTACATCACGGGACACAGAGCTCCCACCCCTCTTTTGGGGAACATTGTGTAACCTCAGAGAAATTGCTTGCTACAAAACTAAAGCACTCTCAGTGGGAGGGGGTTATATAGGGAGGAACTTCCTGTGAAGTTGATTACACCAGTGTCCACACCTGAAGGTACCCATATAACCCATATGTAATGACTATGCGCTCTGTGTCCCGTGATGTACTCCAAGAAAAGGATTTTACAGGTAAGCTGTTATTAAAAATCCCTTTTTTCATCTCCTGGTGAGTTTACCAATCTGTATGTCATATGGCACTGGATAGTTGCTTAACATAGTTTAGAATGGGGGCGCGTTCTCAAAATTTGAGCCAGGTGTTGACAGGCACCTGACTTGTTCATAACAGCAAAAGGGGGTTTGAATAATTTGGTGGGGAAGGAGAGAGGAATGTTTCTTTCCACACCTTATGAGCTAGCTGGGGCATCCACAAGTCTGCTAACTTGTAATGTAAAGATGACCCATCCATTTCATCAACTGGTTTACCAAAGCCTTCGATAATGACACAACGTCCTCCCTCATATCACCAATATATTAAGTCTCTTTTGTGGAAAAGTAGTACTGTTAAAAAGTCAGTCTGGGAGACGGCCCTCTAAAATTTACTCCCACTCCACTTTTGTTTGACATGCTAGAAAGATGAAAGACTAAAAGCTCGGTGGATGTGCTAAAGCCAGCCGCGAGCTCACATGCCTAATTATGCCAACAGGCTGAGACATTTTTTTTGTTTTTATTTGTGCAAAATAAAGCAATGTAAAACAACTGTTTGATTGCAGGAATCGGTTTTCTAATATACCGTAGTTTAAAAGAGAAGTATGATTTTATTTATTTTTTATATATATTCCCTATTCGTACTTACTTCGGTGAATGCAGCATTAGGCTGATGCTGCAGCTGTCCCCCGGCGTCTCTGCACTGAGAACCGAGCCACCGAACACCACTGATGGCTCGGTTCTAACTCCTCCTCGAGCAGATCGATGCAGACTGTCAGTCAGCATCGCTTGTGCTCTACTTCTCAGCGCTCATTGGAATGCTGAGCAGTGGGGGGGGGGGGGAGTGGCCGTCTCAGTGGCTCGCTGATATGCTGAGACAGCCATCAATCAGGGCAGCTGGCGGATCTTGACTTGGAAGTCGTGATAATGCGCTGCCCCAACAGATTGCGGTGACGTCAGCTGAAAACGGGTCATAGGAGTGCAAAATGAATTGCACTCCTGTGACCCAGAGGAGAAGCCCAGCCTAATAATCTCGGGCTGCACTTCTCCTTTAAGTTATCTTAAATCCAGCTACCAGGACCTGACATTCCACGTTATATAATAATACGAAGCAGTACATCCTTTTCAGCACGTTCCTGCTTTACTTCCTAACTAGCAAAATTCCTCTGTTTTAATTTTTTAACATCAGTTCAAACTACATTGAATGGCCTATTGGGCCACACAATAAAAATAAGATGAGACGGTTATGCTGCTTCACTTGGCACTATTTCTAAAAAAACAGGCTAAACCTCACCTGTTGCGTGAAAGTGCACTGGACAAATGACATTCTTTTTTTTTCCAAAATCTTTTTATTAAACATTTTTCAATATCATACATTCCAACACAAATCATATATTAACAAAATAAACTGACATACCTACATATACACTATTGTGGTCTCCTAAAATCCCATGTATCTGTCAACCTATAGTTGTTCCAGGTGTTCACCTATTCCTACCCAAGGCCCTCCCCTTGGTTGACCTCGTTTAGTTCCCATGCAGACTCTCTTTCCGGGGGACATGGGGAAAACAGGAGGATGGGAGGAAACGGATAGGGAGGAAAAATGAGAGAGAGAGAGAGAGAGAGAGAGAGGGAATGAAGAAAAAAAAAAAAAGGGAGAAAGTTGCGATAATGTCTATTGGCCTTGCCTATTAGGTGAGGGTTTGGGGGCCTAATTTAGGGGGACTACATTGTCCCTTCCATCTCCTAAATATAGAGGAGAGAAAAAAAAAAAAAAAAACCCAAACCCTAGTGGGGGCACCCTTATGTGTTCCCATTTGTCATGTGATTTCAAAAAAAAAAAAAAAAAAGGGGAAAAAAAAAAAATTTGCAGTGATAAAAATCTATTTAAGTGATTCTTCCTGCCTTACCCATTAAGTGAGGGTTAAGAGCCCTTGTGAATTTAGGGGGACTACCTTGTCCCTCCATCATCTGGAGAGAGAAAAAAAAAAGGGGGGGGGGCAGGCCCTAGTGAGGACACCCTTATGAATTCCCAATTATTATGTGATTTTACTATCCCTTATGTAAAAAAGGGAGGAACTTAAGGTGATAGAATCTATTTAAGTGATTATTCGTATCTTACCCGTTAAGTGAGGGATTAAAGACCCTTGTGAATTTTAGAGGACAACCTTGTCCCTTCCATCTTCTGGGGAAAAAAAAAAAAGGGAACCAGACCCTAGTGGGGACACCCTTGTGAATTCCCATTTATTATGAGATATTACGATCCCCTATAAAGAAGGGGGGAAATTTAAGGTGATAAAATCTATTTGAAGTGATTGTTCATATCTAACCCATTAAGTGCGGGTTAAGGACCCTTGTGAATTTAGGAGGGCTTCACTGTCCCTTCCATCATCTGGGAGGAAAAAAAAAAGGAAGGAGAGGGAGTTTGGGGACTAGAATGGGGAGCCACCCGCCTCCCCCTCTCCTCGATCCTCCCCCTCTCCCCCCCCCTTAAACCTCCCCCATCTCCCCCAAATCTCCTCGTGTCTCATCCTAGAGTTGTCATGGAATGCCCATAGTTCCTCCATTTTAATTCTGTCTATTTCTCTAATCCATTCCTCTACTGAGGGTGCTTCCTTGTTCTTCCAATTCCTAGGGATAAGCGCCTTAGCTCCATTTAGTAAATGTGGAATCAGAGAGCCCCTATATTTTTTTCTAGACATTCCCGTATTATGAAATAGACATTCCCAGGGGTCTTGTTTTACCTCGTGCCCACTTATCCTCTTAATCTGGGTTATTATATCTTTCCAGAATACCTGTATCCGGGGACAAATGACATTCTGAAGTTAGTTGGCATACACAAATAAGGACACTTTATACTTGCAGCCTTATCACTGGTGATCCATATGTAATATATTTTCCTAACAGAAACCAAACTGGACAGGATATTTATTTTACAAGATTTGTAGAAAAATTGTTTGCAAGGATTATTTTTGCGTGACTAGAACTGTTTCTCTGTTCTAATACCTAAATCCTATTATTGTACTATAGGACTTAAAACCCAGCAATTTAGCAGTAAATGAAGATTGTGAATTAAGGGTAAGAGTCACCACTTCACATTCCCTTTTAAAGTGGAAAAGATTCCCAAATGTCAAATATCACTGTCTTACAGTTTCAATTTTTTTTTTTTTTGGAGATTTTAGATTTTGGGCTGGCACGACAGACAGATGATGAAATGACTGGTTATGTAGCAACCAGGTGGTACAGAGCTCCAGAGATCATGTTAAACTGGATGCACTATAACCAGACAGGTAACCAAATGATGCTCAGGAGATCCTTTGTACTAGTTCTGTTTACAAAAATCTAACAATACTGGTGCAGAATATTCTCAGAACCCTATTAAATGTCAGTGCTGAATGTTAAGGTTATAACTTTATCCAAGTCATGGTATACAGTGCCTTGAAAATGTATTCACACCCCTTGACATTTCCACACTTCGTCATGTTACAACCAAAAATGTAAATGTATTTTATTGGAATTTTATGTGATAGACCAACACAAAATGGAACATAATTGTGAAGCGAAAGGAAAGTGATATATGGCGTTGCGTCACATGTCGAGTGACTTTCTCAAGGTCACGTGATGCAACGTGTCATTAGGAGCCATGGACGACATCTGTGGTGCTTGATTGTGCTGGATGTGTAGTGAGGAGAAACTCGCTGTTTGCAACTGACCGCTTTTATATGTGTTCTTGTATTGAAACAAATGTGAGCGGAATTACCTGAACCCTAGACTCATTATTATTATTATTATTATTATTATTATTATAGCAATTTTGCGCAATGATGATATTTGTTTTTATTTGAGAAATATTGTAAACGGAGAATTCCAGATGGATTCCAGGACTGTGGGCTGGAATTTGGAAATCGATCTATGGACTAATTGAACTAAGGAAAGGTGTCTTTAACCACTTGCTTACTGGGCACTTAAACCCTCCTCCAGCCAGACCAATTTTAAGCGCTGATGCACATTAAATGACAATTGCTGGGTCATACAACACTGTACCCAAATGAAAATGTTATAATTTTTTCCCCACAAATAGAGCTTGCTTTTGGTGGAATTTTATCACCTGTGAGGTTTATTTTTTGTCAATTTCTTTTTTTTTAAATTACGTTTGTTATTATTATTATTATTATTATATATTTTTTTTACATTTTGTTATAACATTTTGCAAACAGGTAATTTTTCTCCTTCATTGATGTACGCTTATGAGGCTTCACTCATGGGCACCGATAAGGCAGCACTGATAGGTGGCACTGGTAGGCAATGAGAGGTGACACTGATGGGTGGCACTAAAGGGCATTGATAGGTGGCAATGGTGGGCACTGAAGTGGCACTAAAAGGTGGCATTGATAGATGGCACTAAAAGGTGGCATTGATGGGTGACAGTGATGGGCAATGATGGGTGGCAGTAAATGGCACTGATAGGCAGCACTGCTAGGTGGTACTTATGAGGCATTGATAGGTGACACTCATGGACATTGATACGTAGCACTGTTGAGCACTTGCAGGTGGAACTAGCAGGGGGTACTGCCAGGGGGCACTTGTGGCACAGAGGAGGCAGATGTGCCTCCTTCCTCTTTTGGCTAATGTCCCTTTCACATAAGCCAGTGATCGGCGTGAGGAGAAAAAAAAAAAACGATTACCGGCTTTTGTTTACATCACGTAATCAGCTGTCATTGGCTGACAGCTGATCACGTGGTAAGGGACCAGGACCGTACCCTTACTTGGATCTGTGATCATCCGAGTTTCAGTGACTCAGGTGATCACAGCGTGCACCCTGCAGGGGCGCGTGGAAGGCGCACGAAGGGGAGGACATCTATTGACACATTTGGGGTCCGCACTGTAGCCGTCATTCGACTATAGCGCGGGTGGTTAAATTGAGCGGCACTGATTAATTATCTTTAGGTGAGCAGGCAACTCAAAGTGGTGGTGGTTTTATATAATTTTTTTGTCTGCACAATGGAACTATATCACAGTCTGAGATGTCCTTTTAATCTATTGGTGATTTCAGAACACTTTTTTGAATAGTTGCAGCTCTTATCATTTATTTATGTTTTAATATCGCCTGTTTATTTATTCCGCGCTTGAGTGTATATTCACTTTTAAATGTTTTGGTTGTAACATGACAAAATTTGGAAAATATCAAGGGGTATGAATACTTTTTCAAGGCACTGTAGCTAGTAGCAGTTACATTCAGCTGTTAAAGATAATTTACAGCTTCTTTTTTTTTAACAGAGAATTTTATTTGCAGCTTATTTAAGCCAACTCTTTAGTTCCAATGCATGTCAGGAACAAATCCCAGTATTTTATATCCATAGTTCATACAGCAGCATAGATACCTTGATCCAGTCACAATAGAAAGCTTCAAGGCAGATATTGATTGTCCAAGAACAAGATGGAAGCTGTGGCAGTTATAGAACCACTCTATATTCTAGTTACAGAATTCCATCCTTGGTGTCAGGAATTCTGCATAGATGTCAGTCCTTTGATTTACATGGCTGAAGGTGTCAACTGTTGTCAAATTTGTTGTCAGAGTATAGAAGATAAAATGGCAGCATATGTGGAAGACGGATGGTGTTGAAGGCCCTCACCCCTGTTCAGAGTTGGATGTTCGAGTTTTGAGAAAGCTGGCCTCTTTTACGCCTCTTGCAAAACATCAGTCATAATTGCCATTCACCTGGGCTTGGGATGAGCGCTAGGCTGAACAATAGTACCACCAATAGGCTGGTTTTGTATAGAAGTCGCAATTTTATTTCTAGATTTTAACACTCCTTGTGAACTGTTAAGTCCGAGGTCCAGCTTAAGTAAATTTTGAGAATGGCGAGAAATTTCCTATGACTTTAAATCAATCCCTCGTTTTACTGTAGAGACGTCAATTTAAAACCTAGTCGTTATTAGCCAGGCCTCCTGGGTCCTGCTTTCTTAAGCTACCCAAAATCACAGGCACATCGAGCAGGTGTTCTGTTTTGTAATTAAATTATACATTTCCTATGTTATGTTGAGTAATGGCATTAATACGTTTTAAGTTTTGAAGATAAGTGAAGCCTTTTAAAATGTATGTTAACCTAAATATTTTTTTTTCCTATGTGTGTGTTCGCATATGTGTATTTTATAAATCGTAGTCTATCATTTTCATCTTCTACTCCCATCCAGTACCTGGTTGATCCTGCCAGTTACCTTTCTTCCTGGTTTTAAAATGATCACACAAAGCACAGAAGCTGATCTGTGTTAGCATGGTCAGCTTTCATCCTTTTTGGTTGGCCATTCAGGGGTATAGGACATTGTGCAGATATACAGCATGCCTGTATTGTGTAGTTTGTTCATCCTCCACCCTCCCACCCCCAGCCTCTGAACATTCCCCTGCTCAAGCAAAGCCTGCATCTTTCCTCAGGCTGAACAGACTATGGTATACAGGTACAATGTGTCTCTACACAGGGTTCGGCAACCCCCCCCCCCCCCCCTGCTATCCGTAAGATAAAATGGTCACATGACAGAAGTTTTTAACCTTATAAAAAGGTAGGAAAGATCATTTTTGAACTAAGCAGTTATGGCACCTGCATAATTATAACTGTACAAAAAAGCATATTTTACATTGTATTTTCACAACTACATTTTATTTATTTTTTTCAGTTGACATTTGGTCAGTTGGATGCATTATGGCAGAGCTTTTGAAAGGCAAAGCTCTTTTTCCAGGGAATGACTGTATCCTTTACTAGTACTTATGTATTCAGATCCCCACAGCATCATAAATAAATTATTTAATTTAATATACACATCTTACCATCCATTTTCATGGACCATGGTTTACAAAATATTTTGCTGCAAGATTGCAGAGTAATCATTTTCCTAAATAATAACAGATATCGACCAGTTAAAAAGGATAATGGAAGTTGTTGGAACGCCTAATTCTGAATTTCTTATGAAAATTTCATCTGAGCATGTAAGTAATTTATACTGGACAATGTGCACAGATAGTGGTGAATTGTTTGCTTAGAACTTTGTACAGTGCTGTGAAATAGTAATTGCCCCCCTCCTGCATTTATTTTATTTTTTGCATATTATCAAACAAGTTTTACAATTACACAAAGAGAAACCGAGTGAATAACAAATGCAGTTTTTACATGATTTCATTTATTAACGGGAAAAATCTGTCTAAACCTGTCTGGCCCTGTGTGAAAAAGTAATTGAATTGGTTATGCAGCAGGACAATGATTCGACAAACACCAGCAAGTCCACCTCTGAATGGCTAAAAGAAAACAAAATATAGGTCTTGGAGTGGCCTATTCAAAGTCTGGACTTAAATCCAATTGAGATGCTGTGGCATGACCTTAAACAGGTCATTTATGCTGCAAAACCCTCCAGTGTGGCTGAATTAAAACAGCTCTGCGAAGAAGAGTGAACCAAAATCCCTCCACAGGATGTGAAAGACTCATTGCCAGTTATTGCAAATGCTTAATTGCAGTTGTTGCCGCCAAGGGTAGCACAATCACTTATACGTTTTAGTGTGCAATTACTGTATTTATTGGCGTATAACACTCACTTTTTTTACCCTGAAAATAGAGGGTAAACTGTGCTTGCGTGTTATACGCAGAGGGGCTATGGAACATTTTTTTCCCTGAAACTTCCCTCTTAAAATTAGGGTGCGTGTTATACACCTGTGCGTGTTATACGCCGATAAATACGGTACTTTTTCACATAGGGCCAGACAGGTTTGGACAGATTTTTCTCTTGACCATTTGCCGATCAGCCGCCGTTGAGATCCTGCGAACCGTCGTAGCTGTACGTTGGTCACTTTAAGCGGGGGTGTCGATGCTCGTGACCAGTTGGTCGCGATGACAGCTGGCCACAAGCGATCGCGGGTACGAGAGGCAGAACAGGGACGCGTGTGTGCGTAAACACACAAATTTCTGTTCTGTGAGGAGAGACAGATCGTGAGTTCCTTATAGCTAGGAATCACAATCTGTAATTTCCTCTAGGTCAGTCCCACTCCCCTACAGTTAGAAACACACATAGGGAAAACAACCCCTTGATCGCCGCCTAGTGTTAACCCCTTCTTTACCAGTGACATTTTTATAGTAATCGGTGCATTTTTTTTTAGCACTGATTGCTGTATAAATGACAATGGTCCCACAAATGTGTCAAAAGTGTCTGATGTGTCCGCCATAATGTCGCAGTCCCAATAAAAATCGCAGATCACCGCCATTACTAGTAAAAAAAATAATAAAAATGCTATAAATCTATCCCCTATTTTGTAGACGCTATAACTTTTGCGCAAACCAATTAATATATGCTTATTGTGACTTTTATTACCAAAAATATGTAGAACAATACATTTCGGCCTAAACTGAGAAAAAATTTGCTTTAAAAAAAAAAATGGGGATATTTATTACAGCAACAAGTACAAAATAGTGTTTTTTCTTTTTTCTTCAAAAAAATCGCAGAGATGAAATACCACCAAAAGAAAGCTCTATTTGTGGGGAAAAAAATACATTAATTTTGTTTGGGTACAACATCGTACAACCGCACAATTGTCAGTTAAAGTGACGCAGTGCCGAATCACAAAAAATGGTCCGGTCATTGAGCAGCCAATTCTGGGACTGAAATGGTTACTAAATAAAATCATTTAAAAACTGCATTTTGTATTTACTTGGGATTTCTTTGTACTTTTTCAAATGATCTGAATCATTTAACTGTGACAAATATGCAAAAAAAAATCGAGGAGACAAATACTTTTTCACAGCATTGTAGCTGCTTCTTGTATCTGTTTATGGTCATCTTTGTGCGATTAGTAATCATCTGTTCTATTACCAGGCTAGACGATATATTGAATCTTTGCCATACATGCCACAGCAAGATCTAAATGAGTTGTTTTGTGGTGCCAACCCTCTAGGTAAGTCAGTAATATGTATAGTGTAAAGCTTACAGACTTCTTGATTACACTACAGAGCTTTTCAACGAATGCCTTCAAAGCGTGAGATTCATCCTAACCAAAGAATTTTACTAAAGAGAGGAACTCAATTTCTAGAAAGCAGCTGCTAGTTAATGCTGCTGATAAAAGACTACGCATCTTCTCATAGGCTAGGTTCACATGCAATCGTGCGGCTCTCATTTGCGGGGCACAGCCTGCTGTACCTCAGGAAAAAGGTCCCTGCGCCTTTTTAAAATTGCAGCTGCACAGAAATCTCATGATGCATTTGTAACCTGCGATTTCCCTCACCCAAAAATGATCTGCGTTTTCAGATAAGGGGGAGGGTCATTAAGAGCAGCACGGTTTCCTTGTAGATGCTGGTGGCCATGGGAATGCGTGCAATTTGCCCATATTCCCACTTATTTGTAAACCTAGCCTAACCGTATGAGCAGTTAAGCACTGATTAAAATTATCTACATACATGAGAATATAAATCTACAACCCCAATTCCCAAAAAGTTGGGACGCTGTGTAAAATCAAGCTAAAAACAGAATGCAATGATTTGAAAATCTCATAAACCAATATGAGAAAATTTACCATTTAAAAAAAAAAAATAAGGTGATTTTGCAATTGATGGCATAATCGCATCTACAAAAAAAATATGGGACAGGACCATATTTACCACGGTGTAGCATCCCCTATTATTGTAACAGAATTCTGTAAACACCTGGGAACAGTTGCTGAAGTTTTGGAAGAGGAATGTTGTCTCATTCTTGCCTGATATAGGATTCTTAACTGCTTCACAGTCCCGAGTTTTCCAATTATGTGTTTCAAGATGCACCAATATTTTCAGTTGTTTAAAGGTCTGGACTGCAGGCAGGTCAGTTATGCACTCGGACTCTTCTACTATGAAGCCATTCTGTTGTCATAAATGCAATATGTGGCCAATGCACGTGGCTGGCTGTCGTAATGCCCACCGGCCACCCGCGATCGCTCCTGACAGAGACAGAACGGAGATCTGTCAATGTAAACAGATGTCAGGGGAGACAGTCCTGCTGCTCATAAATGTTAGGAACAGTGATTGTTCTCCTCCAGGCAGTCCCATCCCCTCCACAGTTAGAGCAGACGTGAGGGAACACCTTTCACCCCTTGATCTCCCCCTAGTGTTAACCCCTTCCCTGCCAGTGACATTTATACAGAAGCTCTAATCGCTGGATAAATGTCAATGGTCCAAAAAAAATGCCTGATCTGTTCACCGCAATGTCACAGTTCTGCTAAAAATCGCTGATCGCCACCATTACTAGTAGAAGAAAAAAAATATACTAAAAATTCCATAAATCTATCCCCTATTTTGTAGACTCTATAACTTTTGTGCAAACCAATCAATATACGCTTATTACGATTTTTTTTTTTTTTTACCAAAAATATGTAGAATAGTATATATCAGCCTAAACTGATGAAGATATTTTATTATTATTATTATTTATTATAGCAAAAAGTAAAAAAAAAAAGCGCAGAGGTGATCAAATGTCACCAAAAGAAAGCTCTATTTGTAGGAAAAAATATGTAAATTTTGTTTGTGTACAGCGTTGCACAACTGCGCAATTGTTAAAGCGCAAAAAAAAAATGGAGTGGTCATTGAGGGGACAAATCCTTACGTCCTTAAGTGATTAAACATTCAATATTTTCTATTATGAAAAAATATGGGTTTATCAGATTTGCAAATCATTGCATTCTGTTTTTATGTAGATTTTACACTGTGTCCCAACTTTTTTTTGGGGAATTGGGGTTGCATACTGCTATTGCTGCCTTGTTTTTAAATGTGCAAACCTCGTCTCTTTTGCAAGTTTCTCGGGGATCTGATTTGTTTCCCCTCCACACTAAATGTATTTTGACAAGCTAAAGTATGCCTAGGCTGGACATAACATTGGTTAAGAAATACTGCAGTTTGATTTGAGGTTCTTTAAGCCAGGCAGCTTGTTTAACTGATCCTGGAATTTGAAGAGGTTCAGAAGCACATCTAAGATGGTTTGACAGTAAAATATGTAGTCCCACACATGCAATATTCCAATTTGTACGATAGTCATGGTATAGATACAGGTTCTTATTGTGTGACATTTAATGGTTAAAAATGTGCCACAATGCATTATAAAGCTCTGTAAGACAAGGTTTAAATTAGAACTGTGTATGTCCGCAGGAACATATCAGCAAAACATCCTTTAAAGATGGTGCTGTGCATGTTTTTGCCATGTATGGATTGTTGGCTTCATGGATGTTTGATTTGATGATGCTATTGATTTTACATTTTTTTTTTACAAACATTGTGTTATGTTATTTTAAAGCAATTGATCTGCTGAAGAGGATGCTCATTCTGGATAGTGACAAGCGAATCACAGCATCTGAAGCCCTTGCACACCCTTACTTTGAACAGTATCATGATCCAGAAGATGAGCCCGAGGCTGAGCCTTATGACGAATCTACAGAGAATAAGGAGCGCACTATTGATGAATGGAAAGGTAAAGCAGTTTTTTTTCTTTTTTTACATACACAAGGATCCGCATGTGGGCACCCTTACCCCTGCTCACCCGCTCTGACTACCGCACAATTTTGGCAGCAAGTCCCGGCCAATGGTTTGGCCAATCCCAATTTACAGACACATAAGACTCTGTACACATGCTCTGACTGTTTGCAGGGTGGAAAAGTCGCCAGATCTCTTAAAAGCAGCACATTTTACTCACATTACACTTTTTAGGCACACTGTTAACCCCTTGATGACCCCTAGATGGTAACCCGTTGGCAGTCGGTGTACAGTATTATCACGGATCACTCTATTAGTGTCACTATTGATGTCAGTGTCAATTGGTCAGTCTGTTGGTGCCAGATTGCCCACCACACTTTAAAGGTGCTATAAATTTAATGAAAACCAATTAATTTCCACTCATTGGGATTTTTTTCTATCAAACACCATGTAGCAAAATAAATTTTGGTCTAAATTTATCAAGAAATTTGGCCTTTTTATTTTTTTATTGGATATGTTTCATAGCAGAAAGCTAAAAATATTGTTTGTTTTTCCCAATTATTATTTTCATTTATGTAATAAAAAATAGCAAACTCAGCAGTGATCAAATACCACCAAAAGGAGGATTATTAGTGGTAATTTTTTTTTAAATATAAATGTAATTTTGAAGTTGCAAGGCTGAGCAGTTGGCAATTAAAGTAGCACTGTGCTGATTAGCATAAATGCCCTGGTCATGAAGCTAAAAGCTTGTGGAGGTCAATTGGTTTTTGCCCGAATCCCAAAAATCTGCCCTGCCTGTAATACTCATCTTCTGTCTGTCTTTCTCCTGCATCATTTCTTTCTGACACTGGAGAACCTCACTTCCAACTTTCTTTCCTTAGTATTTGGGAAACATAATATGACAGGAATATGTCCATAAGATGCCCTTGTCTTAAAAGCTAGTTTTCTGACTGCCATAATGATCCAGTGGCTTCAGTACTTTGAGTCATGGACCCAAAGCAATTATGTCCAGTCACCACTCCTGAGCTGCTTACTTGTTCCACATTTAGTCATCAGATCAACACGTTTACCAGGCAACTAGCATTTATAGAATATCAGGAATGGCTGCCTGTACATTTCTCACATGTCGGGTTTCTTTTTAAGACTAGTTCCCTTCTTTTTTTTTTTTGGTCCCGTCGTTGTGGTGAGCAACCTTGTTTACCACCAGAGAGCTAGGGCGGGGACAGTGCTTTAGGCCTGTAACGGTCACCACCGTTTACGACCTTCCATCCAACCATGACAAGCTTATCTGACACACTCCGACAATCCTGCATACACGATCCATATAATTTCCCATAATAACCGAGACTCTGCTCTGATACTGGTTTTAAAGATATGAACACTTTAATGGTATCTTTCCAGCTCTTTTATACAGTACAAGATGTTACAGCCAATCAGAGGACAATGCCATCTCCACCCCCCTATTCACACTGGGGCTAATTCTAATCCGTAGCTAGACATGTGGGCACCGCATCATCAATAAAGTTCAATTAACCTTGAATAATACACAATCACAGATAATCTTCACACATATCAGGAACCTCAATCACATTATCTAGACAGACAATTCGGCACCGATACTGACAGATACATTCCTTGAGATAATGACATCAAAACCAAATACTATCACACAATGAGCATCAATACATTCCTGTATCAATAGAATTCAATTAACCTTTAGAATAACACAATGAAAAGAGTCCTCCAGGAGTGGGTGCAATTAACACCTATTCAACAGAATGTGTCGTCACAGTGAATAGCCAACACCTCAAGACATGCCTCAAGACATTTCAATAGCCTATTATACAGAGGTATGAATCACTCTGGTCCACATGAAATCATCTGCAATATGAAATATTAATAATGTCCCATCTCATGTAATACATGAAATATGATTCACTAGCCACCTCATGTACAAAAGTGACTCCTGTTACATGGCTTCCTTCTTGTGGAACAGACCCGGCTTGATCCTTTTCGTGTCAACTTGGGGATGTCCGGAACTAGGAGGCCGGAATGACGTCTGTTTGCCGGGATAACCCATCAGCATTGCCATTTTGCTTACCGGGTCGGTAGCTGATGGTGAAGTTGTAAGGTTGCAGGGCTAAGCTCCACCGCAGCAACCTGCCATTGTCTCCTGAGACCCGATTGAGCCACGCCAATGGGTTGTGGTCGGTGACTAATGAAAATTCCTGTCCGTACAGGTAAGGGTTCAACTTCTTAAGGGCCCAAACCAAGGCTAAACACTCCTTCTCCACTGCCGCATAGCTGACTTCCCGTGGGAGTAGTTTTCTGCTCAGGTATGCGACAGGGTGTTCTCCTCCATCCTCTCCGATTTGGCTCAGCACCGCCCCCAGTTCAAACATGGAAGCATCTGTGTGAACAAGGAAACGTCTGTTAGGGGCTGGAGCAGCCAAGACAGGGGCATTTACCAGTGCTTGCTTGAGGGCTAGAAACGCGGCTTCACAAGCTGGAGACCACAGGACCTGCCTAGGTAAATTCTTTTTCGTCAGGTCCGTCAGGGGTTTGGCGATGGCACTATAGTCGGGGACAAAACGTTGGTAGTACCCTGCAGTCCCCAAGAAGGCCAATAGTGCGGGGTGTGGGCCAGTTAGCTACTGCCTCTACCTGGGCTGGCTCTGGTCTCTGGTTCCCACACCCTACTCGGTGTCCCAGGTACTTCACCTCTGCCATAGATGGCACTTGTCTGGTTTTAAGGTCAGGCCGGCGGTCTGAATCTTGTCCACCCCTACGTGAACCAGGTGCTCCTCCCAAGACTCACTGTAGATCGCAATGTCATCCAGGTATGCACAAGCAAAATCTTGGAAGCCATCGAGGAGCCTATCCACCATACGTTGAAAGGTCGCCGGGGCGTTTTTCATCCCGAATGGCATGACCTTAGACTGGTACAGGCCGAATAGGGTAACAAATGCTGACTTGGGGATAGCATCCTCGGCCAGGGGAATCTGCCAATAAACTTTACACATGTCAATTGTAGTCAAATAACGTCCCCTGGCTATACATTCTAGCAGTTCGTCTACCCTGGGCATCGGGTAAGCGTCAGTGGTGGTCTTCTCATTGAGTCGCCTGTAGTCCACACAGAATCGGGTAGTTCTGTCTTTCTTAGGCACTAGGACTACAGCCGAGGCCCAAGGGCTGTCCGAGGTCTCAATGACTCCTAACAAGCATCTCCTGTATCTCCTTCCGCATCCCTTCTCGGACTGCTTCAGGGATACGGTAGGGGGCCTGTCGAAGGGGTGCTTGTCCAGGGGTCTCGACCTTATGCACAGCCAGAGTTGTATAGCCCGGTTTTTGGGAGAAAGTTGCCTGTTTCTCCCACAGAAGCTGCTTAGCCTGTTCCTTCTTTGTGGGACTTAACCGGTCCCCTAGCTGTACAAGGCTAATGAGATCAGTCTGGGGGTCTCCCTCTAGTAAATCCGGGAGGGGTACATTTTCTGAGTCGTCCGCAGCAGGGGCGCATACGGCAGCGACATCCTCCTGCCGTTCCTGATACTCCTTCAGCATGTTCACATGAAAGGTCCGCTGGATTCTTTCATCTGCACAGCTGGCAATGACATAGGTGGTATCACATACCTGGGCTACTACTTTATATGGGCCTTGCCAGGATGCCTGCATCTTGTCGGTCTTCACCCGCTTGAGCAGTAAGATCTTCTGCCCAACCTGGAAGATACGCTGTTGGGCCCCCCGATCATACCATCTCTTCTGTCTCCCCTGGGCCGCCTGGAGATTCTCCCTTACCATCAGAGACAATTGCTCCATGCGGTCCCTGAGTTCCAGAACATAAGGCACTATGGGGGTCCCCTCCCGTTCTGTCTCTCCTTCCCGGTGTCCTCTAATGAGATCGAGGGGTCCGCGCACTCTTCTCCCATAGAGTAACTCGAACGGGGAGAAACCAGTGGATTCCTGGGGTACCTCTCTGTACGCAAATAGCAGGTGAGACAGAAATCTCTCCCAGTCTCTGCAAGCATCCGAAAAGGTCCTCAGCATTTGCTTGAGGGTCCCATTGAAGCGCTCACAGAGACCATTCGTCTGTGGGTGGTAAGGTGAGCTAAGCAGGGGTTTAATATTGCACACCTTCCACAACTGCTGGGTGAGCACTGCGGTAAACTGGGTTCCCTGGTCAGAGAGGATCTCCTGAGGGAACCCCACTCTAGTGAATATCTTAACCAGGGCATCAGCTACTGTCTCTGCTTTAATGTTGGACATAGCGACTGCCTCTGGGTAACGGGTGGCATAGTCCACCGCGGTGAGAATATACTTCTTCCCGGATGGACTAGGTCTGGCCAAGGGACCCACAATGTCAACAGCTATGCGGTAAAATGGCTCCCCAATAATAGGCATAGACCTAAGTCTAGCCTTAGGGTGGTCACCCCTCTTGCCTACCCGTTGGCATGTGTCACGCGTTTTGCAGTATTGTCGCACATCCTGGTTAATATTGGGCCAAAAGAAATTCTGTGTAATCCTATGGGCTGTGCGACGGGACCCTAGATGTCCTGCTAGTGGTACATCATGCCCGATTCGCAGAATCTCCAGCTGGTATTTTTTAGATACCACCAGCTGTCTTTTCTGTGAAGGGGCCTTACTTCTCTGGGCTGGCTTGGGGATCCTATACAGTCTGTCCCCCACCCATTCATAAAGCTCCCCATCTATTCCTCTTTCCCGAGTATCTGCCTTAGCCCTATACCTCTGTAAGGTCGGGTCCTCCCGGGTTTCCCTCCCGAATGCCTTTGGGGTATCCCAGCCTAGGGGCGCCTGATCTATAGTACATGTCGGGGAAGATAGTCTTACCTGGGTCTCAGCAGCAAGTGGGCTGGTTCCAGCATCACGGGCCTGGGCGCGGGTAGTCACTGGGTTGGCTTCATCAGGGCCCATCGGGGCGTAAGCAGAAACCAGGGGGGCCAAATCATTCCCCAGTAGTACATCCGCTGGCAAATCTTTCATCACCCCCACATTAACGTGTCCTGAACCAACCCCCCAATTCAGGTGAACACGGGCAACGGGCAGACGGAAGACAGTGCCTCCCGCCACTCTTACAGCTACTGTGTCTCCGGTGTGCTGGCTCTCTAGAATGAGGTTCTTCTGTAGCAGGGTCATGGTGGCCCCAGTATCACGTAGCCCATTGGCTACCTTTCCATTGACCCAGACAGTCTGCCTGTGTTGCTGCCTGTTGTCCCGGTTAGCTTCTTTTACTGGATCCGCCTCGTGCAGGATGCCCCAATATTCTCCTTCCTCAACGCAGTGGGCCGCAGGCATGGATGTGTGGGGGTTCCCCCTTTCTGGCTGTCTCCATGACTGTGACTGCCTGGCCGGATTCAAGGGACAGTCTGACTTTTTGTGCCCTGGTTGTTTACACCCAAAACACTTGATGGGTTGTGAGTAGCCCTGGGAGTTGAATCTGGACTGCTGAGGATAAGTGGCCGCTGGAGGTAGTGCTGTAGGACGGTACGACTGGGGTTTGTAGGCAATAGCCGGAGGGGGTGCCGCGGATCGACAATCCACCCGAGCTGTTGTCTTGACCACAGAGTTATCCAGTTTGCGGGCGTCTGTGTATTCGTCCGCCAGGCGAGCTGCTTCCGGCAAGGAGAAAGGTTTTCGGTCCCGGACCCACTCTCTGACTTCCAGGGATAGTTTGTCAAAGAAGTGCTCCAGCAGGAACACCTGCAGCACCTCTTCCCCGGATTCTGCTTGACATCCATCGATCCAGTGGGATGCAGTGCGGTGTAGGCGGCCTGCCCACTCGGTATACTAGTCTCCAGCTTGCTTGCTCATTTCTCGGAAACGCCTCCGGTATGCCTCTGGTGTGACGGCATACCTGACCAAAAGTGCTTCTTTTACCAGTCCATAGTTCATAATATCCTTGTCTGGGATGGCCCTGAACGCTTCACTGGCCCGGCAAGGCAATTTCCCAGACAAAATGGTAACCCATTCCTCGGTGGGTACCCGGTGTATGGCACATTGCCGTTCAAAATCAGCGAGGTACCCATCAATCTCCCCTTCAGCTTCAATGAAGTTCTTAAAAGCAGCAAAATGTATTTGTCTCCTTTCAGTTGGTGCTGCTGTGACTTCTGCTGCTGCAGAACCTCTTTGCGGTAGCAAATGTGCATCCACAGCTGCTATAACTCGGTCTATGATCTCCGGTGGAGGGTTAGGACCATAATGTGCCAGTCTTAGTTCAACAGCCCGATTTAAAACTTGCTTCTTCAGGTGTCCTGTATGTTACGCTGGGCCTTTCTGTTACGCTGGGCCTTTCTGTTACGCTGGGCCTTTCTGTTACGCTGGGCCTTTCTGTTACGCTGGGCCTTTCTGTTACGCTGGGCCTTTCTGTTACGCTGGGCCTTTCTGTTACGCTGGGCCTTTCTGTTACGCTGGCTTTCTGTTACGCTGGGCCTTTCTGTTACGCTGGGCCTTTCTGTTACGCTGGGCCTTTCTGTTACGCTGGGCCTTTCTGTTACGCTGGGCCTTTCTGTTACGCTGGGCCTTTCTGTTACGCTGGGCCTTTCTGTTACGCTGGGCCTTTCTGTTACGCTGGGCCTTTCTGTTACGCTGGGCCTTTCTGTTACGCTGGGCCTTTCTGTTACGCTGGGCCTTTCTGTTACGCTGGGCCTTTCTGTTACGCTGGGCCTTTCTGTTACGCTGGGCCTTTCTGTTACGCTGGGCCTTTCTGTTACGCTGGGCCTTTCTGTTACGCTGGGCCTTTCCGCTTAATCCATTTGGACAAGTTCTGCAATAATGTCCATCTTCTTACGGTTGCTGGCCGGTCTGCCCCGGCTCTCCAGTAAGTCCTTGAGGGAAGAGCGCCTTCATCCGTGCATACACCGCCTCCATTGTCCTGTGTCCTTGTAGCCGTCCTTCTGAAGATGGAATCACCCCACTGCTGTGCCACCAAATGTAACGGTCACCACCGTTTACGACCTTCCATCCAACCACGACAAGCTTATCTGACACACTCCGACAATCCTGCATACACGATCCATATAATTTCCCATAATAACCGAGACTCTGCTCGGTTGGTACTGGTTTCAAAGATATGAACACTTTAATGGTATCTTTCCAGCTCTTTTATACAGTACAAGATGTTACAGCCAATCACAGGACAATGCCATCTCCACCCCCCTATTTACACTGGGGCTAATTTTAATCCGTAGCTAGACATGTGGGCACTGCATCATCAATAGAGTTCAATTAACCTTGAATAATACACAATCACAGATAATCTTCACACATATCAGGAACGTCAATCACATTATCTAGACAGACAATTTGGCACCGATACTGACAGATACATTCCTTGAGATAATGACATCAAAACTAAATACTATCACACAATGAGCATCAATACATTCCTGTATCAATAGAATTCAATTAACCTTTAGAATAACACAATGAAAAGAGTCCTCCAGGAGTGGGTGCAATTAACACCTTTTCAACAGAATGTGTCTTTCACAGTGAATAGTCAACACCTCAAGACATGTCTCAAGACATTTCAATATCCTATTATACAGAGGTATGAGTCACTCTGATCCACATGAAATCATCTGCAATATGAAATATTAATAATGTCCCATCTCATGTAATACATGAAATATGATTCACTAGCCACCTCATGTACAAAAGTGACTCCTGTTACAAGGCCCCCTTCACATGCGGCGTACTTTGCCAGTCCACCTATTCAGCAGGGAATCCCCCCCAACAGGCGGATTGCTTGTCCGTGTACACTCGCTTATGCAGAGCATACATAGACACAGCCGGCTGGCTGTCCTGTATGGGTGGTCAGATGTAAACGGACCACTTGTCTGTTTACATCTGACCTGATCTGCCAGATGGATGGTAAATCGATTCCCCCATCTGCCTGTAGATCAGGTCAGATCATATGTCGGCGGGTGCCAATGGACTCTATAGAGGGCAATAGATGGTCCGGTTGGGCCTGCCTAAAAAACTGACAGGTGGACCCGATTAGTTTGTCCTGTGTAAAAGACGCCCTATTAAAATTGTTTATTATTATTGTTATTGTTGTTTTTAATATATTTTCCTTGTTTTTTTTTTTTTTTTTATATTTCAGAAATGACATATGAGGAGGTGGTTAGCTTCAAGGTTCCGGATATTAAAATCGATAATTTGGAAATTGAACAGTAATGTTAAGATGTTTCTCACCCCCACAATGGACAAATTTAGACTTGGCTTCTGCAACTTGAACTGCTTTTGTTGACCAAAGACAAGAGAGTCTTAACAATCCCAACATTGTAAGCTATGACATGCTGCCCTGACCTAACGGAAAGAAAAATAAGTTAGTCTTCTGTTCTGCAAAATAATACACACAAGCACAACAGTCGTTTTTTTTTTTTTTTAATCCAGTGTTTTCCCTGCAAGGTTATCGCCTCTTATTTAATTTCAATAGAATCCACCCACAACAAAAAAAGCATTCCATTCACAAAGGACCACTATGCTATAAAACTGTTATCCTTTTTTTCAACACTAGTAAGTGGAAATTTGCAGGTAATTATTAACACCTAATAATATTGAACATTTCTATCCTCTTACCACACTGCCAACCATTTGCAATTGGCAAGTGAATGCCAATGTTGTGCACAGTATTAGGGCTAGGTGTACATGGGCTCCTAAGGATGTCCAAAACTCCAACAGTGTCTAGCTCAAACTGCAGGTGGACTGGCCCTTCCACCCCCTGATTTTATGGTTCATTGAATCTAATGATCAGCGCTTGTGAAGTGTTCTGTGTATGGGTGATTTGCCCAAGGTTGTGCATTGCACCTTCTCAGGAACACATCCTATTTAGACAATTTTCATGACCTATGGCAAAACAGTCAAGTGCTGGTGCTGGTGCTGCTGAATTGCTACATATGTGGCTAATTAAACCCTTTAAACAGGGGGGAAGTGTGGGTTCCTACTCCTCTGGTCAGTACTCGAGTGCAGGTGCTGCATATGTGGCTGATTGAGGCCTAAAAGCAGGGGGAAAGTGGGTTCCTACTCCTCTAGTTTAGTTTCCTGCTGGATACGTGCAGAAGCAGATGTGCTCGGGTGGTCCTCCAAAAATGTATGCGTACCTGTGCCATATGTTTTCTTGTACCTTGGAACAGTACTCTCTATCGTTAGCCATTTTACTGGTATAGCTGTGTAATGGCAACATCATGTGCAGCTGCACTAAAAGCATAGAACATTTTTGTCAGTGTAGCTGTCATGGATCTGGGGACCAAAAACAAATCTTGATCATTCTATTAGTGAGTTCTTACTGCAAGTGGTTATTGTTAAGGACATCTGTGGTCACCTTAGTATTCCGTAAGCGCAATATGCATGTATCCTGCAACATGATTGGTGCATCATGTCACAGAGGAATGCCTGCCAGCACATTTCCTTTGGGCAAAGCTAGTGTTACAACTATATCTAGTAAATGCTCTGATTTACAGCCTCTACATAGTGATTAGTGACTGGTCATAGCTTTCCTCTTGCGGCACTACAACTGGCATCAGTTTTAAATGTTTATGAGAAAGAAGTTGTCTGCAGGCTCCAAGTGATGTGCATCATCTTGGGGAAGGGGTTATACACCTGCGATTTTTCCAGGTAGGGGAGATTTTTAAAATTTGCACAATGCCTTTAACTGCTACATTTTCTCTTGTTAAAGTGGCCTTTTATTGTGAATATGTACCTTACAATCAAAAAGTTTATGAAAGAAATACTGTATTGTCTGCAGCAACCAAACGGATAATCTTTTCCATGTTTCCAAGTCACGTGAAATGAGAATTTGGTAGGCTGTGTCTAACAATATTGCTTTCACTTTCTGTAATGAGGTCCTTTTTTTGGATTGCACAGTTTTCACAACATGGGTCCTTTTTAATGAGCATGTGATAGTTCTACAATTTTAAGTCTTACCATTGGTGTACATGCAGCGTATGGAATTTTAATTTTATTTTCGATTTTTTTTTTTTGCTTGGGTGGCTATTTATTTAAGAAAAAAAAAACATTATTTCTAAATGTATTTAGGCCAGATTAGCTCTGGAGCGAAGTGTGTTCCAAACACTAATGTTCCTCTCTACTTCAATTTATACAGATGATAGACATTCACTTGCAGATTGATGCTGCGTGGGTTTTCGGAGCTGGTTTGACATCTTGTGTAAACAGTGTGGGCGAGCATTATTTATGTGCATTGCTATATCATGACACAGCACGGCGCGTAAACTACTTCCCAAGAATGTGAAAAACTGCTTTTTAGTGTGTGACTACTGCATGTTACAAATAAGCTATCATGATAAAAAAAAAAGGGAGTTGAAAATAAAGTGTTTATACATGGTAATGATACCACTTTATAGGTAAAAGCATGTTCTTCAGAAAGAAGTGGCTTTTACCAGCTTTTATAGCAGGTGCCTTTACTGAGTGGCTGTGCACAGTTATGCCTGCTAGTTCTACTTACTGTATGGAGGGTAATGACATCTGCCAAGAACTGTTAGTAAGTATTGTACTTGTCCTGCTGCCAATAAAATCAGTCTATTACTTGTTTCCTGACTTGGTTATTTACCTGCATCTGTTCCAGCTATAATCTTGGGATTTTTTTTAAAAACACTGATTTTTACATACTGTCCCTGGTTTTACTGAGGCTGGCAACCCGGATGGAGCCCCCTAGTGGCATTGGGCCCTCGGGCAGTGCTTCCCTGCATACAGCATGCCCACCCCCAGCTAAATGAACAGATCATACTTCTTCCTGCCACGTAAGTATGCAGTGGAAGCCCATTTTCAAAAATGGGGTCTGTATGTCTTTGTAGTTCATCCTTGTGACAAGGAGAGTGAATCACATTCACATGTATGATGAAACTCTATAGGTGTGACTACCACACATTTTCGGTTAACAGAAGGCTAAACTTACAGCTTTTATTAAATAAGTTTAAATATTAATGTAATGTACTTTCTATCTCTCCCTTCCTTCTTTTCATCTCTGAAGTGCAAGCTTCATTCCAGTATTCTTAGACTTTCTGTTCTAGAGTAACTACATTCCTTCTCCATGCCCCCTTGTGTATGTGAACATAGCCACCCCTCTGTGCTTGCCCCCCGTAAAGGAATACAAATCTATGTGTAGACTCATTGAGCGCCAGCACCTAGCATCTACGAGTACCCTTCCTTTCCTTATCACCACTTACATTTCCTTAATGTTGCCCACATTGCCATCTATAATATGTAGTGGTACTGCATATTTGATAGGCTTTTCCCTCGCCTTCAAGATGTGACCTTAGTCATTTTAGTGCTTCTTTGGGTCTCCTGCCTGGGAAAGGGATGTGTTTGGCTGTTGAATACTCTCAGGCATGAGGAAGGTGGCCATATGGCTGGACAAAGGCCTAGTATGTGAAACACGAGGATTGAATTCCATGGGGGAACGCAAGATATCCTAAGAAGTTGGGATGTGAAGCTTGGAACCTCAATGGAGTATGGCGTCTTCTCCTCAGCATGTTGCCAGCTGAATGGACAAGTGCTTTTCTGCAGTCTGCTAGTCCTTGGGTGTCATGTGCCCTTATCCTCTCTTTTAGAAATAGTGAGGGGTTTCCCCATAACAGACTTTTAAGACACTAATAGTGTTAGTGTACAAGTATACAAGATATTAAGGTAGAGATAGAATTTCTTTATCGTACAATATGGGACACAGAGCAGCATAGTAATCACTATGTGGGTTATAGAGCCTACCTTCAGGTGATAGACACTGGCACTCCTAAGACAGGAAGTCCCCTCACATACCAGGAGTACCTCAGTTTTTTTGCCAGTGTCTTAGGTGTTGGTCACGTTTAAGGAAAGCTTTGCTTTGGGCCTCGGTGGCGAAGAACGAGGTTTTGCCTGTAATGCGCCTCTTTGGAGGGCTGGATCCTGGGTTCCAGTACTTTTGGTCAGCTTCAAGTACAAAATGTTTTTCTGGCAGGGTGCTATACAGGTCCAGGGGAGTGGTAATCCTGCCCATGGACCCAGTCCCTGAAGGTCTTAGACAATACCCACGGTGAAGGGTGAAGATTGGTGCTTCTGCTTTTAGCAGAACCCTGCGGCGTGGAAGGTAAGGGGGAGTACCTGCGAAATTTGGTTCGACAGGAGGTATTCCATAGGAGCTATTGGGTTTTGCCTGCGATGCATGTGTGCCTGTGTGAAACCACTATGTCTGTATTTAGACAGGATGGCTGCAGTACCCATATGGTTTCCCTTGAGGGTGCTGGTTACTTCTAAGTCCTATGTTTCTGTTACTAAAAGACTGGTGCCTCTATTGTGCTGAAGTGTGTTGTTTGCTTACCAGCTGGTGTATGGTTTCTCCTAGGCTGTGCGGCGATACCCCACCCCCTTCTCCTCTACCTGTAGAGCGGCCCCCCTTCTCAGGCCGCGGCGTGCACGCGATCCCGGAAATACATTCTTGGATGGGGGAAGGGCGCAGGCAGCATGTCGATGTACCCCGCCTCACCTGCGCAGCTACAGAACGGCCTTGGCTATAAAGATGGTCAGTATGATCACATAGGCTGCTGGTGGGACACAGGTGTGCTGTGGGAATAGTAAAGCATACAAAGTTTTTCTCTAACTAATCTGCTTGAGGTGACAGGTGTTATACAGGCACCCTTTTAGACACATTAGCCCAGCATTAACAGCTCAGCATCATAGTTAGGTTGAAAAAAGACAAGTCCATCTAGTTCAACCACAAAAAAATAAACAAAATAAAAAACACAGTACAATCCCATACACCCAACTCCATACCCACAGTTGATCCAGAGGACGGCAAAAAAAACAGCAGAGCATGATCCAATTTGCTACAGTAGGGGAAAAAAATCCTTCCTCATCCCCCCGAGCAGCAATCTGATTTACCCTGGATCAACTTTACCTTTTAAATGTCAGTACTCGATTATATTGTGTACATTTAGGAAAGAATCCAGGCATTTCTTAAAGCAATCTACTGAGCTGGCCAGAACCACCTCTGGAGGGAGTCTGTTCCACATTTTCACAGCTCATACTGTGAAGAAACCTTTCCGTATTTGGAGATTAAATCTCTTTTCCTCTAGACGGAAAAACTGTCCCCTTGTCCTCAGTGTTGACCGTAAAGTGAATAACTCAACACCAAGTTCACTGTATGGACCCTTTATATATTTGTACATGTTGATCATATCCCTCCCCCCCTTATTCTCCTCTTCTCAAGAGTGAATACATTTAGTTTTTCTAGTCTTTCCTCATTGCTCAGCATTAGCTCTGCATTGGCTCAGCATTAACAGCTCAGTATTGGCTCAGCATTAGCTTAGCATCTGTGATCTCAGTAGGGGAGTACCTTGGCTTTGTATTATGCCTTCCAAGGGAGCTGGTTCTAAAAATATTAAAAAAAAACAAAGGGTTCCCTATCGGGCTCTGAGGATCTTGGCCAGGCTTCTGCGGTCCCGTCCTCCCCTGATAAGTCAGAACTTGTCGCCCGGGGTGAGCCATCGGGGTTGCTGGGTGCTGCGGTTGCCCCTAGCCCACCTGCTTCTGTCTATGTAACAGAGGAGGTATTTGCCTCTGCCCTAGGAGGGTTGGAGCAGAGATTGGCAGCATTAATTGCTTCTTCTTTACCAGAAAGAAAGCGGGCCAGGTCTCCCTCTCCTATGCTGGTGCCCCTGACAGCGGAGAATTTTTTTCCGGAGGAAATGGAGTAACCAACAGGAGACCAAGCAGAGAGTCACTCTGAGGTTTCGGATTCCGAGGAGTCGACCCTGGAGGAGCCTTTTTCAGCCTCCCAAACTGAGAAGCTATTAATCCAGTCCCTAGCGGATATGGTGCGTTCAGCTTTTAAATTGCCTCTGCCAAAGCCGGCAGCTAGTGCAGTATCCTCTTTGAGTTTTTTGAAAGCCCCACAGACTAGCTACTCCTTCCCGGTCCACTCTCTATTAGAGGGCCTTATGTATCAGGATTGTGAGCGTCCGGATAGAATCTTTGTTCCTCCTAAAAGATTCTCAATTCTCTATCCGATGGAAGAAAAGTTCACTAAAAAGTGGACTATTCCTGCGATGTGTTAATAAAACTCAGACTTGTCCGGTAGACAATATACAGATGTTTAAGGATCCTACGGATAAGAGATTGGAAACGTTACTAAAGACTTTGTTTGCTATGGCTTGGGTGGTAGTGCAGCCTGCGATAGCAGCTAAAGGGTATCTGCCAAGCTTTGAAGAACCAAACAAAGCAGGTCCTGAAGGGATATCCCTGCTCAACAGGCTCGAGAGTAAGCCAACCTGCCTAGAGCTCTATGCTTCACGGTATATGCCATCAAAGATTCTATCCATCAGGCCTCCCGACTTTCGCTCCTTTTGGTGCATATGCAGAGACTCTTGTATTTTTTTATTTTTTATTATTGCTTTTTAAACAATACAGTTTACAACGTGCCACACCCAACGTGGACAGCAACCGGCCTAAAGAGAGCCGGCAACATACAGAAAAAAAAAAGAAACACACAAAAGGTACAACAACCATAACCTCACAAAAACCTGTGAGACATTCCCCTCAATGCTTGCCCACATAGGTATGTAAACATGCCCAGGGCAAACCTAAAGCATGTGTATAGCTCCACCGCTCCCCATGCCCCCCCCCATCGGATATTATAGACTCTTGAAGTTAAAGTATAAAATAAAGTAAAACGCTAAAAAATAAGTGAGTATATATGCATATAATTGACCATATACATTAGGTGAAAAAAATATATATTTTGTGAAAAAGTTGAGTGGAAACAAACAACCGTGAAGGCAAAGAAAGTTTCAAATTTATATAAAGTTCATATGTGATAAATCAAGTAAGGGCTAAAGCGAATGAATCCTCTTCCACCTAGAAATCACCCAGTGAGTTAGATGTAGTCTCCTTATCGCAGATGGTTGACCGTCATGACAGCGGTCTAAATAAGCTCAGGAATAATTAAAGTCTTCCCAAACAGACTTGCTTCAAACCAGACAGGCAGTAATAGGCAATAACTCCAAAACACTTGCTCCACAGAATAAATGGATGTTTCAAACACTCATGAAATGAGAAAACAAAAAGCGACCCATAGTGTGATACTGCTATGAAGTAGATTTAATGGGCTGATAAAAGTTTCACTTACAATTATGTAGTTAAACAGCAGGTTCAGTGCAAGTGTGAAAGGGATGCGGCATCTCCTCTGATCCGTTCCTGTTTGCTGGGCTCCGTAATTGTGTATCTCTGTAGTCAAAAGCATGATGACGTTCCACTGCTAGGCCACACCTACGCGTTTCATCATCAAGACGTCGTCGGGGATAGGCTGCAGGTCTCGCGTCATCACGATGCCCTTAAATAGCACCACGGAGCCATCTTGACTGTGTGTGGATGCATGGGCTCAATGGAAAAACACACACGGCGTCAATGTAAGAGACGTATGACGCATTGGGAGTATGAAAGGAAAGATGTAAAGCATAAACAAGGAGACTGTCATCTTGTGGAAAAATAGGGTATTACATACAAAACGGAGTCCAGTGTCAGGAGATAGGAAAATTGGGAGGAGAAACCGCAGACTTCCAATATTGTTAAAAACAAATTGAAAAGTTTATAATAACAAACAAAGGGTAAAATACATATTAATGCAGTGTAATCTACTAATAAATATCACATACAAAAATATATGTAAATAAATAAAATCCTATAAGAAATGTCCATATAAATAAAATCTACAATAAAAGGAGAAAAAGGTTAAAAACAATAGATGGAATGCCAATGCTTTATTTAAAAAGCAATTGATGTCCCAGTCTACATTTAACCCATGCAGAATAAACGATCTCATATCAAATATCCATTTGGTTTCAATTTTAGATATTGACCGGACTTTGTTCGTGCCTCTCCAATGTGGACACAGCTTTTCAATGGGTACAAAAAGAGTCCCATTGATTTGTTTGTTATGTTTTTCATAGTGTTTTGAGAGATTATGCTTGGGGAAACCACGCCCAACGTTACCAACATGTTCCTCTAATCACACATGGAGGGCTCTCTTAGTGCATCCGATGTACTGCTTAGAGCATGGGCACTGTATAAGATATATAACACATTCGCTAGAACATGTGATAAACAAGTCAATTTCGTATGTCTTGTTAGTCTGAGTGGACTGGAAGGACTCTAACTTCCGTCCTTGGAATGAATTGATTTTACAAATTTTGCACTTCCGGCAAGGGAAAAAACCTTTCATGTTTTGAAAGAATTGGACGGTGCGGGGAGGGTCAATGACATTAGGAGACACTTTGAGACGCAAAGAGCGTGCACCTCTAAAAACAGGACGGTCCGGAATGACTGGACCTAATACTCTTGTCATTTTTCAGAATATTCCAGTGCTTCCTTAGTATTTTTTTGAGCGAAAAAATTTTGGTTTGAATAACTAGTAACCAAAGAGCATCTGAATTTGTTATCCCCATTGGGATTAATTTTACCTACACAATTCAACATCTGATTCCTATCAAGACCACTCACTAATTTAATAGTGTTATCTATGTTAGTTTCATCATAGCCCTCCTCCAGAAACCTAGATTTCAGCACAAGGGCTTGCTGGTGGTAGTCGTACAACTTTGGCAAATTCTGCCGGATTCTTTTGGAATTGTCCCTTAGGGACAACATTAAGCCACCGGGAATGGTGACAGCTAGTAAGAGGGATATATGCATTACGGTCCGTTTCCTTGAAGTATGTGGTGGTCATCACAGAACCATCCTTAATAGTGATGCTGAGATCCAAAAAATGGATCTGTGATTTGCTCGCCTCATGCTTCAAGAAAATGCCCCTATCATTGTTTAATCTGGAAAATAAACTTTCAAGGGAAGGGTGATCACCCTCCCGCACCACCAGAATATCATCGATATATCTTTTCCAACATTTTAGCTGTCTGGGAGGATTGACATCAATCACCTCCCTTTCCCAAAAGGCCATAAAAGGATTTGCTAGGCTTGGAGCAAATTTAGCTCCCATAGCCACTCCACAGCTCTGTAGATAAAAATTTCCTCCAAACCAAAAATAGTTGTGGCTAGTTGCGAAAATTAACAAATGAATGATAAAATCCTTCTGTATCACTGAAAGTGTATTGTCCAATTGTAAATAGAAACGGACAGCTTCCAGACTCTGTGCATGTGAGATGATCAAAGAACTGGTCAGCTGAGACACCTTGTAAAAGGCCTTCCTGGCTGGCTTCCCCTTTCATGGAGAAAGGTTGTTTGGAGAGGATCTACATAGATATATCCAAAAGATCTCCAGTGGGAAAAGTACTTTTGCCAGTTAAAAATAAATTTAGGGGTCCTTTTAAGCGGCTAGCCTCTGCGCTCCCGGCAACCTCGGCCTCTAGGCTGCATCGACGGCCTCCCGGACGGTCAGGTATGGGGGGAAAGACACAGGGTCAGACCCAGGGTAACAAGAGACCCTGGAACCGTAGGCCTGTCAAACCAGCCCCTAATTTAGCTTTATGAAGGGACGCCCCCACTCACTCGGGTGGGGGGAAGACTTCAGTTTTTCTCAGGGACTTGGGAGGAGAGGGTCCTCGACAGGTGGGTCCTCTTCACAGTCTCTCTGGGTTACAAGCTAGAGTTACGAGACTTCCCTCCTCCTCGCTTTCTCGCATTAAATCTGCCAAAGGATCCGGAAAAAAGAGTATCTCTCTTGTCGGCCTTAGATCGCTTCTTGTTCCAGGGGGTAATACAGGTGCCGGTACAGGAGCAAGGTCTGGGGTTATATTCAAATCTCTTCATAATCCCAAAGCCGAACGAAGACATCAGGCCGATACTAGATCCAAAGGGTCTAAATCAGTATCTAAATGTCCGATCCTTTCGGATGGAGTCAATTAGTTCGTTAGCCGCCGCTTTGCAAGGGGAGGACATTAAAGACGCGTATCTCCATATCCCTATTTTTAACGGCATCAGAAACGCCTATGCTTTGCAGTGGGTCAGCGCCATTTCAAATTTGTGGCCACAGTGCCTCGAGTTTTCACAAAGGTCTTGGTGCCTCTGTTGGCCAATTTAAGGGCCCAGAAAATCTCGATAATGGCCAATTTGGACGATCTCTTATTAATAGGTCATTCAGCCACCATCCTGAGTCGCGCAGTACACACCACGGTAGGGTATCTAGGATCTCGGAGTTGAATCATAAATCTGGACAAGTCAGCCTTACAACCAGTAAGGAGGCTGGAATATCTGGGGATGCTCCTGGATACAGACCAGAGGAAGCTTTTCTTGCCTCAGGCAAAGATCGCTTCAATAAGAGAATTGACTCGGTCGGTTCAGAGAAAAAAAAAAACATCCATTCGCCTCTGCATGCGGTTGTTGGGAAAGTTAGTGGCCTTGTTTGAGGCTGTACCATATGCCCAATTCCACTCAAGGAAGTTGCAAAGTGCCATTCTGTCTGCCTGGAACAAGAAGGTTCAAGCATTAGACTTTCCCATGGCTCTGTCTCCGGCAGTTCGACAGAGTCTCCGTTGGTTAACACCCCAAATGTTCTGAAAGGGAAGTCTTTCAGTCCAATCTCTTGGAGGGTAGTAACAATGGATGGCAGCCTTGTGGGCTGGGGGGATTATCCCTGCAAAGAAGGTTGTCAGCTCTGGAGAAATCCTTGCCCATTAATCTACTGGAGATTCAAGCAGCCCGTTTAGCCCTGAGAGCTTGGACAGCCGAGTTGCAGGGTTCCCCAGTCAGGATACAGTCCAACAATGCCAAGGCGGTGGCGTACATAAATTACCAGGGATGCACCAGAAGCAGAGCAGCCCAAAGGGTAGTGGATCAGATCCTGCATATCGGCGATATTTATCCCGGGGATAAAAAATTGTCAGGCAGACTTCCTCAGTCGTCAGCAGCTATATCTGGGGGAATGGTCTCTTGACCCCGATATCTTCCTTCTCATATGCCAGAAGTGGGGATCACCAGATGTGGACCTCATGGCATCCAGGTTCAACACAAAGCTAAACAATTTTGTGTCCGGACAAGGGATCCGTTGGCTTGCGGAACGCATGTGCTGGTGTGCCCGTGGGATCGGTTCTCTCTAATTTTTGCCTTTTCTCAGTTACAACTGTTCCCCCGGCTCCTTCGCAGAATCAGGGTAGAGGGGGAAAGCCAGTGATTCTTGTGGCCCCGAAGGTCCTGGTACACACTAATTGTGAGGATGTCGGTAGGGGATCCATGGACCCTCCGACTTGCTCTCACAAGGGCCGATATTCATCCCTTTCTTACGGTCGCTAAGTTTAACAGTATGGCTATTGAATCCCACATCCTAAAAAAGAGAGGGCTTTCAAGCTTGGTGGTGTCCATCCTAATTAATGCTAGAAAGCCAGTATCCAGGCTGATATATTACAGGGTGTGGAAAGCATACGTGGCCTGGTGTGAGGCCAAAGGATGGCATCCTCGTAAATATGTCATAGGAAGGATTCTTGAGTTTCTACAGCGAGGTGTAGACATGAATTTAGCTTTGAGCACCATCAAAGGGCAGGTCTTGGCTTTGTCGATCCTTTTTCAGAGGCCATTAGCTACAGTACCTGCCGCCGAGAATGTGTTTTTAGCACGACAGCATCGCGCTGATTCTCGGCGACAGGGTGCCGACATCTCGCACTCGCTGGAATAGTAAAAGCACATTCCAGCGAGCGCGTCATAGAAGCGACGGGGATCCAACGTGGATTCCCGCCAATTCTACATGTGGGCGGCTTTTGGTATGAATCCTGAGGGGGAATGGGTTCCCCCCCCTCAGGAGCATACCGGGCCCTTAGGTCTGGTATAGGTTGTAAGAAGACCCCCCCTACGCCGAAAAAACAGCGTGGGGGTCTCCCCACAATCCATACCAGACTCGTATCCAAAGCACGCCGCCCGGCCAGTCAGGAAAGGAGTGGGGGGCGAGCGAGCCCCCCCTCCTGAGCCGTACCGGGCAGCATGCCCTCAACATGGGGGGTCAGGTGCTCTGGGGCAGGGGGCGCACTGCGGCCCCCCCCACCCCAGAGCACCATGTCCCCATGTTAATGAGGACAGGGCCCCTTCCCGACAACCCTGGCGGTTGGTTGTCGGGGTATGCGGGCGGGAGCCTTATCGGAATCTGGGAGCCCAGTTTCATAAGGGGGCCCACAGATACCGGCCCCCCACCCTAAGTGAATGAGTATGGGGTACATCGTAGTCTGCTCCGGGGCCCCCCCTCTCTTTTTTAGCCCATCATGCCCCGGTACCTACCCATGTGATACCTACCCACGTGGGTAGGTACCGGAGCATGATGGGACTGTAACGTCGTAGGTGGCCTATATAAGTCGGTGTGAGCCGCCGCACCCGGCATTGCAGCGAAAGGAAGCGACGTGTTAACATCTAAAGGAAAGAAGAAGCGAAGACAGCAGAAGGCGACAGAAGAAGAAGCAATAAGGCAGAAGAAGACAGAAGCCGACAGAAGCACACCACCCCCCGCCTAAGACGTCGGAGGAAGCCCGCCGGGGGGTGGGCCCTTTTATAAAAGCGACCCCCCTGGCGGCGGAAGAGAACCAGATGGCGGGAAGAGCGGCCCCCACCCGAAGACATCAAAGAAGCAAGCCCCCCCCCGCGTGAAAGAGCTAAAGAAGAAAGGCGGGGCCCCGGAGCAGACTAATAAAATATTTTAATACCCTGTGTGGTTTATTTGTGTTTACACTTTTCTTGCAGGTGAATGGATAGGGGTACGATGTACCCCATAATCATTCACTTAGGGTGGGGGGCGGTATCTGGGGGCCCCCTTATGAAAGGGGGCTCCCAGATTCCGATAAGGCTCCCGCCCGCATACCCCGACAGCCAACGACCAGGGTTGTCGGGAAGGGGCTCTGTCCTCATCAACATGGGAACAGGGTGCTCTGGGGTGGGGGGGCCGCAGTGCGCCCCCCTGCCCCAGAGCACCTGACCCCCCCATGTTGAGGGCATGCTGCTCGGTACGGGTCAGGAGGGGGGGGCGCTCGCTCGACCCCACTTCTTTCCTGACCAGCCGGCCGGGCGGCGTGCTTTGGATACGGGTCTGGTATGGATTGTGGGAGGACCCCCACGCCGTTTTTTCGACATAGGGGGGGTCTCCTTACAACCCATAGCAGACCTAAGGGCCCGGTATGCACCTGAGGGGGGGAACCCATGCCGGATTTTTATTTAAAATCCGGCGGGGAGTTCCCCCTCAGGATTCATACCAAACGCCGCCCATGTGTAGAATTGGCGGGAATCCAAGTCGGATCCCCGTCGCTTCCATGACGGCTTTGTCTCTATCGCGGCAAGCCAGCTCGGCACTGGCTCCTGCGATGGGGCTCGTAGGTGGTCAATCTTGCTGAGAAAGGGAGCGAGATTGACACAATATCGCCGTGACCTACTGTACTCATTCTCTGGTCAAATCCTTTTTACAGGGGGTGATATGTGTCAAACCACCTATCAAGGCTCCCTTGTGTCCCTGGGACCTGAATCTGCTTTTGTCGGCTCTGCAAAAGCAGCCCTTTGAACCCTTGTCCCAGATTCCTTTTAGTCTTGCTGACTAGAAAGCTGGTATTCTTGGTTGCCATCTCCTCCTGCCAGGAGGGTATCGGAATTGGCAGCCCTTTCCTGTAAGGAGCCATATTTGGTCCTTCATAAAAAAAGTCGTTTTACGGCCTCACCCAGCTTTCCTTCCTAAGGTTGTGTCAAGCTTTCATTTGAACCTGGATCTGGTTCTCCTTTTTTATTTTTTTTCCAGATCCTAGGTTTGCGAAAGAAAAATTATTACATTCTTTGGATGTAGTAAGGGCAGTTAAAGGAGTTATAAAGGAATTTTTTTTTTTGCTTAAAATTAATGTCTGCAAGATAGACAGACAGAATAGTGTAATGATTCTGTTAACAAATGAGTAAATACCTATTAAATTCCTCCGGCATTCTAGTTTCTGTTCTCACATTCACTTCCTGGTTTGCATCATTTGTTCATATAAGAACTACAATTCCCAGTATGAATTGCGGCACGCCCAGTAATTCACACCTCCTTGAAGTCTCTGACACGTAGAGAGCGTCCTGCCGCACAGATGTAGTTCCCAGGAGGGGGTGGGCAAGTTACTGACCACCGCAGTAAAGTCTCCCTTCACGGTGGTCAGTAAAATCAGACAAGCAGGAAGTGAACAGAACAGAGAAGAAATAGAGCAACTTCTGAGCAAAAACGAACAATGAGGAAGTAAAAAGAGGAATGTCTGTGGGTAAATGTTGCTTATTATGAAAAAAAATTAAATTCCTTTACAACCCCTTTAAGATCTATCTTAGGGCTACTGCCCAGATTCGGAAGACTGATGTCTTGTTCATTCTGCCAGATGGACCCAAGATGGGTCAGGCGGCGTCGAAATCTACAATTTCTAGGTGGATTTGACAGGTAAATTCTCAAGCCTACGGCTTAAAGGGGAAGGTTCCTCCAATTTCGGTTAAGGCACATTCCACTAGAGCGGTTGGCGCTTCTTGGGCGGCGCATCATCAGGTTCTCCACGGTGCTACATACAGAATGGCTGAAGTAAAATGAAATAGAATGACAAATTAATTTAGATTTGTGGGGGGAGGGGTGGAAACATTGTGTGGTTGAGCCACGTTTTGCTGCCTGCCCCCCCCCTCTTAAAGCTGCAATAGGCAGAGGACAAGGGTGTTTACATGCCAGAGTCGCTATGCTTCCCTGTGCACGCGTGGAAATGTTTACCGGCATGTAGCTTGCTGAATGCTGCACAATAAAGTAAATTGGAAAGTGCCACAAGCGGTTCGGTGCATTTGTCAGCAAAAATGGGAGTTAAAAAAGGAGGTGAGAAGGCGTCTCATTGCTCCTTCGCCTGTCACTAGCCTCTGGAGCGTGATCTGAATGCTGGTCAGGCTTCAGAGGAAAGGGAGATTTAAATGCATAAATCTACTCTTAGCCCCTGTTCACACCGGTGCAACTTTTCATGCGATTTGACAGGTCCAAATCGGATGACAAGTTGCGCCCTATTGTCAGCAATGAAACTGTTCACATCAGTCAGTGCGACTCTGACTTTGCAGTGCTGCACTTATTTTAGAACGGGGTTCCTGCATTATTTTTTTTACAATTGCGTGCGACTTGCATAGACATCTGTGCAAGAAGTTGTTCAGATGTCAGGCAATTTGCACCTGAAATCTCACTGACCTGGAGCTTTGAAGTAACAGGATTTTAAAGTCACATTAATTTTCTCGTCGGAAAACCCGGTCGTGTGTGCATAATTCATTCCAAAAGCGTTCCATCGGGTTGAGGTCAGAACTCTGTGCACGCCAGTCAAGTTTCTCCATCCCAAACTCACTCATCCATGTCTTTATAGACATGGCCTTGCTCTGTGATTTATGGACTTGCTTTGTGCCCTGGTGTGCAGTCATGTTGGAACAGAAAGGGCCCATCCCCAAACTGTTCCCACACAGTTGGGAGCATGAAATTGTCCAAAATGTCTTGGTATGTTAATGCCTTAAGAGCTCTCTTCACTGGAACTAAGAGGCCATGCCCAACCACCAGGGGCGTCTTAATAGCATCACGGGCCCCTGGGCAAAGTAATGCTCTGGGGCCCCTACAATGATGAGAGTGCAGGTAAACAAACATCAAATAGGTAGGGGGCAGACTGCCTCCCCTTTGCATCTATCACTCTGTGTCATCATGGGTCCCCCAATTTCAGGGCAGCGTGGGCTCAAGAACCAGCTGCTTTGGGGAAAATGCAGGGGTCCCCCATGCAGCTGGGGCCCCTGGGCAGTGCCCAGGTGTGCCCTCTCATTAAAACAACCCTGCCAACCACTGAAAAACAATCCCACACAATAATCCCCCCTCCACCAGTGCACAAAGCATTGAAGTTCATGCTGCTTGCAGGAGTTTTTTGATGTCCTGCCAGCGCATCGCCTCAGTGTGAAAGCCCTCAGGCTTTCTCACTTAGAGACTGCAGGGGGGCCATTTTTCAGGCACAATTTTTATCCCAAAAGCAAAGGAAAAACGCCCCAGTTGGAAATGGGGTCTTATAGCTGCAATGGGTGGGCCAACACAATATTGAAGCCTACAGACTAAGCCCAGGTTCACACTGGCCTGTGGGATTGAAGCTGTGCGAGTTCAGCTTCGACCGCGATTACAGAGACAGGGATGAACCAGTGCTAAGACTAGGATACCATTAACCACTTCAGCCCTGGAAGGTTCCCCCCCCCCCCCCCCCATGACCAGGTCATTTTTTGCAATACGGCACTGTTACTTTAACTGACAATCGTGCGACATTGTACACAAATAAAACCGATGTCCCCCCCCCCACAAATAGAGCTTTGTTTTGGTGGTATTTGATCACCTCTGCAGTTTTTATTTTTTGCGTTATAAACAAAAAAAAGACCGACAATTTTGAAAAAACAATGTTTTATACTTTATGCCAGGGATTTGCAATTAGTGGACCTCCAGCTGTTGCAGAACTACAATTCCCATGAGGCATATCAAGACTCTGACATCCACAAGCATGACACCCAGAGGCATGATGGGACTTGTAGTTTTGTAACTGCTGGAGGTCCGCTAATTACATATCCCTGCTTTATGCCATAAAACATACTCAATGTATTTTTTTTAAATAATCAAATTTCTTCTTCAATTTAGACCAATATCTATTCTGCTACATGTTTTTTGGTATAAAAAAATGCAACAAGCATATATTGATTGGTTTGTGCAAAAGTTATAGCGTCTACAAACTAGGGAACATTTTTATGAAATTTTTATTTATTTTATATGTTTTACTAGTAATAGCGGTGATCAGTGATTTTTAGCGAGACTGCGACATTGTGGTGGACAAATCAAATACCAAATTGACATTTTTAGCACTTTTAGGGGGGCCAGTGGCACTAATACAGTGATCAGTGCTAAATAATATGCACTGTAATGGTACTAATGACACTGGCAGGGAAGGGGTTAACATCAGGGGAAATCAAAGGTTTAAGTGTGCTCCTAAGGAGTGCTTTCTAACTGTGGGGGGGGGAATGCTGTGACTGGAGAACAGTAGAGATGCTTAGCAGAAACACAAGATCTCCATATTCCTCCCTCACAGAACGACGGTTTGCCTTGTTTACATAGGCAGACTGCCTTCCTGCCTATTCGATCGGTGGGTCTCAGCTGATTGGCTCCCACTGTGTCCAATCAGGGCTGGACTGGGACAGAAATTCGGCCCTGGACTTCATCCAGACTGGCCCACTATGACAGGTCTCTCCCATGGCGGCCGGGCAACTCCCGCATCCCCCTCCCAGCCACCCAAGCTCCCTCTCCCCCTTCACTAGCCGTTCTACTTTATTAGAGTAGAACTGCTGGTACTGGTACTCTTATAGGCAGTACCAGTGGGGAAGCTAGACATTATTTCACCTGGGGAAAAGAATCAGTTCGGTGCCCCCCTTATGGGACAAGATTAGGCAGAAGTGAGAAACTCCCAGGCCATAGCTGTTGAGTCAGCTGTCTGCCCCTCCCTCAGTCTCCTCTGTTGTCCCCCCCCGGCTCCTCTGGTCCTCCACCTGCTTCTTTGTTCCCCGCCAGGTGAGCTCTGCGGTGAGGGAGAGGAGGTTAGCGCTGCGGGAAGGGAGAGACAGAGAAGCGGAAGTCCACTGTCACTGAAGCCGGCCCACTGAGCCATCGGCCCACCGGGAAACTCCCTGTAGTCCGAATGGCCAGTCCATCCCTGTGTCCAATCACAGTAGGAGTGGGTTGCCGGCAGTGCGCTAGCGTGCCCCAGACCCACTGCATGAAATTGCATACCTGTACGCGCAGGAAGGCCACTGTGCCACAGTATATGTACATGGGGCAGTCCTTAAGTGGTTAAAGTTCACATGCATGTAAAGGCAGGCTTCCCAATATAGTGTATGTGCCAGACTGACTCTGACTCTGCTGTTTCTCTGAACGGCCAAGTGGTTATCATGAATATATGTATAACTAATAATTTTGTTTAGAATATCACATCTCCGAAATATAATGTTTTATTAGAAATATATAGTCATCAATCATATGGAAATGTATATGTATTGCTTTAACGTGCAACATAGCCCTTTTTTAAAAGTGGTTTGTGGTAAAGGCCATAACTGTGTCAGCAGGTGCAGTTAGCCTGTTTGCCCCTAGGTGGCTCTGTTCCCAATATTGTAAAGGAAGATTGGTAATTAAGTCTTAGGCCCATTTTAGAGAAAACCTTCCTTTTAGTTATATGAGTGAAGTTGGCACCTATGTAAGTACCAAGATGGAAAGGACATAGGGAGGTGGGGCATGGGAACACCCCAGGGCTACTAGGATGTAATTGGGTACTGACCTACAGGATCATGTAAAGGGCTGAAATCCGATTTGAGGTGGTTCAGAACTCAGTAGGAACAGATGTAATCACCCTGACTCTTTTTATGGTATTCTGCAGGTCGTGACTGGTGTGCATAAGGCATTTTAGGCCAGGCCTCTGTGAGTACTAATACACCTGAGAATAAATGTGTCATCTGGGTGCCTGCCCAACTGGGCAAAGCTATGGAATGGACCTTGGGAGAAATTAATAAACTAATGGACACATTGATTATACTTGAAAGCTGAATACTGTAAGCTTAGTATGGGGGAAGTGGTCTCAACACTGTGGTGCTCCCTAGAAGTGGAGGTGCAGAGGGAAGATGACTTACAAAATGTCAACTACAGCATGTCTACGCCTCTGCACGACGTCCCATGCTGAAGAAATTCTGCGAGTATGCCAATGTGATGTCAGATGTCACAGAAATCTTGCAAAGCTACCATGTTTCCCCGAAAATAAGCTTAGGTCTGATATTAATATTAATATTAATAGAGCTTATTTTCGGGGTAGGGCTTGTCATGTGCTGTCTTCTCTCCTCATCTCTCTCCCTGTCAGCAATCCCCAGTGGAACAGAGTAAAATCCTAAAATGCACTGTATTACAGTATTATATATTATAGTTTATTATATAATACTGTAATACAGTGCATTTTAGGATTAGGAGTGCATGTTTCTGTAATCTGTTTGTGAGAAATACCTTCTTATAATGCCTGCAGAGAGACTGGGGGCCCAAGATACCCCGCTGAGAGCTGGTAGAAGAGGAGAGCAGTGGGGAATCAGCTGAGTGCCGCTCAATGCTTCCATGGCCCGGCCCCGCTGACAGCTGGGAGGAGATCAGTGAGGGATCAGCTGAGCGTCGCTGTAACTAAGGTATTTTTTAACAAATAGATTACAGAAACATACACAGTTTACATTACATAATACTGTAATACAGTGCATTTTAGGATTTTACAACCACTTTAAACTAGGGCTTATTTTCAGGGTAGGTCTTGTTTTCGGGGGGAACACAGTACACTAAAGTGTGGAAAATGCATTTGTGTGTGGATATTCCTTTATTCTCAAAGTTTAAGTCCTATGGCCAGGAATGTTGTGAGCAGGCCTACAGCCAGGAATGAATGAATAAATGAAAACTTATATAGCGCGGCACATGCAAACTAAATCGCCTCTGGGCGCTTGTTGTTCCTGTCTCCTTTGGTATCAAAAGAGATGAGTCTTGATCTTTCTCCTGAATGCTAAGTGGTTCTCCTCCAACCGAGTGCTGGTTGGTAAAGCGTTCCATTCTGGGACCTTAGACCGCAAATCTTCTTTCTCCTTTGGACTTGTAGTTGGCTTTCGGTATCTGGAGTAGATTTTGATTGGTGGATCTTAGAACGCGATTGGGATTATGAGCTTTTATTTTTTCGCATAAATAATGGAGAGCATTCCCATGGATACATCTATGCGTTAGACAGAGTTCTTTAAAAGTGATTTTGTCTTTTACTGGTAACCAATGAAGGGCTCTCAGTGAAGGTGAGATTGATTTCCCATGGTTTTTTCCCAGTCACAAGTCTAGCGGCCGTATTTTGAACGACTTTGGTACTTGGGGAGTCCGAGGTAAAGGGCATTTGCATAGTCCAATCTTGAGTTTACAATTGCTCCTACCACGACCGCTATGTCTTCTTTGGGAATAAAAGGAGTAAGTCTGCGTAGTAGGCGCAGCAGATGGTGAGATCCGCTGACTACTGACCCTATTTGTGCGTCCATTGTCATGTAGGAGTCGAAGATGACCCTGAGACTTTTGACTTTGGCGCTAGGGGTGATGATTTTGCCCAGAATGGGCGGGGGGATCCAAGTTGTTGCAGGTTGATTCATGCGCTTGGCGTGAAACAGGAGAAGTTCTGTTTTCGCTCCGTTGAGTTTAAGATAACTCTTTGTCATCCAGTCCTCTATCAAAGAGATGCATGTCTCTAGATTGAGGTGGTGATCCTTTTTATTGCAAATGTGGAAATACAGTTGCGTGTCGTCTGCATATGAGTGATAGAGCAGTTTTTGGCTACTGATGATTTCAAAAAGAGGACGAAGATAGATGTTAAATAACACCGGCGACCGAGGGGATCTTTGAGGGACTCCGCACGATACTGTGCGTTTCTCAGAAGTGAAAGGTTCTAACTTCACTATTTGCGATCGGTTTTCCAAAAAAGAGGCGAACCAAGATAAATCGCCTTCTGCGACTTTGGCTACTTCAGCTAGCTGAGTCAATAAAAGCTTGTGGTCTACTGTGTCGAAGGCTGCGCTTAGGTCCAACAGAACCAGAAGACAAGATTCTCCTTCGTCTGCGGCCTCGAGAGCGTCGTCCCATATCTTGAGCAATGCTGTTTCCGTCCCGTATCCGTAGGTTGTGGGTATCTAGATGCTGTTGCAGCTGTTGTACCACTACTTTTTCCATTACTTTTGAGAGTACATTTAGGCCTGTTATGGGACGGCGGTGGAGTGGGTCCTTGGGGTCCAGGGTGGGTTTCTTCAAGATGGGTCGAATTATGCCCTCCTTCAACTGGGAGGGCACTATGCCTTCTCTGAAAGATTGGTTAATAAGCTGCATGATAGGAGGTGCCAGGATGTCGGTGCATTCCTTCAGCAGTTTGGTGGGGATGATATCATTCGGCACAGTGCTCTTACGTAAAGTACCGATGATATTTTTAGTGGCATGGATAGGGATGGGTTCCAGCGTGAACTTACCTGGTTGTGGTGAATTACTGCAGGTGTTGTGTAAATAATTATGGGGGGGGGGCTATGGGGGGAATTGTTTTGCTGAATGCTTTGCCCGATTCCCTCGATTTTATTAATGAAGTAATCCGATAATTAATTGAAAAATTCTTGTTTGTCCGAATTGGGGGCTTCAAGACAGCCTGGATTCATGGTCTGAGTGACCAGCTTGAAGAGTTTGCGGGGGCGATTAAGGGCGCTGTTGATAGCCTCAGAAAAATAGTTTTTCTTGGCTTTGAAGATTTCTTTGTGGTATTTTCTTGTTTTTGCCTTGTAGATGGAGAGGTTCTCATCTGAAGAGCTTCTTTTCCAGGCGGCTTCCGCCCTTCTGCGCTCTTGCTTCAGTAACGCCAGTTGGTTGTTGAACCAGCTGGAGTTATTTTTCCGGATGTGGGTTTTACGTTTCGGCGCTATTAAGTCAGCTGACTGTAATAGGGCTGTGTTTATGGCATCCAGTGTTTCTTCAGCCGTTTGATGCGGCTGAATTGTTTTTATTTTTTTCCCTTAATGTGGCTTTGAAGAGTTCCGAGTGGAGCTTCTTCTGACATCTAGTCAAGTGTGTTGTCACTGGATTTGATGTTTTTGTTAAGGGGGGAATTCGGAAATAATGAATTTAATTGCATGGTGATCTGTCCATGGCAACGGTTCATTTCCCAAGATTTTTAATTCCAGATCTTGTCTGAAAATAAGATCGAGTGTGTGACCTGAAGCATGTGTGGGCCCACATACTAGTTGTTTTAGCCCTAATCCTTCCAGGTGGTCAATGCAGGTGTCGGCAACAGGGTCTTGCGAGGAATTGGCCCAGAGGTTGAAGTCCCCGAGCAGCAAAAGGTGTTTGCTGTTAGGGTATAGGTGAAGATAAAGTCCGTCAATGATGGTAGAAGCTGCGATTTTGGGCCAGGTGGCCTACAGCAGAGTAGAATCCCGACGGTCACCTGGGAGTTTGTTTGGAGTTGTAGAGTAAGGGTTTCCATGAATGGAAGAGGGTTTTGAAGGACTGTTTTAATGATCGCAAGATGAGTCTTATGGATCACCGCCAGTCCTCCTCCTCTTTGCCCTATTCTGTTTTCAGTTATAATACGATAGTTTTCTGGCACCAATTCTCCTAAAATGGTGTTAGTCGGCTGTGAGCCAGCGCTCTGTAATAAAGAGGCAGTCTAGATCGTATTGTAGGATGAAATCATAGATTTCTAGTGATGGCTGGCAGTATTGCGGCAAATCGCCTCCGATCCCCAATGGTTTCTGCAAATTATTGCAGATTAACCATAGTCGCCAAACACCAGGGGAAGGAGGGAGGGGAGGATTTTCAAGGATTAACTTAATCCTTGATCCTGGCTTGGTCCAGAGGAAGGCAAAAAAAAACCTGGCCGTGCTACGCCAATATGCCACAACAGGGAAAAAAACTCCTTCCTGACCCCTTGAGAGGTGATCGGGCGAACCCTGGATCAAGTTCAATTGGTATTGAGAAAGGGGAGTGGGGCTGGGTGTAGCAAGATGGCGACCGGTCAGGCTGCAAAAAACCAAGGTGGTGACCTCGAGGGGGGGATTACCAACTGGTAGTTATTGCATTGTGGCTTGAGTCAGGAGAGAGAGTCGTAGGTGACCCAATTACAGGGGGGTAGCAGGCTGGTACCTGGAGGGGAGGTGCGGGGGGCCACTGGGCCACGGCGACGAAAGCGAGGGGGGGGCGAGGGGGCCCTACCTATCTACATCCCATGGGCCACACGTCCTAATCCTAGGAAGCGTGCACCGGTAGCTGCTGGGGTGCAGTTCTTTCCCTGGGGAAGAGTCTCGCTTCCAGACTAGCCTGAAGTCAGGAGAAAAAGAAATGACACCAAGTCTAGGTGTACCAAGATGGCCACCAGCTGGGATCCGGCCTGAGTCTGGGGGGCTGTAGCGTCTGCCACAGGAGGCTCAGGGGTAACTGGGGGGTACTAGGGATCCTCCTGGGCCATGGGGGTTGAGGGGGGGTTAAATAGGTGTAGTGTGCGGCGCGCCGCCAGGCCGCGGTTGAAGCCGCGGACTTTCCTAGCGAGTCCGTCGCGAATCGTTCCATACGGCTGGGCTGGGGTTGCGGGTGATAATGGCTGGCTGGAGCTGCTGGTGGGATTAGTGGTGTGGGGGGGGGGATAGCGAAACGCTGCTCACTGTGTTTAGGCCGCCGTCAGCGCCGCAAGGACGGCCGCAAGCGGTTCCAGGAGGGGGCGGAGGAAGCCCTATAGTGGCCCTGCGAGTCAGGGGCTTACCTTAACCCGCTCCCGGGGAGTGAAGCTGCAAGGCAAGGTGAAAGAGGGCGTCCAAACGGGGAGAGGGAGAAGCGCTGGTCCTCTGACAGGAAGTTGGAAAACCCTGTCTGTCTGTGAAGCACCCAGTGAGAGCAGACTCGCTGCGGAGCGTCCTGCCTCACTGAGTGTCTGAGTAGTGATGCCTCGTCCGCACGCTCTGGATTTTTGACGGTAAACAGTGTGATGTCAGCAGTGCAGACTAAAGCAAATGCTGCCTCCGCCTTCTCGGCTGTTTACATGTACACAGACCAAAGAAGGGATACCGGTGTGCATGCCGAGTTAAGGTCTGTACTGTACGATATTATTGTGATGTCCTGTGTGTTGGGAGAGACACAAGACTCTGGTCTGGAGCAATGGATGTTTATTTCAGTACAGGCTGTACACTGCAACATGCATCTCAGGACAGTACAAATCTCTGCTTCCTACATGAGCACTCTCTAAGATGGCCACTGTACCCCTTGACCCTTGTCATCACTGCCGGGTGGAGCCAGCCTTAAAGTGCCAGTACATGTGGAACCCTTCAGGTATAACACCTTCCATCCATCCCTCAAAAAACAAAAAAAAAAACACAATAAAACAATAACAGGCACAAAACATTAACTGATAACTGTCCAATAACAGTCCTCCAAACACAGGAGAATTACAGGACTTCAAGCTTCCAGGGACAGTTGCGGTTAATATGTCATCGAATCACTTCCGTCGCCCCCGTCGAAAGTCTCGTAACCGCTCTTGCAACTGGTCAGGAGGGCGTCAGTGTCGTTGAGGCCGGGCATCCAGCGATTCGGGACCGGAGGAAACAGGGCTGGCCGGAATGGGTACCGGCAGGGCCAAGAAGGGATCCCCCAACTCAGAGGGTAAACAGACCTCCGGACCAGAGCTGGAGGGCTCTGTTGGAGCTGAGTTCAAAAGTTCAGAGTCCCCACAGTCTCTGTGCATCCTCATCCGCTGGGAGCAGAACCTTGAGACACTGGTGGTGCAGCCGGCATCAGGGATTCGGGCAGTTGAGAACGAGGACGCAGTTGATCCGCATGACGTCTGCAAATGGAACCATCTTCCAGGCGGACCTTGTACATCTTGGGTCCCAAAGTCTCTGCAATGACAGCAGGAAGCCAACGGGTGTTGGAAGACCCATAAGATTGGGCCCATACCTTTTGTTGGGCTGTGAATCCGGGAAGCTCATTGTGTTTGACCATCTTGTCTTGGGACTGCAGTACATGTTCCTGGATTGTTTGAGGGCGGAGCATATCCAAAACAGTCCATGGCTGCCGACCCAGAAGGAGTTCTGCTGGAGTTTTCCCAGTGGTTGCATGTCGTGTGCTTCTGTAAGCAGAAAGGAAGGAGTCCAGCTGCTGGGGTGACAGAGACTGTTGTTTACTTGCAGCCACTGTAGCTTTGAAATAGCGTTTGAAAGTCTGCACAAACCTCTCTGCTTGACCATTTGTAGCTGGGTGGTAAGGTGTGGTCAACTTGTGCTTGATGTTGTGGGCAGTCAGGAAACTCCTGACTGGTGAATTGTGCACCGTTGTCTGTGACGATCTCTCTGGGGTATCCAAACGTAGCAGCGAGATGTAACAGTATGGAAACCGTTGCCTTAGTCGTTGGCTGATTAACAGGAATGACCTCAGGCCACTTTGAATGGGCGTCCACTATGATCAAGAAGGTGTGTCCTCTGATCGGGCCTGCAAAGTCCAAGTGTAGGCGAAACCAAGGAACCGTGGGCCAAGTCCAGGGCTGCACGCACCCTTGAGGAGGGTCTCTTGCCGTTTGTGCACATCCAGCACAAGCATTCACATATGTTGCGATATCTGAGTCTAGGTTTGGCCACCACACATAGCCTCTGGCCTTTTGTTTCATACGGGTGCCCCCGGGATGACCAGTATGTAGCAAGTCCAGAATGTGTCTCCGGAGGGTCTGTGGAATGATCACTCGGTCTCCCCATAAAACACAGTTGCCAGCCACAGTTAATTCCATACGCCTACGGAAATAAGTTTCATACTCCTGTGTGAGAGTTGCAGGCCAGAACTCTAGGAACTGAAATCACACAATTTCACACCCGCCTTCAGTGTGTTCCTATGCAAAAACCTGCATATCTCTCAGCATAGATAATGCCCTTTCCAGATGTGCAAGCTGCCCATTCCATACACATAATGCACCCCAATTCCATTAGGGATGCAGGTGTTTTGAACTGTACTGAGTACTGATTACAAGCCAAGAGGTCCCTCTCCTCTTTTGTTTGGAGGACACTGCGCCCATGGTTGCTTAGAAGAATGTCAAATTTCAGTTCGTCTGACCACAAATGTTTTCCACTTTTCAACAAGCCATATTAAATGAGCTTTGGCCCAGAGAAGATGGCAGAGTTCTTGAATTATGTTCAGATATAGCTTCCTCTTTGCATCATAGAACTTTACCTTTTGGATGGCACAGTGAACTGTGTTCACAGACAGCGATTTTTGGAATTATTCCTGAACCCATTCAGTGATGTCCATCAACACCTTCTCCTTCAGAAGGAGGTGAGGGAACAGAAAATTAAGAAAAATAAAAAATACAATAGGCATTTGGCTGATTACCATGGAGCGACTGTCTTTGAATGCCAAAATAAATTAGCTGCTGAATAGACAATCTATGGAAACTCTGAGATGGAAGCGATAGGGTGGGTGGTCCACCTTAGACACACCTATCCCAAAATGAACCCCATGGATCCCCCTTTAGAGGGCCTAACATCAAATACCTTAAAAAGGGGAGAGATGTCTGAGTGCCCAAAGATCCCTGACATCCAGTATTGCGTTTCAGCCTACATGCTCTTTTTATACCCGATCATGAAACTGAACTGTTACCAATAACCCTAATTGGTTGTAAAATGTTCTTCCAGCTCTTCATTGTTCATACCACTTAGGCCCCTTTCACACTGGGGCGGGAGGTGCAGTGACAGTATAGCGCCGCTATTTTTAGCGGCGCTATACCGTCGGAATTGCAGTGGAATTGCGGCGGTATTCGGCCACTAGCGGTGCGGCTATGCTGAGGCGCATTGCCGGCGGTATTACAGTGGTGTCCCATTGTTTTCAATGGGAAGGAGCGGTATACACACTGCTCCAAAGATGCTGCTTGCAGGAGATTTTTTTTTCTCCCGCCAGCACATAGCCTCAGTGTGAAAGCCCTCAGGCTTTTTCACATTGAGAATGCTGGGGCAGGAGTATTTCAGGCATTATTTATGCGCTATTTTTAGCGCTAAACGCCTGAAATACTCCTCAGTGTGAAAGGGGCCTAACTTTGCCAGCTTTTTGTTGCCCTATCCCAATTTTTTTTTAAAACATGTTGCCTCCATTCGTTTTATAATTACCTTATTTTTTTCTTCAAATGTTATATTTTCTCAGTTTAATCATTCAATATATTTTCTGTTTCCTATTGTGAATAAAATATATGGGCTTATGAGATTTGCAAATCCTTGCATTCTGTTTTTATGTAGATTTTACACAGCCTTCCAACTTTTGGGGAATTGGGGTTATATAATAGAAGCAAATGATTTGGTACAGATGTCAATGAAATAGCGTGTCCAGAAGGTGGCAGCAAACCATAAAGCATTGCACACACAGTATTGAAATATTTGGCTCATTTACAGAAATAGATTGTTAGGTGGCGTACACAAGACCGAGAAACTCATCGGGCGAAACTCATCGTTCCGCCCGTCGAGTTCCTAGTTCGGCAGTCAAAAAGCTTGTCGAGCCAAATTTTCCCATTGAACAAAAAGGAAATGGAGAACATGCTCTCTTTTTTTTGGCTCGACGAGTTTCCCGACGGGTTGCTCGGCGAAAAGTGTACACACGACCGGTTTTCTCGGCAGAATACGTCTCCCATCGAGGTTCTTGCTGGATTCTGCCGAGAAACTCGGTCGTGTGTACGCCACCTTACTCTACCACCATTGGTTATTATAAATGATGCAAATTTTAACTTACAGGTGCACATATTGCAAAAATAAAAATATTTTCGGTGTGAAGTATTTATTTTTTGCCCCCCAACTGCCCTCAAGGTATGTGGGATGTAATATATACAGGAGCACAATGATGGGCACATTTTATCTTAAGGGGCATGCTGATAGGCACATATTAAGCTAGTGGTGGCATGCTGATGGGAACATATTATGTTAAGGGGTGCTCTAATGAGCACAACAAAATGTGCCCATCAGAGTGCACCTTTACATAAAATAAAGGGCATTCTGATGGGCATATTTTATGCTAAGGTTCACACTGATGGGAACATCAGAGCGCCCCTTAACATATGTGCTCATCAGTGTGCCACCACTAGCATACAATGTGCCCATCAGGGTGAACCTTAACATAAAATAAGGGACATGCAGATGGGCACATTTAATGCTAGTGGGGGCATGCTGATGGGCACATATTATGTTAGGGGCACTCTGACTAGAATGCCTGATATAAAGGAGCATTATGATGGGCACACCTGATGCGATGGGAATACCTGATGTAAGGTGGCACTGTGAAGGGGGACATTTGATGTAAAGGGAAACTCTAATGGGGACACTTGATGTAAAGGGGCACTCTGATGGGAACACCTGCTGTATGATGGCACTGTGATTGGGTCACCTCATGTAAAGGGGCACTCTGATGGGGAGACCTAATGTGATAGGAACACCTGATGTATGGTGGCACTGTGATGGGAACACCTGATGTAAAGGGGCACTCTGATGGGCACACCTGATGTTCGAGGGCAGTCTGATGTGGACGCCTCATGTAAAGGGGCACCCTGATGGGGACAAATATGGGAAGGGGGGCCTACTGATGAAGAAACCTGATGTAAGCGGGCACCTTGTCGGGAATACCTGATGTAAGGGGGCACTCTGATGGGGACACCTGATGTAAGAGGGTGCCCTGATGGTGGCAACTGATTTATGGGGGTAGTCTGATAGTGGCACACAATGTAATGAATTACTCTGTAACAAATGGTGAGAGATTGCGCAACCCAAAACACATATGGGGTAAATGAGTAATGTAACAAAACGGTGAACATAAATTAAAGCAATCTTTAGAAAAAACTTATAAACAAACACATTCTGCAGTGATATATGTGAAGTGCATAACACTTCACGTAATGGCTAATCTGCTCGAATATATTCCATTTTGTACAGGGGTTCCCTGTTGTGACTACCCCCTTGGATGATCCTGCACTGCTGCCATTTGTTCCACAATCTTTCTCAGTGTTATTCAATGGACTTTTATGTCTTTATGCACTTCACGTATGTGTTTGTTTATAAGTTTCTTCTAAAGATTACTTTAATTTATGTTCACCGTTTTGTTACATTACTCATTTACCCCATATGTGTTTTGGGTTGCGCAATCTCTCACCATTTGTTACATTTATTTGATTGCTGTATATTCCAGCATCTTGTCAGGATTGCAGCACCTGTCAGAGTCTTAACTCTTGTTGTTTCCTTTTGGAGAATTAGAAACATCCAACTGATACTTTGTGGGAGTGGGGGAGGTAGCAGGATTGATTCTGGTTAACCCCCTCTGTTCTTTTTCACGTTCAACACAGATTGTTTGTTTTTCACCCTAGTATTATTTTCACTTTCGTAGGGGAGGCGCAAATTTACGTTGCTTTACAATGAATTACTCTGGTAGCTGCATCTGATGTAAGGGGGTAAACAATTGGGGATTTTACATTTACAGAGTATTACCAGAGTGTGTGGAGGAAACAGTAAGAAAAGCACCAAAGAGTGTGGCTTGCGCCAAAATAAGAAAAGAAGATGCGTACAATCTTTCATGGCATAGACTTGTGATTTGGACCTTGGTCTAAATTTGTTTTTACTGACTGGACCGCCTTGAATTTTAATTCATTACCCCTGTACTATAGCTACTGTAACACATCTGAAACACCTTGTTATCCAAAATTGATCATTTTCAAAATCATTTTCTTGGTCCAGAGCTGTGACACAGCCCCTAGTCAGACTGAAGGAGCTACTTTACAGTTGGCACCACTGGGCACTATTTTTGAAATTTCTCACCTTCACCATCTTCACCGTGGTATGGTTCAAGGCTAGGTGATCAAACATTGATGTCATTAGCTAGGTGGAGTTTTGTGTTTGCTTCTGCTCCTGAAACACCAATTGACTCTTAAGTTCTGTTCAACTGCTCAACCACAGTAACTTGTTCATCTCCTACTACCTGAACACCCCACCAGAACCTGCTGCCTGGGTTTGTGAGTAATTGAGTCCTCAACTATAGGGTCTTAATTCTGAACACCAGGTGGCGCAAAATTCAGAGATGCATAGAAAATAGCCCAGCTGCTACGGGTACACCCCCCCTCAATGGTTCTGAGGGTGTTTATTCTGTGTCCTCAAATGGAGATGATGGATAAAATCTGGGATCCCCTTCATCAGGTACTTTAAAGGCAGGTGTCAGACCAGGTAAACAAGTATAGAAGGTAAAATCAAGGGTTTTTATTGAAACATCTTAAAATGGTGATTGTAATCACCTCGGTACAAAATTAAGATTAAAGTTAAAGTACATCATTATATTCAGTTTAGAGTCTGGAACATACAGTCGTTCTCATGGTGGGAGGTCAAACCACAATCAAGTTCACAGGAGAAACCCTTGATTTTACCTTCTATACTTGTTTACCTAGTCTGACACCTGCCTTCAAAGTCCCAGTGTGGCTGGTCTTCTTGTTGTATCCCATTCATTAAAGGGTCTTCAGCTGTTTGTGTGCAGCAACTGAAGCAGTTAGCCAAACCAGGTCTACAATCCCTGTTGTCATCTCTGATTGAGATTCAGAATCTGAACAGTTAAAAAGGCTTTTTTGGGGGTCGAAGCAGTTGTTTCAAGCCTTTTGAAAATTCAGCCTGCTGTTATAGGCTTTGGGTCTTTTAGAGCTCCTGTGGATACAAGACCTATACACTATATGCTTGGTTTAAAGATGTCCCCCCTATAGAATGAAAACATTCTAAAAGGTCCTGGGCCCAATGCAAGACTGTGCCAGTGCATTTCCTTTTGAGAAGGGATTCACAAATAGGAGGACCATGCCTAATGTGGATGCTCCAGTGATCCATGTTAACAGAATTACCACCAGAAGGGTTAAAGATATACTAATCTTTTGGGACTTCACTGATAAGAAGTTGAATTCCCTTCTTAGATACCAGCTTGAGTTAACTGGTTTGGCCCCTCCCTGCCTATGTTGGTAGTAACTATGATGTGTCAAACATGACAGAATAGAATAAACTCCTTAGAGAGCAACCTGCTGGGGTTGGTTAAGGAGTGGTTTGAGCCGATTTCTGGAGGCTTTAGATGTTATTGTTTTTTAAAAGCCTCTGAACTTGTGTCCTGCATAGGAGTGATATTTGTACAAATACATGGGGGGCTCTGGCTACATGAATGGTATGCTTATGAGACACCCAAGTAATAGCTGATTTGTCTTTTTCTATTAGTGGCATCCTGTCTCTGGACCAGCTCTTGGCATTGTCATTAGCAATGCTTTAGGCAGCCACAGTATGTTTCTGCCAGAGTGCAGGAGATCTGTGGAAAGGTCAAATAAGCCCTGTCCCTCTACATCAGTGGTTCTCAACATGGGGGTCGGGACCCCCTCGGGGGTCAAATGATGATTTGCCAGGGGTCACCAAATTCTGGGCTGTTCCTGAAGCCCGCACCACTCTCCCAGCCTTTCTGCGGCTGCCCAGCAGGGCTGTCTCTGGAGCCTGTGGCCACCCAGCTAGGCTGTTCCTGGAGCCCACAGCCGCCCACTCAGCCTCTTGGCAGCCACCCATTCAGTTCACGCCATGGCTGGGGGGCAGATACTAGAGGTCCGCCGACTGGTGAGGATTGTGAGGTGGGAATGGCTGGAGGAGACCCTCTACCCTGATTTCAGCATAGGTGTCACTGCTACAAGACATCACAAAGTCGGAGACACAGTAACAATACCTGTGATTATAGTTGCCATTAAAAGTCCCCACTACAGTTCTCAGATCAGCAGATGACCTAAATCAAGAACACCTTAGTTGACTGATCATAACTCCCCCCAGCACTGCCACTCATCCCATTCCCCCCCACCAAGAAGTAAGAGAAGGGGAAAAAAAAGGGAACACGTGGAAGGAAGAGAAAAAGAGGGGGAGGAAGAAAGAAAAAAAAAGAGAGAAAGAATAAGAGAAAAAACAAGAAAGACGGCTAGAGAGAGGAATGGGGGGAACAAGAAGTTAGGATAGCGAGAGATAAAAGGCAAAGAAAGGAGAACAAAGAGAGTGAGTGGTACATCCTAAAATGTACCATATGAGGTTTTAATACTGTACTAGTGGACGGGACTTAGGGATTTCCGTGGGTTAGGGGCGCAAATTACTTTTCTTGCCTTGGGTGCTGACAACGCATGCTATGAAAATAATTTTACTGTTAGGGGGTCCCCACAACTTAAAATTGTATAAAGGGGTCATGGCACTATAAGGTTGAGAACCACTGCTCTACATCTTCTGTCTTAGCAAAGCATACCTACAGATTGTCTAGGGCAGGGGTCTCCAAAGGGCCAGGTTACTGACCTTCAGACATTAGGGGGCCTGAGTGGCCAGTAAAAGTAGAAAATGCTCCAGCATCAGTGGAAGTAAACAAATTACATAGTGCCTGTAGTCAGTAGAAGAATAGGGGAATAGTGCCCCATCACTGGTGTCGGTGGGAGAAATAATGTCCAATCGCTGGTGTCAGCGGGAGAAATAGTGTTCCATCACTGGTGTCAGTTGGAGGAAAAATGCCCCATTGTTAGTGTCAGTGAGAGGAATGATTCTCCACTGTTGGTGCCAGTAAGAGTAATGGTTTCCCATTGTTGGTGTCAGTGGAAGGAATGGTGCTTCTCTGGGTGCTGACTAGGTGTCCTTCGAGACAGACATACCCATCAGGCAGATCCTCTGTGACCTCACTTGGGTCTTTAGTACTTTCTTTCTCATTCAGATTTGGACATTCTTTCCTTCTGGTGGCTATAGATGGCCCTTGATTCTGTCTTAGATCTGTCACTGGCTGTTGCCTATATCTCAGTTGTGGAACAGAAAGACAAATTTTAAACACAATGTTGACTTTCTAAACAGCGTAGAATGCTGAAGACAACAGATATACAAATAAAACTTATGTAGAGAGATTTGTTTCCTCCCTGTATATCATCTGAGGCTGTTCACTTCACTGGGTATATGTGAGGGTTTACATCCACTTTAAAGTCATATTAAAGGCAGATTTTTTTAAAATAACAAACATGTTATACTTGCATGCTCTGTGCAGTGGTTTTGCACAGAGCAGGCCTGATCCTACTCTTATTTTCCCCACCGACGCTGCTGACCCCTCTCTTCTCCCGAGTGCCCCCATAGCAAGCAGCTTGCTATCAGGGCACCAGGCTTACTCCTGAGCTGCTGCTGCCTGTGACCATTAACACATGGAGTATGGCTTGCCTCTGCCCCTGCTCTCTCCTCATTGGCTCACTGGCTGTGATTGAGAGTAGAGGGAGCCAATGGCTGTCTCAGCTAATGAGTAGGAAGAGAGTCGGGAAATACGTTGCTCTTGTGGACATCGCTGGACTGAGATGGGGCTCAGGTAAGTATTAGGGGGGCTGGAGAAGGCTGCTGCACACACGTTTTTTACCTGCATGCATAGAATGCATGACGGTAACAAACCTTGAGCCTTTACAACCAAAACCATAGCATCTAGTTCAGCTATTACTGGTTCTGGTGGCACAGGCTTAAAATACCAAAAACCCCAGGGCAACATCAACATATACTATGCACTGCTTGAGTGCCAGACTGCATACATTCTTTAGCAAGGAGGTTAACACTGTGAAGATTTACCAATGGAGATTTTCATAGTTTCGCCTCTGCAACAAGTACACAACATTTTTTTAGGGAAGGTGAATAACTGTTGTTTATAATCAAACAGTAAGGAAGACTGATAGAAGTTATGTCATATTGAATCATCATATTTCTAGTCTGTGTGCTAATATTACCTTTCAGTCTTTAAGAATGTGCATGTTTCCAAAGGCACTAATGGGAAGATTACTCAACCTACACTGTTCTCTAACAGCATAATAATTGTCAATTCAGTATAATACTTTAGTTTATACAGTATAATACTTTATTTTTCACTTTAGTATATTTTAGTTCTATAATGACTACTAGTAATCCGGTCCCTTAACCACTTAAGCCCCGGACCAAAATGCAGCTAAAGGACCAGGCCCCTTTTTGCAAATTGGCACTGCGTCGCTTTAACTGACAATTGGGCGGTCGGGCTCCCAAACAAAATTGGCGTCCTTATTTCCCCACAAATAGAGCTTTCTTTTGATGGTATTTGATCACCTCTGTGGTTTTTATTTTTTGCGCTATAAACAAAAATAGGGCGACAATTTTGAAAAAAATGCAATGTTTTTTACTTTTTGCTATAATAAATATCCCCCAAAAATATATAAAAACATTTTTTTCCTCAGTTTAGGCCGATACATATTCTTCTACCTATTTTTGCTAAAAAAAAATCGCAATAAGCGTTTCTCGGTTGATTTGCGCAAAAATTATAGCGTTTACAAAATAGGGGATAGTTTTATTGCATTTTTTTTTTTTACTACTAATGGCGGCGATCAGCGATTTTTTTTTTGTGACTGCGTCACTATGGCGGACACTTTGGCCAATTTTGACACATTTTTGGGACAATTGTCATTTTCACAGCAAAAAATGCATTTAAATTGCATTGTTTATTGTGGAAATGACAGTTGCAGTTTGGGAGTTAACCACAGGGGGCGCTGTATGGGGTTATGTGTTCCTTAATGTGTGTTTACAACTGTAGGGGGGTGTGGCTGTAGGTGTGACGTCATCGATTGTGTCCCCCCTATAAAAGGGATGACGCGATCGATGCAGCCGCCACAGTGAAGCACGAGAAGCTGTGTTTACACACAGGTCTCCCCGTTCTTCAGCTCCGGGGACCGATCGCCGCACTCCAGCGGCGATCGGGTCCGCGAGCTACGTGGTCCCAGTCCCGGTCCCGGGGCTTCAGACCACGTCACGGCTAGGTAGTAGTACAGGACGTACCTGTACGTGGATCTGCCCAGCCTTGCCATTCTGCCAACGTATATGTGCAGGAGGCAGTCCTTAAGTGGTTAAGGAGATAGATAAATAGATGGCAAATAATAGTATATACACTCACCGCGCTAACTTAACATAAATCGGAAAAAAAGCAGCTAACACAACTAAATATGACCAATTTAGCAAAAACAAACAAATGAAAAAGCAAAGTGTAGCGCTTAAAGAGATTATTGTGATAATTGATAAACACAGAATAACGACCATAAGTAATCAAAAAAGAAATGTCTATGATTGTATAAAAGTTTGTAATAAATCCAGACAGATCAATGAAGACGTGACTGAATGTAGATAAATCCAGAAAATCCACCACCGGTGATAATAGTAAAAGGCTTACTGGATGAAGATGACCTACTTAAGTTTAAACTTAATAAGTCAAATCACGCTTAATATGACATCAGGAATGGCTTCTGAATGAACTCCAAATGTTGAGGTAGAGTAGAGACATCAGACCAGATTGAGGAGACCAGATAAGATTATGCCACATCAATAAGAGTCATCAAATGGTGGAAGATGACTCAAAAGGCCCAGTTAGAAGAAAAAAGAAATAAAAAAGCACATAGCGTAAATCCGGTTTAAAGAATTTACTAAGCACATAAAAAAGATGGTATTACACTCACATTTCAGTAAAACAATATGGGCATATACAAGTACAGGCAGTAGGGTCAATGGTTCCCGACGCGTTTTGTTTCAAAAAACATCCTCGTGGGAATTGTGACAATTCCCATGAGGATAGCGTACTCTCCGAAACGTTCCCTGAGGGCTGGAACTGGGGTCAGGGGCATAGCAGTGGGGGATATAGAGTAGAAGGTGTCCCTTTATGCGGACGACACCCTACTTTATCTTGCAGATGCCTCACAGTCGCTGCGGCGAGCACTTGACCTGTTTGAGGAATTCGGACGGTTCTCGGGAATCCGCATAAACTGGGGCAAGTCCGTTCTCTTCCCTTTGCACCCCTCGCTTCCAAGGGTGGATACTGGCACCCCTCTTCAGCTGATGGGCGAGTTCACATTTATAGGCATTCGGATTAGTAACACCACAGATGATTTTATAGAGAGGAACGTGCAGCCTCTCCTTTCTCATCTTGCTGTCAAGTGTACAGCCTGGCGCACTCTCCCACTGACTCCAGTTGGCAGGGTGAACCTGCTCAAAATTGTGTTCCTCCCTAAGTTCTTATTTTTTTTTTTGCAATACCCCTTCCCACATTCCCAGATCCTTCTTTAGACAATTGGAGGGGGTGCTGACCTCTTTCATCTGGGCCGGGAGGCCACCCAGGGTGGCGAGACAAATACTATATCTCCCCTTATCGGGGGTGGGCTGGCTCTCCCAAATTTTCTTTTGTATTATTGGGTGGCTGTCCTAGTAACGGTACGCTGGTGGTTCTCTCAGCCCAGACAAAATCCGGCGGTGAGACTCGAGGTGGCCATACTGGGGTCATATGCTGCACTGACTAATCTAGTGTACAGGGGTCCCGGTGCCCCTCCCTTTGACAGCTTCTATGAAGACGACTGTTAGAGTCTGGCTATTTACGCCAAATTGAATTGTATCTCCCCACATACCACGTTATGGGGTAATCCCACCCTGCCTCACCTCTGCGACCTACCTGAACCCTTGCAGTGGGCCAAACGCGGGATCACCACCCTTAAAATATCACAGCAAATGGTAGGATCAAGCCCTTTCGTGATTTGAGACGACAATACTCCCTCCCTAATTCCTTCGAGTTTAAATATTACCAGCTTAGGCATGCGATGAGGGCCCAGTTCCCGGACACATTGACCCTGGAGCCTGACTCAATCGAACGGCTGTTGATGTCAAGCGCGATGGGGAAGCCCCTTTCCACTCTGTATATGTATTTGACAGTAGGCCATGATGTTAAACTCACCCGGGTAATGGAAAAATGGAGAGAGGACATTCCTGGCTTTGGGGAGGAGGAATGGGAGAAATGTGTATCCACCTACATCCCGTCCAAGATAGTGGCCAAGGACAGATTCCTCCAGCTCAAGTTCATACATAGGGCCTACTTCACCCCTCACAGAATGACCAGCATATACCCACATCTGGATCCGAACTGTCCCAGATGTGGGATCGAGGTGGGGTCCTTCTGGCACATGGTTTGGGACTGCCCGAAGCTCCGGCCGTATTGGGTGGGGGTAGCAGAGAGGCTTAGCGACATAGGAGGGACCAGGGTGCCGCTGGACCCAATGGTCCTCTTCCTGAGTCATTTAGGGGAGGTGAAGGGAGACAGATATACTAAGCTCTGTATTACATTCTCACTGTTTTATGCTAGAAGGGAGATACTGCTATGGTGGAAGTTGGTGGGACCTCCCACCCTTGGTTCCTGGAGGAAGGCGGTGGACTCGGCCTTGCCCCTTTATATATTCATGTATGAGAGTAGGCAGTGCCCTGCTAAATATGATTAGGTCTGTTCGGCTTGGGTGGATGCGTAAGGTTGGGGGGCCGGGGGTGGGGGACTGAGAGATGGACTCCCCCCCCCTTCCCCCCTGCCCGGCACGGGGGCCGATTGCCCCTTCACCCTATCTACCTGGGGCGCCGCCTGATTCTGCCGACTGTTGAGTTACCTTTACGATGTGGTTGGGTACATGAGGATTTGGCACGGGGTCTATGGTTGTTTACCCTAGTGTACTCGAGGGAGGGCTCCAGTTGGGGCTGCACCTGGTTGTTATTGGTTGGGGTCAGGGCAAAAGAGCCATTAACTTGGACCTTGTTTGTCTATTTTACATTACCTTTTATATATATATATATATATATATATATATATATATATATATATATATATATATATATATATATATATATATAATCTGCAAACGCTGGGATTGCTTATTTCTGACTGTTACTGTTAATCTGTAAACCTGATTGTCGACTACTGCATATCTTGTAATGCTGTTTAGTTAATAAAAATACCTTTCTGTTAAAAAAAAATAACACGCAAAGAATTAAATGTTACCATGTTTTTATTGAACACACCATGTAAGCATTCATAGTAGAGGTAGAAAAAGTATGTGAACCCTTGGATTTAATAACTGGTTGAACTTGAGCTTGGCTTCCCCTGTGGTATCCTCCCATGAAATCCATTCTTGTTTAGTGTTTTACGCAGATTCGCTAACAAGAATGTTAGCATATGCCAGAGACTTTTGAAAGTCTTTAGATGACACTCTAGGATTCTTCTTCACCTCATTGAGCAGTCTGCGCTGTGCTCTTGCAGTCATCTTTACAGGACGGCCACTCCTAGGGAGAGTAGCAGCAGTGCTGAACTTTCTCCATTTATAGACAATTTGACTTACCGTGAAATGATGAACAGCAAGGCTTTTGGAGATACTTTTATAACCCTTTCCAGCTTTATGCAAGTCAACAATTCTTAATCATAAGTCTTCTGAAAGCTCTTTTGTGCGAGGCATCATTTATATCAGGCAATGGTTCTTGTGAAAAGCAAACCCAGAACCGGTTTTTGTTTTTTATAGGGCAATCTCCAATCTCATTGATTGGACTCCAGTTGGCTGACACCTCACTCCAATTAGCTCTTGGAGATGTCATTAGTCTAGGGGTTCACATACTGTTACATACCTGGTTACCAGAGTCTGATGCAGGGTAGCCTCTCTTACGACTCTGGTTCGCGAGCCACTAAAGTGGGGACAGCGGACTCAGAGCACAGAGGGGTAGGAGTGCCGAGGTGGTGCAGAGTAGAAGCAGGTGGACGAATACCTCTGATGTGGAGACGTAGAAGATGCTGAAGCGGAGGATGGGTCATCGACCCGCACGGAAGCTGCGACTACTGCAGGACAATCTGGTAAGGTAAGTTGGTATTGAGGACAACAAATGGAACAGCAAGGTCAGGCAAGCCGGGTCATAACAGGTAAGCAGGAAATATGCAGGCAGATGGCAGAAGCGTAGTCGGTTTAACAGGCAGGTGGATCTGGCAACGGAAGGGTCAAGCAGGTTGATGGTCAACAGAAGCGGGGTCGGGGTTGGAGAGAAGTACGTATGGTCAGACAAGCCGGGTTCAGAGTTCGATCAGGATTTCAGACAGGTGATCAAACAAACAGGTCTCAGATATGGATCCGGTCACACTGCAGATCAGGCAGCAATGTGCTGTATACAGCCCTGGGTTTTTAAAGTGTCTTTTTGGCGCCACGCTAATTAACATGCACGCTCCCGCACGCACCCCTGCGCACACCTCCGCCCACCGTGCACACACGCGCCCCCCTGTGCACGCACGCAGCGTTGGCGCACGTGCACAAGCGCGGGACGCGTGGCGGTCTACAGACATGGAGGAAGACTGCATGGAGGAGGTGAGTCCCTGACACATACTTTTCCCACCTGCACTGTGAATGTTTACATGATGTGTTCAATAAAAACGTGGTAACATTTAATTTTTTGTGTGTTATCAGTTTAAGCAGACTGTGATTTTCTATTGTTGTGACTTAGATTAAGATCAGATCACATTTTATGACCAATTTGTGCAGAAATCCACATCATTCCAAAAGGGTTCACATACTTTTTATTGCAACTGTACATCTTAAGAATATGATGGTCAGCTAACAAGTGCCAATGGTCAAATAAAATAGTTTTAAGTTGTTGGTGATGGGTCGAAAATCTCATAATGATCTTGACTGTGTCTGATTGCCTAGGTTTAGGGGGATCATACAACAAATAAGTTCAAGTACAGGACAGAGCACAGTTGAATGCCTTCTTAAGATTAGTTTGCAATTAGCCCCTGAGTAGGAAACGCTTGCGTAACAAATTAGTATGTGTACGAAAGTCACTTTCCTCAGCCGTAGATACTGCACGTAAAGAATTCTGCGGACAAGAGGTCTTGGGTGTTCGCTAGAAGCATGTAACAGAGTGTTACCGGCTGTGGGTTTACGGTACAGCACTAAGAGTGTGCGGGTCATTAAAAGGTTACATAGTTAGGTTGAAAAAATACATAAGTCCATCAAGTTCAACCATAATAAATAAAATAACAATCACATATACCCAATTCATTACCTACAGTTGATCCATAGGAAGGCAAAAAAAAAACAGCAAAGCATGATCCAATTTGCTACAGCAGGGGAAAAAATTCCTTCCTGATCCCCCATGAGGCAATCAGATATTCCCTGGATCAACTTTACCTATAAATGTTAGTACCCATTATGTACATTTAGGAAAGAATCCAGGCCTTTCTTAAAGCACTTTACTTAGCTGGCCAGAACCACCTCTGGAGGGAGTCTATTCCACATTTTCACAGCTCTTACTGTGAAGAAACCTTTCCTTATTTGGAGGTGAAATCTCTTTTCCTCTAGATGTAAAGAGTGCCCCCGTGTCCTCAGTGTTGACCGTAAAGTGAATAACTCAACACCAAGTTCACTATATGGACCCCTTATATATTTGTACATGTTGATTATATCTCCCCTTGATCTTCTCCTCTTCTCAAGAGTGAATAAATTCAGATCTTCTAATCTTTCCTCATAGCTGAGCTCCTCCATGCCTCTTATCAGTTTGGTTGCGCTTCTCTGCACTTTCTCCAGTTCCCCAATATCCTTCTTGAGAACTGGAGCCCAAAACTGAACTGCATATTCCAGATGAGGTCTTACTAATGATTTGTACAGGGGCAAAATTATATCTCTATCTCTGGAGTCCATACCTCTCCTAATACAAGAAAGGACTTTGCTTGCTTTGGAAACCGCAGCTTGGCATTGCATGCCATTAATGAGCTTATGAGCTACCAAAACCCCCAGATCCTTCTCCACTACGGATCCCCCCAGTTCTACTCCTTCTAGTATGTATGGTGCATGCATATTCTTATGCCCCGTACACACGATCACTTTTTGTGATGAAAAAAAATGAAATTTTTCTTCATGAAAAAAAACGACATTTTTCCAACTTCATCAATAAAAATTATGTGGCCTACACACCATAATTTTTTGAAAATGATGAACAAAATCACAGCACTCTAAAGGGGAAGTTCTATTTACCTTGAGGCTGCTTTAAGCGGGTTACTTGTTAGTAAGAGACGATTCCTGCTTTTTTGTCTGTTACAGCGTGATGAATGTGCTTACTCCATTATGAATGGTAGTTTTACCTCCCATCTCCTAACTTGCTTTTGGGCATGTGCGGGTTTAAAACGTAATTTTTGCCCACACACGATCATTTTTTATGACACAAAAAATTAAATTTTAATAACTGACATAAACAATTCAAGCATGTTCGAATTTTTTTTGGTCGTTTTTCAGAAGACCTAAAATGACATTTTGCCCACACACATTTTACATTTTTTTTTTTTTTATCGCAAAAAGTGATCGTGTGTACGCAGCATTAGCCCCCAAGTGTATAACTTTACATTTATCAACATTAAACCTCATCTGCCACTTAGCCGCCCAATTAGACAGAGCATTGAGGTCGGCTTGTAAATTGGAGACATCCTGTAAAGACCTTATTCCACTGCATAGCTTGGTGTCATCTGCAAAGACAGAAATTTTACTTTTGATCTCAGACCCTATATGATTTATAAAGATATTAACCACTTGCTTACTGGGCACATAAACCCCCTTCGTGCCCAGGCGAAATTTCAGCTTGCGGCACTGCGTCGCTTTAACTGACAATTGCGCGGTCGTGCAACGTGGCACCCAAACAAAATTGGCGTCCTTTTTTTCCCCACAAATTTCTTTTGGTGGTATTTGATCGCCCGTGCGGTTTTTATTTTTTGCGTTCTAAACAAAAAAAGAGCGACAATTTAAAAATATATATATATATTTTTTACTTGTTGCTATAATAAATATCCTAATTTTTTTTTAAAAAAAATATTTTTTTTTCTCAGTTAAGGCCGATACGTATTCTTCTACGTATTTTTGTAAAAAAAAAAAAAAAAAAATCACAATAAGTGACTGCTTTGCGCAAAAGGTATAGCACCTACAAAATAGGGGACAGAATTATGATTTTTTTTTTTATATTTTTTTTTTTACTAGTAATGGCGGCGATCTGCGATTTTTTATTTTGACTGCGATATTGCGGCGGACACATCGGACACTTTTGACACAATTTTGGCGCCATTCACATTTATACAGCGACCAGTGCTATAAATATGCACCAATTACTGTATAAATGTGACTGGCATTGAAGGGGTTAACACTAGGGGGGTGAGGAAGGGGTTAAATGTATTGCCTGGGTGTGTTCTAACTGTGTGGGGGGAGGCGGGTGACTGGGGGAGGTGATCGATGCTGTCTCCCTATGTACAAGGGAAACAGCATCTGTCACCTCTCCCTGACAGGACATGGAGCTCTGTGTTTACACACAGAGCTCCACGTCCCTGCTCTGTCACCGACGATCGCGTGTACCTGACGGACATCGCGTAGAGTTGCCACCTCATCCCTTTAAAACCGAACACATATTAATTACACAGGTTCTGTGGCTAATTAAGGTGGTAATTAAACTCACTTGGTGCTTTACCTGCATTAAATTAGCCTCAGAACCTGTGTAATTCATATGTGTTCGGGTTTAAAGGGATGAGGTGGCAACCCTAACATCGCGGCCGCCGGGTACATGCATCGAATCCTCGGTGATGCGTCGGGACTGTTTTTCCCCGCCGCGCGCCACCCTGTGGCACGCGCGGGGAATTACAAGCAAATCACGTCCAAAGACGTGACCCCGGCGCCTCAGATCCGCGCTGCTGACGTATTATGTCAATAGCGCGGACCGAAAGTGGTTAAAAAGTAAGGGTCCCAACACTGAACCTTGGGGTAAACCACTGATAACCTTGGACCATTCAGAGTATGAATCATTAACCACTACTCTCTGAATTCTGTCTTTCAGACAGTTTTCTATCCATTTACAAACAGATATATCAAATTCTGTAGACCTTACCTTACACATGAGCCGTGTGTGCAGAACTGTATCAGACGCTTTTGCAAAATCCAGGTATACCGCGTCTACTGCCACGCCTCTGTCCAAGGTTATACTTATCTCTTCATAAAAAGAAATCAGGGTTGTCTGGCAACTTCTGTCTTTCATGAATCCATGCTGTCTGTTGCTTAAATAGTTTTTTTCCCAGCAAGAACTCACCCATGTGGTCTTTTATTAATCTCTCCAGTATCTTCCCAGCTATAGAAGTTAAACTAACAGGTCTATAGTTACTTGGTAAAGACCTTGTTTCCTTTTTAAATATGGGCACTACATTGGCCCTGCGCCAATCCAGTGGTACTATTCCTGTCATTAATGAGTCCCTAAAAATTAGATGCAGTGGCTTTGAAATGACAGAGCTCAGTTCTTTTAGGATCCGTGGGTGGATGCCATCAGGCCCAGGTGCTTTATCCACCTTTATTCTGTCTAAATATTTCTGGACCATATCACTATTGAGCCATTGTGTATCATTTGGGGCTTTGTCACTACCACCCCCATTATGGACATGAGCTCCCCCATGCTATTTTATATACACAGAGCTGAAGAAAGTATTTATTAAATTAGCCTTTTCTTTGTCCCCAGTCACCCACTCTAGATTATTTTGTAAAGAGACTACATGCTCAGACTTCACCTTTTTACTATTAATATATTTGAAGAATTTTTTGGGGTTTGTCCTACTATCTTTTGCAATCTGTCGTTCATTTTGAATTTTTGCATCCTTGATTTCCTTTTAACATATCCTGTTATATTCTTTGTAACATTTAAACGACACTAGTGTTCCTTCATTTTTATATTTTTTTAAATCTCTTTTCTTATAGTTTATAACTTTTGTTAACTTTGGCCATGAGCCATAAAGGTTTTATTTTTAGCCTTTTAAACTTATTGCCCATGGGAATATACTTTGCAGTGAGTTCACAAACAGTCTTTTTGAGGAATTACCATTTCTGTTTTGTACCCATTAATGCCAATATTCCCTCCCAGAGATAGAGATAGTCAGTGTGGAACATATTCAAGAGGGTAGTATTAGGGGCATTCGAGGTAGGGTAACCAAAGCACATAAACCCAAGGTAAGTAGAGTAGCAGGTCCTAGTTGCAATCTTGGAACACCCAAGAGGATAGTATGTGACTGGTCAAAATATATTAATGCAGTAAAGTGTTTGTTCACCAATGCCAGAAGTCTGCCAAGCAAAACAGGTGAGTTGGAAGCTCTGGTGCATGAGGAGAGCTATGCTGTAATCGGTATTGCTGAAACTAGGCTTCAATTCTCACATGACAGGGCTATTAATATTCCTGGCTATGCTCTCTTTTGAAAAGATAGGGTAAAAAGGAAAGTAGCGGGCTCGGTCTCTATGTGAGAAGCAACCTCAAAGCAAGCGTGAAAGAGGACCTGGTTGATGGAGAGTGTGATGAAGCTGAAGCATTATGGGTGGAACTGCATACAGATGTGCGTAGTTCAAAGTTAATCATTGGAGTTTGTTATAGACCACCCAATGTTAACGAGGAGGTGGAGACTCAGCTCCTTGCACAGATGGAAAGGGCTGCAAGGGCTGGGACAGTGATAATGGGGGATTTTAACTACCCAGAAATTGACTGGAGTAATGGCACTGCTGGGACAGTTAAAGGGCAAAATTTTTAAAACCTATTGCAGGACAATTTTATGGTCCAGTTTATTGAGGCCCCCAACTAGGAATGATGCTCTGTTGGACCTGGTAATCTCAAACCATGCAGAGCTTATTACGAATGTTCAGATAAAGGAACACCTGGGTAGCAGTGATCATAACATGATTTAATTTGATGTTAGCTGTAAGCAAGAAATACATACAGGAAAGATAAAAAAAAAATATTTCAAGAGAGCACATTTTACAAGGATGAGGGCTGCTCTCCAGGACTTGGACTGGGAGGGAATATTGGCATCGATGAACACAGAACAGAAATGGGAATTCTTCAAAAAGACTGTTTGGAACCTCACTGCAAAGTACATTCCCATGAGCAATAAGTTTAAAAGGCTAAAAATAAAACCTATGTGGCTCACGGTCAAAGTTAAAAAAGCTATAAACAATAAGAAAAGAGCTTTTAAAAAATATAAAAATGAAGGAACACTATTGTCATTTAAATGTTACAAAGAATATAATAGAATATGTAAAAAGGAAATCAAGTATGCAAAAATTCAAAATGAACGACAGGTTGCAAAAGATAGTAGGTGTTACGTACCTCGTGGATAGAGCCTAGTATGCAGGAAGGAGCCCCTCTTACAGCCCGAGTTCAGGGGCTGCTGGAGTGGGAACAGCAAGCCCGGGAACGCGGCGAGGTAAGGGTGCCTGGTGATGACAGCAGACTGGCCGGAACGGGGATCTTGCAGACAGACGGCGTAGGAGACAGCGTCTCTGGGTAGCTCACAGGAACTGGGTAGCTGATGCTGGTGAAACAAGCCGGGTTAGGAGCAAGACAAGAGCAGGTATACGGCCAGCAAGGTCAGGTGAGCAGAAAACCAGGAAGTCACTCTTAGAGGAAATAGCATAATCAAGTTCAGGCACAGGGTCTGGTAACGGTGGGCAGGAGAGCAGAGCGGAGTCAGATCAAGCCAGGGGTCGGTAGAGGTATTCGGGTAGTCAGATGGAGCCGGGTCAAAAACGGGTTCAACAGGTAACAGGTTCAACAGGTATCAGGTTCAACAGGTTTGTGGACACTAAGCTGCAGATCAGACAGCGAAGTGTCACTGCAGCTGCTGACCTTTTAAAGGCATGATGGGCCAATTGAGCCTAACGCGCATGCGCGCGCTCCCGCCATGCACGCGCTTTACCGCGGCGCGCAGACGCGCACGATCGGTGCACGAGTGCGAGCACCAGGGGCTCGCCGGAGCCCACAGGTAGGTCCCTGACAGTAGGACAAACCCCAAAAAATTCTTCAAATATATTAATAGTAAAAAGGTGAAGTCTGAGCATGTAGGCCCTTTACAAAATAATCTAGAGTGGGTGACTAAGGACAAAGAGAAGGCAATTTTTTTTAAATGCTTTCTTCAGCTCTGTGTATACAATGGAGCATGGGGGAGCTCATGTCCATAATGGGGGTGGTAGTGACACAGCCCAAAATCCACAATGGCTCAAAAGTGATATGGTCCAGAAATATTTAGACAGAATAAAGGTGGACAAAGCACCTGGACCTGATGGCATCCACCCATAGATCCTAAAAGAATTGAGCTCTGTAATTTCAAAGCCAATGTATCTAATATTTAGGGACTCATTAATGACAAGAATAGTACCACTGGATTGGTGTCGAGCCAATGTGGTGCCTATATTTAAAAAGGGAACAAAGTCTTTACCATGTAACTATAGACCTGTTAGTTTTAACTTCTATAGTTGTGAAGATACTGGAACGTTTAATAAAAGACCCCATGGATGAGTTCTTGCCTATTTAAGCAGCAGACAGCATGGATTCATGAAAGACAGAAGTTGTCAGACAAACATGATTTCTTTTTATGAAGAGGTAAGTAAAACCCTGGACAGAGGCGTGGCTGTGAACATGGTATACTTGGATTTTGCAAAAGCGTTCGATACAGTTCCGCACACATGGCTCATGTGTAAAGTAAGGTCTACAGCAGGGATATACAATTAGCGGACCTCCAGCTGTTGCAAAACTACAAGTCCCATCATGCTTCTGCCTCTGGGTGTCATGCTTGTGGCTGTCAGTCTTGCTATGCCTCATGGGACTTGTAGTTCTGCAACAGCTGGAGGTCCGCTAATTGCATATCCCTGGTCTACAGGATTGGATATATCAGTTTGTAAATGGATAGAAAACTGTCTGAAAGACAGAATTCAGAGAGTCGCGGTTAATGATTCATACTCTGAATGGTCTAAGGTTATTAGCGGTGTACCCCAAGGTTCAGTGCTGGGACCCTTACTTTTTAATATATTTGTAAATGATATTGGATCTGAGATCAAAAGTAACATTTCTGTCTTTGTAGATGACACCAAGCTATGCAGTAGAATAACGTCCTTGCAGGGTGTTTCCAATTTACAAGCCGACCTCAATGCTCTGTCTAATTGGGCGACTAAGTGGCAGATGCACTTGGGGCTAAGAATATGGGGAGTACAACTGGGGGGATCTGTAGTGGAGAAGGATCTGGGGGTTTTAGTTGATCATAAGCTCAATAATGGCATGCAATGCCAAGCTGCGGTTTCCAAAGCGAGCAAAGTCCTTTCTTGTATTAAGAGAGGTATGGACTCCGGAGAAAGAGGTATAATTTTGCCCATGTACAAATCATTAGTAAGACCTCATCTGGAATATTCAGTATAGTTTTAGGCACCAGTTATCAAAAAGGATATCGGAGAACTGGAGAAAGTGCAGAGAAGCGCAACCAAACTGATAAGAGGCATGGAGGAGCTTAGCTATGAGGAAAGACTAGAATAACTAAATGTATTCACTCTTGAGAAGAGGAGAATAAGGGGGATATGATCAATATGTACAAATATATAAGAGGTCCATACAGTGAACTTGGTGTTGAGTTATTCACTTAATGGTCAACACTGAGGACAATGGGGCACTCTTTACATCTAGAGGAAAAGAGATTTCATCTCCAAATACGGAAAGGTTTTTTCACAGTAAGAGCTGTGAAAATGTGGAACAGACTCCCTCCAGACGTGGTTCTGGCCAGCTTAGTAGATTGCTTTAAGAAAGGCCTGGATTCTTTCCTAAATGTACAGAATATAACTGAGTACTAAGATTTGTAGGTTAAGTTGATCCAGGATAAATCTGATTGCCTCTCGGGGGATCAGGAAGGAATTTTTTCCCCTGCTGTAGCAAATTGGATCATGCTCTGCTGGTTTTTTTTTTGCCTTCCTCTGGATCAACTGTGGGTATGGAGTTGGGTGTATGGGATTGTACTGTGTTTTTTATTTTGTTTGTTTCTTTTTTTGTGGTTGAAGTTGATGGACTTGTGTCTTTTTTCAACCTGACTAACTATGTAAGTCCTGGAGAGCAGCCCTCATCCTTGGAAAATTTTCTCTCTTAAAATTAAGTGTTTTTATCCTTCCTGAATGTGGTTCTTGCTTACAGATAACATCAAATGAAATCATGCTATGGTCACTGCTACCCAGGTGTTCTTTGAACTGAACATTAACTCTGCATGGTTTGAGATTACCAGGTCCAACAGAGCATCATTCCTAGTTGGGGCCTCAATAAGCTGGACCCTAAAATTGTCCTGCAATAGGTTTATACATTTTTTTCCTTTAACTGTCCTAGCAGTGACATTACTGCAGTTAATTTCTGGGTAGTTAAAATCCCCCATTATTATCACCGTCTCAGCCCTTGCAGCTCTTTCTATCTGTGCAAGGAGCTGAGTCTCCACCTCCTCATTAACATTGGGTGGTCTATAACAAACTCCAATGATTAACTTTGAACTATACACATCTGTATGTAGATCCATGCATAATGCTTCAGACTCATAACACTCTCCATCCACCATGTCCTCTTTCACACTCGCTTTAACATCACTTCTCACATAGAGCCAGAGCCCTCCACCTTTCTTTTTTACCCTGTCTTTCCGAAAGAGTGCATAGCCAGGAATATTTATAGCCCAGTCCCCAGTCATGTGAGGAATGAAGCCAAGTTTCAGCAATACCGATTACATCATATCTTTCCTGATGCACCATAGCTTCCAACTCACCTATTTTGCTTGGCAGACTTCTGGCAGTGGTGAACAAACACTTTACTGCATTAATATATTTTGACCGGTCACATACTATCTGTTACGACTCTGCTATGTGTATGTACTAATTCAATAGGATCTCAGCTGCAGAGGCTTCTCAGGCGTAACCACCAGTTCACTCTCAATTCAATCAGAAAGTTTGGGGTTTAACTCATCACAGCCTCTAATTGATAGCCAACATAATGTTTAGCATTGCTTATTCCATCATAAGCAACACCTACAGACGGGGACAAAGTGAAGTCTCTACAATACGCGGTAGCACAGATAAATGTAATGTGATACGGGAATACTTGGGTTGTACAGTATTTTGGGGCTGGACACTGGTACTATGCACTTATTATAATCTTTACTTCACACTACAAGGCACATATAGCAACTCGGGCTCAGTCCATATGAGATTGGGATCTCCTTACAGTGAGACTGATGACATAGACATGGTATTTCCCCCTATAGCATGCAAGACAGGCTATAGATAACAATGATTGCAGTATATCTTATTATGATACTTGCGGTTCCGCTGGGAGCAGTGGTGCTTTGTCAGTCTCAAGCAGAGAAGGTGTAAGGGGGTCCCAGGGTGCTGGAAGGAGGAGATCCGGTCAATGGCTCAGTAGTAACCGTGTTGCTGAATTCGAGCTTGCGTTGTGGGGTTCCCAGGTGACGGCAGGCGTCCGACAAAATAACGGAACACCCTGCCGTCATCTCTATGGGATTTAAATAGCCGCGAATTCGCGGGGAAAAGGAGGAGAACGCTGGGTCGCGCTTCCGCGTTCCAGCGTGGAGCGCAGACGTCCGCGCACCGGAAGTGACGCGGACATCTTGCAGAACGGAGTGCAGCTGCTAGAATAGGGTACGGCTGCGCTCGTTCTGCACACCGTAACAGCAGGGATGTTACATACTCCCCTCCTCAAGGGAGCACCCCAGTGCTCCCAGTAAGAAAGGGCTGATTAGGGTACCTACGATGAAATTGTCTGATCAGACGAGTGGCATGTCTGAGGAATCTTCCCAAGAGTCATCGAGTTGATCATAACCTTGCCAGCGTATCAAGTATTGAAGGGTAGAACCACGCTTCCTGGAATCTAAGATCTTTTCAACCTCGTATTCAGTTTCACCAAGCACCTCCACAGGAGGAGTAGGGCATGGTTTCCTGTTAGGAAATGGATTACAGATGAAAGGTTTAATGAGTGAGACATGAAATGAGGGATGTACTTTCCAATCTGGGGGTAGGAGCAATTTAACAGCGTTAGGATTGATCACATGCAAAATTGGGAAAGGACCAGTGAATTGACTGCCAAGTTTTTTCAAAGGTATCTTAAGGTGAAGATTTCGGGTGGAAAGCCAAACTAAGTCCCCGACTTTATATTCAGGAGGTACAGATCTGTGAGCATCATAATATTGTTTTTGTCTTTGCTGAGCAACTTCAAGGTTGGACCGTAAAATGCCCAGTGATTCTTTTAGATTAGAGAGATAATGATCAACTGCTGGATCACTATTTGGAAGTGCATGAGATCCTCTAAAGATGGAGGGAGTTCAACACGAGCAATCTCATCCTTCATAGGTTCAGACAGGCCTAGTCGAAATTGATTATGCAGTGCAATATCCGTCCACTGGGTCTCTCGGCTCCAACACTTAAACTCTGAAATGTAGTCCTCTACAGGTCTTTTCCCTTGTTTGAGGTACTCCACCTAACCTGACGGGCGGAGAGTGTCTTACAGGCCTTTAGATGTTGTAAATTACGGTGGTCCGTAAGGATGGTTATTGGGTGTGTGGAACCCTCCAATAGATGCCTCCAGTTCTCAAATGCATCTTTAATTGCAAGGAGTTCCTTTTCCCCAATAGGGTATTTCTTTTCAGCTTGTGATAGTGTCCTGGAGTAAAAAGCTACTGGGTGTAAAGGCTCAGATAGGGTTGGATGTTGGGAGAGTATAGCTCCCAAGGCATAGTGGGAGGCATCAACTTCTAGTGTAAAGTGGTACGATGGATTAGTAAGTTGAAGGATGGGAGCCGAAGTGTAACAGAGCTTAAGAGAGTCAAAAGACTTCTGGGCTTCCTTTGACCAGGTGAAGGGTGTCTTTGTGCTGGTTAAAGCACTCAATGGTTTAACAATTGCTGAAAAGTTTTTGATAAACTTGCGGTAGTAGTTTGAAAAACCAAGAAAATGTTGAAGAGCTTTTCTAGAATGAGGAATTGGCCAGGAGATAATACAGTCCACTTTGGAACGATCCATCTGGATTCCTTGAGGTGTAATTTGGTAACCGAGGAAGGAAATACTTGACTGGCTGAAAACACATTTCTCAAGTTTGGCGTATAAGGAATGTGTTCTGAGCCTGGCCAATACCCAATGAACATGTTTTGTGTGTTCCTCAAGGGTGTCAGAGTAAATCAAAATGTCATCCAAGTAAATTACTACACAGATATCAAGCAGATCCCGGAATATGTCATTTATGAACCACTGGAATGTAGCAGGTGCATTACAAAGTCCGAATGGCATTACAGTGTATTCAAAGAGACCATATCGAGTTTTAAAAGCAGTCTTCCACTCATCTCCAGGACGAATCCTGATTAAGTTGTAGGCACCCCTGAGGTCTAATTTTGTGAACGTTTTTGAGGTTTGAAGACGCTCGATGAGTTCTGGAATGAGGGGTAATGGGTAGCGGCTCTTTACAGTGATACTGTTGAGGGATCGGTAGTCTATTATGGGCCGGAGAGAGCCATCCTTATTTTTAACAAAGAACATGGCGGCACTTGCGGGTGAAGTGGAAGGTTTAATTAAGCCCTTTTTCAAGTTATCATCAAGGTAATCTTTAAGGTGCACCAGTTCTGGTTGTGAAAGCGGATAGATGTGAGCAGTTGGGATCGGACTGTCAGGAATGAGATCAATCGACAGTCATATATACGATGATGAGGAAGTTTCTCTGCCTTAGTTTTACTGAAAACATCTGAGAAATCATGTAGATAACTAGGGAGAACTTCACAGTGAACTTCTGTGGAGAGAACCGTATAAATGGGGTAACAAGTCTGCTTGCAATATGTGGAGTTTAGACTGAGTGAGTGATTAGACCATATGAAAGTTGGTTGATGGAGTAATAACCAATAGTGTTAATGCGATTATTCGGCAATAGCGATATCGCGCGATTATTTTATATTGTAATATATCACGAATATTCTGAGCCAATCAGAGTGCTCCATTCCGCATTTCTCGAAATTTCGCAATTATTTTGTATTGTAACATATCACGAATATTCTGAGCCAATCAGAGTGCTCCTTCCGCATTTCTCGAATATTCGCAATTATTGTGTATTGTAATATATTACGAATATTCTGAGCCAATCAGAGTGCTCCTTCCGCATTTGCCGAATATTCGCAATTATTGTGTATTGTAATATATCACGAATATTCTGAGCCAATCAGAGTGCTCCTTCCGCATTTCTAGAATATTCGCAATTATTGTGTATTGTAATATATCACGAATATTCTGAGCCAATCAGAGTGCTCCATTCCGCATTTCTCGAAATTTCGCATTCGCATTCGCAGTTCGCATTCGCATTCGCAATAGCGAAAATTCGCAATAATTTAATTTCCAAAAAATATCACGAATATTCGTATTTAGCGAATATATCTCGAATATTCGACTATATATTCGAGATATATCGCGAAATCGAATATGGCATATTCTGCTCAACACTAATAACCAAGATAGACCGAGAACTATTGGAAATAATGGAGATGGGATGATGTCAAAGACAAGGGTCTCAGTATGGTTGTTCCCGCAAGTGACCAGTAGGGGAGAGGTTTGAGAGGAAACTGGGCCAGAATTGGAACTAGAGCCATCAATAAAAGTGACAGAGAGAGGTTTTTGCTTAAGCACACAAGGAATTTTTTGGATTTCACAATTTCTAAATCAATAAAGTTGCCGCAGGCACCGGTATCGACCATCGGATCAATGGTGGTTCAATCATGATCCCACTGTAAGGTAAGAGTAATAAAGATAAATCGATTAGTGGTACTTCCAGGTGGATTGGTCTTACAAATGTTAGAAATGGTACCTTCGGAGTTCCTCTTGAGGAGTGGACAACTGGATACAATGTGGTCTGGAGTGGAACAGTATAGACAGAGGTTATGAGCTCTGCGACGTTGTTTCTCGGCCGGTGATAAAGGACCTCTGACAGCTCCGAGTTCCATGGGAACATCCTTAGGTGGTGACTTGGACCTCCTAAGAGGTGGAGGAAGATAAGTGTTCCCACGTTCAGCTTTCCTTTCTCGGAGGCGTCGGTCAATGGTGAGAGATAAGTGCATGAGATCCTCTAAAGATGGAGGGAGTTCAACTCGAGCAATCTCATCCTTCATAGGTTCAGACAGGCCTAGTCGAAATTGATTACGCAGTGCAATATCCGTCCACTGGGTCTCTCGGCTCCAACACTTAAACTCTGAAATGTAGTCCTCTACATGTCTTTTCCCTTGTTTGAGGTTCCTAATTGTGTTCTCTGCTGTAAGCTGTTTATTGGGATCCTCATATAGAAGTGACATCTCATCCAGGAAAGTATTAAATGCGCCCAGTAGGTCACCATGTTCTTCCACATATGCATCAGCCCAGGCTCTAGGCTCTCCCTTGAGGTAGGATACCAGGGTGAGAATTCTAACCCTCTCAGAGTAGTAGGTACGGGGGCGCAATTCAAACATGAGGTGACAAGAACTATTGAACTGGCGGAAAAGCTTTCGGTCCCCTGAAATGAGTTCTGGGGTGCAAACCTTAGGCTCAGGTCTCTCCCTGGGTTGTGCAAAGTTTTGGTTACGTAGGGCCTCTTTTTGTAAACGAAGATCGTTCATAGAAGCGGTGAGGGTGTCAACTCTTTGTGAAAGTCCGACTAGGTGGTGAGCAGGATCTGCTGGATCCATCACATCAGTTAGGGGGTTCCGTTATTATGTTACGATTCTGCTATGTGTATGTACTAATTCAATAGGATCTCAGCTGCAGAGGCTTCTCAGGCGTAACCACCAGTTCACTCTCAATTCAATCAGAACGTTTGGGGTTTAACTCATCACAGCCGCTAATTGATAGCCAACATAAAGTTTAGCGTTGCTTATTCCATCATAAGCAACACCTACTGAAGGGGACAAAGTAAAGTCTCTACAATACGCGGTAGCACAAATAAATGTAATGTGATACGGGATTACTTGGGTCGTACAGTATTTTGGGGCTGGACACTGGTACTATGCACTTATTATAATCTTTACTTCACACTACAAGGCACATATAGCAACTCGGGCTCAGTCCTTATGAGATTGGGATCTCCTTACAGTGAGATTGATGACATAGACCTGGTATTTCCCCCTATAGCATGCAAGACAGGCTATAGATAACAATGATTGCAGTATATCTTATTATGATACTTGTGGTTCCGCTGGGAGCAGTGGTGCTTTGTCAGTCTCAAGCAGAGAAGGTGTAAGGGGGTCCCAGGGTGCTGGAAGGAGGAGATCCGGTCAATGGCTCAGTAGTAACGGGTTCCCAGGTGACGGCAGGCATCCGACAAAATAACGGAACACCCTGCCGTCATCTCTATGGGATTTAAATAGCCGCATATTCGCGGGGAAAAGGAGAAGAACGCTGGGTCGCGCTTCCGCGTTCCAGCGTGGAGCGCAGACGTCCGCACACTGGAAGTGACGTGGACGTCTTGCAGAACGGAGCGCAGCTGCTAGAATAGGGTACAGCTGTGCTCGTTCTGCACACCGTAACAGCAGGGATGTTACACTATCCTCCTGGGTGTTCCAAGATTGCAACTAGGACCTGCTACTCTACTTACCTTTGGTTTATGTGCATCACCTAGTTTTTAAACCCCTCTAACTTTTTGGCCATTCTTATTCCCAGCTGATCTGCGCCCTCCTCATTTAGGTGCAGTCCGTCCCTTCTATAGTACTGGTTATCGACTGAGAAGTCAGCCCGGTCCTCCAGGAACCCAAACCCCTCTTTACTACACAAGCTCTTCAGCCACTTGTTTACTTCCCTAATCTCCCTCTGCCTTTCTGGTGTGGCTTGATGTACCAGTAGTAGACTTGGAGGTCCTTCTCCTCAATTTAGCTCCCAAGTCCCTAAAATCGTTCTTTAGGACACTCCATTTGCCTCTGAATTTGTCATTGGTGTCAACGTGCACCATGACAGCTGGGTCTTCCCCAGCCCCTCCCAGTAATCTGTCCACCAGATCCGTGATGTACGGAACCCGAGTGCCTGGTAGACAACATACAGTTCGACGCTTCAGGACTTTGTTACAGATTGCCCTCTCTGACCTTCTAAGAATTGAGTCCCCTACCACCAGAATCTGCCTTTCCTTTCCCTTCGCTTCCTCCCCACTCTCACTGGAGGAGTTCTTCCCCTGGCAGCTAGGAGAGTCCCTCAGCTACAGCAGCGCCGGTCCTTGACTGGTTTCACCAATGTCACTCAATGTAGCATACTTATTGGGATGTTCCAGCCCTGGATCGGCTTCCCTGGCCCTTGCCCCTCTACCCTTCCTCACTGTCACCCATCTACTATTTTCTAGTGCCATCGCCTCTTTGTCTCCACCAACCTCTGTGCTGGCCCCAGCCATCACCTGCTAGGTACATTTCCGGCTCTGCTTTAGTGTGGATGGTCTTCCCAGTGCTGACAGCTGCTTCCCCAGATTCAGAACCTGGGCTTCCAGGGAACTAATGTGCTTACATTTTGCACAGCAGTAATCATCCATGCTGCAAGATGTACACCGAGCCGGCTCGCCACACCTGCCGGGCATCGTACCTATTAATTTAATGAGGATTCGAGATTATACCCTGTCCAAGTTTCCTAACAACTAGCTTCCTGACACTACAACTCAACAAAACAATACACAGGTACTCACAGACCTGCGTGCAATCACAATACACAACTACTAACGATCCACACACACTACTCAGACAACACTCAGGTACTCACCCGACACAGGTAATCTAACCCCTGACTTGAACCTCCTGTTTTAAACTCTTGATTTTAACTCACCACTTAGTCCAGTTCCACTTGGACAGAGTTCCAGCAAACTCAAGATGAGCAGGCTCAAAATGAGCTTGACAGAACTTTATATAGGCCTCAAGCACCTGTGACCACTTAACCACTCCCCATAATTAGTAGGCTGAAGGCGGAAAAAAAATGGTTGTTTAAAAAGTGGCAGAAAAAAAGCTGCAAAAACAAAGACCCAACAAGAACCTAAAATGCAACCCAGCAGTCAAAATCAAAACTTGTTCACCCTCCACTCAAGGTCTCCACTGTCTAGCCTCCAACCAACAAGACTGGGAAAACTGCCAGTGTTGCTAAGAGAAAACTAGAGAAAAGTCAAGTGAGAAAAAATAGTGCCGCCGCCGCCATCATCTTCCAAGTATAGTGGCCAGCTGTGACACGCACGTTCCCTTCGCCATTCAGCCTCGTTAGCGCAGCAGGTAGCGCGTCAGTCTCATAATCTGAAGGTCGTGAGTTCGATCCTCACACGGGGCACTGATCGCTGCACTTTTTGTGAGTCTTGGGGTCCTTAATCCATAAAAAAAACACTACTCTTCATCCCTCAAGGCTTGTACGAAGCCATGTGGATGGAAAAAGTGATTCAAGTGCGTACACCAAAGCGCACACAATGCGGAACAGATTCTGGTGCCCGGTGGCCTATTTAAAGGCAGAAGCGTGAGCCATGAGTTGCTGGGTGATCTTCAGCTTCCCCCGTAAGTTTCTTTGTTCCTGATATTGTTTGATTTCTTGTTACTGACCCGGCTTGCCTTGAACTGTCTTGTCTGCATTCCTGCCTTTGACCCTTGCTACTTTGACAACAAGGCAATGATTGGAGCTTACAATGGAAAACACAGCTTTGGAGGTTTCAGCACTAGGAGTGTGCGGGTCATTAAAAGGTCTTGCATTTCCCATACCGGGAGTCGAACCCGGGCCGCCTGGGTGAAAACCAGGAATCCTAACCGCTAGACCATATGGGAAAACTGCCAGTGTTGCTAAGAGAAAACTAGAGAAAAGTCAAGTGAGAAAAAATAGTGCCGCCGCCGCCATCATCTTCCAAGTATAGTGGCCAGCTGTGACACGCACGTTCCCTTCGCCATTCAGCCTCGTTAGCGCAGCAGGTAGCGCGTCAGTCTCATAATCTGAAGGTCGTGAGTTCGATCCTCACACGGGGCACTGATCGCTGCACTTTTTGTGAGTCTTGGGGTCCTTAATCCATAAAAAAAACACTACTCTTCATCCCTCAAGGCTTGTACGAAGCCATGTGGATGGAAAAAGTGATTCAAGTGCGTACACCAAAGCGCACACAATGCGGAACAGATTCTGGTGCCCGGTGGCCTATTTAAAGGCAGAAGCGTGAGCCATGAGTTGCTGGGTGATCTTCAGCTTCCCCCGTAAGTTTCTTTGTTCCTGATATTGTTTGATTTCTTGTTACTGACCCGGCTTGCCTTGAACTGTCTTGTCTGCATTCCTGCCTTTGACCCTTGCTACTTTGACAACAAGGCAATGATTGGAGCTTACAATGGAAAACACAGCTTTGGAGGTTTCAGCACTAGGAGTGTGCGGGTCATTAAAAGGTCTTGCATTTCCCATACCGGGAGTCGAACCCGGGCCGCCTGGGTGAAAACCAGGAATCCTAACCGCTAGACCATATGGGAAAACTGCCAGTGTTGCTAAGAGAAAACTAGAGAAAAGTCAAGTGAGAAAAAATAGTGCCGCCGCCGCCATCATCTTCCAAGTATAGTGGCCAGCTGTGACACGCACGTTCCCTTTGCCATTCAGCCTCGTTAGCGCAGCAGGTAGCGCGTCAGTCTCATAATCTGAAGGTCGTGAGTTCGATCCTCACACGGGGCACTGATCGCTGCACTTTTTGTGAGTCTTGGGGTCCTTAATCCATAAAAAAACACTACTCTTCATCCCTCAAGGCTTGTACGAAGCCATGTGGATGGAAAAAGTGATTCAAGTGCGTACACCAAAGCGCACACAATGCGGAACAGATTCTGGTGCCCGGTGGCCTATTTAAAGGCAGAAGCGTGAGCCATGAGTTGCTGGGTGATCTTCAGCTTCCCCGTAAGTTTTCTTTGTTCCTGATATTGTTTGATTTCTTGTTACTGACCCCGGCTTGCCTTGAACTGTCTTGTCTGCATTCCTGCCTTTGACCCCTTGCTACTTTGACAACAAGGCAATGATTGGAGCTTACAATGGAAAACACAGCTTTGGAGGTTTTCAGCACTAGGAGTGTGCGGGTCATTAAAAGGTCTTGCATTTCCCATACCGGGAGTCGAACCCGGGCCGCCTGGGTGAAAACCAGGAATCCTAACCGCTAGACCATATGGGAAAACTGCCAGTGTTGCTAAGAAGAAAACTAGAGAGAAAAGTCAAGTGAGGAAAAAATAGTGGCCGCCGCCCGCCATCATCTTCCAAGTATAGTGGCCAGCTGTGACACGCACGTTCCCCTTCGCCATTCAGCCCTCGTTAGCGCAGCAGTAGGTAGCGCGTCAGTCTCACATAATCTGAAGGTCGTGAGTTCGATCCTCACACGGGGCACTGATCGCTGCACTTTTTGTGAGTCTTGGGGTCCCTTAAATCCATAAAAAAACACTTACTCATTCATCCCCTCAAGGCTTGTACGAAGCCATGTGGATGGAAAAAGTGGATTCAAGTGCGTACACCAAAGCGCACACAATGCGGAACAGATTTCTGGTGCCCGGTGGCCTATTTAAAGGCAGAAAGCCGTGAGCCATGAGGTTGCTGGGTGATCTTCAGCACTTCCCCCCGTAAGTTTCTTTGTTCCTGATATTGTTTGATTTCTTGTTACTGACCCGGCTTGCCTTGAACTGTCTTGTCTGCATTCCTGCCTTTGAACCCTTGCTACTTTGACACACAAGGCAATGATTGGAGGCTTACAATGGAAAACACCAGCTTTGGAGGTTTCAGCACTAGGAGTGTGCGGGGTCATTAAAAGGTCTTGCATTTCCCATACCGGGAGTCGAAACCCGGGGCCGCCCTGGGTGAAAACCAGGAATCCTAAACCGCTAGACCATATGGGAAAACTGCCAGTGTTTGCTAAGAGAAAACTAGAGAAAAGTCAAGTGAGAAAAAATAGTTGCCGCCGCCGCCATCATCTTCAAGTATTGGCCAGCCACGCAGCCATTAGCCTCGTTAGGTAGCGCGGTCTCCTGAAGTCTCGTCACACGGGGACTGACTGCTTTTTGTGACTTGGGGTCATCTCCTTTACGCCCAATACACCAAAGCGCACACAATCAGATTCTGCCCGCCTATTTAAAGCAGAAGCGTGAGCCAGTTGCTGGGGATCTTAGCTTCCCCCGTTTCGTTCTGATATTGTTTGAGTTACTCTTCTTGAATGCAACCCTTGCTCTTTGCAAATTGGGCTTACAATCAGTGGAGGTTCAGCACGAGTGTGCGGGTCATTAAAAGGTCTGCATTTCCCACCGGGAGCGAACTGGGTGAATAACCGCTAGCATATGGGAAAACTTTGCTTAGAGAAAAGTGTGAAAAAATAGCCATCATCTTCAAGTATAGTTGGACACACACGGCCATTCTCTTAGCGCGTCATCATAATCAGGTCGTAGTTCGAACAACTGAACTTTTTGTGACTTAACATACTACTCTTCATCCCTCAAGGCTTGTACGAAAGCCATGTGGATGGAAAAAGTGATTCAAGTGCGTACACCCAAAGCGCACACAATGCGGAACAGATTCTGGTGCCCGGTGGCCTATTTA